>VCII01000491.1:5000-605000 GCA_006030095.1 Triplophysa siluroides | reverse complement strand
AACTATTGTAAACTAACCAGATATTAAGGTATCTAAATGATTACAGTTAGATTTATTATTATTATTAGAGTATAATTCTACTTACCATTAATGGGACACCTGGTGTTGTTGGGAGCAGACCAATTTGGTGAAATTTGGCTCAAAAGGAGTAACAGCACAATGAAGTTGCGACTGTAAGTTGCAGTCTGTAAGACGCGCACGGTAACGTGACTTGATGCACGGCGTCATTGCAGAAAATGTGCGTTCGCAAATGTATGTCGACCCAAATATGGAAAGCACTTTTGAATTTAATAATCTGAGGTTTTGTCCAGAGATGTTTCGCCACATTTCTGTAATTGAGGATGACTGTTGCGCGGTATGACTGTGTCCTCTTGCCTGAACATCCATCAGTTCATCTTCGAGTGCGCGGTGGGACAAACCGAAAGTTGCAGCCAAGTCCTTGATTTTTTCCAGAGGGAAAGTCAGTGGCTCTCTGATGAAATGTCCTGCAGATTTTATTCTCTCAAAATCCTGTCCATTTTGATCGTTAATTGATGAGTTTTAAATCTGCCAGAGCGCGCGCTTGTAATTGTGTGCATTAACTGTGTATTTGTCAGTTCATAGTTGCGTCATTACTGCGCATATCTGAAACCAGTAGGCTACATGATCACCAAAATTATTTTATGACAAAAAAATAATATTGTTCAAACTTTTATTGGTTTAATACTTTAAAAAAAACAATAATGAAATATGAATTGTAAAACTATAAGTTATTAATATTATTTTCTTTTTTTTTTCTTACGTGGTCAGCATCATGGGCCGCATCAGCATTTGTGACGGGCTGCATGCGGCCCGCGGGTTGAGAACCACTGGTCTATGGCATGTTGAGCTAGCCAGTCGGGGTATGTGGATGAGTGTGTAGCTGTTCCTCTGAATGCTAAATTCTCTTGAAAATATATATTCAAAGACAGTTGATCAGTCAGTGTGTAGATATATCAACACATCTGTGAGAATCAACATTTGAATCTTCTCAACTCTTATGTCCATGACAGACCCACAGCCTCTTTAAACATCTACTGTACAAAACATATATTTGACATTGAAATATAAGTCTGATACTTTATGACCAGGGGTCAAAGCGATATGATAGAAAACTTGTGAGCTAATGAATGAGGCATTTATATCATAGTTGCCAAGTCCACTTATAATACGCGACCTTGGGCTTCTTTTTCTGTCAAGTCGCGTTAATTCACTTGTCGCGGGTTGCGGGTTTTGGGGCTTATTTAAAAAATATGGTAGTTTGTTCTGAACCTGACAAGCAACTTCGTTTCTTTACATGATCGCTGTTTTGTTCAATCCATTAACTGTCTGCTCACAGCTAGGCTTTTTGGTCTACATGTGGCAGCGCTTAACATCACAGCACTGCAAGAGCTATTTGAAAGCATACAGAGCCGTCTACTGTCGAATCACTCGCGCGGTACTATGATTACATTTACATTTAGGCATTTGGCAGACGCTTTTATCCTATACATTTTACATAGGTATTTGCAATCCCCTGGGATCAAACCCACAACCTTGCGTTGTTAACGCAATGCTCTTACCGCTGAGCCACAGGAAAGCTATGATGTCACTCACTCGCGCGGTACTATGATGTCACTCACTCGCGCGGTACTATGATGTCACTCACTCGCGCGGTACTATGATGTCACTCTCGCGCACTAGATGTCACTCACTCGCGCGGTACTATGATGTCACTCACTCGCGCGGTACTATGATGTACTATGATGTCACTCACTCGCGCGGTACTATGATGTCACTCACTCGCGCAAAATGGGGTAGGTTACTTGATGTCACTCACTCCGCGGTACCTATGATAGTAACTCACACGAGCCCCCGCTAGTCGATCTAGACCATTTAAAATCGGACCCCACATACGAATAAAAAGGGTGAACAAACAAATACAAACCAGCCGGGAACAAAAAGGAAAAGAAGAAAAGAGGGGGGGAGTAAAAGAAAAAAAAGCACAACCGGTACTGAGGGGTTGGGGGGTACTGTGAGTCACGTCACAGTGCGCGTGGGGGGGGTGGGGTGGGGGGTTACATGAGGGGGGGGTGTACGATGATGCCACTCAGAACTTCGCGCCGTGGTTGACTATGGATGCAGCACTCAGCGTCGCGCCAAAAGGTACATGATGTCACTTCTGCAAGTCGGGCTGTCTTATTTTTGAACCTACCCACGGAAAAAAGTTTGGGGTTATGGTACTATGAGTACACTCAGCTCGCGCGGGGCGGGACTATGATGTCAACTCGACGTCGCGCGGGGGTGGGGGTGGGGGGGGACTATTGGATGGTCTCGTCAGCGTCGCGCCGGGTGGGGTGAGGAGGGGAAGAGGGGCGAGGAGTTGGTGGGGGGGGGTAAAACGGTTTTGGATACTATAGATGTCACTTCACTCGCGCACGGGGTGCGTACTATGATGTACTATGAGCCACTGCACTAGCGCTGGGACTATGATGGAAATCACGTCGAGAGGGGGTAAGTATGATGTCAAGCAACTGCAGCGAGCCGGTACTATGATGTCATCAACTCGCAGAAAGGCGGCTGGTACTATGATGTTTATATGAGGTCACTCACTTCGCGCTGGAGTGGGGGTACTATGATGTCACTCACTCCGCCTAAAAGGTACTAGTGTGATTGTCACTCACTCGCGCGGTAACTTATGATGTACTATGATGCCCACTCACATCGCGCAACAAATGGGGGGGGGGCAGTGGGGAAAAAGGGGGGTACTATGAATGCCAATGCACTGCGGCGGGGGGGAATTAGGTAGCTATTGATTGCCACTCATCTCGCGCGGTACTTGATGCACTCAACTCGCGCGGGGGGGACGGAACTTATGATGCCACTCAATCGACGCGAGGGGTAGGTACATATGATGTACTATGATGTCACTCACTTCGGCGCGGTACTATGATTGTCACTACAACTCGAGACATTTCACCCGTTCATGTATATGGATACAACCCTCTAAAGCCAACCCGGACGAGGAGGGCCAAAGAAAAGAAGAGACCTTTATACAAATAAAGCTTTTGTTTTGGAGGCCGGGTGAGGGGTTGGGAAGAGTGAGGTCAAGAAGAGAGCAGAAAAACCGAAGTGGGAAGAGGTGGTACTATGATGTCAATCACTCGCGCAGGTCGAGAGTGGAAAGGTACTATGAATGTACTATGATGCCACTCACTCGCGCAAGGGCGGTTATATGATGCCACTCAATCGCGCGGGGGGTACTATGTTGTCACTCAACTCGCGCTGTCGCTGCCGGTCCGGTACTATGATGTCAATCTCAGCGCGGTACTATGATGTCACTCACTCGGCAGAAAGGAGGTACAGTATGATGTCACTCACTCGCGCGGTACTATGTGATTCACTCACTCGCGCAGTACTATGTGGTATATGATGCCACTCACTAGCGACAGGTACAAGGTACTGATGTCACCACTCGAGCGGTTCTATGATGTCAACTCACTAGCGAGGGGTACTATGATGTCACTCACTCTGCGCGGGGTACTATGATGTACTATGATGTCACACCGCGCAGAGGTACTATTGAATGTCCACTCAATAGCGCCGAGATGGTACTATGATGTCACTCACTGCGCGGGTACTATGATGTCACTCAACTGGCGCCGCCAAGGTACTCTTGATGTCACTCACTCGCGCGGAAAAGGTACTATGATGTTACTATGGATGCCACTCACTCGCAGCAAAAGGATTACTCTGATGCCACTCAAATCGCGCAATGGTACTATGTGTCACTTCACTCCGCGCCAACGGCTAAGGGGAGGGTGCGGGGGGGGTTTTTTAAGGGCGGGGGGGGGTGGGGGGGGGGGGGGGTAACTATGATGTAGCACTCACGCGGCGCGGTGGGTACTTGATGTCACTCACTCGCTGCAGGAGAAGGGGGGGGGGGTGTACTATGATGTCACTTCACTCGCGCGTAGTGGTTACTATGATGTCACTCCACTCGCGCGGTGTTTTGGGGTACTATGATTGGGGTGTCGTGATGACACTCACTCGGGCGGGGCACAAAAGGTACGATGATGGCAATCACTAGCGCAAGGCGACATGAATGTCACTCACTCACTCGCGCCGTACAGAGATTGATGTCACTCACTGCGCAAGGTACTATGAATGTACTATGGATGTCACTACACTCGCAGCAATTGGAACACTCGGCCCGAGAGGGGGGGGGGCGGTGAGGGGTAGACTATGATGTGGCGCACTACACAAGAGAGACTCGTGAACATACCAAAACAAACAGGATACTATGATGATCAATCACTCGCGCTGAAGGCCAGGATGGTACTATGGATGTATATATGATGCCACTCACTCGCGCCAAAACGGTTTACTCTGATGCACAAGGAAAGACAGAGAACAATGCCGGGCGTCGCGAACCGGTGGGGGTACCCACAGGGACACTACGGGGGGAGGGGTAAACAACTTATGATGCCCACTCACTCGCGCACTTCTCAGGTGACGTATGTGCCACTAACGAGCGAGGGCACGGGGTACTATGATGCAAGAAAGAGGCATTTGTACGCACCCCATCCCCCCCACCAAATCGCTCCTTTGTTTTTCGTTATCCGCATGGTCTCTAATCTTTTCTCAAATTAATAGGGGCGGATGCTGCCGGCCTTGTGCGTTGGGTCTGGGTTGGGGGCGTCCCTCGTGGGTTGTCTGGCTGGGTTGGGGGGGGGCGAGAGATCCACCACCTGAGGGGCGGGCCGGGGACGGGGTGGGAGGTACAAGCAAACACCCTACTATCCCCCCCTTCCCGGGCCCACGGAACCCAATCAGGGAGGGGGTGGTACTATTGAAGGTCACTCACTCGGACTTGGTGGTACTTATGATGCCACTCACACACCAATTGGTCTGCGCGGCGCAGCAAGAGCTCACACAACATATTTAAGCACGTAAAACAACATTGAGAGGCCAAGAATGTTACAGTGGTCTCTTCACGTAATCATCGGAAACACAGGAGAGCGGATCCACGTGCAGTAAAGTTCTTTTAATCAATCCATAAAGTGACTATAATCCACAATGAAACAAGGAACACGGCAAGATGACACAAGGCATAAAAAACAAGAACGATCAACCAAGCACAACTGAACAAAGGGGAAATATATACAGGAGAGAAGAGACAAACATGAAATAAGACGCAGGTGAAACCAGTTACAATAACAAGACACGAGGCATAATGGGAAATGAAGTCCAACAAAACACAAGCAGAAACACTGAGCACTATGGCGCCCTCAGGTGGCGAACAGAGGCGCCAGGAATAGGACATGACACTATTAACTTAAGGAATCAAATAGCCACAGTAGCTGGAGAGTAAAAAAGTTAACGTCGTCAAGCCCTGTTCAGGTCTGTTCTGGTACTAATGTCAACTTATGTTCCAGTTTAAATGTTAAAAGACTACTACTTTTTAGTGTGTAATGCACCGCAACAGTCAAGTGACCTTCTCCAAATGACAGTTTGGGAACCACATACTGTCAGAGCTGGAGTCGAAAAGCGGAGTAGCGAATGTATGGACCGCCCACTATATATAATACATATTTTATCACAGAAACAATTTATTAAAGTATTGTTTTTGTCATCTTTGTCCCCACCACTTTTCAAAACAAGTTACATCACTGCATTTTTCCCTCTTCATTTAATTGTATAGAATTAGGTGTCGAGCTACCTGTTTCATAGACCTCCACCTCACAAAGATTCATAATATTTGTATATCCAGCCTGGATCACATTCACATAACGTCCCATAGCATGAGTAACTGATGGTGTGACCAGGTAGAGGATCAGAAGTCACAGCACATCTAGAGAGAGAATCAATGAATCTCTACAGAGGTGTTTATATCAATCAATGAAAAGTGTTGAAGTGATGTCATGAATAACTTTACATGGGTGTGAAGATTTCACATCACCCTCAGTAATGTGTGGGTTAAGTTTATATCATATTGTTTACATGTTTGTGGGGTTAATTTATTGGAAATGTTTTCTGTTCTTTTTCTAGTCTAAGGTGCACATTAGATTGGAAGAAAGACACCAGTCATTTTCATCTCTTTACTTTATTTAGAAGTTGTGTTAATTCTCAGTTTTTGTAGAAATGCAAGCCTTGTCTCCTGCTTTTCTGGTCACGTCCCCACAATGGGATTGTTGTTTCCATTGTTCTCCAGTGAGTTTCCAATATGAATCTCTGCTCCACTGGTATGATACAAACAGCAGTCTGGTCTAGCGGTGATGATGACTGTTTTAATCTCATATTCATCCAAGAGATCCAACCTCCACCACGGGTCACTTTCATATTCTGTAGAAGAGCAGAATGGACCAGCAAATGGGTCTGGTCCATATCTGACACCAGTGTCATATGTAGATGACTGTGTAGCTGTTCCTCGGAATGCTAAATTCTCTAGAAAATATATATTTGAATATTTATTTGATATGAAACACAAAAACATTAAAATATGAAGTCCAGAATGTTAAATTATTTTATTGTCTTCAACATATCCATGTTTGATCAACTTTTCACTTCACATTGAAACATCTGTTTGATATTTTGTTCCTCATCTAAGTTTAATGTCAACTAACATGTCAAGTGAAATGAATTCAACAGTAATGATGGTATATATCCACAAAAATGTTGCTCTGTTGATGATATTTCCAGTGGAAGCTCTTGAAAGACTGAGCGTCTAGATAAGTGATGATTAAAAACACAAACATACAAGAATGAATCACTAGAGAACAGTGAGAAACACATTCTCATGAGAATTAAACTGTCGTCTAACCACACACTTATAAAAACCTCAAGATTCACAGTTTTACATCATTCTACATTTCTGTGTGAAGAATCAAAAGAATTGTTACCCGCTGAACTACCTGGAATACAAACAAGACCTGTTGAACAAAAACAAGAATATTACACCTTTTTACACCTGAAAATCAATTACAATAAGATTGATACAAAGCTGTAGATTTAAATGGGGAATGACTGACAGCATGTTGAGATGATGATGTGAGGTATACTCACCAGAAATTAAAATGAGATGAATGAGTTTGTCCATGTCTCTGCTGAACAAACGGATTATGAGAGAATAGAAGAGAATTGAGTTTCTTCTGGGTTATGAGCAGAACTTCCCTCTTGGGTACAGATGAAGATTTCACTCAGTGTGAGAGTCCTCCTCTCTTCTTCACTCTTCTAGCAGTACATCAGTACATCCCTCTGGACATTTGACTCTCTCCACCCTCATCACGTCTAAAACCCTTTTCTCAGTTATTTACAAATCAAATCTTGTGTTATGAAAATGAAATGAATCATCATCAGAACATCTTGTGCTCCTACAGAGAAAACAACTTTTGTGTTGATTCATTTCTGTGCTGGATTGAAGTCAATGAAAGACTGACAGAATGTTTGATTTTCTCTTCCTGATAATCACTCTCATCATGTTTTGTGTTATGACTTCAGAATAAAGACACTTTCAGGCAATGAAACTGATGCATGAGTTTGAGAGACACCATGACTCATTTAAATAAATGCTCATGTAGATTAACATTAAATTGAAATGTTCATCTAACTTCTTGCATTTTTAATGAATTTCATTTACATTTAGAACTTTAGCAGATGCTTTTATCCAAAGCAACTTACAAAGAGTTCAGGAGCAATAAGCGATATGTCATACAGGAGCCATGATACATTAAGTGCCGACACAAAGTGAGACCACTACCTTCTGAGAGAAAGGGTTAGTTTTTTTTTTTCATTTGTCTGTCAAGTATTCACAGAAGCGATGGTATGAAGTATTTTTTTGAATGTTGTGAGAGATGTGGTTGACCGGACTGAGTTAGGAAGAATGTTCCACCAGGAAGGAGTTGTGAATGAGAAATGTCTCTGAAACGGTTAGTTACAGTTCTTGTTTCTGATTGGTCAAAAGCTGTGTTTTATTTATGATAAAGCACAGAAATGACCGCTTCATCAAACAGGTGATGCTGTAGCTGTGGCTCAATGTGAAGGCCACATTTCAAGACCGTTTGCATCACAGCAGCGGATCTGAAGGTTGCTTTAAATGCAAATTTACAATGAGAAGGATAGAATGAATGGATCCTTAACAGCCTCGGCTATCCCGAGATTTTTAAATAATCATTCTAAACTTCAAAAACCCTGTAAGACTAGATCGTCTCAATTTCAATTAGCTTTGTGGACTTCCAAGGCTGTGTTTTTTTAAGTCGAGTCCTCACCCTCAAAGTCCCCATCCTTCAAAGGTCACAGACTATTGCTGTTTCCTAATTCGTCTATACTATGGACTGTTGTTGTTATGGGAAAGTATATCCATTTTAGCCCGTGGCAAAACAATATGCAAGCGCTGAGACATACTAACACACACAGAACAAAAGAGGTCATTGTTGCCTGGGCGACACTGTGATTGTTAGAGTCCCAGTGAAATAAAAACTAACAATGGCTACTTTTCCATGAAATATTGCAGCGGTGATTGTAAATAGTTTATGAATGTGGGTCATTCTGTTTTTTTTTTATTTGTGTTCCCTCATCATCTTTAGGGAAAATCTGAAAATGCACTTCCGTCCTGTAATGACTATCCATCTTAAATGACTTATGTTACACGGCTTGGGCGAATCACCCGTTAACTCCTCCCCTTCAACTGTCAGTCTTCTGCCAGTTCCATTTCAAAATGCAACGGCTGTTTTATACATCCAATGAAATCACAGAGAAAAGACGAAAGCCACGCCCACAATTTTTATCATAAGAAATTCCATTTCACTCGGAAATGCGTTAAAATGTCGAAGTAAAAACGATCGCTACTTCCGGTTCACGAGGACTTTAACAGTCACAATCATTAAAAAGGAGCTCTACTTGGCATTAAAGTGTGTAACATTTCAATAGTTCTTATCAGGAAGAGCTTTATGGCCAAGTGTTTGCACATGAAAGGAATTTGCTTTGGTGACAGGAGCGTCCAGTACACAGAGACCATAACACAATAGAATACAGTACACAGATGATCTAAATAAGGGCCTATGGGTATAAAAAAATTAGAAATACAATATAATAAACATAAGATAGATGAAGAGAGTAAAGCGGTGTGTGTATGTAAATATGTACAAGTAAAAAATAAGAATAGATTATTGTAGTACAAGATATGTGCTATATACCCTAATCTGGAGGATATAATTAATATTGCACGGTGGGTAAAAAAGACATTTAACTGTTCAAGAGGTAGATGGCCTGAGGGAAGAAGCAGTTTTGTGTCTGGTTGTTTCGGTGCTCAGTGCTCTGTAGCGCCGACCAGACGGCAGCATTGTGAAGAGACGATGGCTTGGGTGTGATTTTCTGAGCCCTTTTCCACACTCTGGATGTATAGAGTTGAGGGTGGGCAGGGGAGCACCAGTGATCTTCTCAGCAGTCAGAACCTTCCTCTGTAGTCTTCTGATGTCTGACTTTGTGGCTGAGCCAAACCAGACAGTGATGGACGTGCAGAGGACAGACTCTATGACTGCTGAGTGAAACTGTTTTAATAAGGTTTTTGGTAGGTTGAACTTCTTCAGCTGATGTAAGAAGTACATCCCCTGCTGGGCTTTTTTAGCAATGGAGCCAATGTGATTGTCCCACTTCAGGTCCTGAGAGATGGCGGTGCCCAGGAACCTGAATGAGTCCACTGCTGCCACAGTGCTGTTCATGATGGTGAGAGGGGGGAGTGCAGGGGGGTTTCTCCTGAAGTCCACAATCATCTCCACTGTTTTGAGCTCGTTCAGCTTCAAGTTGTTATGACCGCACCAGACAGCCAGCTGCTCAACCTCCTGTCTGTAGGCAGACTCATCACCATGGATGAGGCCAATGAGTGTGGTGTTGTAAGACTGCTGGAAAAGGACTAAGACCTAAGTTTGTTTTATGTTGGGACACAAAACAATCAAACACCATTTGTTGCTAGTTCCTGAGGAATGATATCCTGCCCTCCCCTCAGGGGTTGTTTGATGCCCAGGAATTGAACCCTTTTTATAACACGTCTCCCCTCCCTTCATCTCTTCAGGCTCTGATCACTGAGAAAATGCTCATACTGTATATATCATTTATTGTCATATATGAAGTGTAGATCATCATGTTTGTTATTGTTTTAAAGGTCATGGTGCGATGGGTAAAAGGGTCTATTTTCCTTCAAACATAATAAAGAGTGTATTAGAGTTTCTTTAACTTTAAGATATAACCTGCACTTCTCATAGAGGTGTGACTCTCTTCAGGGAATCCTGTTTATATGTAGATTGAGATCTCATTTGATGTTCTCTTCAGTGACGAGAAAACAATCAAACCAAGTTTCTCGCTGACCATTGGCTTTGTTACATCTGGGTATATAAGGTGCATTGGCAAAAGACTCAGAGAAGCATCTGTAACCAGAACTTCCCACACTGCAACTGTGTGTCTTGATTTTACCAGGTATGATAAACTTTGTGGTTTTATTTTATTCTTTTAATATGTTGATAATCTTTGCTTAGTAAATTAGGAATGTCTTTGTATATGCATTCTATGATTTTAATTAATGTTGTGCCTGCCTGGTATAATAAATTGTTATTGTTGATATTATCTGAATTCTTCAAAGTCTGTTATTACAGTAGATTGAAAGGAACCTGTTCTGTTACCGCAAAATCGATGTGTCAGGTTAGGATGGGCTAGTTTACACTAGACTTTTTATTATAAATGGGGCGTTACTAAAGCTCACATGTTACAGATTTCCACCTATCATCTCTTCTAGCAAGTTGCATGATCGTGACTAAAAGAACTATTGTTATGTTTCTGAGCAAGCATATCGCGGCCAAACTTAATGATATTAGTTTACCCGGCAACCTCTGACTAGATTGGAACTGACCGTTTTGTGTCCGTGAGATCCATGAACCCGGCCGGCGTGAGACTCTGAGCGACTGCAGGTCCCAATCGAAAGAATAACTCTAAATAATAAATATTAAAGTATGGAGATTTATAGATAAATTAACTATAATCAACAGATACATTTGAAACGTTATATACGTTATTTTATATTATTATATCAAAATTGGAGTCAGATCAGTTTTAACCACAGAGGCATGTAAATTGAATTAAATTGTAACAGTTCTTAAATAACTTCATATAGAGATCATTGAGGAGAAGCAAAAAACGAGATCCCTTCAACCACGACATTGGATTTCGTCGTTGGGCTAATTGGTGGTCTTTTACAGTGTCGCCTGCGAACTTCAGAAGTCTGACAGAAGGGTCCTGGGCAGTGCAGTCATTTGTGTACAGGGAGCAGAGCAGTGGGGAGAGAACGCACCCCTGGGGGGCGCCAGTGCTGATTGTGCGGGTGCTGGATGTGAGTTTCCCCATTCTCACTAACTGTCGCCTGTCTGTCAGAAAGCTGGTGATCCACTGACAGATAGAGCCAGGAACATATAGCTGAGTTAACTTTGTCTGGAGCAGTGATGGGATGATGGTGTTGAAAGCGGAGCTGAAGTCCACAAACAGGATCCTCACATACAGTAGGTCCCTGGACTATCCAGATGTTTCAGGACAAAATGTTGACAATTGACAGGCCAGTTGAAGAGCACCACTTTTAAGACAGATTGGGGAGATACCATCTGGGCCTGGTGCTTTTCTTGTCTTTTGTTTCCTAAAGACTCGCCACACATCCTCTTCAATGATCTGAAGTGCAGGAGGTGAGGTGACTGAAGGTGAAATGTGTTGTGTAGAGAGAATGTCAGAGTTGGTGTGAGGTGTAGAGTTAGCATTTTCAAATCTGCAGTGATGTTTTGTAATGTGTACTGTGTATACTTACATTTATTAATTCAGTGAAGCGTCTTTTAAAGATTTAAAAGAGCGATCTGGATTCAGTCATCTGTTTTGTTTGATTACAATAATTTCAATTGTATTTGCAGGGTTGCTAATATACTAACGTCTTTAGGCTCTCTCACACCACATAACAAGCCAACATAGAGTAAATAATGCTACAGCATAGCCATAAATATACTCACATGCAACTTAATGTGGGCTTGGAGTGAGTCTATAGACAGCTGTCCATAATCAATATGATATCAGAAAAACTGTGCCTTTAGAGCATCAAGATTTTTGGGTGTGTTTTTATTGAATGTTACATAAAAAAAATACAATCAAAACACAACATTTAGAATAATGATAGGGGGAAGATATAAAAAATGATAAGAATAGCCATTAGAATAACAACATTAATAACGGATGTGAGGTTGTGCTTATCTTTAGAGTTAACAATTAAACCTAAAAGGACATCTTTCCACTGTAAAATAAAAGTAACATCAATATTTTCAAAGTAAATTTCGCCCCCAAAAAACAAAAGGGCATTGCCGAAATAAATGAACAAGTCTCTCTGGCTTCTGCTTGCAAAAGCTACAATTCTCATCTATATCTTGTCATATATTTATATCTTGTTTCATAATGTTTAGTAGGACATATTCTATGTAGAAGCTTATAGTTAACTTCATTAATCTTGTTTGTAAGAAGAGAGTTTTGAGGAAATAGTATAATAAAGTGCTATGTTTTAATTTTTTATTGATGAAATTATGTGGTGTTTTTTATGTTTTGTTTCTGTCTTTAAATGTTATTCTATGTTTATATTTTAGAAGTCTCTCTTTTATACTTTTCTTTAATCGGTTGCAGGTGTGTACATAATGGAAGAGCTGTTTGCATGAGGCAGACTAGATGAATCGAACATTCTAAAGACCTCCAATTGAGTCCTTATGAATTTGTTTTGCTGTAGAGATGTTTGAAAATGTCATTTGAATATACTGATACTATTGTATGAGGCGTGCTTTGACGTGGGATTGTTGTTTCCACTGTTGTCCAGTGAGTTTCGAGTATTTGTCACATACACAACCATACATAGTACGACATCCAGTGCAATGCTATATATTTCTGATCATTTTAAGTTCATTACTCTTGAATTTTTAAGTGTATAGATTTTATTGTGGGCCCAAAAAAACATTTAAATAACATTTAGTTGTGATGTAATGATTTTATGATGCTCAATGAAAAATAAAATAAACTTGAACTTGACCAATTGTTGTGCTGCATTCATCTTTTCAACATCGCTGCTTTTTTGGTAAATCTATAATTATTTTAAACTAGTACTACTATCATTGGTTTGCTCTCTGAATGTTTCCAGTGTTTGTTTTCAGAAGTATAATCCTGCCGATTCTCGGCTTAAATGTTTTGGATACGCAAATGTGGTTGCCTGGAGTACGAGTGAAATTAAATGATCCCAGAAGAACATTCAAATCATTTCTTGAAAATGAATCTTGAGATCGACAGTGGTGTCTTGTTTTGGTTGGTTTCCAATGTGAGCAGTTGACGTCACAGACATATTTGCTTAGTGAATTTGGGTAATCTGGGACATTTTTTGCACTTTCGACTTCTGCGATTTGTTTTTGATTTTGAAATCTATCTAACGCAGCAGATCAACACATAAGACTTTTCTGAAATGCCTAAGATGTCTTCTAACCACACCAAAAGAAACAACGTAGATGTAACACCCAGAGGAGACATGGCACACCTATTAGTGTTTTTGTGCCAAAAAAAACATCCTGCCTGAATTTGATCATGTGGGACTTAAAAAAGCCTAGCCTATATTCACCTTACCAAACACAATATCCCCTATTTTAAAAAAGCATTATGAAAGAAAGACAAGGTCAGAAATCTCAATAAGAAAATGATTATTTGGATGTCAGGCAAACTCATTTCTATCTTTACACAGGATTATTGATCTAATGTGTAAGTATCCTAATGTTATAACCTCCACGTTTCACATTGTGGCATATATTTGCCACTGTCATTAGACTTCTAAAGTCCCAAAAAGCATATTTCCCCCAATTGAAGGCTGTCCCACATTACCCAAAGCATATTCTCAATCATATTTGACAATGTGGGACAACAAAAAATGTTTGAAAGAAAATACAAAAACGCCAACACTTTATTTTACACTGCCATTGTTACACGTCACATGTATTTACTAAAGTATTTACTATACATTATGCATAATTACATGTAACTACCCATAAACCACCCCCTTACCCTTTATAACATATAGGCTATAAGCTCTGTACAGAACGGTTCGAGGAGGTTCCGTCCACCCTTTCGAACAGCACAACATCATAAACAACAAGGTTTGAATTGTGCTGAAAACTCTCTCTTACCCAGATTCACAACAGTGAGCTTACACTGTAATAATGATTTATGAGTTGAGCTGTCAGCAGAACCTGTAAAGAGAAGTACAGATGAAGACAGAAATAACAGATCACAACTTTGATAGTATAAACATGTGAAGAAAACCCATCAGTCTATGTTTTTTAAAGGGTTTGTAGTAAACGTCTTAACATTAGAGACGTGTTGACTTGAAGTCTTGCTTCATCAGATCTCGGATCAGTACCGTTGTTTTGTTTCAGGATGCACCCCAGTACTCTTTGTATAAAGCACTTTTGAAATGACTTCCTAAATGTTCTAGTTCTGGTTGTCTGTGAAACCAACAGTGAACTTGATCAGAAGGTCATCATGCAGATTCTCACAGACTACACTGTCAAATGTAAAAGTTCTTTGAGGAACCATTTGGGGTTCTTCACATTGCTACACCGGCTACAACTCAAGGCGAGGAACCCTTTTATTAAAATGGTCTGGAACCGCCTTGGGTGCTTCAAGGCACCATTTCACAGTTTAGACAATCTTTCTCTTCTATGTCTCTCTACTGAAAATTATGTCCATAGATATCTATGAGTATCTCTGTTAAAAGTACCGCGGGTCCTAACTCGTCTCTGCTGAAAAGACTTTATAAGTCCTAGACAAAAGTAATCTCTCACAGCAGCTTTTCTGTGGCTCAGTATTTAGAGCATGGCGCTATCAATGCCAAGGTCATGGGTTCGATCACAGGGGATTGCACATAGTTAGAAACAAATGTATACGATAATGTATAGTAAGCCACTAAGCGTCTGCCAAAATGCATAAACATCCAACGTCAAACATAGCAAGGCCTACACCCATGGTAATTTTGTAATTTGCCAGCAAGCAAATCCTTCCTAACAAGAAAAACACAAGGCTGTTCTCTACAAATGGGTTTCCTGCTATTACCAGGTGGTGTGAGGACCCTATAGTCAAAGTCGAATTTATTTCTATAGCGTATTTAGTGAAGTAGCACATCACAAAATGGTTTACAATGGTAACAACCAAAATATAAAACAGCCTGGTATTTTATAGTCACTGATTTGGTCAATGCGGACTATTATAATTATAGCAATAACTGAAAGAATCCCATTTTAAAATATTCAGATTTTGTCGATGAGTATTTTTACATGTGCAAATATAAAAAGTCGTGCGTGCATTCATTCACCTTAAGCTCTGAGGAGCCTGAGAGCCTCTTACGACTGCTGCAGTGGGGCGGCACGTGCTGTGGCAAGAAGGACACAATGTCTCGTCCCCTCCATCAGGGAACTGACTGACTGGCATCTTTGACTCTGATAATTCCTTGAAGCTCCCTCCTTCGGGGGGTCGAGATCAGGAAAAATCGGACGTCGAAAATGCCGGCCATGCTTTCCCGGGCTGCCGTGAGCATGGGGCGGTAGTGTACGCTCTGCCCCCCAACGCTCGCGGTACCCTGGGTTTTCGCAAGCGGCCCTCACGGGAAGACCCCAGGGAGACCAAGAACACCTTCAGGCTGGACCCCAGGTTTGGAGGTCATTCAAGGACGGTCCTGCCCCGTCCCAACAGCCCACTTCAAGGGGTTCTCTCTCTCTCTGGGTGTTTTCACAGCCGCTCTCACCCTCTACAGGAACCGGTAAATGCTTACCGGTTCCTGCCTCCTTCCTTCCTTTTATTGAACCTTATTACACTCAGCTTTTCCAAGGCAGGAGCACAGATAGGCTTCAACCCGTGCACAACACACGCCCTGACACTCTGAAGTGCACTTTTATTGGTGTTTTTTTCCATTAAATCCATTCTCCATTTTTCTCCAGTGCTTTTTGTTCACGCTTTACGTTTAGCTGCCTGTTTACAAATATTAAGCCAATGAAAGGTTCTAAAGAGCTTGTGACTAAATCTTGTCCGATACGCTCAATCTAAATAAGTACAGCGTTTTCTTTACACAAGAAACATTATGTCTAAAATGTTCAGTTTTTATGTATTTGAGGTCTGAGACATTCATGACCAGAGAGTGAGGCCTAGCTTTTGCCTGCACTTCAATAGACATGTGCACACAGTAGCCTTTCATCATTTATATATGAGATTTTGGTCAGATGTATTATACAAAAGGAAAATGCACATTTGCACACGTTCGCTGGTCAAAACCTCCATAACGTTAAGCCACTGAGTGATCCTTGTCACCTAGATAATATATATATATGTGTAAAACAACAAAATTGGTACTTATGAGACACTTCATTTATTTATCAATAGTGTTGTACGGTCGAATGGTTAATTCTTGTTTACGTTGTAACTTTTGTTCCAGGCAGGTATAAATTAACTAAGAACTATCTTGGAAAGGGCTTGAAAGTTAAAACCAGCTTTCATAAGATATCAAAGCCTATAATACTGTATGTACAATTTCACCATGTGATGGGTTTTCCCAGATGGCATCACCTTTTCAGAATAACGTGTTAAAAATATTGAATGCAATTTTCTGTCATCCTTTGTTTAGCGTTATATGATATTTAGCGTTATATGATATAGTTATCGCTCTTTCATGTAAAAGCCTTGCAACGGTCACGTGTCCAGTGACCCCGTCTGACTGCGTCACTGAATCTCTGTCAAAATGTGTGCTCCAGTGTGACCTTCTCTTTCGTGCTTAAATCAACAAAACCACACAAGATTATACCTTAACATCGACTCAGCACACAACACAACCGATCAGAATCAAGCACCAGCCTGTCATGATTCTGCCTCATCATGTCAGATATTTCTTGGTCTTGTGGCAGAATCATGGCAGGATCCCTTGTTTTAAGTGGAGAGAGACATTTTTACCCTTTGGGCTTTCCATATGCTCTCTTCGGTCTCGTCTCTCTTACCGCCCACTTATCTCCTCATTATTGATCATTAATTAGTTCATGCCCCGCACCTGTCCCCTCTTGATTTTCTCCCCTTTAAAAAGCCCTCATGTTTATTGTGCTGTGCTCGTTCATTGTATTCATTGTGTAATCATGTGTATTCATTGCACTTACCTGTGTGCTTCATGCTCTTGTTCTCTGTGGATATTCCATCAAGTCAAGTCAAGTCAAGTCTAGAAAGTGTTTAATTTAGTTTTTGTCAAGCGTTGTTTAGCCCAGTGTTAGTGAGTCTACGTCCTGTTGATTGTCATGTTTTCTCAGTTATACCCCATTGTGGGTTTTTTGTTTTGTTTTATGTTTAATAAATCCCATTCCTTAACCCCCTATACCGCTGCCTGCAATTGGGTTCTTCCCCAGTGTTTCATGACACCAGCCTGAGCTGTTCTCAAGAGTCATTTCACGGTTAGTTATGTACAATAACATGTTTGTTGAATTACTGCACTTAGTGTCTATAAACCACTCAGAATGTGTAAAACTATTGGGTTAAACTATTGGGTTTTTCATGTGTTCATTGTCTTCTTCATGTTCATTTTCATTGTCATCTTCATCTCTGTTTGAAACATAACATTGCAGGTTCTCTTTACAGGTTCTCCAGACAGCTCAACTTATAAATCATTATTGTAGACGTACTGTTGTGAATCTGGGTAAGGTAAGAGAGAGTTTTCAACACAATTTATTTTTTGTACAGTTTACATTACATTTAAAGACCTCAGTAACCAAATAAGACCAATGAAGACACCACTGTCGACCTTTGCCCTTAAGATTCCTTTTCAAGAAAGTATTTGAATGTTCCGAGATAATTTCAGTTTACTCGTAGCAAGAACCAGGCAACCAAATTTGTGTATCCAAATCATTTCGGCGATGACGAACACAGCAGGTGAAAACAAACACTGGAAAGATTCTGAAAGCAAACAAAAGATTTTAATGCTAGTTTTCAAGAATTACAGATTCACAAAAGGCTCAATGTTGAAAAGATGAACGAAGCACAACAATCATGAAAACATTATTTCACAAGTAAATCATTTAATAAAATGTGTCTTTTGGACCACAAAACCCATATGCTTAAAAATGTAAGAGCACCAAGTTAAGTGAAGTTAAATATACACTGTTCTGTGTTGAGTTTTCAGTTCATCATCTCTGGGTTTAAATGGTCTGTGTGAAAGTGTCTTTATTCTGAACACATAGCACAAAACTAGAGGGGAATGATTATCAGGAAGAGAAAACACTGCTGTGAGCTCAGAAGAAATGTATTGAAGAAATTATTTCATTGATGAATCAAAGCAATCCCAGTATGTGAAAAACCCTGGAGGGGACTCATGGGCTGAACATCCTCTGGACTCATGGCTGAAGTGTCCTCTGCACTTATTGCCACAACAAGGCCGTTGTCACCAGAGGCAGTGCAGGACCTTAGGAACATTCAAGATGGTCGTCTCCAGGACTACTGGATTTGGGACCGACAGACTTGGGACGGAAACCAAAACAAATAGGTAACCTTGGGAACAATCAGGGAGGTGGGTTTGGTGCAAATAAATAGAGGGTGGGCCTGTGACGTCACTTTGATACGTAAACAGCAGTTGAACACGCCAAGACATGCTCCCTTTTGTGGCAAAACATTTAGCAAAATAGCTGCTTACAATATGTGAGTATGTATCTGTGCAACATATCAGCATACAAGGACACCTGGTTCCTTTGTTAGTGATAAGGATCATCGTCGGGTCCAACTGTTTTTAATTTTTTTTAGTCCCAGTTTTGCAGCCATTTTGCTGCCTGTTTTTACCACTCGAGGGGGTGTGTCCCAGGGTGTTCACGTGGGAAAGTGATGTCAATGCATACCCTCTATAGCTATGGCAAAAAATAAGGTAACAGTGTGAACAAAGGAACAAGAGAATCAACACAGTCCATCACATACAGGGAAGACACAGGCTGGGATCATAACAGCAACAACACCTCTAATTTAAACTCAATATTTATTTAAAAGAAATCATTTGACTGTCTTGAGATCATTTCAGTTCACTCATTGCAAAATCCACTTTTGATTGTCCAAAACATATAAGCGAAGACTCTGTGATGAGCACTGCAGAATTGTACTACCGAAAACAAACACTGGAAACCTTCAGAGATCAAACACAAGATTATACAACTAGTTTGCAAGAATGATAGATTTACAAAAGGCATCGATGTTGAAAAGATGAATGAAGGACAGCAGTAGACCATTGAGATCATGAAATCATTACATCACTACTGAATATACCTAAATGTTTGGGTTTAAATAAATGCAATACAGAGCAAAACATGTCAAATAACCCATAAACTCATGTGACTGATTATTCATTATTAATAAGAACCCCTTTTCTTGAAACTGTTCTTAATAAAGGTCATGAAAGTTAAAATTCCTTTTTAAGTATAATTTTTTTGCAGTAAAAAAAATACTTCAACATATGTCTAGAATAATAATACTTTTCAAAAATATTTGACATCGTTTAACATCAAAACTCAGTTTAGTTAATTTCTTATGTTTTCAGTCCTGTATGAAAGTGTCTTTATTCTGAAAAGTGATTCTCAGGAAGAAAAAACACTGCTGTGAGTTCAGTGATGTTCAATCATCCGATGATGATTCATTCCATTTTCGTAACACAAGATTTGATTTGTAAATAAGTGAGAAAAGGGTTTTAGACGTGATGAGGGTGGAGAGAGTCAAATGTCCAGAGGGATGTATTGATGTACTGCTAGAAGGGTGAAGAAGAGAGGAGGACTCTGTACCCAAGAGGGAAGTTCTGCTCATAACCCACAAGAAACTCAATTCTCTTCTATTCTCTCTTCTGATATTCCTTTTCTTCAGCAGAGACATGAACAAACTCATTCATCTGATTTTACTTTCTGGTGAGTAAACCTTACATCATCATCTCAATATTAAGTCAAGTCAACTTTATTTATATAGCGATTTTACTATTTTCAATGTTACAAAGCAGATGTACAAGAAACTTATTGACTATAAGCAAAACATAAAAGGTTATACAAGTAAAACCAAAAAAAGGTGAAAACACAAAAGAAAGACACAGACACACAGATTCAGACACACACACACAGAGCCACATGCACATGGGATATCACCAAGAACCACACACCCAAGATAAGGAGAGAGAAACACAGGTCAAATATTAAAGACTATATATTCCTATATGCAATGTTAATTAAGTAAAACTTTAAAATTCTAGTCTAAAAATCCAAAGCTCCAATGGAGAAAAAATAAAACCTCAGGAGAACCCAGGCCTAACCAGGGGATTCCAGTTCCCCTCTGGCAAAAGCTGCTGCCTCTGCACAAGCTCGACAGTGCTTGCACAACAAGGCTAAATAAAAATAAATGTTATATTTAAAATTATCATTAATAATCTAATAGCAGCTGAAATTTTGTAGTGAAGACGTGTCAAGTCGCCGCGTCCTTCTTTATCCAGCTCTATCATCTCAGCTCTTGTCAGGTCGCTGCTTCCCATTCTCCGCTCTGCCATCAGGTCTGACATGAACTGCATCCTGCTCGCTGTGGTGACCTCAGAACAATGAGACAAGACTGGCTGAGAGTAGAGTTCTGTTCTGCACTCTTTGATGCAACAATACATAAGTTGTTGTTGGACGTGTTCCTGGTTCCTGGAGGATTTATATTATAGAAGTGTAGTGTATGCAAGATTGAAAAGATGCGTCTTTAGTCTAGATTTAAACTGACAGAGTGTGTTTGCCTCCCGGACAGTGCAGGGGAGACTGTTCCAAAGTTTAGGCGCTAGATAAGAAAAGGATCTTCCACCTGCACTTGATTTTGAAATTCTAGGTATTACCAGCTGACAGGACGCCTGAGAGCATAATGCACGTGAATACAAGAGAAGTTCACTCAAGTAGTGAGGAGCTAAACCATAAAGGGCTTTATAGGTAATAAGCAAGATCTTAAAGTTAATGCGATGCTTTATAGGTAACCAGTCCAAGGTTGACAGAACCGGGCTAATATGCTCATACTTTTTTGTACGTGTAAGAACTGTTGTAAGTTTTGGACCAGTTGGAGTTTTTGTGCCATCCTGCAGGACAACCACCTAACAGTGCATTACAGTAATCTAGTCTGGATGTCATGAATGCATGTTAACTTCTCTGCATCTGACAGTGACAGCATATGACGTAGTTTAGATATATTCTTAAAATGGAAAAACACAATTTTACAGGTGTTGGCGACATGGCTCTCAAATGACAGATTACTAGCGAATAAGACGCCAAGATTCTTAGCTGACGACGAGAATTTTATGGAGCATCCGTCAATAGTTAAGCAGTATACATTATACATGCTGTCAGTCATTCTTCATTCTTCTTTAACATGACTTTTAAAAGTGAAGAATTAAAGACTTTTTACAGTTTTGCAACAATCTCAACTGATTTTCAGATATAAGTGTAAAATCCTTTTTTTTTCAACAGGCCTTCTTTCCATTCAAGGTCATTTAAGCACTTCAGAAGGTAAAACAATACAACTTTTAAGACAAATGTAGAAAAAGTTTTGAATGTTTATTCATTGTATGGAGTTTGTGGTTAGATGACATTTTTTCTAGTGCTTAATTCTGATTTGTTTGTGTTTTTAATCATCACTCACGCTCAGTCTTTCAAGAGCTCATCAACATATCATCAACAGATTCAGATTTTAGCAGATATTCACATCAATATTATTTCATTTACATGAAATAACTGTTATGCTTTTGATGTGTGAAGAATGAATACTGTACATCAGGACACAGTTGATCACTTCAAAACACCTGTGACACAATCCAGACAACATACTCACATTAGACTCTTAAGGTGTTCTTCTGTTCAGCTCATCAAACAGACAATAATCAAATAGAACATTCTTGACTTTAACATCATATTCATTTGTAAATGTTAGAGTTGTATATGTTTCATATATCAAACTGATCAACCGTCTTTGATAATATATTTTCTAGAGAATTTAGCATCGAAAGGAACCGTTACACAGTCATCTACACGCACTGCCTGGGCAGCTCAACATGCCTTAGATGATGTGAGATATGGAGATGCTCCTACACACTGCTCTGCTACACTATCTGAATGGAGCCCGTGGTGGAGGCTGGATCTTCTGGATATTTATGAGATTAAAACTGTCATCATCACCGCTATATCAAGCTGCTGTTTGTATCAAACTAACGGAGCAGAGATCCGTATTGGAAACTCACTGGAGAACAATGGAAACAACAATACCATGTAAAGTTATTCATGACATCACTTCAACACTTTTCATTGGTTGATTGATTGAAACACCAGATTCATTGATTCTCTCTCTAGATGTGCTGTGACTTCTGGTCTTGGAGCTCATTACACTGTCACGTATTCATGTCATGGGATTGAGGGACGTTATGTGAATGTGGTCATGACTGGAAAGACAACTCAACTCTCTCTGTGTGAGGTGGAGGTCTACGGAACAGGTCATTTCTGATTATATCATTAGATAACACAAACAAATGATATTCATTCAACAAAAATTGACAATTATTAATTTTCAAATAATAAATGCCTACGCGTTGTAGTTTTATTTTAAAAGTCCAAGATTCTTGTAAATAATAAGTTGACATTAATCTTTGAACAGTCATGAAGTATCAGGTTAAAGTTTTTTAGCTGTTTAAAGAGACTGTGGTTGTTAGTTGATTCTCACAGATGTGTTGATATATCTGCAGACTGACTGATCCACTGTCTTTGAACATATCTATTCTAGAGGATTTAGCAGTTACAGGAACAGTGACACAGTCATCCACATACCGCAACTGGATACCTCAATTTGCCATAGATGGTGTAAAATACGGTCCAGATGTATTTGGTGATCCATACTGCTCTGGAACACAATCTAACACTCACCCATGGTGGAGGTTGGATCTCTTGAATATTTATAACATCAGTAGAGTGATCATCACTGCGCGTGACTACTATTACGGTGAAGTCAGTGGAGCAGAGAT
Source organism: Triplophysa siluroides (assembly GCA_006030095.1). Taxonomy (NCBI): domain Eukaryota; kingdom Metazoa; phylum Chordata; class Actinopteri; order Cypriniformes; family Nemacheilidae; genus Triplophysa; species Triplophysa siluroides. The sequence continues at coordinate 581,896 of VCII01000491.1, read as the reverse complement.
TCGTATCGGAAACTCACTGGAGAACAATGGAAACAACAATCCCATGTAAAGTTATTCATGACATCACTTCAACACTTTTCATTGGTTGATTGATTGAAACACCAGATTCATTGATTCTCTCTCTAGATGTGCTGTGACTTCTTATCTACCTGGTAATACTCTCAGTTTCTCATGCAAAGGGATGGAGGGACGTTATGTGAATGTGGTCAAGACTGGACATACATCTATGCTCATTCTGTGTGAGGTGGAAGTCTACGCTTCAGGTTATTTCTGACACATAATTCTCTACCGTTAGATTGATTTTTTCTATTGAAATGTACGTAGTGTTCAAAAGTTATGATTTATAATTCGAGTCATCCATCAAATGTGTTGTGTCCGTGTGTTGCAGCCTTTTAACATTTAGCGTGTAACATACGTGTTTATATTAAATTGACATTAATCCTAGAAAAGTCATGAAGTATAAGACTTATATTTCAATGTCATATAAAGGTTTTTTAGCTGTTTAAAGAAGCTGAGGGTCCATTGTGAACATAAGAGTCAAAAAGATTAAAATGATTCTGAGTTGATTCTTACAGATGTATATACTTTATAAATCTCCAGACTGACTGATCAACTGTCTTTAAATATTTATTTTCTAGAGAATTTAGCATTCAGAAGAACGGCAGCACAGTCATCCACACCGTCATCTACATACCCCGACTGGCTAGCTCAAAATGCCATAGATGCTGAAAGAAATGGAGATGCTCTTAAGTACTGCTCGTCTACATTATCTGAGAGTAACTCATGGTGGAGGTTGGATCTGTTGAATTATTATGACATCAATACAGTCAACATCACTGCTCATGACGACTATTGGCATGAAACCAGTGGAGCAGAGATTCGTGTTGGAAACTCACTGGAGAACAATGGAAACAACAATCCCATGTAACGTTATTCATGACATCACTTCAACACTTTTCATTGATTGACTGAAACACCTCTGTAGAGATTCATTGATTCTCTCTCTAGATGTGCTGTGACTTCTGGTCTTCTAGCTGGTCAAACCATCAGTTACTCGTGTCATGGGATGGAGGGACGTTATGTGAATGTGGTCATGTCTGGACGTACATCTCATCTCTCTCTGTGTGAAGTGGAGGTCTATGGAGAACGTAATTCCTAAAAAGTTATACTGTTTGGTAGAACCGGTAGTTGTGTGAAACGCTACATTCTTCAAACTATTCAGTCTTTTGTGAAATTATTTTAAATTAGATTATATTGATATGAAAATGTTTTATATTTAATGAAATATTTGTTCATTAAAACTCTATGTTGTGAATGTGTGTTGATATGAGTTGATGTGAATGTGATTGATGTCAGAAAATGAGGGATTGATTTAAGATGTTTGTGAAGAAAATCATCTGTTTGTATTCTTATTCATCTCAATCACACCTGATCCACTACACAAATACACAAAAACACACATTTATTACTATTCATTACACAGGATTCTGTAGACAAAACAAAGTTTCAGTACAGATGACAATGTTTACACAAAATAAGAGTGTGTTCATTTGTATATGATTGTTGAATTTGTATTTTCTGTTTCAGTTCACAGAATAAAAACCTTCCTGAGACTGAAGTTCTCCTCCAGTGGTGATGTAGCTGCTGAGAGCGACGAAATCCTCCATCAGGTGAGAAAAAGAAAATACAAAATAAATTTGTTATTTAAGAGAGAAGATATCGCTTATTGCTCCTAAACTCTCTGTAAGTCGCTTTGGATAAAAGCGTCTGCTAAATGACTAAATGTAAATGAAGTGAGATGAGATATGAGAGTGTTTGATGTGTGTAAATATATGAGATGAGTGATGATGAGAGAATGAGAAATGACAGTATGATTCATGTGTGTATATCATATCTGATGGATTTTAGCTCCAGTCTGCGCTGGGATTGAACATCTCTGATTTTAAACTGTCCTGGACACAACTGCCCAAGAAAGGAGAAGAACAGGAGGAACAGAAGGAGGACGGAGGCGAGTACACACACTTTATCTGATGTTTGTGTCCATGATAACACATGATGACAGGATCTATTATTATATAATTACTCCGTCCAAATGAACCACACATGTTTATGTCCTCCCTCGAGCAGATAGTCATCATTCTTTTATTTATTGTGTTCGTGACAAAAACATTAACAAAAACTTTTCTGTAGATTTAATTTACAAATTAGTTTTAAACATAAACTTAACTAGTTCTTATATTTTCTTTCATTAAACAAGTCTATATCTCGTACACTGAAAAAAATTGGATTGAAGTTTCCTTGAAAAAAGCTAGGAAACAATTTTCACGCAGGAAATGTTAGAAAATTTATTAGAACTGTCAAAGTAAACAAAAAGTTTTTGTTGGGCTGATGAATTGCAAGGAGCAGAACCCAGATGCAGACAGCTCTTCAATAAAACGCAAAACTTGAACTAAAGAACTTACGGGGCAAACAAGATGTGGTGGGGGAATAACAAAACGGTCCAGCACAAGACAGAAAACACAAGGGCTTTAAATAGGGAAGTCTACGAGGGCAACATGTGAGGGTCGTCGTAAACTAATGATGGGGTAATGAATGAATGAATGAACAAACCATTTCTGCTTCACAAACAGTAATTGGTGACTATATAAAGAAATAATTATTTATATTTACATTTAGTCATTTAGCAGACGCTTTTATCCAAAGTGACTTAAAGAGAGTTAGACAGGAGCCATAATACAGTAGGTGCCAATACAAAGTTACTGGTTTCAACAAAAGCTAGACCACTACCTGTTGAGAGAAAGGCAATACAAGACACCGCTGGTTTGCTGAACGCAGGGATCTTGATGGGTGTAGGAGTGCAGGAGAGTGTGGAAGTAAGCCGGTGCAGATCCAGTGATAGTCCTCCTGTAGGCAAGCATTAGTGACTTGAATCTGATACGGGCTTCAACCGGTAGCCAGTGGAGAGAGATGAAAAGGGGAGTCACATGAGCCCTTTTGGGCTGTTGGAAGACGAGGCGAGCTGCTGCGTTCTGAACCAGCTGGAGCGGTTTGATAGCCTCTGCAGGAAGACCAGCAAGGAGAGCATTGTAGTAGTCCAACCTTGAGATTACCAGGGCCTGGACAAGGAGTTGTGCCGCATGCTCAGTGAGATAGGGTCTGACCTTTCTAATGTTGAATAAGGCATATCGGCATGACCGTGTTGTCTTTGCAATGTGATCATTGAAGGACAGCTGTTCATCAAATATGACTCCAAGGTTCCTGGCTGTTTTGGAAGGAGTGATTGTGGTATTGCCAAGATGGATGTTGAGATCGTGTTGCACCCTGGGTTGTGCCGGAAACACGAGTAGTTCTGTCTTGGTTCAGCTGGAGGTGATGCCCTTTCATCCAAACTGAGATGTCCTCGAGGCAGACTGTAATGCGAGCTGCTACAGTGGTATCGTCTGGGTGAAACGAGATGTAGCATAACAGTGATACGAGAAGCCATGAGCCTGTATGATGGGTCCCAAGGATGTCATGTAGATGGAAAAAAGCAGCGATCCAAGCACCGATCCCTGAGGGACCCCAGTGATCATGTGGTGAGCAGTGGACAGCGAGCTCCTCCATGACACCCTGAAGGATCTGTCGGAGAGGTACCAGCAGAGAGGGGAGCCTGAGATTCCTAGCGATGACAGGGTTGCTAGCAGTATCTGGTGATTGACAGTGTCAAACGCTGCAGATAGGTCTAGCAGAATCAGGACCGAGGATTTAGATTCTGCCTTGGCTAACCGCAGTTCTTCTGTGACCGATAGCGGTGCCGTCTCAGTGGAGTGGTTTGTTTTGAAGCAGACTTCTTGTCATCCAGTAGATTGTTCTGGGAAAGGGTAGGAAAAACACTTGGATTTAAATAAAACTGGCTCTATGGCATCACTGTGAAGAACCTGCACCTTTATTTTTAAGTGATCAGTATCTTTAATGTGAAACTATAAAACACATCTACACATACTCATCTAAAACTGATGATAAGTATTTATCCAATTATTGATTTTCATACGTTATGTTTCATTTACAGGTTCTTGTGATAAAACTCCTTGACCTGAAACTTTCAGATGGTCATTTAATGTCTCCATGAATAATGTGGTGAATATGGAATAACCTAATTTAATTTAAGTTTCATTTAGTTTAAATTATTCTATTGTGTCTTTATTTAATTTAAGCTTAGTTTACATTAATCATTTATGTCATTATTTAATTTAAGTTTTAATTTATATTAAATTATTGTATTGTGTCTTTATTTCATTTAAGTTTCATTAAGTTTAAATTATGCTATTATGTCATTAAGTTAAGTTTAAAATATTGTATTGTGTCTTTATTTCAATTCAGTTTCATTTAGTTTAAATTATTCTATTGTGTCCATAAGTTTAGTTTAGTTTAAATTATTCTATTGTGTCTTAATTAAAGTTTAATTTTGTTTAAATTATTCTATTGTGTCTTTATTTAAAGTTTCATTTAGTTTAAATTACTCTTTAATATTCTTAAGTTTAGTTTGAATTATTCTCTAGTGTGTCTTTATTTCATTTAAGTTTCATTTAGTTTTAATTATTCTATAATGTTTTTAAATTTAGTAGTTAATGAATGCAGAGCAAGAATAACCCTGTGACTCAAATAGTCCAAGCACATTATTCTGTGATCTCAGTATCTCTTATGTTCTTAAGATGTTGTAGTTGTTTCATGTGTTTATCTGTTGAATTATAGTGAAGGGCTGCAAGGGGGTCGCACACCTAACGCAGACACGGCGAGCCGCGCAGCATGGCGTCAAGGACACATGAAACAACTATGCTAATTATTCTCTTTCTGCCTCCGCCTTGGGATGCCCATCCTGAGGTAGGGAGAGTTCCGCCAGGCCCAGATGGACGTCATATGGCCATCCCGAACTAGAGATTATGCCAGCTGCGGACTGACTGACCATCCCAGCTCCATCTAAGGCAATTCCATTACCACCCAAGAGAAAGGCGACCATCTGACCATCCCAGCTCAGACCAGCTAACATCAATCCTTAAATGACTATAACACCGGCAATCTATCAATCAATCTATTGAAATTACAGCTACAGTGATACACCTTGAGTTCTCCACACGCATGTCACACGCACGTAGTCACTCACGTTTGTAAACTTCATTCTGTTAGACAGGCGAGAGTTCTCCACACGCACGTCATGTGTACGTTAACACAGGGCTGCGTTCAGCCCCGACAAAACGTTGCAAAACTTCAAAATGTATTAAAGACATGGAGGTTTTTCCCAATGAGCTTGAAGTCATGTTGAGTTTCTGATATTAAAGTGAATAAAAAACAAAGATTAGGTAATCTAGATAAGATCTAGTAAGGGCATGTGAAGTGATAGTGACCTATTAGTCAGATATGGTGATCCACACCTGAAATGTGACCTCTGCGTTTAACCCATCCAGAGAGTGAACACACGTACACCCGGAGCAGTGGGCAGCTATCACTGCAGCGCCCGGGGAGCACGTGGGGGTAAGATGCCTTGCTCAAGGACACCTCAGTCGTTACCCACCGGCCCTGAGAATCCAACCGGTAACCTTCTGGTCACGAGTCCCACTCTCTAACCATTAAGCCACGACTACCTAATGTTCTTATTGTATAAAGGTTCAGAGGAAAAACTTTAATTAAACATATTGTTCATAAATGGAAAATGGAAAAAAAATGATGTGAAGCACAAGAAATGAAACATGGTCGCTGTGGTCTTAGGAGTCTTTTCACTCGATCTCGACTTAATTCTACATATTTTCAACAACATAGAGAACAGGTTCTTCAAAGCAAACATGCTTCGTTTACATGTATGTCGTTTATTTATTAGGTAAATAAGAGGTTTCAAAATAAAGGATGAATGGTGATGGTAGAAATTAGGATATGTATAAACTATATAATTTTTATATATTTAATTTATTACAATGAAGCAATGGCCTACCAATATGGTTACTTCTGTCCAAAAAGAGTGGGAATTAAGATAGATGTATGAATTTCTGATGCCCAGGAGGAGAACAACAAATTCTAAACCAAGGTTTCTCAGCTCTGGCTCTTGAGGTCCACTTTACTGCCGAGTTTAGCTCCGATTTGAATCAAACACCTGCAGTCATGGGCGCCGTAAAGGGGTGGAAGGTTAGGACGATTCTAAGGGCCCAGGCTGATTCAGGGCCCAGAAGAGCAGACCCCCTTTTTATTTTCCTATTTCTTTTCTCTTTTTTATACATACATTAAATGTGCTAGGGCCCCTCGTGCACTAAATGTGTATTTTGTTCGTTTTGACCATAGATTTAATATTGAAAAACAAATAATGTATTTACTGTTTCAGTCACACCCCTCCCTCTCACAATGGTTCATTCCACCTGCGCTGTCCGAGCTACAATCGCTAGTGTAGCGTCTCTTGCTTATTGGACTTGCTATGATGCAGCGCAGACAGTGACAAACGCAGGCATGTCACATCAAAAGTCAGGGCATCAAAAACGGAAAGAAAAGAAGGAAAGAGAAGACAGAGAACGCCAAAGTCGACAGTATGTCACACAGTTTTTCAAAAAGAAAGGTAGCTTGCCCTATTCCTGTATTCCAAAACCTATTTTTGTTGCTACATGACCTGCTTTTATCTAGCTAGCCTAGCTTAGTAAAATAATGACTGAATTATGATTTACATCCAACAATAATAACATCTCTGCTGTCTCCGGGACGGGTTATCATGTCTCGTAGACACAGATTCAGCGGCTGCTGCACACCCACGTCCTCCTTCCCCCACGTCCCCCGTCCCCGTCCCAGCCGAACAAGGTGAGCCTGAGCGCGAAACTTCGCGAAGATTGAAGCCTCTAAACACGTCTTATCTACTGTGTTCGCCACATGATGATAATAACTTTGCAAAACAAAAAGTAATCTACACGCTTCAAAAATTACAAAATCAGTTTGCCGTGTCGTGTGTTCTGTGAAGTGACAGTGCTGCTGCTACGATCGATGCTGTCAAACAAAATGTCCCAGAAAAAAATAATATAAAATTGAATAAAACGTGTCTGTAGTAACCATTGGCTATAAGGAGTTTACAAAATAGATATTTCAATTTTTCATATTAAGAAAACTAAATAGGCCAATAAAAATGTGGCGAGAGAGCATTCAGTAAGCTGAAACTGATCAAAAATGATCTGAGGTCTGCTATGTTGCAGGATAGACTTTGTCACCTTGCATACTATCCATTGAAAGCAAACTGGCAAGAAAGCTGAACTTTGATGATTTGATAGATGATTTTGCCAGCAGAAAGGCACGCCGCTGGGCCATTATAAAGTGATGTTGAACATAACTTTGTTAGACCTGGATAACAAACAGTTGATGTCCGGTTCAGTACTTGTTTAGTCCTGGACTGGTTTAGGCCTGGCATTACTCCTGGTGTGTCTTGATTTTGAGCCCTTTTGGCCTAGCTAGTTTTATTCCTGGACTGATTTAATTACGGGTTAGTTCTACTGTAGCTGATGTTTCCTGATTGAGCAGCTTGACCCAGCTAAAGCTTGTTCATGTAAAGTATATGTCAATATGTGTACATAATGTTCTGTTGTGCTTGCAATTGCAATTGAGATAATAAATGTTCTCCCTTTTATGTAAACAAGTACATATTTCTATATTTTTTTCTTGTTTTTGTAGGCTTTGTACTTATCTTTAGACATTTTAACTATGCAATGTGCTAAGTATCTTTTTTTTAAGTATACAGGGCATGTTTATTGGGTTAAATTTTATCTGTAAAAAATGTAGGGGGCCCAGAAATTTTGGTTTCCATAGGGCCCAGAATTTCTGGCGGCACCCCTGCTTCCAGTGGATAGGTAGGGGGTCCCAGAGCTTTTGGAAAGGTGGGAAACCCCTGCCATCGGCCTTGTTTCTCTAACAGCGAGAAGCCGCCCGCACCGTAAGGGCCCCTGGGTAAGCGCTATTTCCTAAATGAGGGGACACGCTACAGAGACCACTTCCTACCGTAGGGAGGCTAGGCTCTGCCCAGCCCGCCAGCAGTAGATGCTTAGTGATGGATGGAATGCCTGTTCTTCACCCAGTGGGGGAAGAATGGAGGTGAGAGTAGCACGCTGACCCACCTAGATTAGATTAGATTAGATTCAACTTTATTGTCATTACACATATACAAGTACGGTGTAACGAAATGTAGTTTAGGTCTAACCAGAAGTGCAATTAGCAAGTGCAGGATATACAGTTTGAATAAATACAGAATACAATATTAGGGAAATACTATACAAATGTTCTATGACAATATGACAGTTGGTATGTACTATGGACAATATATACAGAAGGATATATACTGTGAACATTAATGTACAGGTGGTTATGAACAGATAACAATTTAGACTATACAATAGTGCAAGTGACTTAAGTGTGCATTAATTACAGACATTAGATATTAAAGTTACAGTGCAGTAGATGAGTTAATGCAGTTATTAAGGTTACAGTGCAGTAGATGAGTTAATGCAGTTATTGAAGTTATGGTGCAATAGATGAGTAGATGCAGTTAATAGAGTTACTGAGTTACTAATACAGTAATTGAAGTTATGGTGCAATAGATGATTAGATGCCGTTAATAGAGTTACAGTGCAGTAGATGAGTTAATGCAGTTATTAAGGTTACAGTGCAGTAGATGAGTTAATGCAGTTATTGAAGTTATGGTGCAATAGATGAGTAGATGCAGTTAATAGAGTTACAGTGCAGTTAATGCAGTTATGAGAGTAGTCCATTAGTGCAAATGAGCATTCAGTATAATATTCCTTGTGTGCAAGTGAGCAGTATAGAGTGCAAATGATGCTGTGTGTGTGTAAACAGTCCGGTAGAGCAGATACATGAAGAACTGGTGTGTACAGTTCAGTCATGCATGGCAGCCCTGTAGTGCAATGTAAACAATGTAATAGCAGCATTAAGTTAAAGTTATGAGGGGTAGTGAAATCAGTGGGGGGCAGAGTTCAATAATGAAACAGCTCTGGGAAAAAATATGTTTCCTAGTCTGCTGGTTCTTGTCCGGAGGCACCTGAAGCGCCTACCGGAAGGCAGGAGAGTAAACAGTCTATGAGTCTAGGAGTCCTTGAGAATGCTGCGAGCTCGACGCAGACAGCGTTTCTTCTGGTTCTGGATGTCCTCAATGGAAGAGAGTGTAGTCCCTGTGATGCGCTGGGCTGTTTTCACCACCCGCTGCAGTGCCTTGCGCTCAGCAACAGAACAGTTCCCGTACCAGACTGTGACACAGTTGGTTAGGATGCTCTCTATCGTGCAGCGATAGAAGTTCACCAGGATAGATGAAGACAGTTGGTTCTTCTTCAGTGTCCTCAGTGTCCTCAGTCCTACGAAGGCTATACTCCGGGTGGAGTGAGCTCTCACTGCCAGTGGGCACGGGCGTTCTTGGGACCGGTACGCCGAAGTGACAGCGTCTATGATCCAGTGCGCCAATCTCTGTTTTGGACACAGCCCTCTCCTTCTGCTGACCTCCAAAACAGACGAAGAGCTGCTTAGAGCTCCTAAAGCTCTGTGTCTGGTCCAAGTAGAGGCGCAATGTGCATACTGGACACAATACGGATGGGGTTGGGTCTTCCTCCCCGGTGGGGATCGACTGCAAGTTCACCACCTGGTCCCGAGGGGGAGTGGTGGGAACTTTGGTCCGGGGTCTCAGGATAACGTGAGAATCTGTGGACACGGAGAATGCTTGTAGGTCCCCTACCCTCTTGATGGAGACGAGCGCCATCAGAAGAGCCGTCTTTATCGTGAGGTGAGAAAGAGCGGCATCTCCGAGTCGCTCGAAGCGGGGCCACATCAAGGTCCCAAGAGGGTACGGAGCGCGGACGTGGCGGATTCAGGCTTCTCGCACCCCTTAAGAACCTAATGATCCGGTTGTGCTGTCCTAGAGACTTACCAGCAACTGGGTCGTGATGAGCGGCAATGACGGCTACATACACTTTCAGTGTGGAAGGGGAGAGATTACTCTCGAGCACGTTCCAGATCGAACTCCGTGGGTCTTCACTTTGAGAAAAGCACCAGGACGAGAAGAGGCGCCACTTATAGGCGTATAGCCGCCTAGTGGCAAGGGCACTGGCCTGAGTGATCGACTCGACCACCGCAGAGGGTAGGCCACTCAGGGTCTCCTCGTCCCGTCCAGGAGCCAGACAGAGGTTCCAGAGGTCTGGTATGGCATATCGTACCCTTCCCCCTGAGAAAGCAGGTCCTTCGTCAGGGGAATCAGCCAGGGGGGAGTTGTCGTCAGGAGCATTGGCTCCGAGAACCAAGTCCGGATGGGCCAGTATGGCGCAATTAGTAGCACTTGATGCTCCTCTTCTCTTACCTTGCATAGAACCTGTGCAATGAGGCTCACTGGGGGGAAGGCGTACTTCCGCTTGTCCTGCAGCCAGCTGTGCGCTAGAGCATCCGTGCCGAGGGGGGCCTTGGACAGGGAGTACCATAGCAGGCAATGGGTGGTGTCCAGGGAGGCGAACAGGTCTACCTGTGCCTGCCCGAAATTCACCCAAATGAGCTGGACTGCGCAGGGGTGGAGTCGCCACTCTCCACGGGGCGTCAACTGACGAGAGAGCATTTCGGCTGTCTGGTTCAGGTCGCCTATGATGTGTGTGGCACGCAGGGACTTCGTAATCTGTTGACTCCACCAGAGTAGGTTTAGGGCGAGTTGTGTTAACTGCCGTGAGCGAATGCCACCCTGGTGGTTGATATACGCCACGGCAGTTGTGCTGTCCGACCGGACCAGCACGTGCTTGTCCTGCACGCGAGGTTGTAGCCTATTCAGTGCAAGTAGCACAGTCAACAACTCTAGGCAGTTGATATGCCATCGCAGGCGGGGGCCCGTCCATCCCCCCCACACTGCGTGCTCATTGCACACTGCAACCCAACCCTGCAGGGAGGCCTCTGTCGTCAACACGACGCGCCTTGCAACCTGCCCAAGGGCGACCCCATCCACACAAAGGTCATTGAAGACCAAGGGGTTAGGGTGCGTCGGCAGAGAGGCGTCATCACCATACGCCTGCTGCCCATGTGCCACGCTCTCCATGGGACCCGACTCTGTAGCCTGTGCTGAAGCAGTCTCATGTGCATCAACCGAGGGGGATGACCCCCGCCGATGACCCCATGAGCCTCTGAAATAGTGTCAGGGGGACTGCTGACTGCCAATTGAAGAGGTTGAAGCAGTTCAGCACTGACTGTGCACGCTCATTAGTCAGTCTTGCTGTCATGGAGACAGAGTCGAGTTCCATTCCGAGAAAAAATATACTCTGCACGGGGAGAGCTTGCACTTTTCCCGGTTGACCTGTAGTCCCAAACGATCTAGGTGCGGGAGCACCAGGTCCCTGTGTGTACAAGGGACCTATCTCAAATCCTACCTCTCCGACAGATCCTTCAGGGTGTCATGGAGGGGCTCGCTGTCCACTGCTCACCACATGATCACTGGGGTCCCTCAGGGATCTGTACTTGATCCGCTGCTCTTTTCCATCTACACGACATCCTTTGGACCCATCATACAGGCTCATGGCTTCTCGTATCACTGTTATGCTGACGACACCCAGATCTACATCTCGTTTCACCCAGACGATACCACTGTAGCAGCTCGCATTACAGCCTGCCTCGAGGACATCTCAGCTTGGATGAAAGGGCATCACCTCCAGCTGAACCCTGCCAAGACAGAACTACTCGTGTTTCCGGCACACCCTACGGTCCAACACGATCTCAACATCCATCTTGGCAATACCACAATCACTCCTTCCAAAACAGCCAGGAACCTCGGAGTCATATTTGATGAACAGCTGTCCTTCAATGATCACATGGCAAAGACAACACAGTCATGCCGATATGCCTTATTCAACATTAGAAAGGTCAGACCCTATCTCACTGAGCATGCGGCACAACTCCTTGTCCAGGCCCTGGTAATCTCAAGGTTGGACTACTACAATGCTCTCCTTGCTGGTCTTCCTGCAGAGGCTATCAAACCGCTCCAGCTGGTTCAGAACGCAGCAGCTCGCCTCGTCTTCCAACAGCCCAAAAGGGCTCACGTGACTCCCCTTTTCATCTCTCTCCACTGGCTACCGGTTGAAGCCCGTATCAGATTCAAGTCACTAATGCTTGCCTACAGGACTATCACTGGATCTGCACCGGCTTACTTACACACCCTCCTGCACTCCTACACCCCATCAAGATCCCTGCGTTCAGCAAACCAGCGGTGTCTTGTATTGCCTTCCCATAAGGGCAGTAAATCGCTCTCCCGCTCATTCTCATTCACAACCCTTCCTGGTGGAACATTCTTCCTAACTCTGTCCGTTCAACCACATCTCTCACAACATTTATAAACTACTTAAAACCCATCTCTTCTGTGAATACTTGACAGACAAATAAATAAATAAAAAACTAACCCTTTCTCTCAACAGGTAGTGGTCTAGCTTTTGTTGAAACCAGTAACTTTGTATTGGCACCTAATGTATTATGTCTCCTGTATGACATATCGCTTATTGCTCCTAAACTCTTTGTAAGTCGCTCTGGACAAAAGCGTCTGCTAAATGTCTAAATGTAAATGTAATGTAAATGTACACAAAAGATCTAGCGAGTGTGCAAAGGACAAGCCAGAAGAGATAGAAGAGTACCCACACGCCCTTCTCCCTGAGGACAGTGAGGGCGGCTTCCAGGACCTTCGTGAAGACTTGTGGGGGCAGGGACAGACCGAAGAGCAGGATCCTGTACTGATATGCCCGCCCCTTAAAGCGAGGGAGGATCAAGACATGAAAGTATGCGTCCTTCAGGTCGATTGCCATGAACCAATCCTGATATCTGATATTCTGCGTGAGCATCCTGATCGGCAGCTAGTGTAGGTGCCTGTTCAGGGTACGCAGATTCTGGTAAACAGAAGGGTGGCGACCTCTGCCCTAGCACAGGAGCATCCTTGCCTCTGACTGAGGTTGAAAGGATGCCCCGAAACTTGGGCTGGCGTCTGACAAATTGGATCGCATAACTGAGATGGATCGTATTCCGTAGCCACCGTGACTGTTTGGGAAGCTCTCCAGGCTCCCAGGGACCAAGTCAGGGGTACGATCTGCTCACCTCACCATAGGGCGAGGTCGGTGGCAGTGCGAGGTTCCTGCATAAGCGCTGGGTTGGTCTTACCCTCGTGGAGCTCTTTCAACACCTTGGCCTGATGGACCTGCAGGATGGCCATGGCGTGGAGAGGAGTTAGAGGTGACTCTTGCCAGTCTCAGGGCTTCAATGATTGATGAAACACGTTATAAAAAAACGATTGCATTTGTGACACACAGCCTTCAACACAAAGGAGACGCTTCCTTGTGGGGTGATTGAAATGCATTGTTGTTTGCAGTTGCTCCATGTTTGAGCTTGAGCTTTTAAATCTGAAGGACGCTCAATAAGCACCTCAAAGCAGTCAATTATGCATACGCAGTTTCAAAAAAATGTCTGAAAACCCGAGGTGTCAAGTAACGAAGTACAAACACTTCGTTACCTTACTTAAGTAGAAATTTTGGGTATCTATACTTTACTGGAGTAATTATTTTTCAGCCGACTTTTTACTTTTCCTTACATTTTCACGCAATTATCTGTACTTTCTACTCTTTACATTTTAAAAACAGCCTCGTTACTCCTATTTCATTTCGGCTTATTTTCATTCCGGCTTGTCATCGTTAAAAAAAAACCTTGCTCCATCCGGATAGAGTGAATTTGATTGTGGTTGGATGAGAAGTATAAATATATACCATTCCAACATCCTATTGGTTTGTACATAAAAAACAACTCCTTTCGAATGCGCTGCAAGCTCTGCGCACCCAAGTAACACTAGCTAATGGCTTTCAAAAACTCGCCGTCTAATTTTAAAAAGTATATTGAGGTACATTGAAATTTTGTTATTATCAGTCGATTATTGACAAATTTGAAATTCGACATTAGCCAAATGTTATCTGAGCTTATATTATTGCTATATGCAATATTTGTAAGTTAATTGTGCAAAGCTATAGTTTGTGTTATTATCAGTCGATTATTGACAATATTGTAGTGACCTAGTAACGTACTAATAATGGTACATTTTTTATGTTTGCTATGGCTAGGTATATGCCATGGTAATTTGCTAGCAGTAGGCTATGATTCAACGTTGCAAACTCAGTCATCGTATCTTCCGCTCCATGAACAGGGATGTGATTTTCCCGTATAAATAAGTATTTCCTTATTTTTTTACGTCGCTGGGATCCCCGCGTAAATTGCATAAATTCGATTCATTTTCATTCGTTACGGGATTGGGGGGGTGGGGGTTTGGGTTTGTGCGTGGAGTCATCATACAGCCGACCAACAGGATCCTTTCTACGCTCTCTACGTCATGCACACGCCTGATATAAATCCGGAGCGATATCTCTTTATGTATCCAGAGAGTCCGTGAAAAATCAATGCCAAACACAGCTGTTTTGGTAAAGTGATTTTTAATTAAGTGGTTAACTGAACAGGGTTTTTTAACGTAAACAGAAAATCCCGAGCAAAAAGTTGAGACGTCTATGTGATATACTTAATAATATCTATATACAGAGACTAAAATAGGCCATTCCTCGATTTAATGGCTTAAAACTATTCAAATGGCCGATCTAGTCACAGTTTAATATAAAAGCGTAGAAGTCTCTACTGTAGCATACCCTCCGAAAGATGGTAAGAGACTCGACTGGTGGTTTTAATATTTATTGCTGTTTCAGAAAATCAGCTCCATAAACCAACGTGAGAACTGACAAAAACAAAGAAAACAAAGCAATCACATTTGTGCCCCCTTTTGTCTACAATAAATAGTAAATGATCACTGTACTTTCGCAGATAGATCAACAATATACCAAGCAATAAACCGCTAATTCACCAAACACGCGGGTAAAAGAGCAAATTTTCTGACACAAGTCATCAAATAATATGCAACAAGCACCAACCTTGTGCCTCCTCGGGGGTTGCCAAAATACACTTAGCCTTAGACGTTAATATCGTTAAGGTGCCGTTTCTGCTTAGTTCACCATAAAAGCTTTTACTGATAGCACATTTATTCCATTCCGTAGTTTGTTTTGTTCGGCAATACCACACAAGCAGCCAGTAGGAAAAGTGGATTTCAAAATAAAAGTCACTCCTTTTAAAACAGAACTAATATTTACTTCCAAACAATGCAAGCTGCCCTCTGGTGTACAAAACGAGAAACAGCAAGCACAAAACAAAACGGGTTTGCTACACTCCCACCAAAATTATTAGTGTTTCATATTAAGTGATAAGAACTACAAATAATTTTCTCAATAAGAATGTCATTGTCCTTGTATAGCCAAAAGCTTAAGGAGCTTTAACCAGCAGAACTAACTTCTGCACTGGGCGTTCCAATATGGAAGGTTTAGCAAGACGCTCACCTTTCTTACTCAGTCTCTTATCTCCTACTGAGATTTTCACTCTCCTTACAAGTCCATCCTTACCACTGACAGTCTCTATGACCCTTGCGAGTCTCCATTCACCTCTGGGTGACAGTTCATCTTTGTCCATTACTATGTCACCCACAATTAGATTTCTCTTCGGTGTGTGCCACCGCTGCCTTGTGGTGATGTTGTGCAAATATTCCTGTTTCCACCTACTCCAGAACTGTTCTGCTAGAAACTGTACACGACGCCATCTTTTCCTCTGTGGGGAACATGCCTGGTGGAGGGAGTGCCGTACTGGATTTCATGTTGATCAGATGATTGGGGGTGAGTGGTTCGAGGCTGTCGGGGCAGTTTAAGTTATCCACAGTGAGGGGTCGACTGTTGACTATGGCCATGGCTTCGTACAGTAGAGTCTGCAATGAAGTGTCGTTGAGTCTGCCTTGAGAAGACGACAGAGTAGAGCTCAGAATGCTTTTAACAGTCTTTATCTGGCGTTCCCACACCCCCCCCTGTGTGACTGGAGTGGGGTGCATTCATGACGAAGTCACACTGGTTTTGTGACAGAAACGTGCTCAGTCTCTGTTTGTCAAGCTCTTGTAGAGCTGTCTTGAATTCATTTTTAGCACCAATGAAATTAGTGCCTTGATCACACCGAATTTGACGAACTGCACCTCGAACAGCAATGAAGCATCGCAGAGCATTGATGAAGGTGTCAGTGGACATATCCTCTAACATCTCTATGTGAATAGCTCGTGAGCAAAAGCAGGTAAAGAGCAGGCCGTATCGTTTATGCTGTTTCCTTCCCTGTGTAGTCGTGAAAGGACCAAAGCAATCCATCCCACAGTATGTGAAAGGGGGGGATGGCTCGACGCGTTCTACAGGTAAGTCACTCATTCTTTGACCCTCTGCACCTCTCCTGAGTTTACGACAACTCACACATTGATGAATGTATGACGCTATTGCTCTGCTCATTCCAGGAATCCAATATCCGCTGGCTCTGATTTCATTGATTGTGAAACCTTTCCCTTGGTGTTTTGTCTTTTCATGGTTGTGGGCTATTATTAACCTTGTTACATGGTGATCTTTGGGAATGACAATTGGATGCTTGAAAGAGTCAGTGAGTGACGAGTGGCGGAGTCGTCCTCCCACCTTGAGGAGACCGTCTGTGTCAAGAAAAGCATCAAGATGGTGTAATTTGTTGCAACGCTGTAGTTGATTACCTTTGCTCAACAATTTGATTTCCTCTTCATATGCTTGCCTTTGCAGATCCCGGATTATGAAGCGCTCGGCACTTTCTCTTTCGCTCACTGTAGAAAGTGCATGTGATGCGACCTTTTTAGCTCGCCGAAGCAGATGGGCCACAGCTCTGGTAGCTCGGGACCATGATGAGAACTTGGACAGACGGTCGGCAAGGCTAATTATTTCTGAGGTTTTTGTTTGCAAGGCTTGTGCCTTTTTCACTTCTGGATCCCCTATGGATAGGTCTGGCACTGCATCATTTACCGTGGGTATCTCCCTTTCCCAGAGAAACATGGGGCCAGCGAACCAGTTGGAGGTAAGTAGTTCATTTACAGTCTTACCTCGGGATGCGCCATCTGCCGGATTCTCATCCGTGGGGACGTATTGCCATTGCAGGGGGTTTGTGCAGTGGCGGATCTTCTGGACCCGGTTAGCGACAAAGGTGTGAAATCGCCGAGCATCGTTATTTATGTAGCCTAACACTACCTTTGAGTCCGTCCAAAAGTATTCTTTCCCGTCAACAATTCTCAATTCTTCTCTGAGCATAGTGCTGATGGAGACTGAAACCACTGCTGCAGTTAATTCAAGCCGTGGTATTGTAGTCACTTTTGTGGGAGAAACACGGGCCTTTCCTATCACTAGTGAGCAGTGAATCTCTCCTTTCTTGTTCTTGACTCTCAGATAAGAGCATTGCCCGTATCCGCTGGTGCTCGCATCTGAGAAGTCGTGTAATTCGGTTTCTACGACTTCTCCGAAGTCAGCAGGTAAGTAACAGCGAGCTATGTTTATTTTCTGTAGGTTGGTGAAGTCACGTTGCCAACTTTCCCACCGTGGCTTTAGCCTCTCTGGTAGGGGTTCATCCCAGCCAGTGCCCTGGTTGCACATTTCTTGAAGGATTCTCTTCCCATTGAGGACATATGGCGCGAGAAAGCCAAGAGGGTCATATATGGAGGCGACTGTAGACAATATGCCTCTACGTGTGGCTGGTTGGTCCTTTAAGGTGCTGTTGAATCTAAAGCTGTCATCCTTTATACTCCATTGAATTCCTAAAGCTCAGAGTGTGCCTCTGCTGCACACTCTGATGGGGTAGGCTTTGTAATACAGCATGGTTGTTTGATACAAATTTGTGAAGACGGAGACCACCGTTGGCGCATATTTCTCTTGCCTCCTGTGCCAACTGAATGGCCTTTTCCACAGTGTCAGTGCTTGTGACTCCGTCATCCACATAAAAGTCTTTTGCAACAAATTGGGCTCCTACTGGATGGGAGTAGCTGTGTTCTTTGGCAAGATATCTTAGTCCAGAGTTCGCACACCCAGGGGATGACACCGCACCGAAAAGGTGTACTTTCAAACGATACTCCTGAGGTTGTGTGGTTGTATCTCCATCCTTCCACCAGAGGAACGGAGGTAGTTGCGGTTTCCTCATGGACGTGAAATTGGTGAAACATTTTCTCTATATCACATAGAAGAGCAATGGGATGCTGCCTGAACCTTATGAGGATGCCTGTTAGGTTATTGATCATGTCTGGACCCGGAAGCAGGTGTTCATTTAGCCTTGTGCCACAGTATTTTGCAGAGCAATCAAACACAACGCGTAGTTTGTCAGGCTTCTGAGGATGATAGATGCCGTGATGTGGGATATATCATCGTTCACCTTGAGCTCCATCTTTAGGCACCTCTTCCACGTCACCCCTCTCTATGATTTCCTTCATGTACGTTGTGTAGTCTCTTTTGTATTTTTCATCCCTGCCGAACTTCCTCCGTAGATGACTGAGCCTAATTTCAGCGAGCCTTTTGTTATCAGGTAGGGATGGCCGTTTTTTAAAAGGAAGAGGCATCTCATAATGTCTCTGGGCATTTCTTTTTATACCATCCTTGAGTTTGCTCAGGAACATAAGATCCTCTTGTGAGACAGTTTTGTCATCTCCTTTGGTGTCCTTAAAGTCTGATTCCAGGACGCTTATTACATCCATTGGCGTTACTGGAGGAAGTTCCTTTACTGTGACTCTATGACACAGGCTAGATTGTCTTTCATCAAGGCCAGGTGTAGAGCAGCCTACCACGCTCCACCCTAGATCTGTAAGTACAGCGTAGGGCTCATTGTCCGTTCCATCAATTATTTGTCTTGGTTTAATAGCTCTGGGACAGTTATACCCAATGAGGAGCCCTACATCACAGCTCAGGAGAGGTGGCATCTGATCTGCGATTGCTGCAAAATGAGGCCATTGTTTTGCTGTTTGTTGGGTAGGTATGTGATCACGGTTCATGGGGATGTAGTCTTTCGTGTACGAAGGAGGAAGGTCGATGTAAACACCTGAATTATAGCCTCTGACACGGAGTCCATCTACTCTTTCACTTTTCATTATCATGCTCTCTCCCATCATAGTAGTGAGTTTCAGTTGCACAGGGAAAGTGTTTGGTTGTAATTCATCACTTACTTCTCTCTCAATGAAGGTGCTGTCGCTCTGTGTGTCTAACAGTGCATAGATGAGCTGCTCTTTGGATGGCTGTGTGGCAGAAGAGACCCACACAGGGACGATCATGGATGTGCTGCAGGACTGACCCTCTTTAGTGACACAGAGTGGGCTAGCTGTCACAATTTCAATTGCACGGTTTGAAGCTGCGTTCACCTCAGTTGTAGATTTCTTTCTCTACATGACTACAGGTCTGTCTTTCTCTTCATGCCTTTTGTAATTTTCGTCATGTAGACAGGTGGGATGCCTTCCCTTACATGATCCTATGCATTTATACATAGGTATTTGCAATCCCCTGGGATCAAACCCACAACCTTGCGTTGTTAGCACAATGCTCTTACCACTGAGCTACAGGAAAGCTAATATTTTATATATGCACATGTAAAATTACTCATTGACAATGAAAAAAATCTGAATAGTTTACAATGGGATTGTAGTGAAGTAAGCGGGACGAGACCGTGTGTTATGACTCACGCACCGGCCTCGACACACGGTCTCGTGTGCGTGAGTCATAACGAGCGTCAGCTGTACACGCACAGGTCTCGTAAAACGGAGGAGATCGGGAGCATAAGAAGACGAGCGACTGGACCGTCAATGAGAGAGGACCAGGCCTGGGTTTTAGTTGTGGTTTGTGTGTTGCCGGCAGTCGTCCGTGAGGGGCTGCCGGCTGTTTATTTACATTGTTGTTATTTTATTAAATGTTTAAATGTTTGCCGGTTCCCGTCTCCTTCCTTCCCTACTTTGAATTGTATAACAGGGATTCTTTCAGTTATTGCTATAATAGTCTGCATAGTATTCAGTGACTATAAAATACCAGGCAGTTTTATATTTAGGTTGTTACCATTGTAAACCATTTTGTGATGTGCTACTTCACTTAGTACGCTATAGAAATAATTTCGACTTTGACTATAGGGTCCTCACACAACCTGGTAATAGCAGGAAACCCATTTGTAGGAACAGCCTTGTGTTTTTCTTGTTAGGAAGGATTTGCTTGCTGGCAAATTACAAAATTACCATGGGTGTAGGCCTTGCTATGTTTGATTTTGGATGTTTATGCACTAAGGCAGACGCTTAGTGACTTACTATACATTGTACCTATACATTTGTTTCTAACTATGTGCAATCCCCTGTGATCGAACCCATGACCTTGATAGAAGATATAGATAGAAATGAGTTTGCCTGACATCCAAATAATCATTTTCTTATTGAGATTTCTGACCTTGTCTTTCTTTCATAATGCTTTTTTAAAATAGGGGATATTGTGTTTGGTAAGGTGAATATAGGCTAGGCTTTTTTAAGTCCCACATGATCAAATTCAGGCAGGATGTTTTTTTTTGGCACAAAAACACTATTAGGTGTGCCATGTCTCCTCTGGGTATTACATCTACGTTGTTTCTTTTGGTGTGGTTAGAAGACATCTTAGGCATTTCAGAAAAGTCTTATGTGTTGATCTGCTGCGTTAGATAGATATCAAAATCAAAAACAAATTGCAGAAGTCGAAAGTGCAAAAAATGTCCCAGATTACCCAAATTCACTAAGCAAATATGGCTGTGACGTCAACTGCTCACATCGGAAACCAACCAAAACAAGACACCACTGTCGATCTCAAGATTAATTTTCATTTCATTTCACTCCACTCGTACTCCAGGCAACCACATTTGCGTATCCAAACATTTAAGCCGAGAATCGGCAGGATTTTACTACTGAAAACAAACACTGGAAACATTCAGAGAGCAAACCAATGATAGTAGTACTAGTTTAAAATAATTATAGATTTACAAAAAAGCAGCGATGTTGAAAAGATGAATGCAGCACAACAATTGGTCATTGAGATCATAAAATCATTACATCACAACTAAATGTTATTTAAATGTTTTTTTGGGGGGCCCACAATAAAATCTATACACTTAAAAATTCAAGATAAAATGATCAGCATTTCACTGGATGTTGTACTATGTATGGTTGTGTATGTGACAAATACTCGAAACTCACTGGACAACAGTGGAAACAACAATCCCACGTCAAAGCACGCCTCATACAATAGTATCAGTATATTCAAATGAGATTTTCAAACATCTCTACAGCAAAACAAATTCATAAGGACTCAATTGGAGGTCTTTAGAATGTTCGATTCATCTAGTCTGCCTCATGCAAACAGCTCTTCCATTATGTACACACCTGCAACCGATTAAAGAAAAGTATAAAAGAGGGACTTCTAAAATATAAACATAGAATAACATTTAAAGACAGAAACAAAAACATAAAAAACACCACATAATTTCATCAATAAAAAATAAAAATGTAACACTTTATTATACTATTTCCTCAAAACTCTCTTCTTACAAACAAGATTAATGAATTTACCTATACGCTTCTACATAGAATATGTCTCTCTACACAACACCTTTCACCTTCAGTCACCTCACCTCCTGCACTTCAGATCAGTGAAGAGGATGTGTGGCGAGTCTTTAGGAAACAAAAGCAAGAACTCTTCAACTGGCCTTCATCTTCTCACAGATCTTCAACAGATCACGTGAGCTGTGCACAGTTCCTTCCTGTTTCAAGCGCTCCACCATAATCCCCATCCCAAAGAAACCCAAAAGCACAGGACTGAATGACTACAGACCCATCGCTCTCACATCTGTGGTCATGAAGTCAATAGTGAGACTGGTATTGGCCTATCTGAGGGACATCACAGAAGCCCTACTGGACCCCCTGCAGTTTGCCTACAGAGCAAACAGGTCTGTTGAGGATGCAGTTAAAACGGGGCTGCATTTTTGTCCTGAAACATCTGGATAGTCCAGGGACCTACTGTATGTGAGGATCGTGTTTGTGGACTTCAGCTCCGCTTTCAACACCATCATCCCATCACTGCTCCAGACAAAGTTAACTCAGCTATCTGTTCCTGGCTCTATCTGTCAGTGGATCACCAGCTTTCTGACAGACAGGCGACAGTTAGTGAGAATGGGGAAACTCACATCCAGCACCCGCACAATCAGCACTGGCGCCCCCCAGGGGTGCGTTCCCTCCCCACTGCTCTGCTCCCTGTACACAAATGACTGCACTGCCCAGGACCCTTCTGTCGGACTTCTGAAGTTCGCAGATGACACCACACTCATTGGTCTCATCCATGGTGATGAGTCTGCCTACAAACAGGAGGTTGAGCAGCTGGCTATTTCACTGGGACTCTAACAATCACAGTGTCGTCCAGGCAACAATGACCTCTTTTGTTCTGTGTGTTAGTATGTCTCAGCGCTTGCATATTGTTTTGCCACGGGCTAAAATTAATATAGTTTTCCATAACAACAACAGTCCAAAGTATAAGACGAGTTGGGACACAGCAATAGTCTGCGACCTTTGAAGGATGGGGACTTTGAGGGTGAGGACTCGACTTTAAAAAACACAGCCTCGGAAGTCCACAAAGCTAATTGAAATTGAGACGATCTAGTCTTACAGGGTTTTTGAAGTTTAGAATGATTATTTAACAGATATAACAGGCACTCAATAAATCTCGGGATAGCCGAGGCTGTTAAGGATCCATTCATTCTATCCTTCTCATTGTAAAGCTGCATTTAAAGCAACCTTCAGATCCGCTGCTGTGATGCAAACGCTCTTGAAATCTGGTCTTCACATTGAGCCACAGCTACAGCATCACCTGTTTGATGAAAAGGTCATTTCTGTGCTTTATCATAAATAAAACACAGCTTTTGACCAATCAGAAACAAGTACTGTAACTAACCGTTTCAGAGACATTTCTCATTCACAACTCCTTCCTGATGGAACATTCTTGTTAACTTTGTCCGGTCAACCACATCTCTCACAACATTTAAAAAACAGCTTAAAACCCATCTCTCTGTGAATACTTGACAGACAAATGAAAAAAAAAAACACTAACCCTTTCTCTCAACAGGTAGTGGTCTAGCTTTTGTTGAAACCAGTAACTTTGTATTGGCACCTAATGTATTATGGCTCCTGTGTGACATATCGCTTATTGCTCTCCTGAACTCTTTGTAAGTTGCTTTGGATAAAAGCGTCTGCTAAAGTTCTAAATGTAAATGAAATACATTAAATATGCAAGAAGTTAGATGAACATTTCAATTTAATGTTAATCTACATGAGCATCTATTTAGATGATTCATGGTGTCTCTCAAACTCATGCATCAGTTTCATTAAGTGAATCAATTCAGTTCAGTTATCAACTTTCATTTCATGAAAGTGTCTTTATTCTGAAGTCATAACAGAAAACATGATGAGAGTGATTATCAGGAAGAGAATCAAACATTCTGTCAGTCTTTTATTGACTTCAATCCAGCACAGAAATGTATCAACACAAAAGTTGTTTTCTTTGTAGGAGTACAAGATGTTCCGATGATGATTCATTCCATTTTCATAACACAAGATTTGATTTGTAAATAAGTGAGAAAAGGGTTTTAGACGTGATGAGGGTGGAGAGAGTCAAATGTCCAGAGGGATGTACTGATGTATTGATAGAAGATTGAAGAAGAGAGGAGGACTCTCACACTGACTCTCATACTGATCTGGAACCCCAGAGGGAAGTTCTGCTCATAACCCACAAGAAACTCAATTCTCTTCTATTCTCATATTCCGTTTGTTCAGCAGAGACATGGACGGAGTCATTCATCTGATTTTACTTTCTGGTGAGTACACGTCACATCATCATCTCAACATTATACATGCTGTCAGACATACAAATCTTTAACATAATCTGTAAATTAGGGATACGACGGTTCAAATTACTCACATGTCGGTTCCTGTCGCGGTTTTATTGAGTGTTCATACTTGTAGTCCGGTTCGTTTAGTACTTTTGGTCCGGACCAAAAAAAAGAAACAAAGTCCTGGTTCACTTAGTGTTCACACTGGCATTTTAAAAGCGAACTTAAGATGGCCCAGAAGGCATCCAAAAACTTTGTGTAGTAAAAAAGGCCCATGTAACACATTTAAAGACTAACGAATGTATGCTATTAATAAAATTGTTCATATACAATATTTTAGGTAGCTAAACAGGCATATGTGTTCCACTTTCCTTACGTTATAATCATTAATATTTCTGCATTTGCTAATGCGTCAACCCCGACTGGTTCAATTTAGCAGCTGCAAGAACTGACGCGATGAGCATTGGTTTGCTTTGACTGGTCTGTGTCTGGGCTAAAAATGAAGACTCTGAATCAAAACCTACACAATCCACCCCTCCTTAGAGTTTTTTCGATGAACTGTGGACTCTCCTCGCGGCGGTGCCTGTAGGCAGAGGAGGGTCCAGCCACCTGGGCTCAGGGTATTTAAACTGCCTCACTAACCACTCTCGCTCGCTCTGCTCCTCCAGGTATGATCCTGTTTTGTTTGTTCCTTTGTAGTTTTACTTAGTTTCCACTCAGTCATGTTCACACACACAGATTCACACATCCATGCACTTTGCATACACTTTACATTATGACATTATCACACCTCATTCCTTTTTCTTTGTTTAAAGTTAATAGTTTGGGTTTACAAAGACAACCTTTTTGGCCTATACCTTGTTGTGCGTGTCCCCTCATTTTTGCCACAGGCTATGAGCCGGCCTGTGACAAGTGGGGGCTCGTCCTTAAGTTAAAGTGAATTGTACTTTAGTCTTACTTTAGTATTTTAGTTTACTTTAACATTTTGTCATATTGATTAACGGTTTTGTTTAGTTTGTCTTTGTCTTATCATTGACACGTTTGTTTATTTGTAGATTGGCCTATTTTTGTTTTGTAGTGTACTAACTTGGGTTAGTAGTTTTTAGTTTAGTTCAGATTGCCAATTTTTGTTTGAGGGGATGCTTTGGTTGGGCCAAATTTGTTGGAGAGAGCGTTGAGAGCCATATGTTCCTTTTGTTTAGTTAGCTTTGTAGCTAAGTTTGGTTAGCAATTCACTTTGGGCCTTTTCTGGGTTTTTGTTCAGGTGGGAGTCCTCTCCTGTTGAGGCTTATCAGCGAGTGTCAATAGGAGGCTCGTGATGTTTTTGTTTTAGGTGGCAGTGAACGTGGGTAGAGCTTCCATTTCCCCTTTCCCCTACATCGGCTCGGGAGCACCTCCGTGGATATGGGGGGGCCGCCAGTTTCTGGTTGTCTTTTCCAATCCACTGGTTTTGTGTGCATAAAACCCCACCACATGTGACTGCACGAAGACCAGGGGCAAGTTAGTTAGCTGTTTTTGAAGAATAGTGGGGTGTGGCTCCTGTCCTTAAACCCAGACGGGCAGCAGGTGAGTTGTTTTTTTTGGACATTTGTAATAGTTGTATTGGTTGAGGAAAATGTCTTCTGTTCTGAGTAGTTTTGTGCAGGCTCCTTCAGAGTTAGCCTTAGAGTTGTGTACTAAGGAGCAGTTATTTGAAATTGCTGAACATTATCATATTGAGATTGTTGATAAAAAACTTAAAGAAACTGTTAAAGCTGGATTGAAGCAAGGTCTTCGGGAAGTAGGTGTTTTTTTGGGTCGGTCTGCTAGTAGTGAGGGTGCAAGCTTTCATTCTAGCCCGTCATTAACTTTTGAGCAGCAGAGGGAGCTGTTGCAAATGCAGCTAGAAATTGCACGATTGCAAAATGTCAATAGACCAGAAAGAGTATCACAGTTTGATGTTTCACAGAATCTTCGTTTGTTGCCTAAATTTGATGAGTCCGATCCAGATACATACTTCACTTTATTTGAGCGTATTGCGGAAGCTAGAGCTTGGTCAGATTTGGACATGACTATGTTGTTGCAATGTGTACTTACAGGTAAAGCACGTGAGGCTTTTTCATCACTGAGTGTAGCCGACAGTAAAGTTTATGGTAAAGTTAAATCAGCGGTTCTGAAGGTCTATGAGCTTGTGCCGGAGGCATATCGTCAACGTTTTCGTTATAGGAAAAAGCTAGATTCACAAACCTATTCTGAGTTTGTTCGTGGTTTGACTTCTGCATTTAATCGTTGGTGTACAGCTTCTGAAGTTAGCACTTTTGAGGGTCTGTTTAACTTGATTGTGTTAGAACAGTTCAAAAATTGTGTGTCTGACCAGGTTGCTACATACATCAATGAACGTAAAGTTAAGTCTCCAAGTGATGCAGCAGTTCTTGCAGATGAGTATAGGCTAACACACAAAAGCCATTTTGAGTCAAACAGTGACATGGACCATAGAAATAATTGTACTCCTAGGAATAGTAGGACATCTTTTTCTGGAGCGTTTTTCCAAAGGCCTCCGCAGAAGTTTGGTTCTGGGGGACCTAAAGCACCAGTTAATGTTAATACCTGTCGCTACTGTTTAGTTGAAGGACATTGGAAGAAAGATTGTCCTCTACTACTGAAATCAAAAAAGTTTGGTCAAGTTAAACCTGCTGTGATGGCAGCTCCTGTTACAGCCTCTGACCACCGGGGTGAGTTTTTTCAGTCATTGGTTGAGTTTGGTTCTCAGTCTTCTTACTGTGATTTTTCGGCCTTTATTTCAGATGGTGTAGTGTCCCTGGTAGATGGCAACCTAAATGTTCCAATTAAGATCTTAAGAGACACGGGAGCTCTAGATTCGTTTATTCTGGAATCTGTTTTGCCGTTCTCTAAGGAGTCTGATACTGGCAGTTGTGTAATGGTATGCGGCATGGGCTTAGCTCCATTCTCTTCTCCTTTGCATGACGTTACCCTTAAATGTGGTCTGGTAGAGGGTGATGTAGCTGTTGGGGTTCGACCCCAGTTGCCAGTAGAGGGAGTCCACATGATTTTGGGGAATGACTTGGCGGGTAGTAAGGTGTGGGCAGATGGAAAAATAAACATCTTTAAGAAGCAACCTTCTGTGCCCCCTGCAAAGGTATTTCAAGATTGCAGTTGTGTGTCTCCTGATGTATTTCCAGTTTGTGCTGTTACCCGCGCTGCCTCTCGTAAGGAGGCTGAGAGTAAACCAGAAAGTCTTGAGTTGCCAGTTGAACTCCAGACAGAGCAGTTGACTAGTTCTAGAGATTCATTGATGGCTGAGCAAAAGGCAGATACTACCTTGGTTGATCTGTTTGATAAAGTTGTTCCTGATTCAGTGGTGAGGAACATTGCTCAGTGTTATTTTCTTCTTGATGGGCTGTTGGTCCGGAAATGGGTTCCACACTGTGATCGGGGTCTAGGAGAACCGTTTTTTCAAATAGTTGTACCTACTACTTTGCGAAATAAAGTGTTGCAAACTTCACATGGTGATGTGGCAGGTCATATGGGTGTTCGCAAAACTTATGATCGCATACTTCGTTATTTTTTCTGGCCACGGTTAAAGCGGGATGTAGCTCAGTTTATTAAAACTTGTCATACGTGTCAGCGCACAAGCAAGCCAAACCAAGTTGTAAAGCCAGCACCTTTGTATCCAATACCAGCCATAGGGCAACCTTTTGAGCATCTTATTATCGATTGTGTTGGGCGTTTACCACGGTCCAAGTCAGGTCATAGCTACTTATTAACTGTTATGTGTCAAGCAACAAGATATCCGTCAGCTTTTTCCTTGCGTACCATAACTTCAAAATCAGTAGTTAAAGCGTTAACTCAATTTATTTCAACATTTGGGATTCCAAAAATCATCCAGTCAGATCAGGGATCTAACTTTACCTCCCATTTATTTTCTCAGGTTCTCAAACAGCTTAAAGTTAAACACAACAAGTCTACTGCGTTCCATGCCCAGAGCCAGGGAGCTTTGGAACGGTTTCATCAAACTTTAAAATCCTTGCTTCGTGCATACTGTACAGAACTGTCTGCAGATTGGGAGGAGGGGTTACCTTGGCTGCTATTAGCTGCTCGTGAAGTAGTGCAGGAAAGCACAGGGTTCAGCCCAAATGACTTAGTGTTTGGTCATAAGGTGCGTGGGCCTTTAGCAGTGCTCCAGGATGGTTGTTTACCTGAGGAACCACCTCGGAACCTTATTGACTATGTCAATGGTTTCAGGCTGAAGTTGTATAGGGCTGGTGAATTGGCGAAAGAAAAACTAGAATGTTCTCAAAAGAAAATGAAATTGAGATATGACGGACAGGCTGAGCTGCGTGAGTTTAGTCCCGGTGATCATGTACTTGCTCTTTTGCCTCTTGTAAGTTCACCTTTTCAGGCAAAATACAGTGGTCCTTTTACTGTGTTGCGCAAAGTGTCAGATTTGAACTATCTTATTGAAACCCCTGGTCATAGGAAGTCCTCTAAATTGTGCCATGTGAACCTGCTAAAAGGTTATCACTCTCGTGATCTAAGAAAAGGTGAAGGCACTCCAGCAGTGAGGTCAGCGTTGACTGCTGCTCCAGTCACTACATCTTGTGGTTTTAACTTTGTGGAGGGGGGAGAAGAGGAGGTAGTTATGTTTTCAGAGGAGGTCTTACTAGGTCGGCTGAAAAACTCCCAGACTTTGCAAAACCTTGAGGTTTTGGTAGATCATTTAGACTCTGAGAAACGTGGGGAATTGGTAGCTCTTATCAGAAACTACCCCGTTTTGTTTTCTGACACCCCATCACAAACCCACTTGATTGAACATGACATAGACATCGGAGATGCTAAGCCTATCAAACAGAGATTTTATTGTGTATCTGAGGAGAAGAGACTGCAATTGGAAACAGAGGTGCAGTATATGTTGGACAATGGTATTGCTGAGCCATGTTGTTCAAATTGGGCTTCACCCTGTCTTCTGGTCAAAAAGTCTGATTCCACTTTCAGACCCTGCACTGATTATAGAAAAGTTAACAATGTTACTAAAGCAGACCTTTACCCTCTTCCTAGGATGGAGGACTGCATTGATCAAGTTGGGTCAGCAAAGTATGTTAGCAAATTTGATCTTTTAAAGGGATATTGGCAAGTACCTCTTACCAAAAGAGCTTGTGAGATTGCTGCCTTCATAACTTCATCTGGTTTATTCTCTTATACAGTTATGCCTTTCGGCTTGCGGAATGCTCCAGCCCTTCCAGAGGCTGATGAATCGGGTGGTCTCCGGTCTGGAAGGGTGTGCCGTGTATTTGGACGACGTAGTTGTCTACTCGGACTCTTGGGAGGAGCATGTCCGGAGAGTGCGAGCCCTGTTCGAAAGACTGGTGTGGGCCAGGTTGACTGTCAATTTGGCAAAGTGTGAGTTTGCCAAGGCTACAGTCACATACCTAGGCAAGGTTGTTGGTCAGGGTTTTGTCTGTCCTGTGGAAGCTAAGGTTCAGGCTGTGAAGCATTCCCACAGCCCTCCACAAAAAAAGAACTGATGTGGTTCCTGGGAATGGCGGGGTACTACCGTGCTTTCTGTAAAAACTTTTCGGTAGTAGTGTCCCCACTGACCAATTTGTTGAAGGCCAAGGCTGAATTTATCTGGTCCACCCAGTGTCAAGAGGCATTTGATGCAGTTAAGGCTCTCTTGTGTTTAGCACCCGTGTTGGCAGCACCAAATTTTGGGAAACCTTTCAAATTGCAGGTAGACGCCAGTCAAATCGGTGCTGGGGCTGTACTTCTCCAGGAAAATGATGAAAACGTTGAGTGTCCAGTCAGTTTCTTCTCCCGGAAATTTAATAAGTATCAACAAAACTACTCTGTTATTGAAAAGGAGGCTTTAGGGCTCATTTGGGCTTTACAGCACTTTGAAGTCTATGTCGGTTCCGGTTTGACCCCTTTAACTATTTTCACTGACCACAACCCACTCGTTTTTCTTAAATCCCTGCAAAATCCCAACCAGCGTCTGATGCGTTGGGCTTTGTTCTTGCAACCATTCAACCTCGATATTAGACATATTAGTGGCAAGGATAATATCATTGCTGATGCCCTGTCCCGTGCTCCTTTAACCTAGTACCTCTTCTCTCTGTTGACCCCTACTGGTTGTCTGCGCCTCTTTCTCTTAAATTGCTCCCTAGGTACCAGGGCTGCCGAGTTTGAGGGGCGAACAGTCAGCCAGGGGACACGATGCGACTGCTAGGAGTTGGGATTGGTATCCTTTTTTTTCCTTTTTCTTTTTTGGGGAACTTTGGATTGTTTTAAATGTTAGACCAAATATTGGGTTGAGGGTGGGACCCTCATTTTAAGGAGGGGGGTGTCACGGCCCCTCCTCTGCTTCGCAGGGGCGGTTCCTCCTGTAGGCAGAGGAGGGTCGTTAGTGATTGGAGCCACCTGGGCTCAGGGTATTTAAACTGCCTCACTAACCACTCTCGCTCGCTCTGCTCCTCCAGGTATGATCCTGTTTTGTTTGTTCCTTTGTAGTTTTACTTAGTTTCCACTCAGTCATGTTCACACACACAGATTCACACATCCATGCACTTTGCATACACTTTACATTATGACATTATCACACCTCATTCCTTTTTCTTTGTTTAAAGTTAATAGTTTGGGTTTACAATAAAGACAACCTTTTTTGGCCTATACCTTGTTGTGCGTGTCCCCTCATTTTTGCCACAGGCTATGAGCCGGCCTGTGACAAGGTTCAATTAAATTTAATAATCAAATTAAATTACATTTGTTTAAAAGTGTGTATATTAAACTGAAATTATGAAACTTGAAATATTCAATAACAAATAATTTAAAGCTTGTAAACAAATGTTTAATTATTTGTTTATTTTAATGATGTTATTATTTAATTATGTCGCAATTTAAGTTATAATCAGGGTAGCCTATAGCCTATCAACAAACACGATAGCCTATATCATGTTTTTATTATTTATAAAGCAACTCAATATGTGTAAACAAAAAAGAACAAGCTACAGAACGCATTTGATCTCGCGCAGAGCGAATGAAATAGCCGCTAATAAAGCATAGGCCTACTGCCCATATAAGCTCATGCAATAAGAACATAGGTAGGCTAAACACTTGAGACCGCATGTGATCATTATGCTCGGATGAAAGTCGGCTCAATGTTTGTGAATAATAACACTGTCTGAGGAATCTGCCCAAATTCTCAAAGGGCACACAGAAAGCACTTTTTTGTGATAAACATTATTTTCATAGAAATGTCTAAGTTCTGTGAATCTAGAAGCTGACATTCTTATCTCAGTTTTATTAAGTGTGGTCAAGATCAGTTCGGTTCCGTTTGTGCTATGTTCATGGAAAAGGGACTACTGACAAATAAAAATAACAACAAATTACCAAGCTACAATAAAACAACAGAACAAAGCAGAAAATCAAATAAGATACTGTATACTGTAGATGCCTTTTAGGGTAGAAATGGATTCAAATAATCAAATAGAACATAACAAGTGTTGTTTTTCGTCTGTTTCGTCCGATCACTTAGGCTGTAGCCTACTATGTTTGTTAAGATACTCGACCAGAGGGGCATGTTGACCTATTTGTGTGTGAATTTGTCCGTTTACCGCTTCAAAGACAACTTATATTTGCACCATGTCTGAGACCTTCCCTAAGCACTTTGGATCTTCTCACAGCAGAGTTTTCTTGTGCATCATCTTGCACTTAAAAGTTTAAATTGGCAAGGCTTGAATGAGTTTAGTTTAAACACCAACATGTGCTGTTAGGTCTCTCCTGCACTCACGCTCACAACATAAATGCAGAAATGACTGCTCATATTACAGCATGCTCAATCCTATTGAAATTTGTCTACGTAATTTGATTTGTTGTAGGTATTAAATATGTATCCTTTGACAAATGTACATTAGCTGAACTTTGTCAGTCTGTTTAACATTATAATTTTTAACTAACAATATAATAAATGCGTCATCAGATTTAAGATGTGCCGAACCGATGGTGGAGAACCGTGTGGTTAAATATTTTACCGAGACCGGTTACACCCCTAGTGTTAATAGTTAAATATAAAGACTTAAGAGCTTTGTATCAATCTTGATGTAGTTGATTTAAGAATCCTTATTTTTGTTCAACAGGTCTTCTCTCCATTGCAGATAGTGTAGAAGGTAAATCATTCTTTTGATTCTTCACATAGAAATGTATGATGATTGTTTTCTCACTGTTGGAAGTTTCTGTTAAATGACAGTTGAATGACAATCGACCCTGGCATTCTGAAGGCCCTAAACAAATATGTATTTTAGGAATGGGGTCACTTACAAAATATTTGAGGGGTCTTTGACATCATAAGGTTGGACACACCGGGTGTAGCCCATAGTCTGAAATGTGGCATTTCTTTGTTCAGTGTATGCAAAGAGAAAGAGTCATTAAATGTGTTTTGTGCATATGAAACATTAGATAAAGCTATTGTCATTGTCACATTGTTTTTAAAATACATTGTTACACAGCAGCTGAACATGAAACTATTGACTATAAGCAAAACATTAAAGTTCAATACAAAAAGTGAACACGCACTGAATACAGACACGCACACACAGGTTCAAACACACCCACAAGTATAAAACACAACTGCACACGCACAGAGCACAATACACACACACCACACACACACACACACACACAGCATTGTTATCACAGAGAATCACACATTGAAGATAAATAAGAGAGAAACTCAGGTCAAATATTATACAGACTATAAATTCCTTTTTGAAATAATAAATAAATGACGTAGAATGTAGGACTGTTCTGCACTCTTTGATGCAACAAGTACATCATTTGTTATTGGACTGGTTCCGTTTGATCTAACTAATGCAGCCTAAACCCTCAGAGGATTTATATATTAAATTGTAGTGTATGCAAGATTAAAAAGATGCGTCTTTAGTCTAGATTTAAACTGACAGAGTGTGTCTGCCTCCCGGACAGTAGTGATAGAACACGTTCTGTGCTTTGTACATCAGGACACAGTTGATCACATCAAAACACCTGTGACACAATCCAGACAATAAACTCACATTAGACTCTAAAGTCTTCTTCTGTTCAGCTCATCAAACATGAACATGAAATCTGACATTCTGGACATCTACCTCATATTCATCTTTTAATGTTACTGAATTTCATGACTCTATACATCTCCAGACTGACTGATCTACTGTCTTTGAATATATATTTTCTAGAGAATTTAGCGTTGAATGGAACAACTACACAGTCCTCCACATATTCTATCTGGGCAGCTCAGAATGCCGTAGATGGTGTACCATACGGCCCATTGGATTCTAGACACTGCACTTCTACATCACATGAAAGTGACCCGTGGTGGAGGCTGGATCTCTTGGATGTTTATAAGATTAAAACAGTGGTCATCACAGCTAGGTCAAATGGGTTTTTGAATGAAACCAGTGGAGCAGAGATTCGTATCGGGAACTCACTGGAGAACCATGGAAACAACAATCCCATGTAAAGTTATTCATGACATCACTTCAACACTTTTCATTGGTTGATTAAAACACCTCTGTAGAGATTCATTGATTCTCTCTCTAGATGTGCTGTGATGCCTGATCCTCTACCTGAACACACCGTCACTTACTCGTGTCATGGGATGGAGGGACGTTATGTGAATGTGGTCATGACTGGACGTACATCTCATCTCTCTCTGTGTGAAGTTCAAGTCTTTGAAACGGGTGAATTCTGTCACGTGTCAAAACTACAGGACACATTCAACAAATTGTTTATTTAATACAATATAAACTGTAAATTAAATAACAATATAAATTATTTTACCATGGTCTGTTTAAATACTGGATTATGATTGAACCGTCCCCCCCAAAAAGTCACTGTCCCCCCATTGGCCCCCCAACCAGAACCAAAAAGATTTATTTTTTATATATTAGAATAATAGTATTAATATTTATGAATTAAAATGTGCACTATCAAAGCACTATGTTAAAAATGTAATAAACTAATGTGTCATGTAGAATACGATCTCAACCCCTCCCCTCTCGCTTAACCTGAGAAACCGCTTACAGTAGCCGCAGTACCACACACGTGGCGTCATGTTCACTCCAGTTCAGTCAGCACGCATGAAAGGAGTAGTGGGTAGGAGACGAAACCCACAACTAGCAGTGGTGGAAAGAGTACTGAAAACAAATATTTAAAGGGGTGATTTCATGAAAAACAGACTTTTTCCATGTTTAAATGCTAAAATCGGGTCTCTTGTGCATCTGCCAAGTGAAAACGAGCTCTTCAGAAAGCGCGCTCTTACTGACGTAGACAGTCGTTCTTATTATAATATTCCCTCCCCTTGTTCTGAAGCTCCAACACCATGGCAAAAGTAGCAAAGCTTACAAACTGTTGTGTTGTTGGCTGGACAGAACAATGTTCCCACAAGAGCGATGGATTTATTTAGTTTTAATTGGAAATCATCCACACTGAACGAGGCAAAGCTGCAAATCAAGACATTGTAACTACAGGTATTTTTTAAGTAAGACCCCAGGGACCTGCAGTTACTTAAAAGTAGATCAAATGTCACTGTGACCCGTTTGTCCGTTCACTATTAGAAAGCAATGTGTGTGGCTTGTAAACATGCGACGGGATTGTTCTGTGTAACGTTAATTTGACTTAGAGAAATAGTGATGCGTTTGTCTTGAGTGTCTTCACTTCAGAAAACTGTGTATAGTATGTAAACACGTGACGCGGTTCTCTCTCCCGAGAGCGGTCGTGACGGACCAACAGGGACCGGAGGGCGAATGGCCCCAGGGGAAATAGGTGTGCTTATCGAAGACAATGTGTTTGGTGTTCAAAGACGAGACCTCGTTTCTCGTTTGCTTTAAGTGACCAATACTTTATTGTTTTGTTGCTGGAAGCACAGGCTCACAGCCCTGCTGGCATTTATGCTGAAAAGGGGGCGGAGACTAGCAGCTCACTTGCACTCACATTTACATTACATTTACATTTAGTCATTTAGCAGACGCTTTTATCCAAAGCAACTTACAAAAAGTTTAGTGAGCAAAAAGCGATATGTCATACAGGAGCCATAATACAGTAGGTGCCAATTGAAAGTTACTTGTTTCAACAAAGCTAGACCACTACCTGTTGAGAGAAAGAGAGGGTTAGTGGCAGTTTTTTTTTCATTTGTCTGTCAAGTATTCACAGAAGAGATGGGTTTTAAGTAGTTTTTTTAATGTTGTGGGAGATGTGGTTGACCGGACAGAGTTAGGAAGAATGTTCCACCAGGTAGGAGTTGTGAAGGAGAATGAGCGGGAGAGCGATTTGCTGCCCTTATGGGAAGGTAATACAAGACGCCGCTGGTTTGCTGAACGCAGGGATCTTGATGGGTGTAGGAGTGCAGGAGGGTGTGGAAGTAAGCCGGTGGAGATCCAGTGATAGTCCTGTAGGCAAGCATTAGTGACTTGAATCTGATACGGGCTTCAACCGGTAGCCAGTGGAGAGAGATGAAAAGGGGAGTCACGTGAGCCCTTTTGGGCTGTTGGAAGACGAGGCGTGCTGCTGCGTTCTGAACCAGCTGAAGCGGTTTGATAGCCTTTGCAGGAAGACCAGCAAGGAGAGCATTGCAGTAGTCCAACCTCTAGATGACCAGGGCCTGGACAAGGAGTTGTGAGTGACACAACTAATGTTGAAGAGACACTCACC
Organism: Triplophysa siluroides; assembly: GCA_006030095.1. Lineage (NCBI taxonomy): Eukaryota > Metazoa > Chordata > Actinopteri > Cypriniformes > Nemacheilidae > Triplophysa > Triplophysa siluroides. The sequence goes on along the minus strand of VCII01000491.1, from coordinate 546,388 downwards.
AAAACAGTGCGTTTCTCCTCACATGCAAAAGTGGGCATGTAGCGCATGGTATGCTAAAGATCTTTGGTGTTTTTGACCTAAAACTTCACAGACTTTTGTGAGCATTATGGAGAGGTAAACATGCTCATGTAATAATTCATTCACGGACCGTCTGCATTAGCCACCGAGACAGTGTGGGCAGCTCTCGAGCTCCCAGGGACTGTGACAGGGGGACCAAGGGGACGGGCTGCTTCACCATTCTCATGGAGGGTGGTTCGATGGCTGGCGGAGCTAACCCTGTAGCGGGGGGGGGCCCCGGAGGGGGGGCCCCGGAGGGAAGGTTGGCTCTGGCCTCTGCACGCAAGAGTGGTTGTCGTGTGTGTCTACGCCTCGCCAGGGCGTGAGGTCGGCTTTGCCGGGCACAGTCTAGTGGAGTGTGCGATCGACAGGAATGAACTCCCAGGGGAAACAGAAAACTCTTTGTGAGTAAGTGGGAGCCAGGCCCTGAGAAGGGCCCGGCTTTGGCCCCACCCTCGAGGGAAGTGAGGGAGCCGGAGCTGTTTCGACCGGAGCGATCCGTGGAGCGCTCCTAGTTTTACACAGCTCCTCACGCACCTCCGGGAAACAAATGGCACCCGGGGTGGGCGCGGTTTGCACCGCCCCCAGGAACCACGTATCCCCGGATTAGCATGGCTGACATCACTTCTGCTTCCTCCTGAGCTCGACCCCCCTGGGGGGGGGCTCGGGTTCGTCAGAGTCGGATGCCAGTCTCCCTCCGATGCTGCGAACGACATCTCATCTACGTCACACATCGTTTCAATGTACGACAAATACGTTCCCTGAGAGTTTACATGTCACATCCATAACGCTGGATCTGCCCAAATTCAAGAACGTGCACAAACATTTTAAGCGGCAGGGCCACAAGTGGAAAAAAGGACACTTCTCATAATTATTTATTTGTGTACCTGTTATATATATATAAATATATACAAAACCAGATATATGCATATTCAAACAACATTTAAAGGGAAAATACTCTTGATATTAGTCCTTAACTATTAACTGAGGAAGTTCTGTGGTGATGTGCTTAGTTATTTTGTTTATCCTATTCATCTCCATCTCCAGCATCAAATGTATAAAAATTAGCTCATTTTAATTATTTAACGCCTGATTTGCATGATATGCATGTGTCGATTTTGACAACATTATTCATTGTACTGTATTCAGCTTTAGTTTTTAGATTAAGTTCACTTTCGAGGGAACTCGCACTGCGTCGCCACAGCAACGCTTTGGGGAACGCCTCAGCGTGACCAGCTCTGAGCACGTGTCATGAATGACGTATGGACCAGGAGGTATAAAACGACATCCGAAACAGTCAACTTCAGCTCTTTTCTTCTCAGCAAGTGGCTCTGTGTGTCTAGCTAAAAGAAGCGTGAGTGTGTTGTTTAAAGGAAGCGTGTTTGGTTAGCCAGTTTGCTAACATGTCAGATAAAAATTTCTCACAGATGGACGTCACGGAGGCTGAAGAGACATGCTCCGGCTTCTCTCTGCCCTCCGTGGCTTCCACCTGTCTCTCTTCTGAGTCGGGAGCATGCACTGCGATTTCTCCCGCTCAGAGAGGGAGTCCGGTTCGGCAATGTTCTGCATCTGAGGATGTAGATATAACTAGTATCGAAGCAGGAGAGTTAGATTATGTCCCCCCTCTTGCTCCATCGGTACACGCCGATCTGGTGGAAGTCATGACAGCGGCGGTATCCCAACTGTCAATAGATTGGTCGCCAGATAAACCAAACGCTCGTCCTGAGAGTAAGATGGACGAGCGGTGTCTTAAGCATTGCACACAACCCTCACGACGCAAACTCCCCTTCTTTACTGGCCTACATCAAGAGGTGTGTAGGTCGTGGCAGCGTCCTTATACAGCGACGGGGCGATGCCGAGGATAGAACAGACGCTTGCGAGCTATCTGTCTCCATCCTCGGCTTCGTCCCTAAAAGCCCCTACCTTGCCATCAAAGCCATGCAGGGTGACATCGACTTTGGTCGGCAAGGCATATGCGGCAGTGGGGCAAGACCGGGGCATGTTTACACTCTGTGGCACTACTTCAGGCGTATCAGGCTGATGCGCTACGTGAATTGGTAGACACGGGGCTGGTGGCGGAGGATGTTTTACAACCTGTCCGTCATGCTATAGATGTTTCTCTCCGTGCTACTCGTGAGGCGGCCCGTTCTTTGGGCCGCTCAATGGGCGCTATGGTAGCCACTGAGAGGCATTTATGGTTGAACCTGTCAGACATGAAACCATCTGACAAGTCATTTCTTCTGGACGCCCCATTGTCCCCTACGGGCCTTTTTGGCAACGCTGTAGACACCGTTGTTGAGAGGTTCGAGGAGACTAAGAAACAGGCTGCGGCGTTTAAACTTTATCTCCCCCGCCGCGGTCAAACTCCCGGGGCGGCTGGGCGGGAACAGCCACAGGCGTCCACTAGCTATCGTGAGCGTCAGAGGCAGAGTGTTGCTCTGGGTTCAGAAAGGCATTATCATCCGCAGCCTTGCAAACCTCGGACTGACCTGAGGGCAGTCATTCAGGCGAGGAAAGGGGAAAACAAGAAAAAGTCCTGACAGCAGGTCAGCAATTCCCCCTGGGGAGCGTGCGATGGCACCTCATTATACGGTGCCCGTTCCTTCTCAGTGCCTCCGAAGGGTTCAGCCGGCTCGGCCAATCGAGGCTTGCCGAGCCCTAGCGGTTCCTCAATATCGGGTTCTCCCGTTCGGCTTGGCTCTGTCTCCACGCATGTTCACGAAGTGCGTGGATGCAGCCCTAGCTCCGTTGCGCATGAAGGGCATTCGCGTGTTAAATAACATAAACGATTGGCTCATTCTAGCAAAATCGGAACATCTGGCGGTTCAACATCGAGATGTTGTTCTCGCACATATGGAGGAACTAGGGCTGAGGCTGAATACCAAGAAAAGTGTGCTTTCTCCAGTACAGAGAACCACTTTTTTAGGAGTAATACGGGATTCCATCGCGATGCAGGCGCGGCTCGCGCCTGCTCGTGTTTTTGCAATCCTGTCAGCCGCTCGCAGAATAAATCTAGGTCAGTCACTGACTGTAAAACTTTTTCAGAGGTTGGGACTCATGGCAGCTGCGTCCAATGAGTCCCATGAGTCCCTGTAGAGGTCTCCATATGAGACCTCTACAGTGGTGGCTCAAAACCAGAGGGTTTCCCCGAGGGCAACCCGTTGCGCATTTTCAAGGTGACACGCAGATGCCTGCACACACTGAGAATGTGGAACACACCAGTGTTGGGAAGCAGTTGTCGGCGCGTTGCACTGACAACTGATGCTTCACTCACAGGTTGGGGAGCTGTTATGGAAGGCCAATGGGGCCAAAACCGATGGGGGAGCCATTTTCGATCTTGGCACATAAATTGCCTAGAGATGATGGCAGTGTTACTGGCATTGGAACACTTTCTCCCACAGCTCAGAGGCTGACATGTGCTTGTCAGGACAGACAACACATCTGTGGTCTCGTATATAAATCACCAGGGGGGTCTACGGTCACGTCAACTATACAAGTTGGCACGTCAGATCCTCCTGTGGTCTCAGGGGAAGCTGCTCTCCCTGAGGGCAGGCTATATCCCCGGTCACCTGAACCGAGGAGCAGACATCCTGTCGAGACAGGGGCTGAGGCCCGGGGAATGGAGACTCCACCCAGAGGTGGTGGAGCAGATCTGGATGAGGTTCGGCCAGGCAGAGTTAGACCTCTTTGAAACTCAGGAAAACACACACTGTCGGCCCTTTAGGGCTGGATGCCATGGCACAGGTGTGGCCGAGGCTTCACCTGTACGTTTTTCCCCCGATCGCTCTTCTCCCGGGAGTTCTGGAAAGGGTGCGCAGGGACGGAGTTCGCCTACTCTTGGTAGCCACGTTCTGGCCGGCCCGAGTGTGGTTCTCAGACATTATAGACCTGTTGGAGAATCCTCCATGGAAGATTCCTTTGAGGAGGGACCTCCTTTCTCAACAGAAAGGTCAGATACATCACCCACGCCCGTAGTTATGGAAACTAGGGGTTTGGCCTCTGAGAGGGCTAGCCTTTTAAACATTGGTCTCTCAGCTGAGGCTATGGAGACCATTCTTAATTCCAGAGCTCCCTCTACAAGGAAGCTTTATGCCTTGAAGTAGGGAGTCTTCACTACTTGGTGTTCAGCTCACCGTAAGGACCCTGTCAACTGCCCAGTTTCAACAGTGCTCGAGTTCCTTCAAGATCGCTTTGCTGCGAACTTATCCCCATCCACTTTAAAGGTGTATATGGCAGCTATTTCTGCCTTTCACATTCCGCTAGGGGCATACCTGTCGGTAGAGACCCCTTAGTCCTACAGTTTCTTCGTGGTGCTCGCAGATTGAGGCCTGTGAGCCACACTAGGATACCTACCTGGGATTTGGCCACAGTTCTTGAGGGGCTGTCGGCTCCTCCCTTTGAACCGATTGATTCAGTCTCACTCTTAAGACAGTCTTCCTGATGGCTATTTCTTCTCTCAAGAGAGTGGGAGATCTTCAGGCCTTGTCGGTTTCCCCTACGTGCCTTGAATTTGCTCCTGCTTTGGTTAAGGCATTCCTTTTTCCCCGGGCGGGATACGTGCCTAAGGTTATGGATAATGTACCAAGACCCATTACCCTGCAAGCATTCTGTCCTCCACCTTTCAGGAGCCAGGACCAGGAAAGATTAAATTTGTCGTATGTACACGTATGTACACAGAACTGCGGCCTGGAGGAAACCGCAGCAGCTCTTTGTATGTTTTGGTTCACCGAAGAAAGGTCTTTCGGCAACCAAGCACTCCATTAGCAGATGGATAGTTGAGACTATCTCTCTGGCTTATGAGGCCTCTGGCAGACCATCGCCCTTGGATGTCAGAGCCCATTCTACTAGGGGTATGGCGGCCTCCGTAGCCTTAAGATCGGGGGCGTCTATGCGGGACGTGTGTGATGCGGCAGGCAGGTCCTCTCCGCTCACATTTGTGAGATTCTATAGCTTGGACACGAATCTCACCCCGGGAGCCCAGGTGCTTGAGTCTTCTACGTGACTTTTTTGTACACACAGAAGGCATTTGGGTGTATTGCGGTTGGATATTTCGTTTCCCCAAAGCGTTCTGGCCGCTGCGAGTTCTTGAAAGGGAACGTCTCAAACATGTGTGCATCAGAACTCAACAGTGTTTTAACACTTCCCGACCTGACCTGATGTTTCGATCGTTTTAAAGCTGTGCTCAAACAGAAACACACATATATACTTATATTTATAATAAAAATTCCCAGAAAAGAAGGGCACCTTTTCTCAAGGAAGAAAAGGGCAGTGGCTCAAGCCCCCTCTGTGCCTTCCCAAGTTAATAAAAAAATATTTGTTTTTTTAAATGTATAAGTCATATATGATGAAGTCTGTGCTTTTGATGTGTGAAGAATGAATACTGTACATCAGGACACAGTTGATCACTTCAAAACACCTGTGACACAATCCAGACAACATACTCACATTAGACTCTAAAGTCTTATTCTGTTCAGCTCATCAAACATGAACATGATTAGTCATCTATTAATCTTCTGATATTATTCTGACTGTACATGTAGCTGCAGACTGACTGATCAACTGTCTTTCAATATATATGTTCTAGAGAATATAGCACTTAAAGGAACAGCTACACGGTCATCCACATATACTAACTGGATAGCTCAACGTGCCATAGATGGTGTCAAATCAGTACCATACTGCTCTTCGGGATATGGTACTAACCCATGGTGGAGGTTGGATCTCTTGGATGTCTATAACATTAGTACAGTCATCATCACTGCTTACTTTTGGAATGAAGTCAGTGGAGCAGAGATTCGTGTTGGAAACTCACTGGAGAACAATGGAAACAACAATCCCATGTAAAGTTATTCATGACATCACTTCAACACTTTTCATTGGTTGATTGATTGAAACACCAGATTCATTGATTCTCTCTCTAGATGTGCTGTGACTCCTGATCCTCTACCTCATCGAACCGTCACTTACTCCTGTGGTGTAATGGAGGGACGTTATGTGAATCTGATCCAGGCACGACCTACATTTCATCTCGGTCTGTGTGAACTGGAGGTCTATGGAGCAGGTGATTTCCACTATTCAGATAAAAGTATTTCAGCTGTTTAAAGAGGCTGTGGGTCTGTCATGAACACAAGAGTTGAGAAGATTCAAATAATATTGAGTTGATTCTCACAGATGTGTTTATATATCTGCAGACTGACTGATCAACTGTCTTTCAATATATATTTTCTAGAGAATTTAGCATTGAAGGGAACAGCTACACACTCATCCATACGGTCCACCTGGTTTAGTCAACATGCCATCGATGGTGTCAGATATGCACCAAACCCAGATACTGGATCATACTGCTCTGCCACAGCCAATGAGAGTAACCCATGGTGGAGGTTGGATCTGTTGAATTATTATGACATCAATACAGTCAACATCACTGCTCACAACGACCTGTTTTATCAAACCAGTGGAGCAGAGATTCGTGTTGGAAACTCACTGGAGAACAATGGAAACAACAATCCCATGTAAAGTTATTCATGACATCACTTCAACACTTTTCATTGGTTGATTAAAACACCTCTGTAGAGATTCATTGGTTCTCTCTCTAGATGTGCTGTGACTTCTGGTCTTCTAGCTGGTCAAACCATCAGTTACTCGTGTCATGGGATGGAGGGACGTTATGTGAATGTGGTCATGACTGGACGTACATCTCATCTCTCTCTGTGTGAAGTGGAGGTCTATGGAGAACGTAATTCCTAAAAAGTTACACTTTTGGTAGAACTGGTAGTTGTGTGAAACGCTTCATTCTTCAAACTATTCAGTCTTTTGTGAAATTATTTTAAATTAGATTATATCGATATATAATGTATATTTGTTTAATTTATTTCAGTGTGAGTGTTTGTTCATTAAAACTCTATGTTGTGAATGTGTGTTGATATGAGTTGATGTGAATGATGTCAGAAAATGAGGGATTGATTTAAGATGTTTGTGAAGAAAATCATCTGTTTGTATTCTTATTCATCTCAATCACACCTGATCCACTACACAAAAACACACATTTATTACTATTCATTACACAGGGTTGTTTAGACAATACAAAGTTTCAACACAGATGACAATGTTTACACAAAATATCAGTGTGTTCATTTGTATATGATTGTTGAATTTGTGTTTTCTGTTTCAGTTCACAGAATAAAAACCTTCCTGAGGCTGAAGTTCTCCTCCAGTGGTGATGTAGCTGCTGAGAGCGACGAAATCCTCCATCAGGTGAGAAAAAGAGTCTTACAATACACAAGTAAATGTGTTATTTAAGAGAGAAGATATGGCTTATTGCTCCTAAACTCTTTGTAAGTCGGTTTGGATAAAAGCGTCTGCTAAATGTCTAAATGTAAATGAAGTGAGATGAGATATGAGAGTGTTTGATGTGTGTAAATATATGATATGAGAGAATGAGACATGACAGTATGTTTCATGTGTGGATTGAAATATCTGATGGATTTTAGCTCCAGTCTGTTCTGGGATTGAACATCTCTGATTTTAAACTGTCCTGGACACAACTGCCCAAGAAAGGAGAAGAACAGGAGGAACAGAAGGAGGACGGAGGCGAGTACACACACTTTATCTGATGTTTGTGTCCATGATAACACATGATGACAGGATCTATTATTATATAATTACTCCGTCCAAATAAACCACACATGTTTATGTCCTCCCTCGAGCAGATAGTCATCATTCTTTTATTTATTGTGTTCGTGACAAAAACATTAACAAAATCTTTGCTGTAGATTTAATTTACAAATTTGTTTTAAACCTTAAAATTTACTAGTTCTTATATTTTCTTTCATTAAACAAGTCTATATCTCGTACATTGAAAAAAATTTGGATTGAAGTTTCCTTGAAAAAAGCTAGGAAACAATTTTCACGCAGGAAATGTTAGTAAATTTATCAGAACTGTCAAAGTAAACAACATGTAGAAGTTTTTGTTGGGCTGATGAATTGCAAGGAGCAGAACCCAGATGCAGACAGCTCTTCAATAAAACGCAAAACTTGAACTAAAGAACTTACGGGGCAAACAAGATGTGGTGGGGGAATAACAAAACGGTCCAGCACAAGACAGAAAACACAAGCGCTTTAAATAGGGAAGAAACTAAGGGGAGTCTACGAGGGCAACATGTGAGGGCTGTAAACTAATGATGGGAAACGAATGAATGAACCATTTCTGCTTCACAAACAGTAATTGGCCCCTCCATGACACCCTGAAGGATCTGTCGGAGAGGTAGGATTTGAACCAGCGGAGGGTAGAGCCAGAGATTCCTAGCAATGACAAGGTTGCTAGCAGTATCTGGTGATTGATGGTGTCAAACGCTGAACCGAGGATTTAGATTCTGCCTTGGCTAACCGCAGTGCTTCTGTGACCGATAGCGGTGCCGTCTCAGTGGAGTGGTTTGTTTTGAAGCAGACTTCTTGTCATCCAGTAGATTGTTCTGGGAAAGGGTAGGAAAAACACTTGGATTTAAATAAAACTGGCTCTATGGCATCACTGTGAAGAACTTGCACCTTTATTTTTAAGTGATCAGTATCTTTAATGTGAAACTATAAAACACATCTTCACACACTCATCTAAAACTGATGATAAATATTTATCCAGTTATTGATTTTCATACATTATGTTTCATTTCCAGGTTCTTGTGATAAAACTCCTTGACCTGAAACTTTCAGATGGTCATTAAATGTCTCCATGAATAAAGTGGTGAACATGGAATAACCTTAGTTTAAATTATTCTATTGTGTCTTTATTTAATTTAAGTTTAATTTAGTTTAAATTATTCTATTGTGTCTTTATTTAATTTAAGTTTCATTTAGTTTAAATTATTCTATTGTGTCTTATTTAATTTAAGTTAAATTATTCCTTTATTTAATTTAACTTATTCTATTTAAGTTTCATTTAGTTTAAATTATTCTATTGTGTCTTCGTTTAATTTAAGTTTAATTTAGTTTAAATTATTCTATTGTGTCTTTATTTAATTTAAGTTTCATTTAGTTTAAATTATTCTATTATGTCTTTATTTAATTTAAGTTTCATTTAAAATTATTCTATTGTGTCTTCAGTTTTTAGTTTAAATTATTCTATTGTGTCTTCGTTTAATTTAAGTTTCATTTAGTTTCATCTATTATGTCTTTATTTAATTTAAGTTTCATTTAGTTTAAATTATTCTATTGTGTCTTCGTTTAATTTAAGTTCATTTAGTTTAAATTATTCTATTATGTCTTTATTTAATTTAAGTTTCATTTAGTTTAAATTATTCTATTGTGTCTTCGTTTAATTTAAAGATTATTTAAGTTTTAGTTTAAATTATTCTATTGTGTCTTCGTTTAATTTAAGTTTCATTTAGTTTAAATTATTCTATTATGTCTTTATTTAATTTAAGTTTCATTTAGTTTAAATTATTCTATTGTGTCTTCGTTTAATTTAAGTTTCATTTAGTTTAAATTATTCTATTATGTCTTCGTTTAATTTAAGTTTCATTTAGTTTAAATTATTCTATTGTGTCATTTAGTTTCATTTAGTTTAAATATTCTATTATTTAATTTAAGTTTCATTTAGTTTAAATTATTCTATTATTCTTCTGTCTTTATTTAATTTAAGTTTAGTTTAAATTATTCTATTGTGTCTTCGTTTAATTTAAGTTTCTTAGTTTAAATTATTCTATTGTCTTTATTTAATTTAAGTTTCATTTAGTTTAAATTATTCTATTGTGTTTCATTTAGTTTAAATTATTCTATTGTGTCTTCGTTTAATTTAAGTTTCATTTAGTTTAAATTATTCTATTATGTCTTTATTTAATTTAAGTTTCATTTAGTTTAAATTATTCTATTGTGTTTCGTTAATTTAAGTTTATTTAGTTTAAATTATTCATTGTGTCTTTATTTAATTTAAGTTTCATTTAGTTTAAATTATTCTATTATGTCTATTTAATTTAAGTTTCATTTAGTTTAAATTATTCTATTGTCTTATTTAATTTAAGTTTCATTTAGTTTAAATTATTTCTTATGTCTTTTATTTAATTTAAGTTTCATTAGTTTAAATTATTCTATTATTAATTTAATTTAGTTTAAATTATTTAGTTAATTAAGTTTCATTTAAAATTCATTGTGTCTTCGTTTAATTCATTTAGTTTAAATTATTCTATTGTGTCTTCGTTTAATTAAGTTTTTAGTTTAAAATTCTAGTTAATTTAAGTTTCATTAGTTAAATTATTCTAAATTTAAGTTCATTTAGTTTAAATTATTATTGTGTCTTCGTTTTAATTTAGTTTAATTTAGTTTAAATTATTCTATTGTGTCTTCGTTTAATTTAAGTGTTATTTAGTTTAAATTATTCTATTGTGTCTTCGTTTAATTTAAGTTTCATTTAGTTTAAATTATTCTATTGTGTCTTTGTTTAATTTAAGTTTATTTAGTTTAAATTATTCTATTGTGTCTTCGTTTAATTTAAGTTTCATTAGTTTAAATTATTCTATGTCTTTCATTTAGTATGTCTTTTTAATTTAAGTTTCATTTAGTTTTTATTTTAATTTAATTTAAGTTTCTAAATTATCTGTCTTTATTTAATTTAAGTTTCATTTAGTTTAAATTATTATTATGTCTTTATTTAATTTAAGTTTCATTTAGTTTAAATTTCTATTTAGTTTCATTTTAAATTATTCTATTGTGTCTTCGTTAATTTGAGTTTCATTTAGTTTAAATTATTCTATTCGTTTAATTTGAGTTTCATTTAGTTTAAATTATTCTATTGTGTCTTCGTTTAATTTAAGTTTCATTTAGTTTAAATTATTCTATTGTGTCTTCGTTTAATTTAAGTTTCATTTAGTTTAAATTATTCTATTGTGTCTTCGTTTAATTTGAGTTTAATTTAGTTTAAATTATTCTATTGTGTCTTGTTTCCTTCTTCATTTAGTTTAAATTATTCTATTATGTCTTTAATTTAAGTTTATTTAGTTTAATTATTCTATTGTGTCTTTATTTAATTTAAGTTTCATTTAGTTTAAATTATTCTATTGTGTCTTCGTTTAATTTAAGTTTAATTTAGTTTAAATTATTCTATTGTGTCTTCGTTTAATTTAAGTTTCATTTAGTTTAAATTATTCTATTGTGTCTTCGTTTAATTTAAGTTTCATTTAGTTTAAATTATTCTATTGTGTCTTCGTTTAATTTGAGTTTCATTTAGTTTAAAATTGTGTCTTCGTTTAATTTAAGTTTATTTAGTTTAAATTATTTATTCGTTTAATTAAGTTTCATTTAGTTTAAATTATTCTATTGTGTCTTCGTTTAATTTAAGTTTCATTTAGTTTAAATTATTCTATTGTGTCTTCGTTTATTTAGTTTCATTTAGTTTAAATTATTCTAGTTTATTTAAGTTTAAATTATTCTATTGTGTCTTCGTTTAATTAAGTTCATTTAGTTTAAATTATTTATTGTGTCTTCGTTTAAGTTTCAATTTTCTATTGTGTCCATTTAGTGTCTTCGTTTCTTCTATTCCTCTCTTCTTCTTTAGTTTAAATTATTCTATTGTGTCTTCATTGTGTCTTCGTTTAATTTAAGTTTCATTTAGTTTAAATTATTCTATTATGTCTCATTTAGTTTAAATTATTCTATTGTGTCTTTATTTAATTTAAGTTTCATTAAGTTTAAATTATTCTATTATGTCAATAAGTTAAGTTTAAAATATTATCTTGTGTCTTTATTTAATTAAAGTTTCATTTTGTTTAAATAATTCTATTGTTTCTTTATTTCAATTCAGTTTAATTTGGTTAAAATTATTCTATTGTATCCATAAGTTTAGTTTAGTTTAAATTATTCTATTGTATCTTTTTTTCATTTAAGTTTCATTTAGTTTAAATTATTCTATAATGTTCTTAAATGTAGTAGTTAATGAATGCAGAGCAAGAATAACCCTGTGACTCAAATAGTCCAAGCACATTATTCTGTGATCTCAGTATCTCTTATGTTCTTAAGATGTTGTAGTTGCTTCATGTGTTTATCTGTTGAATTATAGTGAAGGGCTGCAAGCATACCTGTCAAGTTTTGGATTTGAAAATAAGGGAGATTTTTCGGCGCCCACCACCCCAACCAAGCTCCAGTTTCCCTTACATTTTAAGACAGGTGTTATAGCCCAAATGAAAACACAAAAGGGTATATATGAAGAGCATTTATTTAAAGGCTTATTTGCATATTTTCTGTTAATTTAACATTGCTTGTCTTTACATTTTATTTGAAGTTTGAAGCTACACACTTGTTGAAGTCGTCGTGGAAGGAGAAAGGAATGTTGTTTTTGGCACACAGCATTGCCATTTTTACCTCTGCATGTGTGACCTGGTCTGCCTCGGTGGCATTTCTCGTCACGAATGCTGACATCGCCTGGGCATGTTTTTGTGCCTCTAGCCCGCGCTTGTGCTTGGCGGATTTCTCGTGCTGACAGACATCATTCCTTCCCCCGTGTGAGATGCTAAAGTCGCAGTTACAAAACTTACAAAACGCGTGACTGTCCCCCACCCTGCTCCTCTTCAGAAAATTAAATTCGCTGTCCCATTGATCGCGGTATTTACACGAGGGTTTTGTTTTTTTGGCAGGAGTGCCTTCCGTCACTGTTGTTACGTCCATTCCATTACGTCTCGGTTTTGTTTTTTTCCCGCGTTGTCACTCATCATCTGACCTCACACACTAACCTCGCGACAACTGCCACCTACAGTACTGTAGGCTACTGCAGATGGCAGTTATCGCGAGGCTAGTGACAGAGCTCAGATTGGAAATGTTTTTTTTTTTTACTCCGGTGTTATTATTTTTTAATAACGCAAGTTAAAATACGGGAGATTTACGGGAAAATACTAATACGGGAGGACGGCGGGAAAGAAGGGTAAAATACGGGACTTTCCCGGCCAAAACGGGATACTTGACAGGTATGGCTGCAAGGGGGTCGCACACCTAACGCAGACACGGCGAGCCGCGCAGCATGGCGTCAAGGACACATGAAACAACTATGCTAATTATTCTCTTTCTGCCTCCGCCTTGGGATGCCCATCCTGAGGTAGGGAGAGTTCCGCCAGGCCCAGATGGACGTCATATGGCCATCCCGAACTAGAGATTATGCCAGCTGCGGACTGACTGACCATCCCAGCTCCATCTAAGGCAATTCCATTACCACCCAAGAGAAAGGCGACCATCTGACCATCCCAGCTCAGACCAGCTAACATCAATCCTTAAATGACTATAACACCGGCAATCTATCAATCAATCTATTGAAATTACAGCTACAGTGATACACCTTGAGTTCTCCACACGCATGTCACACGCACGTAGTCACTCACGTTTGTAAACTTCATTCTGTTAGACAGGCGAGAGTTCTCCACACGCACGTCATGTGTACGTTAACACAGGGCTGCGTTCAGCCCCGACAAAACGTTGCAAAACTTCAAAATGTATTAAAGACATGGAGGTTTTTCCCAATGAGCTTGAAGTCATGTTGAGTTTCTGATATTAAAGTGAATAAAAACAAAGATTAGGTAATCTAGATAAATCTAGTAAGGGCATGTGAAGTGATAGTGACCTATTAGTCAGATATGGTGATCCACACCTGAAATGTGACCTCTGCGTTTAACCCATCCAGAGAGTGAACACACGTACACCCGGAGCAGTGGGCAGCTATCACTGCAGCGCCCGGGGAGCACGTGGGGGTAAGATGCCTTGCTCAAGGACACCTCAGTCGTTACCCACCGGCCCTGAGAATCCAACCGGTAACCTTCTGGTCACGAGTCCCACTCTCTAACCATTAAGCCACGACTACCTAATGTTCTTATTGTATAAAGGTTCAGAGGAAAAACTTTAATTAAACATATTGTTCATAAATGGAAAATTGAAAAAACAATTATGTGAAGCACAAGAAATGAAACATGGTCGCTGTGGTCTTAGGAGTCTTTTCACTCGATCTCGACTTAATTCTACATATTTTCAACAACATAGAGAACAGGTTCTTCAAAACAAACATGTTTCGTTTACATGTATGTCGTTTATTTACAAGGTAAATAAGAGGTTTAAAAATAAAGGATGAATGGTGATGGTAGAAATTAGGATACACTGTAAAAAATATCTGTAAAAATACGGCCAATTTTTACGGCATAATACTGTTATTTTAAAAAACGGTTTAATAATGTACATTTACAGCCATTGATCTGTAAATTAATTACTCGCTAATAAAATTAGAACATTCAACCGCAAATCTGTTTACGGCATTCAACCGTAAACAGCTGTATAGCAAACAAAGGCATTCACAGTTCATTTTAATCTTTATTTAATTTGGATTTACATTTAAACGGAGTAATTCAAAATATGACTGTGATAATTAACACAATCCATTATTATAAAGTAAAAGAAGTTTGCACAGTAAGAAATTCACAAGTTATGCAACTTAACTTTGCCCTCAGTCAAAACAATTTCCCCAGGGACAAATAATTTATTATATATCGTACACAAAAAATGTTACCTTTAGATACACCCAAAATGAATCAATATCCCCTATTTAAAGGGATTTTTCAGGGGTGAAACAAAATAACCCCATGTTTTACTCACCCTTAAAGCACTCTATGTGTATTTTCAGACGAATACAGTGGGTTAATTAGAATTTAGTTTGGAAGAAAAAGGCTAAATGGTATTATAACTCAGAATGTATTCATCAGAAAAAAGAAGGCCATATACACATAGGATGCCTTGAGGCAGAGTGAAACATGGTGTAATTTTGGTATGCCTCTGAAATATCCCTTTAACAGAGACATCACAGCCAGCGGTGATTTTCAGAAGGACTTGCCGAGGTAAGACTGCGTTGGGCGGGATGCATGAGCACAGAGCGCCGGGTGATTCCCCGAGGTCATGTGTCCGAAAACGTTGGAGCAATTTTTTTAATAGATGCTATCTTTATTAAACGACCGCAGATTTGAACTTTATACACATACATTCTCGCCTAAAGAACTCTTAAATTACATCATGTGACACAATAACAGTCATATTTTGAAGCTCTTGGCTCGATGACAACAGTAACGTTACTTGCGCAACTAACGTTAGCTAATTTACGGATGACGTTTCACAAGTCAACGAGAACACGAGACAGGAAACGACCCTATCTTCCAAGACACTGTTCAAGGTAAGTGTATTTATTTGTTATTATTTTATTATATTGCGCTTCGAAAAAGACGTGAATTACCTATTTCAGACTGTAAGACAACCAGAGAGTTCTTAACTTTGCCACCACTGACGAGCATCAAGTATGAGTAGTTGCGGTGCGGAAGGGAAAACTGGTAGATAATTGCAAACAGCAACAAACCTCAATGGAAAGTTGTTGCAGCAACGTTACAGATTTAATCTCAAATTGAAGCTGTTTACAGGTTGGAGATCTCGGGTAACTAAATAGTCTAGTTGCTTAATTGTTTAATTTATTTGTTCAAATTGACCTGTGCACAATGACAATCTGTGAGAGTGATTCTTTAATTGGATTGCATCCTTTATTCTTTCTTAATAGTTAGCAAATATCAAGGAAAGTCTGAAATGTGTTTTGTTCGCTAAATTATTTTATAGTGTCTGTTTATAATTTGCGTCTTTTGTCCACGTTTGATAATCCCCTCCCCCACCGCTTGTAGGGGATGACCTGCTAAATTAATTCTAGTCAGAGTGACACACCTCACGGTATTGAATGAAATGCAATTCGTTGCTACACACATTTAATTCCAAGTCTCGTCTGAAGAAACTTCTGGGATTCAAGATAGGCCTACGTTCGTTTGATTATTAAGTGAGTTTTGTGTCTCCACAAACACGTTTTTGTTGCAAATACAGTCAGACTGGCAGTTTGCTTCGTTAAATTGGCGCCAACCGCTTGCAGTATAACGTCGATATAACATCAGTTAAAGTTAAAAATACATGTGTTATATTACATGTGTGGTACTGGCATTACAACACAGGTATTACAACACTTGGTAAATTGGCGTAAAGTGACTATTAACATTACCTGAGGTAACGTCAAATCCCTTCAGATATAAATTATATCATGCTGTCCCATTTTCAGGAACATGAAGATGGACTTGTGTTGCATGCAGACGTGAGTGTTTCATTTTCTTTCCACTCTGGTAATTTATGCAAGTTGATGTATTGAGGTAATTTTTTATGTTTTTCCACGTATTGTGTTTTCTCTACAGGTTGTTGCATCTTCATCTGATGTTGAGAAGGCACTCAATCTACCGAGAAGTCCTCGTCAGATTTTGCTCGGTTAGTGTCTCATTAGGATTTGGCAAAGTAGAAACAACATATTGTTGAGATGCAAAAACTCTAGAAGCATTTCTTTGGTAACCAGTTGTTAAAATTAAACAATCTCAAAGGCAGTTCTTTGAAATTATAATGTAAAAAAGTTAAAAATGTTAATTTTCTTTATTTTCATTTTAGACATTGGAGGGCAGGCAAATGCTGTACGATGGATAAGTCTAGAGGGGCGTATTATTTGTGAGTGTGTGCAGTCAAACTTTTTGATTGCAGTTGCAACTACGTTTGCTGTGTACTACATCTTAAATCTGCAGTATCAGGAGGAGGCTTGTTGCACATTAGAGTTTCTTCAAAGGTATAGAGTTCCTATAAGAGTTTTCCATCCTTTCACTTACTTTTTAGTAAACTTTACTTTTTCTAAATTCTTCAATCAATATGATTAACAAATGATTATTGTGTTCTGTGGAAATTTATTGAACATCCTTAGATGCTTCATTGGAATTAATCCAGAACGAGGCTCCAAGACCTGCAGAGGAAAGGTAGTCTCCAAGAAGACCGGCAAGGTGGTGAATAAAAAATATTCAACAGTTAATCCAAAGGTTGCCTCTCTACTGAAGAATCTCATGGATTGCGAGTGGGATTTCATTTAGGTAAGTAAACTTGCGCACACACGCACATTTCAATAAACTTGTAGAGTTAAACCCAAAATCAAAAAGTCAGCAAAATTTGTGGCAACTTGCATAATATTCTGCATAATTTGTCAGAAGATGCGCCATGTGATGTCATCACATTGCGCATTCTTTTAAAAGGGGCTTGCGGTGCGTTCCAAATGGGATATATCGCCTTCCAAAGGGCACATCCGGAAGGGAAACCATACAAAACTTCGCTCCAGATAAAAATAAAAAGACATCGCTTTTATTCGTCCTTTCGATAAGTGTATAGGACCAAAGCTTTTGCCGAGTAGCTTTCATCCAAAAATGGCTGTTGTGCTGCTGCTGGGCACTGGTGTTGCAATGGAATAGGGATGCAACTATTACTGATTTTGTTGGTACAATCATAGTCTGAGGAATAATCACGGTTGCACGATTATGACCCTGACAAAAGTTTTACTTGCCCGCCACAAAAAGTAATAAATAAATAATAATGGAGAATTATTAGTTAGTTTTTGACCAATGCAATCTTAATAAATAAGCAGAATAAATGAATAAATAAACACTGGTGCCACCAAGTTGTGGGGTGAGGCAAGGAAAAAGAAACACTAAAACTACACCCAAACGTGTTTAAAATTTTTATTAAAAAAAAGCATTATTGTATATTATACATAAACCCCCTTTTACAACTTTAAATTTAAAGTACACCATAAACACTAAGCCTTTAATATCAGTGAGTGTTTTTGGACAAGACAGTAGCTTTCCAAAAGCAGGGTTGGAGATCCCTGGTGTAGACACTCTACTTAGTTTTTTTTCTATGTTTATCTTTCAGACTACCAGACCTGCATGTGGAGTTGGTCGCAGATGGTGGAATGTTCTTTGCCTGTTCAAGCTTTATTAAAACAATGAATTTCAAGTTTTTTCTAAAGTTTTTTATTGTTTAAGCTTTATTAAAACAATGAAGTAAGTTTTTATTGTTTTAGAAAGTTTTTAGATATGTCTATGCACAATTTCTGTGTTTGGAGAAATAATAATAAATTTATATATAATAAACTGTTTAAATATGTCTATAGACCTGGTCCTTTTTGCACAATATCTCTTTGGTAATTTTATGATTCCTCTTCTCATCGTTTCCAGTCTGTTGTTTAATTTAATTAAATAAAAAGCATTCATTCAGAAACCCTGCTGCTAGTATTTTACCGTTAATTTACTGAAAATATGTAATTTAATAAAACTGTAAAATTACGCCAGAATTTTTTACAGTGTATGTATAAACTATATAATTTGTATATATTTAATTTATTACAATGAAGCAATGGCCTACCAATATGGTTACTTCTGTCCAAAAAGAGTGGGAATTAAGATAGATGTATGAATTTCTGATGCCCAGGAGGAGAACAACCAATTCTGAACCAAGGTTTCTCAGCTCTGGCTCTTGAGGTCCACTTTACTGCCGAGTTTTGCTCCGATTTGAATCAAACACACCTGCAGTAGACAATCAATGTCTTTAGGATTATTATAGAAAGTTGCAGGTGGATGAATTTAACCAAGAATGGAGTTAAAGGGGTTGCAGGAAAGTGGATCTGGAGGGGCTAGAGTTGGGATCCCCTGCTCCACATCATCAGCTACTTAAACTGAACGATTAAGACCGTGATATAAACGTTGCCCACTAGAGGGAGCAATTGGGTAAGGAATCGTTTAAAATGAAAATTGTCATCATTTATTCCCCTCGATGTTCCACAGCTTTATAAGTATCTTTCTTGTGTGGAATATATTCAAATATATATTTTAGGATGTTGCTAATAAAACAGTTGTTGGTCCCCATTGACATACTATGAACAAATACTATGACAACGCAGAAATATTCAGTAAGTGAAATATCTAAGGATATTTTCAAATATCAAATTATGTCTCATATTTTATTACGTTTTTTTGCATTTTAAATTACTGTTGCTAGCTGTTAAGGCAGCTATATGAGGAGATGTGTTCACTTACAATGTGTAATTCATTTTCTGTGTTGTGTTTTATTTAGCAGACGGCAATTTCAATAAATCTGATAGTAGGCTATTGGTTTGAAAGTAACAATAAAATGAATAAACAGTTTTCCTCCAATAATGTGCATTTGGTCCCTACGGGAGCACACTCATAACCATAATGGTGCTAGATGAACCTTTTTGTCTAAATGGTTCTATAAAGAACTTTTAACATCCAAAGAACCTTTCTGTTTCACAAAAGGTTAATTGTGGCCAAAACGGTTCTTCAGATTATGTAAAGGTAAGAAGAGATGGTGCAACCAAAATGGTTCTTGTATGGCAGGGATCTCCAAGCCTGGTCCTCGTGAGCTACCGTCCTGCAGACTGCACATCGGTTTCAGCACTCCTGTCTGTAATAATCAAGCAACCCTGAACACCTTGATTAGATTGTCCAGGTGTGTTTGATTGGGAGTTTTTCAAACCTGCTCTGGGAGATACCCCACCAGCCACTGCAATGTTTGTGTGACTCCCTCATCATACCTGATTGAACACATCTGCTCTTTAGTAGACACTGTAAGACCTAATGTGGATTTGACGGGTAGAGGAGAAACACAAAATAAGCCGTGTCCTCAAACAACTGCATTTTTTGCATGTCTCCTTAATAAGACACAAGCAATATTACCAATATGAATAACCTACCTTTTATTACATTTACATTTAGTCATTTAGCAGACGCTTTTATCCGAAGTGACTTACAGGTGGGGTAGGCAATGGAAGCAATTGGGACAGCATGAGTACAACAAAAGCATCAGTGCAATCAAAAAAGAAGACTGGTCTTATATAACCTAACACAGTATACAGAACCATTCATTCATTCATTTATTCATTCTTATTTTTTTTTTTTTTAAGAGTAGTAGAGAAGAAAATAGAGTCAGAACAGATCAGTCAGATGTTGACGGAAGAGATTTGTTTTCAGACGTTTCTTAAAGATGGCTACAGAATCTGCAGATCTTGTAGCAGCGGGTAGATCATTCCACATAGGTGGAATTATTATTATTATATAAGCAAGTGATCATAGGACTTAAAGGAACCTGGTTTCTTTATAGATTTTATTTTATGTAAATGTTATATTGTCACAGGTGCGTGTATCCACAGACCATAGACAAGGGAGAAATCCAATAAGAATAAACTTTAATGTAAATAAACTGTATTGTTGGGTAGGCTTCTGTGCACTACACTCTTTTTTGTTTTCTTCACAAACACCATATGATCACTTACTTTTATTACTTTATTTAGCAATTATTATTGGCTCTATTGTGTTTAAGTCACATTAACGAATATTGGTCACTTCATCTTTCATGCGCATAAATTAATAAGTAACTAAATCAAATCGTTTGATGCTCGATTAACAGTAATTGCCAGCCGACATCTCGTACTGGATGAAGAACCATCACCTGCAGCTGAACCTCGCTAAAACAGAACTGCTTGTAAGATTGCTGTACAAAGACTCATCACAACTTCTCCATTCAACTGGGCTCATCAACCATCACATCTTCCAGAGCGGCCAGAAACCTGGGAGTGGTGATCGATGATCAGGTGAACTTCACAGATCAGGTTGCCAGCACCGCCCGGTCCTGTAGATTCATCCTCTACAATATTAGAAAAATCAGACCTTTCCTATCCGAGCATGCCACGCAGGTCCTAGTCCCGGCTCTTGTTCTGTCCAGACTAGACCACTGCAATGTGTGTCAGGGTTCTGCCTCATCATGTCTTACATTTCTTGGTCTTGTAGCAGAACCAGGACAGGATCCCTTGTTTCTTGTAGAAAGAGAGGTTTTTGGGCCTTGTTGAATGCCTTACTCTCTCTCTGAGTCTCGTCTGTGTTTCCAGCCCTCTTGTCTCGTTTTTGCCTGTTATTAGTTCATGCCTTGCACCTGTCCCCTCTTGATTTTGGTCCCTATATATTGACCTCATGTTTCATTGTCCTGTGCTGGGTTATTGTTTGTGTCATGGTGGCGAGTCCCTGTTGATTGTAGTCTAGTTTAGTTATTTATAGTTATGTCATGTTTTACTTTAGTCCTGTTTTAGTGTATTTAGTCATAGTCCTGTCATGATGTTATAGTCCACTGTTTGATATGTTACCCCCTAGTGGGTTTTTGGTTTTGTCTTTATTATTTATTAAAATCTGTTAACCCCTTACCCGCTGTCTGCACCTGGGTCCTCTGTCCTTGTCCTCACCACTCCACGTTCATGACAGAATGAACCAGCCTTTCCAGGACACAGCAGGCAGAGGGATCGTTGTGGGGTGGTTGATGCCACCGGGTTCCCCTCCAGGGTCGAGGCTGCCGGACTTCCCTCCTGGGTCGAGGCCGTCAGACTCCCTGTCAGAGTTGGGGCCGCCGGGTTTCCATCCAGGGTCGAGGCTGTCGGGCTCCCCTTCATCTTCCTCTCAAATCACCACCATCGCCAGCATCACTGCATTCTCGTTTGGCTCTCAACGGAGGCGGTCGCATTTTTCACACCCCGTCCTTGCCCTTATTTTCCCTGCTGTGTCTCCTGTCTCGTCTCATCTATTGAGAGACTCTCTCTGCACTGCTCTCCAAACTTGGAAAATTATGGATCTGATCAACTGGTCTCCCAACACAATTGACACCATTTTCTCGACGAGAAGCTTGGGTTCGGGGGAACCTCACTGCCCTGACGAAACGTTCGCAGCTGGCTACACGATGGACGCGTGGGACAGATGGCGGATCGTGTGTCTGGCGGCTCTTTCCGTGGAGGACATCGAAGATATCTACCTATTCGGAACCATGATAACAGGTCTTGTGCTGATTGGATTAGGCTTTGCCCTGGGTTATCGAAGAATTCATAAAACGGGAACAGCTGTCCAAAGCCTCACAAGGCTGCCCGTATCGATTGAAGCTGTGGAGAGCGGTCAGCATTGAGACTGAGACTATTAACCGCAATATGGTTTCTATCATGGAGAATCTCACGGCTTTGCATAGGAAAACTGATGGTATTGGAGACCAAAATGGACAAAGAGAGTAGCCACGGAATTGGAATGTGGTTTACTCGCCCCAAGACAAAACAATCGCAATCTTATCTTTTCGGCTCCCCGGAACCAGCACTGGCCTCGGCCAAGGCCGCTGCTGGGAAATCAACCCTGTGAAGAGCACTGCAGTGAGACGCTCTTGCGTTCCTCCCCCACTCTACAGACACCTGCTGATTGATTACAAACCATCACACACACACACATATGCCGCACTCAACTGAGGCAGATTACAAACTATCACACATACACACACACATATGCCGCACTCAACTGAGGCGGTAAAACTATTACACACACACACACATTGCCCTCACCCGATCCCACACCTCCGTCGCTTTGAACCACCACCCTGACAAGCGGGTCTGTGATCGGCGCCGTAATGGCTGCTGGACCGGATGGCTGCTTGCCGGAGCTGGATTAACTTCCCCTGTTGCATGTCGTGTCTATGGTGTATTATGTGTATTTGTTTTTCTCCCCACATTCCTCATGTTATGCTGTATTTTTCTTCTTAAATTCATTTCGTTACACTGTACTCGTATATGTGTAATGACAATAAATTGAATCCAAATCCAAATCCAAAATCCACCTCAGTCCACTTTTTTAACAGATTAAGGTGGTATATCTGAGGTGCCCCGCTCCTGTCTGACCAAACTACCTCATAATTGAGATCCCTAACTCAAAGGGTCCTTGCCACTTGGCGAGTAGTTTAGAACTGGATGTGGGAAATAATACAAGGACTTTATCTCCCGGTGAAAATTTACGCAGTCTGGCACCTTTGTTATATTGTCGGCCCCAAAAGTGTGCCCCAAAGTGTGGAGTTTTGCTCTCAGGTCCAGGACGTATTAAATCAGATTTTTGCTCGCAGAAGCTCTGTCTTCCCAAGTTTTCCTTAGGATGTCTAGAACCCCGCGGGGCTGGCGTCCATAGAGGAGCTTGAAGGGGGAAAACCCCGTAGAGGTTTGGGGGACCTCGCGTACCGCAAATAACAAAGGTTCCAGCCATCTGTCCCAATTTTTGGCGTCCTCATCCACAAATTTACGGATCATGGATTTCAATGTGCGATTATTTATTAATGTGTGGATTTCCTTCTGTGGGTGGTAGACGCTGGTACAGACCGCTTTTTATGCCCAATATAACGTAAAGCTCGCGGATTGTTCCAGGAGAAAATCATCGCAAAGGGAGAGTTTTTGTCTATCGACCGCGCTCCGTTCCCCTGAATCAGCACCCAGTGGACCCGGCTCGAACTCTCCCACCCCCACGACCGCGATCCTTCCATGCCTACCATTCTGCAGACAGCGGTGGATATAATGATCCGGGTCCCCACACCTCCAACAGGCCGGCCCAAACCTCCCCGCCACTCCAGTGTCGTAAAGTAGGCCCCCTAACTGGTGAGGAGAGGGCAGCGAGGCGTGTGATGTCGGGGCCCCCGCTCCAGCGTCTTGGGGCACAAATCAGGACGGGGCTCTCGTCGCCCCGGAAAAGCTCCCTCCCGCCGAGTTCCGGGTCCTAGGCGCAGGCCTCGGGGCACGGTCCATGCGGTACCTAGACTTGGAGGGGCAACGCCGACCACTGGACACGCCACCAAATGGTCCTCCGTCAACTGGATGGCCTGGCTGAGCAACGCCGGGCGGTGGCACTGGATCCACTCAGCAGTCCTCCTTGGGAGCCATGTCACAAACTGCTCCTGTGCCACCTTGTCGACGATGGATTCGGCGTCAGACTCTCCGGCCATCAACCACCTGCGGCATGCATCCTGGAGCTGCTCTACAAAGGTGAACAGCTGGCAGGCTTCCCCAAGCTCCAGCGAACGGAATCACTGCCGGTGCTGTTCGGGACTCAGGCCGACCCGCTGGAGGACTGCTCTCTTGAGGTCCGCGTAGTTGAAGAGGCTCGCGGGCGGCAGTTGTTGAGCAGCTAGCTGAGCCTCCCCAGAGAGCAGGGGAATGAGACGAGCGACCCAGCCGTCTTGTGGCCAGCCCGTGAACTCTGTGAACCTCTAAAACAGTTCCAGAAAGGCCTCTGGGCTGTCCTGAGGTCCCATTTTGTAGAGGGGTAGCGAACCCAACGGGTTGGTGGCCGCTGTCAGTCCTGGAACGCCTGCTTGATGGATCCAGCTCCGTCCGGAACGCCTCGCGGTCTTCCTGCTGGGCCTGGACCAGGGCCTGGAAACGTATCTCCTGGTCTTCACGTCTCGCCTGGTGTTGCTCACGGTGAAGAACCGCAAGATAATCACGTCTGCAAATGGGGTGGGCGGGGACTGCATATCGGCGGCGGCTTCTCCTTCTTTCCCGGGTTTTGGCGCTAGTGTAACAAAGTTCAAGGAAAGGAAAAAAAGGAGACAAGCTCGGCGTTTTCTCGCTCCCCTTACCACAAGATATTTTTCACTTAGCAACACAAAACCAAACTATTATAATTACCAAATTTTGACTGGCAATTTTGGAAATATCAGTTCAAATGTTTATTAGTTTAACAGTCACCTAAACAATATTGAATAAAATAGGTTGATGCTTTTTGCAAATATCTTATGCTAATGTCAAATAAGATGGCATGAACACGCATTCAGTAGAGACTTCGACGCTTTTATATAAAACTGTGACTAGATCGGCCATTTGTATAGTTTTAAGCCATAAAATCGAGGAATGGCCTATTTTAGTCTCTGTATATAGATATTATTAAGCATATCACATAAACATCTCAACTTCTTGACTCAGGATTTTCTGTATAAATTACAAAACCCTGTTTAGTTCCCCACTTAATTAAAAATGACTTTACCAAAACAGCTTTGTCTTGCGTTGATTTTTCTGGATACATAAAGATAGCTAGCAAAAATATGTTCTGAATGAAGATATCGCTCTGGATTTATATCAGGCGTGTGCATGATGTAGAGAGCGTAGAAAGGATCCTGTTGGCCGGCTGTATGATGACTCCGCACACACCCAAACCCAAACCCCCACCCCCCCAATCCCGTCACAAATGAAAATGAATCGAATTTATGCAATTTACGTGGTGGATCCCAGCGAGGTCAAAAAATACGGAAATCCATATCCTGGAGAGGTCAGGTCCCTGAGTCCCAACATCTCGATACAGGGGTGCCTCAAGGCTTAGTGCTTGGACCATTGCTAATAGTGGACACCAAACAGCTTTCCAAAGTGCACACTAACAGGGCTCTGTAAATTACTTTTGGGGGATTCATTTTGTGGGGACTTGCAGAAAGACTACAAACCTATATTAAAGGCCAGTCACGCGGCTGAGTAACATCGGCCAATGATAAATAAACAATTAATACAACTGTTATAAAATTGCACATAGGCTATATGAGATGTATTCCGTATTTATCAATCATATATTAAACATTTGACATTGTATTTCAAACACAAAATGAATATACAGTTTTTAATCGGCAGCGGCTATTTGCACTCAGTGTAAATAGCAACATTTCTTAGTGATATGCAATATTTACACCAACCAAAAATCAAGCATCGCGTTAGTTCAGTCAGGTCACGTCAGTCAAGCTCGTATCAGCCGATAGTCAGCTGTATCTGACTCGCACCAACCAAATTCAACACGCATCATAGCGGTTCATTTAAATCCCCATTCATTCTGCGCCAATTTATTGCTTAGCGGCAGGTTAAACTTTAAATCTCAGCCTCACGCTGAATTTACCTTATTACAAGCTAAAGTATATATTCACAACTAACTTGCCATGAGAACACCACTAGTTTTTGCCGCAGTTCTCATCTTATATATATTCACCATGTCTGCTCAGGATTCAGACGATGATCTGCTCTCCCCCGAAACGTCGACGTAGACGATGGCCAGGTCTCCGTTCGGAGAAGAAGTTCACGTTTAGCCAGTAAAACACCTTACGTTATTCTGTTCATTTCGGACTGGCCCGCCGAAAAGATTCTAGCGACTCTATACAGCCACAACATTCCAGTTCCTTTCGAAGTCGAACACAGGGAGCTTTTTCAATTTCTCTTGGAGAACGTACCCGAAATCTCTTCGATGCCATCAACTCCAATACCATCCAAAAAAGACACAGCAAAAAAGGCTCCAGTGTACCCGTTGCATTCCTGCACCTATCCAGAAGAGGCGAGCCACAGGCAATGTCTCCGAGCTCCAGCCTGCAGGGGATCATGTGATGAAAGCTCTTCAAAGCATTCAACTCTCCCTTTTCAACCTCAGCGACAGAATCCACAGCTTGTTGCCACAGTTATTGCTGCAACCGCTCCTTCCACGGCTGAACCTGCAGCTCTGATACTGTGCAGGTCTTTAGGAACGGCTCTACCAGCTCCCTTCTTTCCTCCTTCCGTTTCCATCTCACCCCAGCTGTGCACCCAAATCTTCGTAGGTAACCACATTAACTTGGTCAAAATTCTGCTATGCTCGTAAAGCCAAGACAAACGTTTAGTTGACTGTGGAGACATTTCCATGCTTTTGAAAGATAATGATCCAAGACTGTCTAGCTGCTCAACCATGGCAGAATTCATTGTGGCTTTTGGAGTCTGTAGAGATGCTATTTGTGAATTTTTTCCAGAGCGGAGAGCCAAATAAGACACATATATTTAGTATAGTTATCCTCGTCAATTCCCTGCCTTCTTCATCACAGTTACTTTATACATTGCAAGCCACATACATAACCGAATTTAGCTAGCTGCTGAACAATATCCCAATTAGCATTAGTCTAAAAAAACGAAATATAATACAGAAAAACTCGACATAAACAGAACAGATTCCCAAACACATATCAAGCTTATTTAAAAACCTCGAAAGCATAAACACTCATTCAAAGTACCTGGAAAAGAGAGATGTAAATAACCATAAGTTCCCGCCTCCTCAGCACGAGCTAACCGATAAATCTAACACACCAAGAGAGGCGGGACTTATGGCAAAACAGCCAATCAACAGCCGGTCACACTCAAAGCCGGTGTCATGTTTGAGAGGGAGGGAGGCAGCCGCAGCGAGCGCAGACACAGAGTGGAAACGGAGGAGTGACTGCTGTAAGGCGTTTGCGCAAAATTGCGGAAAAACTGCAGAAAAAGTGCGGGTGTTGAACCCTCACACCGGAAAAAGTCCCCCATGGGTGCGATATATACTATTTTTATATCATTTAATCTGTCGACTTATTTATGGAATAGTCGATTATCCTAAATAAATAATTTTTCATTTTGAAAGTTGAAAGTTGACATTCAAATTACAAAGATAGACGTTAGAAGCAAAATATATACTTTTTGTAATTTATTGATAAATGCAGAACGACAAGCAGCCGTGAGTCTTTTTATTTTTAAAAAAGGACAACAGACATTTTATGCTAATGTTAAATTGTCAAAAGAAAATAATTAAAGCCGTTTGGGCTGTTTAGTGCAAATGAACGAACCTCAATAAAAATTACAACGGAACACATCGGCGTCTAAATGAAATATAATAAAGCAGTATATTTGTGCATGCTGGAACTGCACAACAAATGCAACAAAAATCACTATATATTTGTAACATTCACCATCTGCCTGCTTCCGTCACTGGACTACACTACCCATAATCCCTACCACCCGTCTCACCTGATAACCATCTCCAGACATTATTAGTTTATCCCCATCCCCTGTTTATCCCTCGTTATCTGGTGTTATATAAGTTCTCCTCTTTGTGTTAAAAAAATGCGGCAGCTCGAGTTCTTTAACGTAGAAAAAAGTATGAGCATATAACCCGGTTCTGTCAACCTTGCACTGGTTACCTATAAAGCATCGCAATAACTTTAAGATCTTGCTTATTACCTATAAAGCCCTACATGGTCTAGCGCCGCAGTATTTAAATGAACTTCTATTGTATTACAATCCTCCACGTGCATTACGCTCTCAGGCGTCCTGTCAGTTGGTAATACCTAGAATTTCAAAATCAAGTGCAGGTGGAAGATCCTTTTCTTATCTAGCGCCTAAACTTTGGAATATTCTTCCCTGCACTGTCCGGGAGGCAGACACACTCTGTCAGTTTAAATCTAGACTAAAGACGCATCTTTTTAATCTTGCATACACTACACTTCCATAATACTAATCCTCAGAGGATTTAGGCTGCATTATTTAGATCAACCGGAACCAGGAACACATCCAACAACAAATGATGTACCTGTTGCATCAAAGAGTGCAGAACAGTACTCTACTCTCAGCCAGTCTTGTCTCTTTGTTCCAAGGTTACCGCAGGATGCAGTTCATGCCCAGACCTGATGGCAGAGCTGAGAATGGGAAGCAGTGACCTGACAAGAGCTGAGATGATAGAGCTGGATAAAGGACGCGGCAACTTGACACGATTTTTCTACAACACTTCAAATGCTACTAGATTGTTAATGATAATCTTAAATCTATAATTTACCTTATTAGTAAGTTTATTTATTTTTTATGTAGCCTTGTTGTGCAAGCACTGTTGAGCTTGTGCAGAGGCAGCAGCTTTTGCCAGAGGGGAACTGGAATCCCCTGGTTGGGCCTGGGTTCTCCTGAGGTTGTTTTTCTCGATTGGAGTTTTGGGTTCCTCGCCACCGTTTGCATATTGTTTCGCACTATTTGCCTGGCCGGGGGGTCTGCTTTAGAATTTAGAAGTAAGACATAAATAATATTGCATATAAGAATTTATAGTCCGTTTAATATTTGACCTGTTTCTCTCTCCTTTATCTCAAATGTGTGCTTTCACTGTGAGTGTGTGTGTGCGTCTATGTCGATGTGTGTAGTGTGTGTGCATATTGTGTGTGTGGAGCATTTGTATGTCTGTGTTCTCCCCTTTTTCTTGTTTTTACAGGTATATGAGTGGAGATGGTGGTCTAGTGGGTTAAACCACTGAACTGGTAAATCAAAAGGTTGCTGGTTCGATCCCAGCAGCCACCACCAGTGTATCCTTGAGCAAGACACTTTACTCCACGTTGCTCCAGGGGGATTGTCCCTGTAATAAGTGCACTGTAAGTCGCTTTGGATAAAAGCATCTGCCAAATGCCTAAATGTAATGTAAATGTATGACTTTAGTTGTTTTACTTGTAGTCAAAATGTCTCATGTACAGCTGCTTCGTAACAATGAAAATTGTAAAAAGCGCTATATAATTAAAGTTGAGTTGAGTTCATCTGCTGGTTTCCAGGTAAGAGCAAAAGATTTCCAAGAGCAGTTGATGATTCATTCCATTGACGTAACACAAGATTTGATTTGTATGATTCGCTGTGGAACCAAAAATGGAAGTGAAGTAAATCACAGTGAAGATCCTTTTAAGCACCTTTATTTTTAAGAATGTACTACATTTTTAAGCTGCAATCCATAACTTATTTGGGTTCAAATGAACCTAAATTCGGTTATTGAGCAGTACATCAGTGTTAAAAGCTGTCGGCCAACCTTCCCTTGATTCATGTATAATAATGTATAATGTATAATAATGATTTGTAAGTTAAGCTGTAGAATCTTATGCAGAATGTGAGTTTAACATCGGTTAACTTCAATCCATTTTAAGATAGTCACTTGCAATTTTATGTTTCAAACAGAGATGGCGACAGAGAGGTGAAGTCTAAACACCCTGTCATCATATAATTCCAAAACACTGGCCCTTATTCATGAAACATTTGTAAATATATGAGTAAACTTGGAGTAATTTGCGTGTAAAATTAGGTTCCAGGAAACTGTCCTCTGGGTTCACGAATACTCTGCAAACATCATATTTGATAGTTAAATGTGTGTATGCTAATGAATTCCCATCATTTGTTAATAGGTTGTGCATTTATGTAAAACATTCGTTCTGCTCGTGTTCCACGAATGAGGCACTGTTTGTTTGTTGTAAAGCCCGTGGTCTCTGGCTCTGCTGCTGTACTCTTAGACAGGTCAAACCCAAGACTATTCTATTAACACTATAATTAAGAGCATTTTTTTACATATGTCCCGGGATGACCTAACGTTGGAGCGATGCAAATCTGTTTCCCTTTTTCCTTCACACTGTAAAAGACCACCCACTGGCCCACCGAGGGAATCCAATGGTGTGGGTGAAGGGATGTCATGTTCTGCTTCTTCTCAGCGATTCTACATGTACATGGAGTTATTTAAGAACCGAATTGTTACAATTTGGTTCAATTTAATGACTCTGTGGTGAAGACCGATCTGACTCCAATCTTATTATAATATAAAATAACCTATATGATATTTCAAATGTATCTGTTGATAATAGATCAATTATCTGTAAATCTTCATACTTTATTATTTAAAGTTATCCTTTCGATTGGGACCTGCAGTCGCACAGAGTCTCACGCCGGCTGAGCTCATGGATCTCACGGACACAAAACTGTCAGTTCTGATCTTCAGTCAGAGGTTGCCGGGTAAACTAATATCATTAAGATTGTCCACTCCATTCTCGCTCAGAAACATAACAAAAGTTATTTTAGTCACGATCATGCAATTTGCTAAGCCAGGTGATAGCAACAAATGAGGTTTTATTGTTTTGTGTCCCAGCCTCACAAACAACCTTAGTTCTTCGCACTTTTCCAGCTGCCTTACAACACACATACATAAGATGCATCCTTAATTTGAATGGATCACAAATGAGTTTCAAACAAAACAGGCTGAAGTATCAGACGCAACACATCAGCCGTGACTGAGTGTTTTTTCTCTTTTTGCTTTGCTTTATCTGTTCCAGATATATTTTGTGTAAAATATGGACAAAACCAACCATTGGGTCGTAAATGAACCTATACTGGGTTGTTGTTTCCCCATCTATGAGTTAAAACAGTCCAGCACAGAGTAATTTATAACCCACTGGTTGATTTTGTCCATATTTTACCCAACAATGAGTTGAAATTACCCAACATTTTTAAGAATGTACTAATAACATTCTTATTACTCTCAAACAGACAGAATATTTTCAGATTCACACTTGATTTCTGCTTGTAAATTGTTGTTATTTGGTCTGAGTTTAAATTGTCTGTATGAAAGTGTCTTTATTCTGAAGTCATACCACAAAACATGATGAGAGTGATTATCAGGAAGAGAAAATCAAACATTCTGTCAGTCTTTTATTGACTTCAATCAAGCACAGAAATGAATCAACACAAAAGTTGTTTACTTTGTTCATCTGCTGGTTTCCAGGTAAGGGCACAAGATTTCCAAGAGCAGTTGATGATAAATTCCATTTACGTAACACAAGATTTGATTTGTAAATAAGTGAGAAAGGGTTTTAGACGTGATGAGGGTGGAGAGTGACAGTCAAATGTCCAGAGGGATGTGTTGATGTATTACTAGAAGATTGAAGAAGAGAGGAGGACTCTCACACTGACTCACATACTGATCTGTAACCCCAGAGGGAAGTTCTGCTCATTACCCACAACAAACTCAATTCTCTTCTCATAATCCGTTTGATCAGCAGTGACATGGACAAACTCATTCATCTGATTTTACTTTCTGGTGAGTAAACCTCACATCATCATATCAACATTATACATGCTGTCAGACATACAAGTCTTTAACATAATCTGTAAATTAGGGATACGACGGTTCAAATTTAGTACTTTTGGTCCGGACCAAAAAAAGAAACAAAATCCTGGTTCACTTAGTGTTCGACGCATCTTTTTAATTGCATACACTACACCCATTCAACAAATTGTTCAACAAAATTCAACAAAACTTAGTGTTCACACTGGCATTCTAAAAGCGAACCAAAGATGGCCCAGAAGGCATCCAAACACTCTGTGTAGTAAAAAAGGCCTATGTAACACATTTAAAGACTGGTTCAATTTAGCAGCTGCAAGAAGTGACGCGGTGAGCATTTGTTTGCTTTGGCTGGTCTGTGTCTGGGCTAAAAATATGTAGCCTATACAAAATCAATTTTATTTCCTCCTTAGTCTGTTTTTTTCAGACTCTGAACGTTCAATTAAATATAATAATCAAATTAAATAAACTGAAATTATGAAACTTGAAATATTTAATAACAAATAATGTAAAGCTTATAAACAAATGTTTAATTATTTGTTTATTTTAATATTGTTATTATTTAATTATGTTGCAATTTAAGTTATAATCAGGGTAGCCTATAGCCTTTCAACAAACACGATAGCCTATATCATGTTTTTATTATTTATAAAGCAACTCAATGTGTGTAAACAAAAAAGAACAAGCTACGTTCAGAACGCATTTGATCTCGCGCAGAGTGAATGAAATAGCCGCTAATAAAGCATAGCCTACTGCCCATATAAGCTCATGCAATAAGAACATAGGTAGGCTAAACACTTGAGACCGCATGTGATCATGATGTTAGTATTATTTTACATGTTCTTGTTTAGGAAATGCAAGCATTATGCTCGGATGAAAGTCGGCTCAATGTTTGTGAATAATAACTCCGTCTCAGGAATCTGCCCAAATTCTCAAAGTCGCACACAGAAAGCACTTTTTTGGGATAAACATGATTTTCATAGAAATGTCTAAGTTCTGTGAATCTAGAAGCTGACATTCTTATCTCAGTTTTATCCGGTTGTGCTATGTTCATGGAAAAGGGACTACTGAGAAATAAAAATAAGAACAAATTACCAAGCTACAAAATAAAATAAGATACTGTATACTGTAGATGCCTTTAGGGTAGAAATGGATTAAAATAATCAAATAGAACATTGCATATGTACAAATTAAATAAAGATGAGTCATAATTGAAGTTACAAAAGCTATTAAGTCACAAGTAGCGAGTGATGTCCCTGACATTTAACAGACCGCAGGAATATGCTGCTGTCGCTTTAAGAGGAATGAAACAGATCCAGTACACTGATCCTCTACACAAGCGTTGTTTTTCGTCTGTTTCGTCCGTTTGCTTAAGATGTAACCTACTATGTTTGTTAAGATACTCGACCAGAGGGGCATGTTGACCTATTCGTGTGTGAATTTGTCCGTTTACCGCTTCAAAGACAACTTTGGTTATTACATTATCTGAACTTTGTCAGTCCGTTTAACATTATAATTTTTAACTAACAATATAATAAATGCGTCATCAGACTTAAGATGTGCCGAACCGATGGTGGAGAACCGTGTGGTTAAATATTTTACCGAGAACGGTTACACCCCTAGTGTTAATAGTTAAATAAAGACTTAAGAGCTTTGTATCAATCTTGATGTAGTTGATTTAAGATCCTTATTTTTGTTCAACAGGTCTTCTCTCCATTGCAGATAGTGTAGAAGGTAATTCATTCTTTTGATTCTTCACATAGAAACGTATGATGATTGTTTTCTCACTGTCGGAAGTTTCTGTTGTATACAAATATGTATTTTAGGAATGGGGTCACTTACACAATATTTGAGGGGTCTTAGACATCATCTTCTTAAATCCATTTCGTTACACTGTACTTGTTATATGTGTAATGACAATAAATTGAATCCAAATCCAAATCCAAAATAAGGTTGGAAACCTTGGGTGTAGCCCATAGTCTGAAATGTGGCATTTCTTTGTTCGGTGTATGCAAAGAGAAAGAGTCATCAAATGTGTTTTGTGCATATGTAACATTAGATAAAGCGCTGAAACATTGTCACATGAATTGTTTTTAAAATACATTGTTACACAGCAGCTGAACATGAAACATATTGACATATATGTTATTGACATATATTGACATAAAACATATCTCTATCATGTGAGCTCTTGTCAGGTCGCAGCAATGAGACAAGGCAGCTGAGAGTAGAGGACTGTTCTGCACTCTTTGATGCAACAAGTACGTTAGTTGTTATTGGATGTGATCCTGGTTCCAGTTGATCTTAATAATGCAGCCTAAACCCTCTGAGGATTTATATTATGGAAGTGTAGTGTATGCAAGATTAAAAAGATGTGTCTTTAGTTTAGATTTAAACTGACAGAGTGTGTCTGCCTCCCGGACAGTAGTGATAGAACACGTTCTGTGCTTTGTACATCAGGACACAGTTGATCACTTCAAAACACCTGTGACACAATCCAGACAACATACTCACATTAGACTCTAAAGTCTTCTTCTGTTCAGCTCATCAAACATGAACATGAAATCTGACATTCTGGACATCTACCTCATATTCATCTTTTAATGTTACTGAATTTCATGACTCTATACATCTCCAGACTGACTGATCTACTGTCTGTGAATATATATTTTCTAGAGAATTTAGCGTTGAAAGGAACAACTACACAGTCCTCCACATATTCTATCTGGCCAGCTCAGAATGCCGTAGATGGTGTACCATACGGCCCATTGGATTCTACACACTGCACTTCTACATCATATGAAAGTGACCCATGGTGGAGGCTGGATCTCTCGGATGTTTATAAGATTAAAACAGTGGTCATCACAGCTAGGTCAGATGGGGTTTTGACTGAAACCAGTGGAGCAGAGATTCGTATCGGGAACTCACTGGAGAACAATGGAAACAACAATCCCATGTAAAGTTATTCATGACATCACTTCAACACTTTTCATTGGTTGATTGAAACACCAGATTCATTGATTCTCTCTCTAGATGTGCTGTGATGCCTAATCCTCTACCTGAACACACCGTCAGTTACTCATGTAATGGGATGGAGGGACGTTATGTGAATGTGGTCATGACTGGACGTACATCTCATCTCTCTCTGTGTGAAGTTCAAGTCTATGAAACGGGTAAATTCTGTCACGAGTCAAAACTACAGGACCCATTCAACAAATTGTTTATTTAATACAATATAAACTGTAAATTAAATAACAATATAAATTATTTTACCAGGGTTTGTTTAAATACTGTATTATGATTGAACCGTCCCCCACAAAAAGTCACTGTTCCCCCATTGGCCCCCCAACCAGAATGAGATTTTTTTAATAAAGATTTATTTTTTAATATATTACAATAATAGTATTAATATTTATGAATTAAAATGTACACTATTAAAGCACTATGTTAAAAATGTAATAAACTTGTATAATGTGTTATGTAGAATACAATCTCAACCCCTCACCTGTCGCTTAACCTGCAAAACCGCGACTATGCTTACAGTAGCCGATGTACCACGCATGTGGCGTCATGTTCACTCCAGTTCAGTCAGCACGCATGAAAGTAGTGGGTAGGATACGAAACCCACAACTAGCAGTGGCGGAAAGAGTACTGAAGAAAAATATTTAATGGGGTGATTTCATGAAAAACAGACTTTTTCCATGTTTAAATGCTAAAATCGGGTCTCTTGTGCATCTGCCAACTGAGAAAAAGTTGTTTTTATGTGAGCCTATCTCTGTAGGCCTGTGAGAAAATGAACACTTCAGAAAGCGCGCTCTTAATGACATAAGCAGCCGCTCTTATTATAATATTTCCACCCCTTGTTCTGAACGTGTCCACCCATTGCGCCGCCGCCATTGTTGTTTTCGCATGTGTAAAGCTCCAACACCACGGCAAAAGTAGCAAAGCTTACGAACTGTTGTGTTGTTGGCTGCACAGAACAATGTTCCCAGCCTCATGGGAGACAAGAGAGCGATGGATTTATTTAGTTTTCAATGGAAATCATCCACACTGAACGAGGCAAAGCTGCAATTAAAGACATTGTTTTGTACGTAAGACCCAAGGGACCTGCGGCAGCTTAAAAGTAGATCAAATGTCACTGTGAAGTTAATTGTAACGTTCATTTGACTTAGAGAAATAGCGATGCATTTGTCTCGAGTGTCTTCACTTCAGAAAACTGTGTGTATGGTTTGTAAACACGTGACGCGGTTCCCTCTCCCGAGAGCGGTCGTGACCGGACCAACCGGGACCGGAGGGGCTTCGCGAAAGCGGTGTGCTTATCGAAAAAAATGTGTTTGGTGTTCAAAGACGAGACCTTGTTTCTCGTTTGCTTTATGTGACCAATACTTAATTTTTTGTTGCTGGAAGCACAGGCTCACAGCCCTGCCTGCATAAGGGTTAGTGTGTTTTTTTTTCTTCATTTGTCTGTCAAGTATTCACAGAGAGATGGTTTTCAGTAGTTTTTTGAATGTTGTGAGAGATGTGGTTGACCTGACAGAGTTAGGAAGAATGTTCCACCAGTAAGGAGTTGTGAATGAGAATGAGCGGGAGAGCGATTTACTGCCCTTATGGGAAGGCAATACAAGACGCCGCTGGTTTGCTGAACGCAGGGATCTTGATGGGGTGTAGGAGTGCAGGAGAGTGTGGAAGTAAGCCGGTGCAGATCCAGTGATAGTCCTGTAGGCAAGCATTAGTGACTTGAATCTGATACAGGCTTCAACCGGTAGCCAGTGGAGAGAGATGAAAAGGGGAAGTCACATGAGCCCTTTTGGGCTGTTGGAAGACGAGGCGTGCTGCTGCGTTCTGAACCAGCTGGAGCGGTTTGATAGCCTTTGCAGGAAGACCAGCAAGGAGAGCATTGCAGTAGTCCTTGAGATTACCAGGGCCTGGACAAGGAGTTGTGAGTGACACACCTAATGTTGAGGAGACACTCACCAAAACAGTGCGTTTCTCCTCACATGCAAAAGTGGGCATGTAGCGCATGGTATACTAAAGATCTTTGGTGTTTTTTGACCTGAAACTTCACAGACACGTTATGTGGAACCCTATGAATTATTACTCAAAGTAAAGCGGTACAAAGTACTAAACTAAAGTTTTTCTATTTTCACCCCAAATGGGGTTTTGTGAGCATTATGGAGAGGTAAACATGCTCATGTAATAATTCATTCACTGGAGGGCACTTACATAAAGACCACAAGTGAGACTTACAGAGCCACAACATTTTTGATGTTGACTGATGCAATATGAAGACAAGAAACACATATATCTGTGTTCTTCAAGCCATCTCTGGTATTTGCATAAGAATTATATATCAACACAGCCTGTACAGCGGTATAACATTATATAAAATCATATGTTTTATTTCTCAGTCTAGGATAAGAAGCAACGCAACCAGAAAAGAATGTTATTTCAAAAATAACATAATTTAATGGTTTTATGAGGGGCAAAAGAATAAAAGTGATAGGTTTGGTCAAAGAAATTAGGGATTAAACATTTGTGAAAATAAATGTGCCAGTAAAAAAATAATAATTGAATGGGTCCCAAAACGATTGTTCTAATAAACATTCCCAAACTACATTACAAAGATAATAAATACAAAAGTACAGTATATGTATTATAACATGTAGACTTAGCTCATTCTCTGGAGCAAATTAAACTCTTACCTATACCACTGAATTTTGAGGTGTTGTGAGCATATCAGATTCGTGGCAAATCATTTTAGCAACCGTTTTATTTGGTGGTCTCACCTCAACTCTTTTTTCCTGCCCCCCTAGTTCAGGTTTTGCCTGCGGCGACAGCAGAGGTGCAGAGGGTGAATTACTGGGTTGGCAAGGGGCAGAGTAAGCCGGGGGCCTTTCAGACACCCACCGGTTTGTCTTTGCAACATAAGCAACAATTTTCTCTTTCTCGAGACCCTGGTCCCAAACCTTTTTCATTTCTATCCATACGGCATAAGCTTTATTCAGGTATGGATAATCCAATAATGGGTCGCCCCATCCCCTTTTACCATACCCTTTGCCAAGTCCATTCCCTCGTCTGAAAATGAACCGTCCCTCGGGTAGGGAATATCGATCTGCGGTTTCATTTCCTCCGACCATCCTGCGAGGTTGCTAATATATGGTTCACCGTAAAACCCTTGATTATTTCTATACATAAATTGAACTGGTTTTCCGCCAGGCAACGGTCTTGAAAGAGAACTCCCCATCTTTCACACAATCAACACAAATAATACAGCAAGCCAATAGCAGCAAGGTACCAATATATATATATATATATATATAATATAAACTTCAGTGCTCATCGACCAACTGTTTCAACTATTATGCATGTATCGTATTGTGACTGTGGGTGATTTATTAATTCACCGTCTTTTTCCTGATCACAATGTATCAACATGTAGTAATAGTGATGCTAATAATTTGTTTCCCAATTTTATATAACCCTTCGAGTAAGAGTTTACTTTCTGAGCACAAAGCCTATAATCTGAATGGTAGAGCTGCACCGTGATCAACCC
Source organism: Triplophysa siluroides (assembly GCA_006030095.1). NCBI lineage: Eukaryota > Metazoa > Chordata > Actinopteri > Cypriniformes > Nemacheilidae > Triplophysa > Triplophysa siluroides. The sequence continues at coordinate 508,384 of VCII01000491.1, read as the reverse complement.
ATACAGTATGATCAGGACTGTATATCAAAAATCACTCTTGCGTTAATAATTTTCAATAAATTACTGTTGCCAGCCGCATTGTCACAACAATAGGATCTAAATCCCACTAACAATGACGAAATATTACTGCAGGGATCCTACAGGGTAAGCGCTATATTTCTTCTAAACAAAAAGAAATATCAAACACTTACCCCTTTTCATGTAGGTCCGTGCCCAATCTCCGGTGCGCCAGCCTCAGTTATGCTTTGGTCTCTTGGTTCAAAGAGGTGTTCCCCCTTTCACAGACGAATCCCCAACTGTAAGAATATTACTTTTTGCCGTCTATCAGAAGATTGTTACTTTTAAATAAGTAGAAAGTTGAAGAGTCTAGTCGCTTGAACACACAAATGACACAGACACAGAAGTGCAGTTCATTCAGAGTCCAAAGTTTATTAAACAGGGGTCCAATACTTATATGCCTAAAAGAGGAAGTGGGACCTCTGGATTAGTATTATTAGCAGAAAAACATCATTATTAGAACAAGACATCACATCGCTAGTTTCATGTTCTCCGAACATTCTGTTCTCTTGGTACAAACACTTTAAGTCGTAACTTCTCAGTGACATTTAGAGGTTAGACAAAACTCATACATCTTAAACATTGTAAGTACTTATACAAAAGAACAATGTTCATTGAAACTTCTCACAATGTATGGGACACAGGCAAAACCTAAATTCTCACACTAACTAAATACACCCCAAACATGACAATATCAATGGTTTGACCCATTTTTCGAGCTGACTTAATCACAATTTACAATCAGAATATGAGCAAAGCTTGTGTTAGTGATGCTTATTTAGAGCGCCAGTGATTGAATGTCACCGTGCGGTTTAAGCGCACCGCCCCCCAGCTAACTGGAAGTTTTGATTGGTTTAGTCCATAAATAACACCTGTCAGTTATTGTTTGAAGTGCAGCGCTCCACGGATATGGTAGTTTGAAAGTGCATGTCAAACGCAAGCTCGCCCTGTTTTCCGTTGTACTTTTGGTGAAAAATAAATGTAGCGAAGTTGAATACTTTGTGTTTATCTGTAGAAAGTTTCAATTTATAATGAACGCCCTGGCGGCCGGCGGTGGCTCCTCTTTTTGCGGGAAGTCTGCGGCGAGTTCCCCGTCCCCTGCTCCTCCCCCTTGGGCGGACGGACGCAGGCTCCGGCCTCTGGCGGACGGTGGCAACTCCTCCGCTCCCGCTTGGACGATAGCCACCCCACCTCGACCCAGGGGCGCGGCAGCAAAGGTCGCCATCCTACCGAAGCTTTGGCGGCACACAATAGCTCCTCCTCTTCTCCAGAACCACCGCTTCGGGTAGCCACTGGTGGATGCCCTTCGTCCGCGCTGCCCGAACTCTCCGGTACCGCGAGAGAGTAACTCGGCGGCAAGGACTCTCCGACAGCATGTCTCTCCTTCCTCCCGGGTTTCGGCACCAATGTAGAAAGGTTTAATAAAAGGAAGGAAGGAGGCGGGAACCGGCAAACATTTAAATAAAGTTTTAATAAATAAACAAACAATAACACGGAAATAAATAAACAGCCGGCAGCCCCTCATGGACGACTGCCGGCAACACAAACATAAATCAACTTAACACGTGTCCAGGCCCGGTCCTCTCTCTTCGACGGTCCGGTTGCTCTTTCTCTTATGCTCCCGGCTCTCCTCCGTGATACAAGACCGGTACATTAAAAAAATACTCAAGTACTGTAACCAAAGTATTTGTAATTAGTTTCTTTCCACCACTGCAAACTAGTAAGTAAAACTCAGTTAATCATAGGTTATATAAACGTATTGAATCAACCTTTAATGCTGGGCTGTGACTAAAAGAAGCTCAGATGTTTCCTTAATGTTTGGCTTTAACGTTAACTGAGATTAGGCTCTCTAGTGGCAAAAAACTCTAGTGGCCTTCCATCGCACAAAGACATCTCAGAGACAAGGGTTCCTGGTGCCAAGAGTTTAAACTTTATTTGCCAGCGCAAGCAAAGTGAGATATTCAGAGTTCATCTGAAGTGATCCAACAAACACATCTGACTCCATCTTTTATACATTGTTCTCAAGTTGTTATCACATTTTGAACCAATCATGTTTGCCTGACATCGTCTTCTTCCAATCAGGTTTCATATGATATCATCTTTTCAATAGCCCGTCCCTCTGCGCTCGCTACAGTTATATTTCCGGCCGACCATATTAGGGTTTAATCGTAGCGAACACCTCTCAAAAACAGGTGCCTCTTTCCGGGGCTTTCAGACGATAGCTTTGTTTTTATTCAAACTGAGCTCATCGTTAAGCGTATTAATGAGCTACCCAGTGATCTTGGTTGTATGCAAAAGTTCAACTTCTCTACAAAAGTGTGTGTGGTGTACGGCAGTTCCTGTCTTAATGTGATACTAAACGTGGTTTATTGTATGATAAAACGTATTGTATCAAACTCTAATACAGGTTGGCTAACAGAGGTTAGGCTAGTCGCTAATGCATTGGATTAGAATTTCCTCATACTCACGTTGATCGATCACTATACATGTTTGGTTAATAAATTACTCCATCACCTGATCTTTAAATTATAGGATTTGCAGTTTTTGGCATCTATGTCTTTATAGTCAAATATATGTAGAACAGTAAGCGAATAAGCATGTATCGATCAAACACTGAAAATAGGAGTTAATTAAATGATCAATTAAATCGTAAGACTAGTAATAACTTTATATGATCCCAGTAGTATTAATGGCAATGCCAAAACTCTTAACCATTAGATTCATGCAAAGTACATTTTTAAATGTTTCACCCTAAGATTTGTACAGGCCCCTTTGTGCCACCCCATCAAAAAATCCATGTCTGGCGCTTCAGATTCACAGCCTGTAAGTATATTGTCATTTGTGAAAGACTTTGTTACGGACTAACGCGAGTTGAGTTTGTTGTGTGTTTGTGATCTGCAAATGCAGACGTGAAATAAGACAACATAAGTGCTAATAATCAGTAATAATGTTCCAGATAGAGGCACAAATGTGGTGTTTATTATGTCTTTTATTTAGTATTATTTTGGGTTTATTGTCTTTGTTGAGTCGTGACGAGACGTGGCGTAACACTGGTTGATCAAGAGCTCAAAGCGCTGGCGTCATTTATTATTTATACCATTCCCTGCTGTAATGCCAGCTTGTTTCTATCTCACACAAACTCTGTATGATGTATATGGTTGTGTGTTTATAGTCTTTATAACGTCGTATATAAAAGGTAAATCAGTTAGCTATAGTTTTTAACTATTTAACATCATATTTTTTTTATAAAAACCTATCAATCCTTTACATCCTGCTCAAGTCGCGCTGGGAAAGTTGATGTATCGTCTTGATCAGATTTGGGCTCTAATTGATATACGTACCGATGACATTTGATCACCTGTCTGTCAGTTCTATTGCCTGGGAACACAATGTTCCGAATATGGTCAGAGGCGGTACATTTCCCTCACACTTGCAGTATTCCACCAATCACTACGCACGGGTTAACTGGCCAATCATAGCACATCTCGCTTTGTAAAAGATCTGTGCGTTTCAGAGGCGGAGCAAAAGAGGAAAATACAGCGTTCTTTAACCTTAAATCATGTTACACATTACATTACATCTAAAACAAACCATAATATTCCTTTTAGCCGTGTCATTTGACAGCTTCAAAAACGGTAGCTCCAGTCAGTTTGATTGCATTGCAAATGAACTATCATATTCACCTGTTTGATGTAAAATGTCACTGTAAACATTAATAGAAGCTTAAATTGTAAAAGGACCATTGTATAAGCGGGATAATCCACAGCTAGTCGTGCGTTAAAGGATAATAATGCACTTCTTGGCCTCCACTTCGTGCATTAAAACCCTTTAACGCACGGCTAGCTGTGGATTATCCCTTACATATTAACACAAATAAAATAAAATAAAATAGTTATTATTAGATGTCATGGTTCCACCTCTCCTTGTCAGGTATTTCTTGGTCTAGAGGTGGAATCATACAGGATCCTTTGTTTCCCTAGTCTGCGTCATCGTTGCTACCCTCCTGTTTCCTAGTTTGTGTTAATTAGTTTATCCCTTGCACCTGTTCCCTCTTGATTTGCTCCCCTTTAAAACATCCTCGTGTTCTTTGTCCTGTCTGGTTCATTGTATGTAAGTGTATGTCTTACCTCATCCGTGTCCCAGAGAGTCCTTGTATTCCTGCCCTCGTCTTGCCTTGTTACCATACCCTGTGTTTAGTAAGTGTTAGTTTAGTGTTTATATTCAAGTGTTTGTTTTCCTAGTTTAGTTAGTCCGTGTTCTTGTTTATTGTTAATAAACATCCTGTCTTGTTTTCCCCCTCGTGGGTTTTGTTTTGCTTTTTTGTAGTCTTTGTTATTTTGAAATAAATTCCTGTTAACCCCTGCCTCTGCCTGCAATTGGGTTCTCCTGCCTTGTCTCGTATCCAGTCCGTGACATTAGAGTCTAGTCAAACACAAACCTGAAGTTAACTTGGGGTCAGGCTCGGCGCGTCCGATGAAACACTCTATAGATGGATAAGTTCTCACCATGAATAAAGCCTGATGGCTTTGAGAGGACAGACAGCACAGTATCAAGTACACATCTGAGGTCACTCTTAACGTTGTAAAAGCCTTTTTATTTTAAAGCATGATTTTCCTAGTCAGGAAAGTACTTCCAAAATTGTCACATTCATAATGCTGCATATAGGCTAATAATTCTTTTAAAAGGACAGTTCACCTTCACATGGAACATTCTGTCATCATTTACTCATCCTCTTGTCATTTCAAACTGGAAGACTTTCTTTTTTCCTCAGACCAAAAAAGAAGATATTATGTAAAATGTTGGTAACAGCAGAGCGTCCCATTCAATTCTTTGGTAGCCAATCCAAGTGAACAGAGGCTGTTAACAGCATTCAACAAAAGATCTTCTTTTGTGTTCTGCAGAACAGGTTTAATGACAAGACGCTGAGTAAATGATGACAGAATTTTCATTTCAACTGTGAACTCCGTTAAGAAACTAAAGCAATATTAAGAGCCACCCCTTCTCCAGTTGTTAGGTGGTGTTGCTTCTGGTTTATACATTTTTAATTCACAGAAATCCCATGAAGTATGTCGTCCTTATAAAACCGTAACCATAGCGCGTGTTTATTTCCCTTTTCAAACTAGAAAGCTTGTGCATAGACTGATATCTTTCAGATGTTTAGACTGTGCAGGGGTTTGGGAAACACTGTATGAACGAGGATTTAATATATTGATCCGCTTTTCTGCCGAGTTTAGACCTGAAATAAAACACACCTGAACGATCTTAATCACGGTCTCTATGCGGCGCTGTGCGCAGATCGATCGTCATACGTCAGTAAAATACCGCGAGAGTGACTGCAAACATACAGACCAATCCGCGAGTGAACGTCTCTCGCTGTACGTAACACAATGAAGCGCTGAATGAAGCCTTTGGTTCTGTGTGTTCAGGTGTGTTTTAGGCCTAAACTTGGTTGGCAGGAAAGTGGATCTCGTGAGCCAGATTCTTTATCATTACTCACCGTACACCAAGACAAAAACAACTGGAACAGGGGCTTCACTTCTGCGGTTCTCTGCCTGTTCTGTTCTGTTCTGTGCCTGTCTGCGATGTGCCCATCATGTGTGCATCAGAACTCAACAGTGTTTTAACACTTCCCGACCTGACCTGATGTTTCGATCGTTTTAAAGCTGTGCACAAACAGAAACACACATATATATGTTTGGTATATTCATAATACAAATCCCCAGAAAGGAAGGGCACCTTTTCTCAAGGAAGAAAAGGGCAGTGGCTCAAGCCCCCTTTGTGCCTGCCCAAATTAATAAAAAAGATTAGTTTTTTAAGTTAAATGTATAAGTCAGTAAAGATGAATTCTGTGCTTTTGATGTGTGAAGAATGAATACTGTACATCAGGACACAGTTGATCACATCAAAACACCTGTGACACAATCCAGACAACATACTCACATTAGACTCTAAAGGTTTCTTCTGTTCAGCTCATCAAACATGAACATGATCAGTCATCTATTAATCTTCTGATATTATTCTGACTGTATATGTAGCTGCAGACTGACTGATCAACTGTCTTTCAATATATATGTTCTAGAGAATATAGCAGTTAGAGGAACAGCTACACGGTCCTCCACATATAGTAACTGGATAGCTCAACGTGCCATAGATGGTGTCAGATCAGATCCATACTGCTCTTCAGGAGATGGTACTAACCCATGGTGGAGGGTGGATCTCTCGGATGTCTATAACATTAGTACAGTCATCATCACTGCTCACTTTTGGCATGAAGTCAGTGGAGCAGAGATCCGTATTGGAAACTCACTGGAGAACAATGGAAACAACAATCCCATGTAAAGTTATTCATGACATCACTTCAACACTTTTCATTGGTTGATTGATTGAAACACCAGATTCATTGATTTTCTCTCTCCAGATGTGCTGTGACTCCTGTTCCTCTACATCAACGAACCATCACTTACTCCTGTGGTGTAATGGAGGGACGTTATGTGAATCTGATCCTGCCTGGACGTACAGGTTATCTCGCTTTCTGTGAACTGGAGGTCTATGGATCAGGTGATTTCCACTATTCAGATAAAAGTATTTCAGCTGTTTAAAGAGACTGTGGGTCTGTCATGAACATAAGAGTTGAGAAGATTCAAATGATTCTGAGTTGATTCTCACAGATGTGTTGATATATCTCCAGACTGACTTATCAACTGTCTTTTAATATCTATTTTCTAGAGAATTTAGCATTGAAGGGAACAGCTACACACTCATCCATACGGTCCACCTGGTTTAGTCAACATGCCATCGATGGTGTCAGACACGGACCAAACCCAGATACTGGATCATACTGCTCTGCTACATCATCTGAGAGTAACCCATGGTGGAGGATGGATCTGTTGAATTATTATGACATCAATACAGTCAACATCACTGCTCACAACAACCAGTTTTATCAAACCAGTGGAGCAGAGATCCGTGTTGGAAACTCACTGGACAACAATGGAAACAACAATCCCATGTAAAGTAATTCATGACATCACATTTGATTGAATGATTGATTAAAACACCTCTGTAGAGATTCATTGATTCTCTCTCTAGATGTGCTGTGACTTCTGGTCTTCTAGCTGGTCAAACCATCACTTACTCGTGTCATGGGATGGAGGGACGTTATGTGAATGTGGTCATGTCTGGACGTACATCTCGTCTCACTCTGTGTGAAGTGGAGGTCTATGGAGCAGGTCATTAAAAACAAACTACTGTTTGGTAGAACTGATGAATTTAAAACATGACTTGACTTGTTTATGTCTTGAGTCATTACTCAGAAAACGGCTTTGTGTGACACATTATATTCCGCAATATTATAATGACATTTATAAATATTGTGTTTATTTGATTTGTGCTGTTTATTCCAGTAATTATATTTACTAATCAATGTGTGTTGATACCAGATCATCTGAATGGATGAACAAAACAGATTGATGGGTTCATTGGTGTCCACTTTCAATGTTTCTGTCTAATGTCAGTTTCTTTATATATATGAGTGTTAGATTTGTGTTTTCTGTTTCAGTTCACAGAACTAAAACCTTCCTGAGACTGAAGTTCTCCTCCAGTGGTGATGTAGCTGCTGAGAGCGACGAAATTCTCCCATCAGGTGAGAAAAAGAGTCTTACAATACAAAAAGAAGAAAATGTACTAAAATTGAAAATGTGTAAATCTGGTCCAATGTGTTTTTAAAGAGAGAAGAGATGTACTGTATGACAGTGTTTGACTGTGTAAAACATTTATACAACAGTTCTTTCTGATTGGCTGAGAGTCATGCGATGTTCCACCAGTATCACCATGGTAACCGCTTCACCGTCTGTATCACTCCGTCAAGAAGCTAAATCAGACTTATGTAACTGAAAGTAAACACATGCACATTTGCCAACACGTCTCTTAGAGCAGTTCACAGCGCTCACGCTCAGGAATAGTTTTAAATTTGACAGTGCGAGACGCGAGGGACTGTGTCGATGTGTGTCGCCAGTCTCTCGCTACGAGGTGGTTAGATATTGTTTGTGATTTATCTACACACCTGTGCCACCAAACTGTTGTATAAATGAAATATCGCTCTCGTAGGGGTGTGATATGGTTCTATGGTTCTATATCAGCATGGCTTTGTTTAGGCACGAGGCCGCATGTGTGTTTCATGTGTGGATTGACATATCTGATGGATTTTAGCTCCAGTCTGCTCTGGGATCACACATCTCTGATTTTAAACTGTCCTGGACACAACTGCCCAAGAGAGAAGAGGAACAGGAGGAACAGGAGGCGGATGAAGGCAAGTACAGTCTCTTAAAAACTGGTTTTGAATTACAGTGAGTGATCGAGAGAGAAAACCTCTTTAATATGACACCCATAAACCATCAGTAATGCAGGTTGCGTGTTTTAGGAGTCGCAGTCAGTAGTTCCATGGAGATCAGGTGTGTTTTAGTCGAGGGCTTTTAATTGATGATATTTAGTCTTTGTTGTTTCCAAAACTTACAAGATGAGAACAGGTCGGCTCGGTGGTTAGCACTGTTGGGACGGGAAGCCTTTCTGTGTGGAGTTTGCATGTTCTCCCTGTTTACTCCGGGTGTTACAGACCGGTTTCTGAAATACATGCAGGTTAGGTCCATCGAGGATTCCAAACGTGTGTATGAATCGATTCGTGTATAGAACAGACTTGTGCGTGGATTGACTGGTTCTTGCCATAATTATATAGCCTGAGATGCTGGAGGGGCGTTAAGAAGTCATAAAACAATGTCACGTTTGATGATGAAGTCATCAAAAAATCTACTAAAAGGCCCAAACAGGATAAAAATAAAAGCCTTTTCTCCTCCAACTTTTTATTTTCTTCTTAACTAACATTCTACAGAGTTTTTCTTCTTCTTTTGCAGTCACACTTAATTTATTAACTGCTGCTTTAAAGATCAAAACATAAAGTGACATTTCACTGGGATCTTGACAACACGATTATTGCTTTTATAAAACGATTATTCCATATGTGTATCAAGGCCAAGTACACAGTCGCAAGAACATTGGCGCAGTGATCTCAGGTTATGTAATGCGGTCAGAAGTTATAAATCCGTTTTTTTATAACGGCTTAGAACACGACTCAACCAATCACGATCAAGCATCAGAACTGACCTTTTCACAAAATCTCTTATAAAACGATTAGTTCAGATTCACAGAGTTGTTAGCAGCTCATGACTATAGATGAAGGTGGGGCAGGTTCTGGGTCGCATCGTAGGACATACAAGATAATAGTGCAACCAAAAAGGTTCCAAACCTGTGTGAATTCCTTTGTAAAGATATTTTAAAAAATATATTATCAACCGAGATTTCTGGGCACCATTGACCACCATAGAAGAAAAAAAATGTATGGTTGTAAAAGGTGCCTCAGAACTGTTTGTTTTCCTAAATTCCTCAAAATATCTTCTTTTGTGTTCAACACAACTCTTGTTTCTACTGTGGTAGCCAATGGTGCCTCTGAAATGTCAGTTGCTAACATTCTTCCAAATATCTTTCTTTGTGTTCAACCAAACAAAGAAACTTATACAGGTTTGGAAGAACTTGAGGGTGAGTAATTCATGACAGAATTTTCACTTTTAGGTGAACTTTCCCTTTGAAGCCTTTAAAGTGTTTTTCATTCAAAGACTGAACACATGCAGAACGCTTATGGCGGAGGTCTGTTGTCTTTGTGTGACTCAGCCTGGCGCTCTAATGTTGAATGTCATAGAATGCCATCTTAAAATGTTGCATTATTGTGTTTGAATATTCATTTAGAAGTTGTTAAGAATATTTGAGAAAACCAATTTCTCCGACCAATGAACTGTCACTGACTGCATGCGGGACTCTGATAATATGGGTTGTATTTGGGTTGTTCTTTTGTAATTATCTTTTTTTTTTCTTCAATGGTTTCACTTTGGTCTTTTTATTATATATTTACTGTATGTATATTTTTACTCTCCCTAATGTGATGGTGATGTATTTATAGAAGAATTTGCCCTTGATGGATGTTGGCACATTTTCATTATTACTGCAGCAAGTTTTCTTAAACTGCAGTAAAAACATATTTTGGGGGTTTTTTTAAACCATGGTTAATTTTTCGTAAGGGACAGTTAACTCTTACAAAATTAACCATGTTTTTTGTAGTAAGCATGTTTTTGGTGAATATGGTTACCATAGTTTTGCTGATAGTAATTATGGTTTTCGAAACAATGGAAGTATACATGTGATTGACTGAATTCTTGTTTCAATTACAGGTCCTTGTGTTTCACATTTTTAATCTGGACATACAAACTGAAAGTTTGATGAAGATGCTGATTGATTTTATTTAGTGATTTCTATTGTTTTTCTTGCTAAAGCTCATTATAATAGTTGTGTAGTTGTGTACTATAACCTGAGGGACATTGTATGACGAGTGTGTCATTGCTACGGTATATCAGATCATGCTTTTACAATGATTTAGTAATATTGTAAAAATGATAACAATGATAATCAATAATAATTGAACGACAACAACAATACCTAAATCATAACCATAACATAAAAAACTCAATGTTGGTTGAATTTTTATTGGAATGCTTTTTAAAAATTATAAGGAATAAAACAAATTTTAAAATAATAAAAGGTAAAAAATAAAACCAGTCTAATTTAGTCATGAATGAATGATGTCATGTTGCTGTTACATTGTGCTTAACAAAAGCATATGTAAATGTTTTTCCTGTGATGAAAGTTCCTTGAATGTAACCACACCCTCACCTCACTTAGTATACGCTGATTCATCAATATGCAAATGAGCTCCGCCTCCACGAGCTCAGACTACACACAGAACCTCCTGCACTCAGAAGTGTCAGACGCTGTTAACACTGAAAGTGTTACTGAGAGGTGACAGCTGTGCATTGACCGTTTCTGCGCTGAGTTTTATCCATTAATATCTTTGGCTCAAACTGCTGATGTACGGTCAAATGAGTTGACGTGATTGGTTACAGGGTTGTGACGTTACAGACAGAGGAAGTTTTAAACCATATTTCAAACCGTCTTTGGTAAACTTCAGTTTTACTCAGCAATGGTTTAAGATGGGGATTTGCAGATGGTTTGTTGTGCAGCAGGTGCCTCAACACTGTGGAGATGCAAATTTGAACTCATCAACCCATTATTTGTTTTTGTTTTTCATTCTTTGTATGAACAATTCAAATTGTGTTCATTTGAATGGATCTTCTTAACAAATGAGTTTCAAACAAAACAGGCAGAAGGATCTGACAGAACACATCAGCCGTGACTGAGTTTAATAATCTTCTTTCAGTCATAAACTCAGATGACACCAGGGTTTCTACAGTTTAAAAAAGTTTATTTTTGTTTAGTTTTGTTATTAGTCTTTTATGTAGTTTAGTTTCAGTGGTGCATAAATAGTTTTGATTGCGTCTTTTACTTTTTAAATTTCATTACTTTTAGTTTTTAATTAGTTTTAGTATTGTTTGGGTCTATAGCGTAATATCATGGTAAAAATGTACATACACCTTGTCAAATCTGTAAATGTTAAAAATATAATAAACAAAAGTTTGTTGACTTCTTTAGAATCACTGAACGTTTGTATGTTTTGTCATTGTTGTGTATGAGTCTCATGATTGTCCTCATTGTGGATAGATGGACAAGTTGTGTATATAACTGTACACACGTACATCTAAAATGAAAAAAACTTAGTGTTGAAATCAGTGATATTTTTATTACCATTTTAAACAAAACACAAATACATCATCTGGGTTTTTCCTGGCTCAAAATGAGGCGGAGGTGTTGCCATCCTGATTTTGTTAAGTGGTTAAGATTCTTTAAGTGGCTTAAACAAAGTGACTTTGAGTTAAAAGTTCTAATAAAATGAGATAAAAATGACAATTATTAAGTCATATAAAACATTACTTTTATTCAACCAAACAGAAATGGTTTTTAAAGCTTTTTTTTATCATTTTCAACTTACTTTTCAGGCCACAATAGTCAACTGACTTAACCAGACTTACTAAGAGAGGAAAGCTCATTCACATCTTGCATTCTCTGTGGTTCACTTCAAATGATTAAATGATCTCTTATATTCGCTAGTGACCGAAAAGTTCAATAGTTTAAATGAATCGGTTCAAATGAGTTAAAAATGTTCAAATTAGGGTAGTGTGGAGTTTGTCCAATAGGGGGAGGTGATGCATTGTGTGGTGGGTTTCAAGCACTGTTAAAAGCAGAGAAGAGCTCGTAGTCGGAGCGCTTGTATGTGTATTGTACGGAGACCGGGAGGGGACATGCGCGTTTCACTTAGTTTTGTCGTGGCCACGAGATATTAACTCGTGGGAACGTGATAACATGATGAGACCACGACATATTATCTCGAGGGAACGTGATATTATGTTGTCGCCACGACATCAGCTTGTTGAGGTAACGACATCCTTATGTTGTGGCCATGCGATGTGAAGTCGTTCCCTCAAGATCCTATAATGTGGGAACGACATCAGTATCTTGTGGCCACGACTTCGCATTTTGAGGGAACGACATTCTTAAATGTAACCCATGTATGACTGTTACCGCCTCACATACGGCACAACAGTCGTACAATGGATATGACAGATGAAATAACTTTTTTCTTCAATTTAGGAATGTCGTATAAGGACATAGTGCGGTCTCTGGCATTGGTACATGGGAAGGTTATAAGTGAAAGGACCCTAAAGCGCCTCCTAAAGAGTAATGGGCGGTGCCGTCGGAAATATGCTGACTTAAATGAAATAATTGGATTCATCATTGACCAGCTAAACGGACCCCGGACGGCTCCACGCATACCGCTGGATGCATACAAAATGCCTGGAACATGTATACGTGCGCGAAAAGAGGATGTTCGAATAATTTTAAAAGAGCTTGATCCAGAAAGTTCATTACTGCGTCGGCGATATTTTTCTCAAGGACCTAATTATATTTGGCATGTAGATTCATATGATAAACTTAAACCATATGGAATCTGCATTAACGGATGCATAGATGGATTTTCCGTAGAGTTATCTGGCTCAAGGCAGCACACACTAACAGCAACCCCCAAGTCATCGCTGGTTATTTCGTTGAGAGTGTAATGAATTCTATGGGATGTCCACGAGTTATAAGATGTGAGCTAGGAACCATTGTTGAGCTTCATACACGAATTCATCATGTCTTTGTGTGTGTATTTGCTCGTGTGGTTCATTCGTTTGAAAATATATTTGAGAAAATTACAAAGAAATGTTACAGTCAGATTATGGATTAAACCTCATATTATGCATTAGAAAAATGATCATCCAACATTTGGACAACAATGAAACAAACTCCCGATAAGTGAGAACATTCAATCCTCAAAGAAAATGTTCACAGCTGATTTCATTGGAATTGAGTTTTCTTTGGCCATTTAAACAGTGTGTTAAGACACATTTGTAATGGCAAAGTGCATCCATTGTATTTTGTAATAAATAAGAGTCAAGAGCCCAACTAAAGCAAACACTGATCACAATAATGGTGGATTAATTAAACTTCAACATGAATTGCAGGTGCAAAAGTGATATCAGTCCAACACAGTTATAGAGATCACCTGGACAACAATAGCACACGTTCAGAAGACGTCATAAACAGACGTTGTAAAAACTTACATTCTGGCTCGTCAAGGGACGTCTATGCAACGTCATCAACGACGTTGAAAAGACGTCTTTTGGACTTGCCTTTGTTTGCTGGGCGGTGTAAGTTCAGCAAATCAAAGAATTGAAAGTTGGTGGGGGCTGATGCGCAAAGAAGGAATTGAATACTGGATACAGTTTTTTGGAGAGTTAAAAGACGAGGGACTGTTTGCTGGAGATTTTCTGGATAAGGCATTGTTGCAGCTGTGTTTTCGAAATATTATTCAGGTAAGCCAAATTCTATTTTGTCAACCTTCTGTAGAACCACATTTGCCACCCCTTATGGTGCTCTGTTTTAAGATAATTACAATAAATGACTATATTTAAAATGAATGTATTATAAGAATCATGACCCTTCCCCTACTCACGCTGCCTTTTGCAGTCTCCGCAGTGAGACTTTAGCCTACAATTACTTCGTTACAGTGGTGGTTTTTAGTAAGGTCTTGAGTAATTGAATGCTATTATTTAAGATTCCTATTTTATTCGTTTATTGTACTTGCTTTTTTGTATTTTATTATTACCAATTTTTATATGTTTTAATTTGAATCAAATAATGAATAAAAAGCAGCAAGTGATCCTAAACTTGTAGGCCTGGTTTCATAAACAAGGCTTAGCCTTAACCAGGACTATGCCTTAGTTAATTTAGGCTATAGTCGCTTTTATTAAAATGCCATAGAAAAAAACATTACTGATTTGCATCCTGTGACAAAACAATGGCACTAACATATTGTAAGATACATCACGGCAAGTTATTTTTAGTTAGGACAGCTCAATATTAAATGTAGTCTGGGACTACTCATAAGCCTTGACTGTGAAAACGGGGCATATAGATATTTTACACTGCATAAGAATTTCGTTAAGTCTATTTTTAGTTGATTTATTTTTTTCGGAAAAACAGAACAGTGCAGTGCACATGGGTCCACATGGATTCGAAAAAATGAAATAGTCAAAACTAAAGGATCTAAGATTAAATTGACTATCGATTAAGCTTATCGATATATTTTTTCAGTCCACTGGTCACAATCAAAAGCCATATTCACATATTAGCATGTGTATCGGCAGGCAATGATATAGGTTATATTAAATAAATGCGGTTTTCCCAGTGATCCCGGCCTGGGCTGCACGGTGTAAACACGTCGATGCATGTTTCCCGTTCGAAAAAATACTATTGACAAACTCGGATCAAAATTTGTAGGGTCTGTCTTGGGACGGGTAGACCTATATCTTTGTATACATTTTTTTACTAAATGTTATATTTTTGCAAAAAGTATGTATGCTTCAATACTGCTATTGCTTACCTGCTTTAATATTCGTATACTTTTAATTGCAGGAGGAATTGGATGAGATCGCGTGTGTTTGGAATGCGCACCGGATTCGACCTTCAACGAACTGCAATGTTCCTTGCGGGATCCCAAACATCATGTTATGGAACCTCAACTATGGGGAACCGAGGAGTTTATTGTGCAGCAGGATAGTGATCATCTACAGATCGCGCAAGAGGCTTGCATGTTTCTGTCAGCAATACCTTGTGGTGTTTGATCTATGTACAATTCTCATGGAGGAGCGGAATTTAAGATTCCCCAGTGACAGACGAGAGGCATTTGAGCTATATGTAGAACTTCGGGATGCAATCTGTTCCCAGATTACAGAATAATATAAACTGACTGGACAATTATTGCATCGAGATTTCCAACAGTGTCATTTAACAGTGTTACATGACTTCTCTTTCAACAAAACTGTATCTAGATCTGGATTTAAACTTTCATCAGTGGTTACAGGACACTGTAAATTAAATTATCTGCAAACTGTAATTAACATAAGTACTTCTGTGTCAAAGCCAAAGAAGCTGTATGACCTTAAATGCACAAAATGTAGGCTACCTTTGTGTAAATAATCTTAATCTCCACACATGTTGTTGGATTCTGCATATTTACAGTTAATTACTGACACAGCATTTTCTATTAATTTGATTAAAAAACACTTCATAATTTAAATATTTCACAATGTACATATGCCAGCATGTAAATGAAAAAGTCAATAAAAGACGTTTGAACTCTGAATACTTATTTATTGAACATTTAAAAGCAACAGATGGAACTCTGAATGGATTTAAACATTTCTTATTAAACATATTTTCCAGTTCTAGGAAATTAAAGTGCCATGAGCTTTCTGAAATAGTTAACAAAAATGGACAAAGGTTTTGAGAAAACAATTAAATGAACACAAATTTACAAATTCTGTTTACAGGAAATGGCAAGATTATAAAGACATCATTTGCCAAGATTAGACCAAATTTAAATGACAAGAAACACATTAAACTCCCTCAATATAAAGAAAATGTCGCAAAAATTACGAAAACTCTGAGTTTTGAGAAAAAAAGTTGACATGAACACTGTCAGTGATTTTTTTAGACAAATTCTGTTTACATGAAATGCCGAGATTCAACTGTAAAACTTTACAACATATACTTTTTTGCAATTCAAAACCTCAGTAGGCCTATAATTTGGTTCTTACATGCATTTTTTCCACAAGACACTAGGAGCAACAGCCCAACTGTTTGGTTTAAATTATCTGTGTTGTCTATTATAAAAAGAGTTAACAAAAATATATTTTTCCAAGAATCACAACCCTGTAACTTCTCTAGTTTTCAGAATTATAAGAATACATTTTGACAAGATTAGACTGAATCTTTATAAAAAAAAGACAACATAAGAAACATGTTAAGCACATACAAATCCCTCTGTTGTCAGTTTAAGTACACCATGGTTTATGTGGACCATTCCACAATTGCTGAGGCAATGACTTGGGACATTCCAGTTACTGCAAAACAAATCACCTGAAAAAGCAATAATTGATACACTGGTTAAAAAATGACCCAAAGTTTGTATTTACTTATATTTAACATGCATTGATATTGATATTTACTTTATCAATTCTTCATTTAATTAATATTTTAATTACTTAATTAAGATTTATTAGAATACTTACCAGTACAGTGCTTATACAATATCCATCACCCAAACTGAACTGTTAAGAACAGCGTTGAAGTCGCTGCGAAGGTCTGGATAGTTCTGGTAGTTTAAAGGCAACATAAGATAGCAACCACATGTGTGAGCTTGTGGACGACACTGAAAATCACTTGTTTCAATGAAATTCACCGTGATGCGGTTACCAGTAAGCAAATCAGCCCCTGTGCAAAAGCGCAAGAAGTTTTTTAAGGTGGTGTCATCCAATTCCATAATGTATTTCTTCAAAAGTCTAGATACAAAACTCTGCTGGGCTGTCATCACTTCAGGAAAAACAAGAATTTCCCTCACACTCTTAGGTGTTGGTTTTTGCTCTTGCTAAATTTTTGCTAATTTCTGTGGGGGCAAAGTATTAGCAAGATCCTTAAGTATAGGTCTCCAGGACTCAATCACAAACATAGGGGTTTGGATGAGAGCTTTGTGGCCTAACTGAGCCAAAAGTTCTGGAAGATTTTCTTCTGTAGGCCTGTGATGACGATCATTCGAATCTAGAACATCAAGTAGCGACTCATGATCAACTGAGCTGAAGTTTGTCATTGCCTCTTCAAAAACATCACGCTCATGTTTTGCCACATAGTGCATAAAGGAATCTTTGACACTGCTATATGTAGTACCGTATACAGCTTCTTCAAGAAATGGGAGGGAAAGACGTATAGGGAAATACTTGACAGCATCCCACCCTTTAGCCAATATTCTCCCAACAGCTTGCCATTCATTACTCTGAAATTCGTGTCTTAGAAATGGGACCTTGACATCGGTGCCCAAAGCACACCTAGAATAGAATTCATCCCAGAATTCAGACAAGCAGTCACGAAAAACACCTGGTCCAACACCTTCTTCAATCTGTCCATTAGGGAGTTTCATTCGAATACTGATCTCTTTGTCCATTAATGCCGGGTCACTGAACGCTTGCATCAAATCACATAGAGCTTGTCCTCTTCACACCAAAATAATTGTTTTTGGAGGATCCTCAAGTGGAATTGTATCCTCCAAATTCCCAACATCACTTAAACCTCCTCCAATTGTGACCCCATTGTCAAATGAGTCCTCAAATGGCGACTCTTCCACATCAGTTGCAATCCATACGTTCTGTGCTGGGGTATTGGTGTTGAATGCCTCTGGACTCCATACTTCTTGCACTGTGTTCACATTTTCAGAAGTTTCCTGAATCAGTGCTGCCATTTGCTCTTGCATTATATCATCCCTGTTCTCTGTCTCCATGTAATCGTACACCGTCTCAGTCTGCATGACTGATATTTGCTGGTCCATGATATAAAGTGGACAGTGTAACATAAAACTAGTCTCCTCTGACTCTTCTAAAGTTGTGAGGTCAATTGTTTCACATTCTTTGATGCCAGAGCTGCTAGATGATTGACCATCATCTTGGGCGCCCTCGGTGAACATGACATCTGCTTCAGGGTTTTGTGTCAGAATTCTCTGCAGTACTTTATTGTTGGTTTTGGTAAAAAGATAAAGTCTGAGAATTTTAACTTTGTTTCTTCATACAAATCTTCAATGGTAAATTCTGATTCAACCATTCTGTGGGAGAAATCTCGAATGCTGCAGTCAAGACTTTTCAGTTCTAGATGTTTGGATTTACCATTTGTAAAAAAAAAAACCTCTGCTAGTTTCTGTACATCTCTAACTGTTGACTTCACATCCATAGAGACATGCCTGGTTCCACCACCTTTAGCAGACCGAACTTGTTTGAAGTCATTTTCTCTTGCACTGAAGTTTATCCAGCCCAGTTCCACACGCTTAGATTTCTTCTTGGCATTTGAGTTTCCAACATATCGTTTTGAAATATGTTCTCCATATGTAATTGAACAATGATTTATTATTGTGACATGTATAATAAGAAAAGTAAAATGATCTAAAGCTACATATACAATTAACATTTGAAACCCTGGTATTTGAAGGAGAATTTAACATTCAATGCATGAAAGGCAGGAGTGTCTGGCCCGAAATCTAATTCATGGCAAAATGGGCTACATTAGAAAAAAGCGGCATCTGTATTAAATTAAGCAATGTTGGAAATTATATTTATCAATCAAAATGATTAAAGCAAAAAAAAAAATCAACTCGCTTAACGCCATCTGTCTGTCTCAAAGTCTGCACAGACTGAAGAGTTAATTTCTCTTCAGCCGACTTTCACATGCTTTTCAGATAGCTTGGGTTTCTTTAACAAAAACACATGAAATAATAATGTGAACTCTATATGCTGAGTCAAGCGATACGTACAGTATGTTCTGTATAAAGTAATATGTGTTGTGATAGGACCGTCTGCTGTAGCCTATATTAAAAAGTGTTATGAACGACTCAAGAGTCAGATGCAGGAGAAGGTAGGTTTTATTTGACCCAACTCAAAATGCTCATACAGGGAAATATTGGCACAAATACAGGATAATTGAAGATCAAGGCAGCAAAAGTCAATACAGGCTCGAGCGCTCGGCCGGGAAGTGCAGGGGAATTCACCGTGAGGTGCGTAAATCAGCAGGGGCAAAATAGTCAATGTCTTAACTCACAAATCAAATGAGTGCGCCCAGAAATGGCCAAGGAAAAGTCCACCTGCTGCAGACAGGTTAAAAAACAAGATAATTCTGCCCCGTGAGGGCCAAGGATAATTCCGCCTGCTGAAAACAGACCAAATCCGTAACTCCACCCAGCGAGGGCCAAGGAAGAGTCCACTTGATGACGATTCGACAGAGTCTTATTCCTTCCAGCAAGAGACTCGAGACGAACTGCTGTAGCTACCTTGAGCGGGAAATGACCACAATCCTGGTAATCCCGTAAACTTGACAGTGTAGGTTCGTAGCTTCAATACCCACAATCAACAGCCGGAAACGAACCGAGGGAAAAGGTGTCAGGTCGACGATCACTTGTGCAGCAACCGGTGAGCTTCCCAGGCAGCTGGAGGTAGTAGCAAGATCCCTCGAGAAGAGGAAGTGGCAGTCGTAGTAACTTGGGTCAGCAGAGAGCAAGACACGGGTATAATCCGGTTGAGGATAAACAGCTCTGGAGCCTGGACAAGACAAGATATATAATTCGCAAGACAAGACAAGACTAGGTTAGGTTAGGTTAGAGTGGACAACCCACAAGATTAAACCAAACGGACTGACATCGGACAAGAGGAGACAGTGGGAATATAAGGAGAATTGGGCTGGAAGAAAACAAGGAACAGCTGGGAAAATCAGGAAATCCAGGTGGAGAGTCTTAACTAATAATGAGGGAGTAAACAAGGTAACGAGGGGAGTGGGTGAAACGCAGACACTTAACAAAATGACCAACTAGGAATAAACAAAACCCACGTGCTCGACAACCCCAACAAGACATAAGTGAAGCAACCTCACAGACGCTAGACCAAAGACCTGACAAAAAAGTTTCTCTATCGCTTGGCATGAGATAAAAAGCGCGTTTTCTGTATTATTTGTTTACCCTTTTGTTTACCCAGATTGCTTAATGCTTTTAACAACACAGAATATAATGTATTCTTGTTGTTAACATAATAAGACTTTTTATTTTTGTATCATGGCGACATGATTAAAAAGGGATGACTTTCTCACTAAACGTGATTTTGAAATAATGAAATGTTTGTTTTTATTAAATTTATGACTTTTAATAATTGTTGTTTAATTGTATACGTTTCATGTTTTTTTAGACACGCTTTTCGCTTGACAAAAAATAATTAACCTCTTAAGAAGAATTCTGAATAGTTAAATAATTTCAGGCCAGAATACACGCAAAGAAAAACGGAATCTGAAAAATAAAACAGACGCCATATATGGTTCTGCTGGTATTGTTTCTTTAATCCGTGTTCATCAAATTCATGTGGCAAATAGTTTTAAACGATTCCGTTTATTATCATTTCAAAAAGTGAGAGGGCACAGTTTACTGAAGTGGCCGGGCCATGGCCAACACTGCATCTTAAGCTTAATATAAATTGTCAAACGAAAATAAAAGTAAAATACAACTTATATAGGCTAATATATTTAGTTATATTGGCTAAATTTTTTGTGCAAGGATAGCTACACACAACATACAAGTATTAGTAAATGGCATTTTTATTAATAAATTATTTGAACATATAGCTTATAATAGGGCTAAGCTATATTCACAACTAACTTACATGATATCCCGAGATTACTGGAGTTAAAGGGTGCAGAACAAAAGCATTTTTAGCGCACGAACAAAAACAATAATTAAGCAGGACTGCCCACAAAAAAAAAAAACCTAGAGAACATGCATAAACACTCGAGCTAGTTGGCGATTATCATGTTAATATTGTTTCACGTGCTTTGTCGTGTAAAACCAGTCATCAGGCTGGCTGCAAAGCCTAGCCTTTTGTCTAAGAGGTTCCTAAGCGATTACGTTTATTAAAACGGTTTGTAATTTTGTGTTGATTTTTGGATCAAAGTAATTTTCAACTTCTAAGATGCATTTTTAGGCAGCTAGGCGAAGCCATTCTCTCATCTCAGTTTAAGTATAGGTGTTCCATATGCATTAAAGATGGAGAATACAATTACATTGCTAAATTAAATACATGAAATATTTTTTTACTTCTCGAAATTTGAAAGAAAGTACTCTTGTCTCCTGTTTTCATTACCAATTTATTGAATCCTTATTGAGCATGCATAAAGTCTAAAACAAAAAGCGCATATTTCGAAAAAAAAGATTTTGCGTAAAGAATTTTTTATTCAAGAATATTGTTCAAGATTAAATCAGTATGAAAACAGTTTAGGTGAGTGTAATATGTTCAGTGTATTTTGTTTGACTGAAAACACATTGGTTTAATATAAAGTATATACGTTTGATTTGAATAAAAATTACATTAGGCCGTATATAGCCAAGTTTGACTTAATCATATTGGTTCAGTGATTGTGATAGTTCCAACAGAAAAAGTTTGATTTCATCCAAAAACATTATTAGAAAAAATATCAATGCAACCATTTTATGTGGAAATTTGCCACATAATTGAATAACATTCAAATGATGAGGGCATGTTTTGCGTGCAGATAGGCTACTGCCAAGCACTTTTAATGGTTGTGATAGCAGTTTTTGTATTATAGTGGACTCCTTAAGATTTATAGCCTCATTGTTTCCTCGATTTTGTAAGTCACTTTGCAATGAAAGCGTCTGCTAAATTCCTTAATGTAAATGTTACGGACAAAACGAGGATATATAACGCCAATCACCGGTAGAAAGAAAATGTGCGTCCCCGAGAAAGAAGACAATCAAAAATACCTTGTGTGTATCCATTTGACAAACTTTATGAATTCAATTGAAATCAATGAGTCCATCCATCCATCCATCCATCCATCTTCTTCCGCTTATCCGGGGCCGGGTCGCGGGGGCAGCAGTCTAAGCAGGGACGCCCAGACTTCCCTCTCCCTAGACACTTCCTCCAGCTCTTCCGGGGGGACACCGAGGCGTTCCCAGGCCAGCCGGGAGACATAGTCCCTCCAGCGTGTCCTAGGTCTCTTCCCCGGGGTCTCCTCCCGGTGGGACATGCCCGGAACACCTTCCCGGGAAGGCGTCCAGGGGGCATCCGGAAAAGATACCCGAGCCACCTCAGCTGGCCCCTCTCGATGTGGAGGAGCAGCGGATCTACTCTGAGCTCCTCCCGAGTGACCGAGCTTCTCACCCTATCTCTAAGGGATCGCCCAGCCACCCTGCGGAGAAAGCTCATTTCGGCAGCCTGTATCCGGGATCTTGTCCTTTCGGTCATGACCCATAGCTCATGACCATAGGTGAGAGTAGGAACGTAGATTGACCGGTAAATCGAGAGCTTCGCCTTGCGGCTCAGCTCCTTCTTCACCACGACAGACCGGTACAGCGACCGCATTACTGCAGAAGCTGCACCGATCCGTCTGTCAATCTCCCGTTCCATCCTTCCCTCACTCGTGAACAAGACCCCCAGATACTTGAACTCCTCCACTTGAGGAAGGAACTCTCCACCTACCTGAAGTGAGCAAGCCACCCTTTTCCGACTGAGAACCATGGCCTCAGATTTGGAGGTGCTGATTCTCATCCCAGCCGCTTCACACTTGGCTGCAAACCGTCCCAGTGCATGCTGAAGGTCCTGGTCTGATGGGGCCAGCACGACGACATCATCCGCAAAGAGCAGAGATGATATCGTGTGGTCCCCAAACCCGACGCCCTCCGGCCCCTGGCTGCGCCTAGAAATTCTGTCCATAAAAATTATGAACAGAACCGGCGACAAAGGGCAGCCCTGCCGGAGTCCAACATGCACCGGAAACAAGTCTGATTTACTGCCGGCAATGCGAACCAAGCTCCTGCTCCGGTCGTACAGGGACCGGATAGCCCTTAGCAAAGGGTCCAGAATCCCATACTCCCGGAGCACCCTCCACAAGATGCCCGCGAGGGACACAGTCAAATGCCTTCTCCAAATCCACAAAACACATGTGGATTGGTTGGGCAAACTCCCATGAACCCTCCAGCACCCTGGAGAGGGTATAGAGCTGGTCCAGTGTTCCACGACCGGGACGGAAACCACACTGTTCCTCCTGAATCCGAGGTTCTACCATCGGCCGGATTCTCCTCTCCAGTACCCTGGCAATGACTTTCCCGGGGAGGCTGAGAAGTGTGATCCCCCGATAGTTGAAGCACACCCTCCGGTCCCCCTTCTTAAAAAGAGGGACCACCACCCCGGTCTGCCAGTCCAAGGGCACTGTCCCCGACCGCCACGCGATGCTGCAGAGGCGTATCAGCCAAGACAGCCCCACAACATCCAGAGACTTGAGGTACTCAGGGCGGATCTCGTCCACCCCCGGTGCCCTGCCACCGAGGAGTTTCTTGACTACCTCGGTGACTTCAGCCCGGGTGATGGGCGACTCCGCCTCCGAGCCCTCGGCCTCTGCTTCCTCAATGGAAGACGTGCCGGCGGGATTGAGGAGATCCTCGAAGTATTCCTTCCACCGCCCGATGATATCCCAGGTCGAGGTCAACAGCCGCCCCCCTCCACTGTAAACAGCGTTGGTGGGGCACTGCTTACCCCTCCTGAGGAGCCGGACGGTTTGCCAGAATCTCTTCGAGGCCGACCGATAGTCCTTCTCCATGGCCTTCCCGAACTCCTCCCAGGCCCGAGTTTTTGCCTCCCCAACCACCCGGGCTGCAGTCCGCTTGGCCTGTCGGTACCTGTCAGCTGCCTCGGGAGTCCCACAAGCCAGCCAGGCCCGATAGGACTCCTTCTTCAGCTTGACGGCATCCCTTACTTCCGGTGTCCACCACCGGGTTCGAGGATTGCCGCCTCGACAGGCACCGGAGACCTTACGGCCACAGCTCCGAGTGGCCGCGTTGACAATGGAGGTGGAGAACATGGTCCACTCGGACTCAATATCTCCAGACTCCCTCGGGATCTGGTCGAAGCTCTGCCGGAGGTGGAAGTTGAAGATCTCTCTGACAGGCGATTCGGCCAAACGTTCCCAACAGACCCTCACAGTACGTTTGGGTCTGCCGAGTCTGTCCAGCTTCCTCCCCCGCCATCGGATCCAACTCACCACCAGGTGGTGATCAGTTGACAGCTCCGCCCCTCTCTTCACCCGAGTGTCCAAGACATACGGCCGTAGGTCAGATGAAACAACTACAAAGTCGATCATCGACCTCCGGCCAAGGGTGTCCTGGTGCCATGTGCACTGATGGACACCCTTATAATCAATAAGTCAATTCTGATAATTATTGCAGCCCAAAAAATGTTTATAAATACGAGGAGAGCTTGCAATATAATCCTTTATTGCCAGCTTCCACCTTTTTCCGCCACGATGTGGCATAAGGGCATAAAAATAAAGCGCGGAATGTCACGGAAATTTGGGATTAAACACTTATTCTCCTCTAACTCATTTACAAATGCCAGTTCTGTGTAATGCATGGTTTCATTGCATATGAACGTAATATGCTTGTTCAACACAATTTTAGGGTAATTTGAACGAAGGTGGCTAGTTCGTATGAATTTTGCACAATCTTGTTTACGGGCTTCATAAAGTGCGAACGAATTTCCTTAAAACACATACGTGTCTACATGCCCAACGTCTCAACACACTAGTTATTTTTCCATGTTATTTAAAGACTTTGTCCACACTAGCTGCCGCAGCAATACAGCACAAGCTGAATTCTTTATTGGAAAAGAATCGTGTGGCGTACATGTGGTGTGAACACGATATTACACACATAAACACATTTAA
This sequence comes from Triplophysa siluroides, assembly GCA_006030095.1. Classification (NCBI taxonomy): domain Eukaryota; kingdom Metazoa; phylum Chordata; class Actinopteri; order Cypriniformes; family Nemacheilidae; genus Triplophysa; species Triplophysa siluroides. Next base: position 483,421 of record VCII01000491.1, on the reverse strand, counting down.
AAACTGGCCTCTTACATATTTATATGCAAATAAATGTCCCATCACCTTGTCTTGTTCGATTTGGGCTATGTTTTCCTCCTCAATGTTGCGTTGCCTTAAAAAATCGAGCTGATCCATGTTGATTCTCTGTTGATCAACGTGCCATAAGAAGTCGTGGGCACGAGATACGGATGTCGTTCCCACATTATAGGATCTTGAGGGAACGACTTCACATCGCGTGGCCACAACATAAGGATGTCGTTACCTCAACAAGCTGATGTCGTGGCGACAACATAATATCACGTTCCCTCGAGATATGTCGTGGTCTCATCATATTATCACGTTCCCACGAGTTAATATCTCGTGGCCACGACAAAACTAAGTGAAACGCGCATGTCCCCTCCCGGTCTCCGTAGTATTGTTTGCTGCCAAGAAGGATCCTAAATAAAGAGAGACCATCAAGAAATTCCGTTCTCTTGGAGTTTATTCAATTGTATTTGAGATACAACAGATGCCATTTTGCCCCTTCTTTAATATTGAGCGGATGTGACTTATTTCCTGTTCGAGCAGCCAGACCCCTCTTTTAGATTTCTTTTAGATTTTATGATCCCGCAACTCTACCGCCATCTACTGGTGTGTCCTGAGACTACATTCTTTTTTAAGCTCACGTTGCATTACCCATCACACACGTGTTCCCCTCTCCCAGATCACATTACAGAAGTGCAATACATTAACACCGATTGCGCTTCATTATACGTTGCCCATACATGTATTAGACGCGTAAAAATGAAAGTGTGAGAACAAAGGATCCATTCTATCTAAAAGCGAATGCTCACCCAGACCTGCCTGAAATGCCTCGTGTAACCACACCCGGCGAATGCTTCAACACGACACGACTACCAACTGTTCTCGGCTCGGAATCATAAGGCATCAACGCCGAGATCCTCTTCGTTCTGTGTAATATATGAACTGCTCGTCACACTTTTCTCAAGATCAACCCAACACTCAATTCAAAATTCAAAGCAGCTGCACAAGAAGAAAAACACGTGTTGAAAATGAGCTAGAGATGCCTTTAGATACATTATCAACCAGTCAAAAGAGAATTTGTATGAACATCATGGATTCCACAATTAACATTCCTAAAAATATAGTTAAGTGTCTATACAATTTTAGTCAGACTGTTATGTGTAAAGCAATAATTCAAGTAATAAAAGCCCCAAACCTGTCGTCAACATTGTATTGTGAGGGTATACATAACTTTAAACCTTTAATGATACTGTAGCTTTTGGAAACCATAAGCATGTATTCATCTTAATTGATTTCAGCATTTAAAGCCATTGTTCATTTAAGACATATTCAAAAGTGTTTGGATAAAACATCTGTCAAATGCATAAATGGAATCAGCATGTTTGGGGAAAGTTATTGTTGCACATAAATATATCCAGATGTCACAGCGTCCAGTATATTATAGCACTACAGGAATACATAATTGCATGATTACTTTTGTACCATTCACCAAGCCAATAAATATACTGTCTCGTTCACTTATAGCATCAGAAATCACTCACGTTTATTAAGACTAGAAAGAAACAATTGCAAAAAAGCAGATGAATTCAGTTGGAAGGACCCAGTGGTGTAGTCTACGTGATACGCTGGATACACGCTGTAAACCCACTAGAAAATATCAACAATTTCCGTATGCCCACTTAAATAAGCACGATGATACGTAACAACATCGTTTTGTGTCAGAAAAGTGTGACCATTGGTGCAACTGGGAGATGTGAAACAACAGAAGACGATGAAAGGCAAGCATTTAAACGACACTATGTCAGTGTTTTCGTAAACCTGCCTCTGAAGATACAGGCGCTTCGGGTGACGCTGCAGCAGGTGTCACAAAGCCCGACGAGACTCATATGACGCTGCTGCACGCGGGGTCCCCCTCCCACGAGATAGTGTCCCGGGGTCGCCTCCCTCGAGATAGTGTCCCGGGGCCCCCTCCCTCGAGATAGTGTCCCGGGGTCCCCCTCCCACGAGATAGTGTCCCGGGGTCCCCTCCCTCGAGATAGTGTCCCGGGGTCCCCTGCCTCAGATACGAGATAGTGTCCCGGGTCCCCCGGGTCCCCTCCCGAGATAGTGTCGAGATAGGGTCCCTCCCTCGAGATATGTCCGGGGTCGCCTCCCTCGGATAGTGTCCCGGGGCCCCCTCCTCGAGATTGTGTCCCGGGGGTCCCCCTCCACAATAGTGTCCCCGTGGTTCCCTCGGTCGTAGTGTCCCGGGGCCCCCTCCCTCGAGATAGTGTCCCGGGGTCCCCCTCCCTCGAGATAGTGTCCCGGGGCCCCCTCCCTCAAGATAGTGTCCCGTGGTCGGAGATAGTGTCCCGGGGTCGCCTCCCTCCCGATATAGAAGTGTCCCGGGGTCGCCTCCCTCCGGAGAGATAGTAAGCTGTTCGCCGTGTGTGCCGTTTAAAACCATGCGTAGTCTTTAATCCCCCTCCCTCGGGGTGTCCGGGGTCCGCCGGAGATGAGAGTTGTACCCCCCTCCCGATCTAGAGTAACGGGTGCTTGTGTCGGCACGTTAACTACAATGTCAATAATAGGCCCGCACCAGTATAGCTGTCCCGTGTATTACTCCCCTTTCTGTGATCCCCCTCCTCGAGACGTAGTTTAAGCCCGGGAGCCCCTCCCTCGAGGTTTAACATAACTCTAAGGGGTCACACTCCACTCGGAATAATAAAATTGTATCGGGCCCCCTAGCCCTCACTCACAAAGTACATGGTGCCTAAATCGAGATGAGGTCAATGGGAGTCGACTATAGTGTCAGTAGGTTACCCCTGTGAAAAGAGATCGAGAAGTGTCTCCTGGGGCCTGTGAAGCCTACCTCCCTCATGTAAGCGTGTCCCGGTGGTCGCCCCACTCGATGATAATATTATAGGTAAAAGATCAGTGTACCGGGGTCTGCACTCTAAGTGTGCTGTCAGTGTGTGACACTTTATTTGTATTATACTTCTGCTCATCTTTTATTTTAGTCATGTCCATGGTGATGTTTTCCTTTTAATCGCTTCCACTTTCCGACCTGTTTGTAGAGTGCTTTTTCACTTTGCGTTATTTTTTTCTTAGTCTAACTATCAAGTTAATAAATGACCTGATTCAATTGTTCGTGCTGAACTATTTGTTTGTACCCATAACTTTGACTTACAATTTGAACATTTTTGACATAATTCAACTCCCTGATTAGAGGGTTTTACCCCCTTTTTTTTTAGGTAATTGTTTGATTCCATGAAATGGAATCTATATGGCCCTTTACCGTTATTTTTATCTATTTACTTTTTTTTAATAAATAGTTTTATATCATAACAAATTATTTATCCGTCTTGCAAAGACTTGTTCAGCTATTTTTCACATGATGTTGCCAGGGCCGGTGCTGTGCTTTGGGGGCGTACACATTGAGGCGGATTTGAGGGTCGAACTGACTGGTTTAGTCAGTGATTAACAAAACCAGCAAGTCTGTCCCTGGCTATTGAAGAATGCTCTTGATGTCATATGGAGGCGTACACTAGGCCTTCTGCTCATGGGGCGGTGAGTGAGTAGGCTGGGGGGGATCAGAGTATACTCTTCAATAAACTAGACCACCACTGGAAGGACCTTATCACGAATGGATGAATGCAGACCTTTACTGAGCACTTTGCCAGTCACATCTTCCAAGTTGTGCAATTAACTTGATGTTTATATTAAGTACTATAAATAAATGTACTCATATAAAGTAAAAAGCAGCTGTTTTCTCCTCCTTCTTTTTTTGAAATCTTGCAACGGCACCATCATCAACCACAGGCACTGTCGCGAACACATGCGGGATTTCTTTAACTAACTATAAGAATGTTTACAGTAAGTTGTTGTAGTAAATTCATGGTTTATTGCCGTAAGGGATGTAAAGAATTTCCCCCTAATGTGCGCTATTAAATAACAAAATAAACGTCACGACGTGTCGACTGATCTCAGGTCAGAGTCGCACAAACCGCTCACGCTGCATTAAGAGGCGGTGTGTAATTGTTTTAATTCCCGGAGCTTTTAATTTCTCGGAACCGGCGCCGATGACGTCACCACGCCCTGTGGTATTCGCGGTGTCCCGCGGGACGAGGCGCGCTCCCCGTGGCGTCTGCACGAGTGCCGTATTTAAAAGGCTCGAGGGGACGCGCATCGCCCGAGAGAGGAGCTGCGGTAACGGCTGAATAACGGAACCGGGACTGTATGGAGGGAGCGGCGGAATCGGACGCGCCCGTCCCGGCGAGATCGGCGGCGGACAGAGCGGCGGCGCTCGCGCGCTTACTGCACCGGGACTGCACGCGCCTGCTGGAGCTCTACGTGAGTAAACGCGCCCGTTATTCACGCGCATGACACGATGCTGGAGCTTCGTATTTGGTTATTTGCCGCATTAATCGTTATTCATCGAACGCTCAGATGCGCTTGAGCGCTTGTGGCTCGTGGTGGTTTGCTGCTGTTGTCAAAATAAAACCCCGTCAGATTATAACGGACCAGTAGACTGGGACCAGTTTACCACCGCAGGTTGTTTGTGTTCCGCACGGTTTTCTCTCTGCATGCCGCACTCATGTCCTGTCAGTCACTGACGGAGCGTAGCGTTGTGCTGCAGCGATTCATGAACGGTTTTGCGTCAGCGCGCACACAGTCACGCGCTTAACTTTACGACATTAACGGGGCTGTTTCGTCTCGTGCATTTATATTTAAGTGTTTCCAATATGTGCGTGGAGTTGATATATCACCCAGGACTCCTCACAGAAGTGTTCACGGAAACACAACAGCACAGTCCTGCAAAACACACATGATCCTAAACTGAAGGATGGGTGTAATGGTTATAAGAAGAATTGTATCGTTTTTAATGGGAACCATTATCGTGCTGGATTCCATCACCCACAACACACTAGGCTACAGAAAGGATTTTTTGGAATAGAATATTTTGGAAGCCATCAGCATTTGTATTTAATCCGTTAGAATTGATATTGTTATTTTTAATGAGCCTTAACTGTAAGATGTTACTACTATACTGATAAAGAGCACATAATATACATTTTTTAAACAATTCAGAGATAACAATAATGAAATACAACTTTAAATACACTACATAAAATATACCAAAAATACATCCGAAGACAAAACATTACTATTGACACAATTGAGGTTCAATGATGACGCATTTTTGTAGGCTAACCCGGAAGGAAGCGTCGCGCCGGTTCCCTCGACCGGAAGCCGATGCATTTTTTCCAAAGCAAGAAATAAGCTCTGTGATTAACAACAGTTAATGATGTTTACACGTTTTGTCTATCAATATCATCTTTACACATGAACATAACATTTGTTACTTTGAAACTGGAATACAGTCGGCAGAAGTAAAAAGCTAACACGATGCTTTAAACAGACTACACTTAAGGTCGCTCGATATCAACGTCACCAACTCCTTTAAACGTGATTAAAAACGCCTTCCCTTGTAAGTAATTACTCCGTGAATGAACCGCATCTACGCCCATGTTGCATTAGTAATATTATGTTTTTATTTATTGAAACATAACAAAATATTACAGATTTACATAACAAAATGGCATACAATATAAATACAATATATTCCTTTTTTTTTTAAAGGGGCATTAGCACAGACAAATGAGGCAACAACAACACAAAAAATGCATGTTTCAAAACTTAAACAAAATAAGGAAATAAACATATTATTAAAAATAGATCATACAAAGAGGAACATATCATAATATATCATATTTATCAAATAAATCTAATAGGATTCCAGATTTTTCATCTTTGTTTTTGGCAGAGATTTTATGTTTTGTCTTAAATAATCTTTAAATACAACAAACAGGTGGGGTGATATAAAAAACCTAAGATTTTTGCTGGCAGAAATAAATTGCATAAAAAAAACATTTTTGACCATCTTTTCCATAGTTTCCATACTTAATATCCATAAAAGATAGACTCACTTCAAACACCTTTTTCTCCCTTAACCATAATTGTTTTTTTTCCCAGAATGCACTAGAATATTTGCAATTAAAGAAAATATGTTCTGTAGTATTTTCTAGTAACAGATAACAAAAATGACAATGTATGGTTTCAAGATTAAATCTAATCCTTAGAAACTCTCCAGGTGGATAGATATCATATACAAATAATTTCTTTCATTTTAGGATGAACTGGGAACTTTAAATAAGTGTTTCTAATATGTTTAAGTAATTTTTTGTCCAAGAAAATATACAAATTAGTTCTTACAGACCTATTAGGGAATAAGACATTTTATCTTATATAAATGTTCGTAAATGTCTTACTTTTAAACTCAATTGATCCGAGGCCCATGTTGCGTTGTTTGTGAGATTTATATGCGCGATGACGTCTAGCGTCCCTGCCAAAGGAAGTAGTGGCTTTTAGCAACATGTCAGAAACCGGCGTTTTAAAGACACAATACAGGTTTAAAAACTCACCCCAAAAAAACACAAGGTTTTTGTCATAGATTAAAACATAAAAAGGTTTTGTTAGACACAGACCTAATTTCAGGTAGACTTAGAAAAACCCATAGACTTTGGGGCGATGTAACCGGAAGTCCTAAAATGCTAACTCGCTTCCGGGGTTTGCGTACAGAAATACGTCATCTCTGCGGATATAGAAACATGCATAAACATCCAGTAAATTGAATGTTGGGTTTGGCGTTTGGCGTTTGCCGTGTTCCTCTTTATCGTGAGTGAAGCAGCGTTTCATGTGGTTTGCGTAGTATTTTCCTTAACACGAGGATGAGATCAATCTGACAGATCACTTAAATACCCATTCAACAGCAAAAGCTATTGAGCACATTTATTTTAATATACGCTAAACCGTGCACAGTTACATTCACATTCTGGTTTTATTTTAGTTCAGAGGGCTGTTATTTGAAAAATGTTAGTTTGCCGTGTGAAATTACATTTGTATCAGAGCATCTTTGGATAAACGTACGTGTTAAATGAATTGTTTTCCTTATATTTTCTGCTGTGTTTGTCGCCGTAAGCCGTGATTCAGAATCCACACGAAATGCATTTATAGATGTGACTCATGAAACTCCCTCAGTGGGATCTTTTCTTGTTTACAGGTGGGAAGAAAGAGATGGCCGTAAACATGAAGTGGGCGCTTCACGTGACTAAATTTCCTCTAAACGCTTCCTGTAATAACTCATTGCCACCCTCATGTCGTCCTCCTCCTCAGAAAGAGCGAGAGAGCTTTCTGTCTCATCATGTCCCGGACGGTGAGCGTCTGGTATCTCTCGCCCTCTGTCGCGAGGCCCTGACCGCAGATGAGCAGGTGGGTCACGTCCGCTCGGCCCTGAGGAGGTGCACCGAGCTCCTGGAGTGTCTCATCAGCCGGGAGGTGGAGGAAATGGGCGAAGAGATGGAGGGCGAGTACGAGATCCTGCGGAAGGCCGTAAAGGACCGACTGGGTCATCTGGTGTACAGTACCGGAGCTCTGCTGGAGAACTCAGAAGGTGGCTGTCCTCCTTCACCGGAGACGAAGTGTACTGAGGTACAGACACCCACCCATGTTTCAAAACCTTTTTTTATGGAAACCGAATCCAGATCATCATTTGAATAATCATTTTGGTGTTGCCCGTTCTCTCTCGTGAACATCTCTCGTCTCCGTCCGGCGCATTGTTTGGGTCCACTGCTGGAAGCAGACATAAGCATTTGGACAAACCTTTGGCAAGCCGCGGCACTAAATCCCAAATCTCTTTTCCAGTAAGCAGCCGACCTCTCTGGAATCCAAAGAGCCGTTCCGTTCAGGCTGATTTAACACCCTACAAAACCACCAAACGTTTCAAGTGTTTAAAGTCTTTGAATAGCTGTTAGTAGGTGGACATAGATTTGAAAATCATTCACCTAGTGTTCTGCTAGAAAATAATGCTATTAGAAACGTAGATTTCTGCACGACGAGGGGTTTATTTAAAGTGAAAGTCACATTACAGAACTGCAGGAATTCCTAAAACACAACAAGCACGGCTGAGATCCAGATCTTGAAAATGCAGAGTCTGCAAAGAGTCGTAAAACAAGCTCTTCAAAGGTCTTGCTGTTTGTGTTTGTGTGTGCGCTACGAAAACAACAAGATTGAAGAAACTCTGTTGTGTATTTTGAGCAGTGAGTGTTTGCCTTTCATCTAAGCTGGTTTGATTGGTGTTATCCCATCGGCTGAAAGGGAAAATACAATAAAGTTTAAAAGCAGTGAAGTAGTGCTACACTGTAAACCCAAATAAGTTGGGAAAACTCAATAAATTGATGGTAATCAGTTACATCAAATCTTTTGAGTAATGATGTTCCCAAATTTAAGTAAGCAGTACTCATGCCTGTTAATTCCTTTTAATTTTGAACATTTAGTTAGGTAACGTTTTTTATTTACAGTTAAATTAAAGAAAGGTCTTATTAAGACAACCTAAACATTTCAGCTGCATCAACAATTAACAAACAGCCGTGGCAGAGAGTGATGTAACACACATCACTGTAAACCCGAATAAGTTGGAAAACATTGGAGGTAATCCGTTACATAAATCTTTTGAGTTATGACGTTCCCAATTTTAAGTAAAGGGAAATGTTGAGTTTGTTGACTCCTTTTAATATTGAACATTAAGCAAAGAAACTTCTTTAATCAAAAGTTAAATTTAAGAAAGGTCATAGTAAGAAACCTAAACATTTCAGCTGCATCAAACAAACAAACAGCCTTCACAGAACACACAACCTAAGCATAAGCAGCACTCTTCTGAACGATGGTAACCCCAAAAGTCAAAAATACAACAAACTCTTCTAAATATCCAAGATAAGTGAACATTCATCATTAACAAGGCTTTTTCCTTTCTAACAACTCATAAAATAACACTTCATTTCAAAAGGTACTCTCCTAATGCAATCTCACGCAAAGCATGCTGGGAGCTGAAATTCATTCTCAACCAATGTTGGGTGTAACTAGTTACAAAGTAATGAGTTACTGTAATTGAATTACTTTCCCCTTAAAAATGTAAAGTAAGGGATTACTCTTATGTTTTCTGTAATTGAATTACAGTTACTTCTGATGTAATTCAACTAAATGCTGTGTAATGTATACAATAGTGAAATTGACATCAAAATTCAAAGTCTAACTTTAAAATGTATGTACTGATGTAACTTTTGTAATACTTTAGACAGTTAATAATACTATTTTATGTAGCATTATGTTATCTATTTGAATGAATTAAGAGTCGTTTCAAGTCTATCCTTGAATCACTGAACCAATCAAGGTTGATGGAGGATATAGAAAGTAATAAGTCATTAAATACTTTTTGGAGAGAGTCATTTGTACAGTAATGTAATTACACTATTACATATGTCAGTAGTAACTAGTAATTAATTACTTTTTCAGAATAACTTACCTAACACTGACTCAACAAATCGTCTTGAATGAACTTGTAAAAATTAAGTTCAACTAACTCAAAAGTAAAAATTTGTTACGGGAACTCGTAATATGAATTTCTAAATATAAAATTAACTTTACACTAGTTTAACTGTTTAATTACTGTGAACATGATGAAAATAGCTCCTGTATTTTGAAATCAGCTGATTTACGGTCATGCTCCCCGAGACGTAGGTAAAGTTAGTCACTACCCAACAGATCACAGATAATGAAGGTGTTTATGAAATGAACTTTAAAAGTGTCCTGTAGACTAAAACAAAACACAAACTTTTCTTGGATCTGGATGCGTTGGCGTTGAGTTTCTCTATTTTAGTTTTCTTTGGCTCCTGAAATAGATCACAGGGACCCACCTATAATAGTGCACATTTCTATTATATCTAGAAACTTTTCTGGATGCAGGCTTTTTTTTTCTCGCAACATTTAAACATTTTGACATCATATTCTCAACAGAAATGTGCACTCTGAAACAGCGGATGTGTTTAAACTTGTAGAGAAGTGAGCAGTGATGTTTATGTCGACTCTTTTCACCATTAGTCAGTTTTTATGTGGAAGTGTAGAAAGTGTTTGTGTGAATTTTGGGGAGGCATTTACAGCAGAATTTCCCCAGTGTCATGATGACATACACAAGCTGAAATCTTTAACACTGTGAGTGTATCTTTCTGTGGTCATATTAATATTTATCAGTGGATTTTATTGCACACGACAGATGTCTGGATCCAGTCTGTTTTTTATGAAATAACGCTGCATTAATGCACAAAATCAGCAATTTCACTCCAAAAGCACGTGTTTCATATGAATATAAGATGACTTTGGAACGATACATGTTTGTTATGAGAAGAACAATGATGATAAAAACTTTGCGTGTCTGGAGACTGATGATAATGTCTGTGATTCACAGGGTCAGGATGAAGTGGAAGCCTCGGGTAGGTTTGCGGCTAAACTCTGGACGTATCGAGTCTTACTGGAGCTCATCCACTGGACAGATTGGGCTTCTCAGACTCTTCACGTGTTCCACACTGAAAAACAAGGACAACAACACGAGCAGATACTGTAGAAACTCTACACACACGTGTGAATGAAACCTGTCCTGAGCGTAGATGTGTAGATTAAATCATGCACTAATCAACACACGCTTCAATAACACGTCAGCACCACACCAACAATAACCAGAAACAATTCTATTCTATACATCACATGTTTGGCAACGTAGAAGTTTCAAGGGATAGTTCACCCAAAAAAGAAACTTCTGTCATGAATGACTTACTCTCTAGTTGTTCCAGACTTTATACATTTCTTTTGTATGGTTGAACACAAAAACAGATATTTGGAAGAATGTTAGTAACTGACATTCCTGGGACATCATTGACCACAGTTGGAAAAAAATGGTAGTCAAAGGTGCCCATGAATTCTCAGTTGCTAGAATTCTTCCACATATCTTTCTCTGTGTTCATAAGAACAAAGAAATGTATAGAGGTTTGGAACAACTTGAGGGTGATTAAATGAGGACAGAATTTTTATTTTTGGCTGAACTGTCCCTTTAAGTTAAGTTCAAGATGAACTAATATTATTAACAATGTTGAAATCAGTTAGAAGTTTCTCTTAAGCATCACAGAAATCAGCTGATGATCAAAGCAGACTACACCTTTTTTATTCTTTAGGTTTTCGGTACATTTACTTCAGTCAAAATGACATTTGATATTTTAAAACGGGTTTTCCAGCAGTTTATTGGCAGTTTCCGTTTAGTTATAAAGCCTCACCTCGCTCTATTATGACTGAAAACGATTTGCCAGTGGGGTAGAAAAGAAACCTATGGTTGTTTTGTAGTATTGATGCCGGGTTGTGTTGTGTTTGTATAGAATGAAATGTCTGATGCAGTCACGCTCCACTGGAGCAAAACAGCTACACACGTGTAAGTGACATCATCACATCAGAGTCACAGTTTAATCCGATATTCAATATTTCACTTTCTTCTGTTGACACACACACATAGAGATGTTGAAGTGAATAGCTTTATAACAGCGGTCCATGATGACTCCTGCGCTATATTTCATCTGATATCATTTGATGAGGGACACGTTGACTGAACGTGTATTGACCATGTCTGGTGTTTATGAAGCTTTTTTGAGTTTGATGTATGTATGGTGGTGAGGTGGTTGTCCCACATGCATTCAAACACTAAACTCTGTTACCCTGCTGTCCAACAAATATATTCATATATAAATACAGTATATATAAGTCATAAATGTATAAGCGCAACACTTGACTGTACTAACCGTGCTGATGTGAATCTTAATGTGAACTACTGCTGTTTTATTCAGATTTTCTTGTGAAGCCGTGTAAAAGTGAAGGGATCGGCGAATAATGGAAATAACATGATCGTTCTTAGCAGAAGAATGACACGATGCCATCTTGATTGTTTCTCACTGAAATCAGTTTCATGCAAATATAACACTGTGACGTTCCTTTTTTCTCTAATACCAGCGATTACTGACAGCTATAACTGATGATGTTCTGTGTGCTGTGAATGTTGAGTTGATTCTGAAGAGGTCTGCACACGTGTCATTGGCACTAACTGTACACTTTACAGCAGACTATATGACTGATGTCTCCCATTCTCTTCATTTAGTGTGTCACTGTATAATGTGTGTATGTTTGACATTAATCAATAAATTATGAGAATAGAATTTGATGTGCAATTCTTTGGTGTGTGCGCGTGGCTGTAGAGGGTTTGTTTACATCAGGGACATTAAGATGTACGCACACATGAAAGTGATCTAAAGTGACCCAAAAATGTCAATTGTGTCGTCATTTGCTCACTCTCATGTCATTTCATACCTGTATCAAGAAAAAAGAGAAAGATATTTGGAAGAATGTTTGCCATTTTTAATTCTGTGACATAATTAACTGCCATACTAGGACTAATTAAATGGTAGCCAATGGTGTCCCAGAACGGTTTGTGTTCCTAAATTCTTCAAACTAGCTCCCTTTGTGTTCAACAGAACAAAACAGATACACATTCTTTTCCTACTATGGTAGTGGATGATGTCACAAAAACATTTTTTAAGAATGTTAGCAATTATCAGTTCTTTGTGTTCAACAGAACAAATACGTGTATACAGGTTTGAAGTAAATGAAGACAGACTTTTCATGTTTGAGTGAACTGTCCCTTTAAGTAAGACAGGTTTGTGACGTCATACACAAAGCTCATTAAAGTGCTTTATAGTTTATTTTCAGTGAAAGGTTTACCTTTTGCTATCTGTAATACATGTAACTTTGTCCGCAACATCATCCATACTTTAAACAAATCAAACCAATTAAAGTTACATTTCTAATTTCTTTCATCTCTATGAAGTGCTTTGACTTTAGGGCCTCGATTCAAAAGTATTTTATTTACAAACCTAGCAGGATTACATGAAAGGATAATAAATAAAAACATCCTAGGTGTACATTTTAATGCCTTATGATATGTAATGTTATTTCTACATGTACATAACACTACATCTAAATGCAAATCTGTGAATATGTAAATTCAACAATATACTACCCTGTACAATGTCTCTTATATGTAATTATTCCCATTTTCTGTACAAAAGTCTTTTATATGCATCTTTTTAGACTGTAAATGTACATTTAATAATAATAGTAATTATAAAGCTCTTCTGATGCTGATTCTAGTCTGATGGAGCTCATCTCTAGCTCTCAGGGCCTCTGCAACCGCCGCGCATGCGCGCCAGCCCGCGCACCGGAGCAGCGCTAATGGCGGAGAGCGTGCGGTCGCCGTTCGACTACCGGGAGCCCCCGACCCTCGACAGTGACGGGGAAGGCAGCAAACCTCCGCCGCCGCGCGGGTCAGTATCTCCGCTGGCGCGTGTCGCACGCTTGCGGTCCGGATCTCGCGCGTTGTTTTGAGGGGAACGATAGCGCTCGTGCTAACGGTTAGCGGGTCCGGTTCTGCTGTGTCCTCGCGACGAGGCCGTTAGGCGACGCTTCTCCGGCGCTCTGAGCTCGTGCGTTGTTTGTCATGCGTTGTTTTTTCCCTCCCGAGTCACCGGGACGTGTGTGTGTCCGGAGCGACGGAGAATCGGACGATTAGCAAAACACAGCGCGAGCCCGCGGGTAGCGCGCCTACACGGCCAGTGCTGCTGTGCGCGTGCCAGCCAAGCCAATGACCGTTACAAATATTCACCATGACAACCGGCGTATTTTATTATTGAATAACTGCACGAGGCGTGATGTGTGTGTTGAATATACGGTAATAATGAATTATTATCTGTTTCTGCACAGACGGGTTATTTTACAGTCGTAGAAGCTGTGATGTTTTAGTGGAAAACGTGGTTGCCATGGTGACCTTTTGCTGTTTTATCGTGTGTGTGTCATGATGTGATCTACTGTGTGTGTGTGAAGCAGGCGTGTGTGTGGCAGGAAGAGGAAGGGGACGCCAGTGAAGGTGTGTGAGCGAGCAGCGTACGTGTCAGAAGATGAAGAAGAGAGTCTGTCTGAACACAGCTACAGTCCAGGTACACACACACACACACACACACACACACACCAGTGTTGTGTGTTTTTCTGTTATGAGCCTTCATGAAATGATTGTGTAGATTACAGTGTAACGGAGCGGATGATGTTCATCTCACAGGTGTGTGTGTGTGTTTGTGTTGTCAGGGGACGAGCCGTATGCTGAGGGTGCTGAGGACAGACTCCCCCCGCCGGGCAGCCCATATTACATCACTGATCACTCACAGCTCTGGTGTGACACACACACACACGTACACACATCACCAGTGTCTGTGAGGTTTGATAGAATAACATTGTGTGTGTGTGTTGTGTAGTGTGCCGGAACTCGGCGAGGAGGGTTCGAGTGGAGTCAGAGGGCCCGTTCTCTTCCACCCGCCACCTAACTGCAGGATTAGAGAGGTGCATTGTGGGAGTCAGGTGCGGCTTGTCGTCATAGCGATTCGAGACATCGCTAAAGGCGAAGAGATCACGGTGGACTACAGCCTCACTGACTGGGGAGAAAATGCCATGGTACTCAAAATAACACACGCAGACATCCACCGTCTGACTGACTGCTGCTGTGGTGTTTGCGTGCGTGTGTGTGTTGTGATTTATTTGTGTGTGTTTGTTAACTCGCAGGGTTTTCATGGTGCTGTGTCCCCACGAAGCTTCGAGTGTGGATTTAACTCAGAAAACAACATCAAGAAGGTGATGAACACGCACACACACACTGCAGTGATGAATGTGTCTGTTCGACTGTAACTTATTAAATGGGGCACAGGACTGACTTTTACTGTTCACCAGTTTGCAAGACATGAACGACACCGGTCCAGAAGCACTTCCTGTTTCAGTTTTTAGTTTATTTAGTAAAATATGATTAATGTACAGTGTTTCCCACAGGTGTTTGTGTGACTATGACGCAAGGTGGCGTCTATTTGTGACGTCATCATACTTGCGTTTACTCTGAACTGTTACACACACTACAGTACTTTAATACAGTTTAAAGCCGCTGCCGCTTACATATTTAATGCTTCTGGCGTCAGACATAAAAGAACAGTGGGAGACTAATGTTGACGTTTATGTCCAGGCGGTAATTCGACAGATGCTTTTGCACTGTGTACACTGGTTTTTGCGCCCCCAGGGGCGATTTTTTTAATGGTGGCACAAGTGTGGCAGAAATAAAAACAGAGCGGCCAACCATGTATTTATACGTACGTGCCATTATAGTTCAGTACGCTTTAAAATAAGCAAGAAACAGTGACAACTTTCTGATGTTTAATGACATGTATTCACTGTTCACATTTATTCATTGTCTGTTGTATTTGATCAAATGTTTTTGTAGAGAAAACTGAAACCGGAAGTGCTTCTAGACCAGTGTTGTCTAGAGATCACTCACCTCCGTGACATCCAACATGTTCACATCTGTCTGTCTGTCGTCAGTTGAAAAGAATAAATAGCAGCTTGACAGTAAACGCACAATAGAAGCACAGGAATTCCACACTGTTGCTGTGAGTTTGTTTAGGGAATGTCTACAAACGTCTGTCTCTGTCTGCAGGAGGAGGAGCCGGGTTCACTTCCGCTGTCTCTCAGCGTTTCTGACTATCTCACCCCGTCGTGGTCTCTTTCGCCCTCCTCCTCGCCGCTCTCTCACTCTGAGGCCAGCGACTCGGACCGAGAGGAAGATGAAGAGGAGGAAGACGACGATGACGACGATGATGAAGACGACGAAGATGAGCTCGAGGAACTGAGAGGCCGTATGATGACACGCCGCAAGAAACAGAAAACCGCAGCCACCGTGAAGAAAAAGGCAGCACCCAGGACCCAGCCCCGCCCCCTGTCCTTCACTCGCCCCGCCCCTTCCTCCTCCTCCCCCTTCCAGCAGTCTTTGACCACACCCACGACAAACATAAACAATAACATAAACATTAACATCGGGCACGGCGCGAGTGGCTCGCTCTCCCGCCGGCAGCACTGTCCATACTGCGGGCGTCACTTCCGCTCGCTGGCGCGTCATCTGGAGAAACATCACGACCAGCAGCCGGAGGTGCGAGCTGCCATGGAGCTGTCTCACCTCCAGACGCCCTCGCCCGTCTCACCATTCTCATCTCCCGCTCAACCCTCGTCCTCTTCGGGACCCTCGCTGTTTTCCCGCGAGCACGAATCCTCGACGCCTAAACCTGCAGCGGTGTCGTTCTCTCTCTCGCTGGCTCCACCTCCTCCCTCAAACACCTCCAAAAAGACTTCAGCGACAGCGAGTAAAAAAGGACCGTCGCCCGCCGCCGGCGCTGTCAAGACCCCGGCCTGTCACACCCAAGCCCCCCGCCAGGAGAGGACGACCTCCAAAGAGAGAGAAAGCAGAGCAACCGAAGAAACACGAGGAGGTGAAGCTCGCCCAGGATGAAGCTCCTCCCACTCCAGGACAGAAGGAGAATGAAGATGACACGAGAGGTGATGGACGTGAAGAGCAGAAGAGCGCTGGGATGGAGAGGTACATTTGTGTTCTCTGATCTGAAATCTCGTTTATGTGTTTATGTGAATAATAACCGTACTGTTCAAGTTCACACACATGACATAGATAAACACATCCCTGTGACATCAGACTGTTCACAACTCTTCTTCATGTGGTCCTGTGCAGTTTGTCTGACAGGGTTTAAAAACGTTTGGTGAAGATGTAAGAGAAGATCCTCAGACATTTCAGTTCCTTTTAGAGTAAATACATTTTAGAGCTTCAAAAGACATTACTAAATGAAAAAATATATATATAAACAAAACAACAATTTACAACAAAAGACATTTTCAGAGGGTCACACCCACCAGACTTTAGAGTCAATATTTTGTGATTTTAAAGGTCGTACTTTAGTTTATGGAGCGTCCAACAACAAGTTTATGTACATAGAAGATGCAAAAACACTGTTATTTTCTAATAATAGGCAGTTATTCTTACCTTACTTCTTGACTGAATCTCAAATGATTCGTTCGGCGATTCATCCGTCTAATCCCTCCTACTATGCTGTGATTGGTCCGATGGTCTAGTCTGCTGTGATTGGCCTACCGCTCACGAGCTACAGTGTTTGAGGGAGAAGAGCGAAGTTATCGCCGGCAGTCCTAGCTAAACGTAGGCGGGACTATATGTAGTGACGAAAATCAGCGGCAGTTCGCGAATAGGACTAGAGACGACTCGTTCATGTGATTCAGAGTCGACTCCTTTTTCTCAAGCCAATAACTTTGTTATTCGTTCATCTTCAGATTTAAAACTTGGCAGACTGCTCACATTCACACACAGCAACATAACACACCGCATGAAATGTCATTTACACGATCTCGTAATATGTCATCTTTAAATGAATCGTTTCTATCTATTGTAATAGTCTCTTGATTCAATGTAAACAGATGAATCTCAACATCAAACAGTTACTGCTGGACATGAGTCAAACGCTGAAAAAGGACCTGGATGATTTTTCTGAAGATCAGTGGACAGTTTAAAGACTCAGGACAAACAAGAATCCGTTAAACAACTGTAATAAAACATCAAAACTCTCAGGGAACATCATAGAGTAAAAATTACAATGTCCTAAAATCACATTTCATGCCATGTGTAATGTTGCTGTGTGTGAATGTGAGCAGTCTGCTGAGTTTATAAACTCTCGCGCCAGATGTGCAGGCTTTGAGTTTTCAGCGCACGAGAGAGCTTGTGATGCGCGCGGCTCAGGCTTTTCCTCGCAGGAAGTGCTATACGCTAGGGTTTAAAACCAGCCTCCAACCAGTGGACCAATCACAGCAGAGTAGGAGGGGATGAGACGGATAAATCACCTGAGTCAGTCAAAAAGAGTGGTGTCAATAACTGCCTATTGTAACCTATTGTTTTTACAACGTGTATGTGTGTAAACTTGTTGTTGGACGCTCCATGAACCAAAGTAGGACCTTAAAAAATACACAAAATATTGAGTCTTTAAGAACTGATTGAAGATGATTGTGTAGTGTAGAAGTTCATTGGTGTATTAACGGATGTGTTTTTCAGCAGCTGTCCGCGGTCACACACGTCTCCTCTTCTCTCCTCTCTCTCTACACTGGTTCTGTATCTCCGGCGACAGCAGCACACTTCTTTTCTCTCTCTCTCTCGCTCTCCGGGCTCGGCCGAGGCCTGGCGTCTGCTCTGTCATTCCAGTTTGGCTCTTCTGATCCTGTACAACCGTCACCGCGAGTGCGAGGTGGCCAAACTCACCATACATGACTACCGTAACCGCTCCGGCCCCTCCTCTCTCTCGCCGCTGGAGGCGTCTCTTTCACCCTTCGAACGGCACGTTCTGTGTCACCTGGCCCGGGCGGGAGTGTTGGGCAAGCGCGGCCGCGTTCAGCCCCTCGTCCTTCCTCCTCACTCCGAGGCGTGTCTGGATCTTCTCCTGAAGACCTCGACGGACGTGGGTGTCGACCCGGAGAGCCCGTACGTCTTTTCCAGGCCGTACCACTCGCCGGCCACGCCGCTCCGCGGGACGGATCTCCTCCGGGGTCTGGCGCGCTCCAGCGGCGCTAAAAATCCCACGGCGCTCACCGCGCCTCGCGCTCGCCGTCAGGTGGCCATCTTCACTCAGCTCCTCCTGCTGGAGGAGGGCGAACGGCCCTCGGGCGCGGCCGCCAAACGACTGGAACAATTCCTACAGAGGGAGTACCAAGTGACTCAGAACTGCTCTCGGATTGGTCAGGACCCGGGGCTGATGAGTGGGGTGGGGCGGGTGGTTCTGTACGGAGAGAAAGACGGGGTGCTGTTCAGAGGAATGAGTCTTCAGCACATCTGTCTTGAACTGGATGGTGAGTGGTCGTCTCCTTATTCTCAGGACCGTTTCAGACACGCTTGTGAAGTGAAGCTCTTAAATAAATGAAAACTGCGTTTTTTATTAGCTTTGTTTAACATTAATATTCAGTCAACTCTTCATCATTTGAAAGCTAAAACCCTCTACATTTATGTTCTGACCTTCTATACTGATCAAAAACGTATAAGAGGTTAAAATGTCTTCTCTTCCGTCGGACAGTGATGTCAGGAAAATCTGCCGACTCGTTCTCTGATGACTCTGACGGAGAGGGCGGCAAGAATAAAGACAGAGCTCAGGTGAAAAAGAAGGGAGGGTCCAAAGGTCGAGTGCCACGCCCCAAAAAAGCCTCACCGGCCACGCCCTCACCGTCAGCTGCACACAAGAGGCGGAGCTCACAGGTGAAATCAGGTGAGTCCACTGTCATAAAACCACAACAACGCTCGTGATGAGAACAAAACAATATCAGAATCAGTTACAAAAAGAAATGACAGTATTTAAAATAATAATATACCTAAATTAAATCATATCCTTATATTGATCATTTCTGACAATCCAACATAGCATTTATTTCAGTTAGGTTGGACATCGCATCGAGAAAAACTTGAAATATTACCATGCGTCTTAATACCAAATACTCTCTTAAATGTTTCCCTTAGTATTATTATTATTGCATTTTTAATTATTTGGCAGACTAATATATGTACGGTTGCTTTGCAACAATGAAAGTTGTGATTTGTTTTTTATTTTATTTATATGAATTGAAACAGGATGGAATAACAGGTTTGACAACTTAGAATATTTAAATAGAAAGATTTGAAATAAATGCAAATTTAAAACGGTTTCAAACAGATTGAAAGGCAACAGAACACACTTCTAAGAAACGATAATAAAAACAACTGGGCAGACATCAGTTCAGATGAAATGCTTTCCTGTAGCTCAGTGGTGAGAGCAGGGCGTTAACAACACAAGGTCGTGGGTCGGATCGGGTCGCAGCAGATTGCACATACTTACAAACAAATGTAAAGGATGATGCAATGTAAGTCGCTTTGGAGAAAAGCATCTGCCAAATGCACACATGTAAAGGTCTTGAATATTTCACTCAGTTTTGTCTCTCCGGTGCCTTGATTGTGTTTAAGGATTATAAAGCAGACACTTCCACTACATAAAGACAAAGAAACGCACAGAAGTTTTAATATTAAATAAACGATGAAGGCGTTGTGCTTTACAGAAAGTGCTTCATTCTCTGTGTTCGACCTTTAAGGATGCGTCACTGTGTTTGTGCGTCTCAGGTAAGCGTGGCGTTCTGAAGCGGCCCTGGTCTGAAGCCGAGCGGGTCGCCGTGGAAACGCACCTGAAGCAGAACATCGTGGATCTGAGGGTCCCGGCGAAGGCGGACTGTGAGCGCTGTCTGCAGCACTGCCCCCTGCTGGTGTCCAACCAGCGTGACTGGAGGGCCATTAAATTCTACTGTCACAACCGCATCCAGTTACTGAAGAAACAGGGCCGAAGAGACGGAAACATCAGCGCCGTCTGCTAACACAACACATCAATGACATACAAACCCTCACACTTACAGGGACACTTCACCCAAAAAAGAAAAATCTGTCATCGCTTACTCACCTTCCAGTTGATCCAAATCTGTATAAACGTCTTTGTTCTGATGAACACAGAGAAGATATTTGGGAGAATGCTGATAACCAGACAGATTTTGACCCCCATAGTGGGAAAAAATACAACGGTAGTCTAAAGTGCCCCAGAAGTGCATTCTTCAAAATGTCTTTCTCTGTGTTCATCAGAACGAAGACTTTTATCATTTTTGGGTGAAGTGTCCCTTTAACACCTGTCACATGAAGAAGTGCGATGTGTTCGGGTTAGTTGTTGGTTTAATGTCCATCACACACACCCCGCGTCCATTAGCGTTGTATATTCAGCACAACATCCATCAGAGGAAGCGTGAGCGTCAGTATTCACACGGCTCTGATCTTTGGTTTGGGTTCAGATGGAGACGTCAGTCATCTGCCTCCGTCACATGTAAACACGTCTGGCTCATATTTTCCTCTCACACGTCAGTATTCTCACGACTGTCACACAGGACACAAACAATACAGTATTGTTTTCTCAACAGAGACGGCGTAACAAAGATGTGTAAATAGTTGAATATAAATACAAACACATTTCACATTCCAGTATAGTGTTGAGCGCTGTCATTATAAAACAGCATCCTGTTTTTGTTTCTAATGTCTTGTGTTTGATGGGTGAAGTATAAGGCAGATGTGTTTCTGACCTCGTTCATCTGAAAAGGTTTGTTGCCTTAATATTTCTTTTCTCTTATATAATCAGATGTTTGCCTGTAAGGGGGTCATCTGATGTCGATTATATTGGGACCTCTGCGTCAGCTCAAGCACGTCATGTTGTGTTGTTTTGTGACCTGTGGTCCGGCGGGCTCCAGTCTGGTTTATATCTGTGTATCCACACACGCGCATCTCTCTGTTCTCTGTACATTGATGTATTGTACCGGTGTTAGACTGTAGACATGTTTCTGGAGTGATGTTGTACATTCTGTAAATATTGATTGACTTCTATAAAAGAACCACATTTTAACATCGTTGTTGTTTTTTAACTGCTGTTGTAAAGGTCTATCAGAGACAGATGATATCTTGTACAATACACACGTTCATGTCACATCACAAATGCCTCTTTAATTTGCCTTTCAGGTTGTTGTTCTTTTATTAAATGACTAACATGTGAAAGATCAGACGTGATGTTTGTCAGAAGAGCTGTTAGAGTTTATCATAATCAATCTGAGAGTCTCAGGCACTGAACGTCTCTCATTGGTCAACTCAGAAGCGGTCACGTGTTCTGTTACTCGATAACTAAACCTGCTTCAGTCTGATTAAACTTTAACAGACATGACAGACACACCTGAAGCAAACTACAGGAGTGAGTTAAACAACACGACACAAAGTCTTGCCTTTCATGTGTGTTTGAATATAAAAGCAACAATATCACAATAATTGTTGACTGAAATAATGTTTAGATATGTTTTGTGTTTCTCTTTTATAATTGTTTTATAAAGAGTGTAATGCTCTTTTAAATGAAATACCAAATTGAATTTCTTGTCATTCTCAGCATTAACCGTTTAATTTTCACTGGTAAAGCAGCTTTTTGTTAAGGTTTATGTCTCTACTGGAGTTTGTCTCTTATTAAGGTTAGAATGACACACAAAAGAAGCATTTTTAGAATAGCAAGCAAAGCACTAAACGCTATTATCGCTCTCAGATTCATGTTGATTTAAATGAAGAAGACTTCCGTTTACACTGAAAAGTTCACGCACATATGAAATCAAACGCATGCAAACTAAAGCGTGTCATATGTTGTATGTATGTGCGAGTGTTTTATAGATGTGTGTGTACGCAGAGTTTGTATGTATGCGCGAGAAAAGTGCACATGCATGCATTACTAACATAAGATGTATTGGTATGATTTCACATTAGTGCTCATATGTTTTTATATGCGTTTGCTTGAACATCCAGTAGTATACATGTATATGTGAGCAATGTATATGTGTGTATGCACGCTTTTATATATGTATTCATGAGCGCAGTTTGATTATTAAAGGAACTGACCGTTGAACCGCTTCACTGACTGTTTGTATCACTCCGCCACTAAACTAACTGGGACTATACTGTCCTCACAACTGCTACTCTGAAGAAGTTAGATTGCTAGCAAACAAACACAAAGCCGTTTATCCTCTCCAGAATATTCACTTCTGTGATGCTTTCTCTCTTTCTTTTAACTGACACACAATAAACAAGATACGAGATGACTAACTGCACATTCATTGGGTTGGTTTAGCCTACATATAAACGCGTGCACTGCGATTTGCACATGTGTGTACATGTGATGCGACGGGACTTTCTTTCATTATCATTATATCATCACAGTTTAACTTACAATAATTCATATTATGTTAACACATCATATGAGCGCTTACAGATAGTAAATGAACTTACAGGCATGTCTTTCTCCAAGCAAAGTTTGTTCGCGTTGTGAACTGAAACTACTGTACGATGATTGAGATCTAAATCTCAACACTGCGCAAACTTCAATACTAGAAAATGGCCACTAGGTGGCGTACAAACACCATGATCATTGGACCGTTGTCAGTGTTGGCGGTGTCTCTAGCAATTTATTCACAGCGCTCTGCACTCATAGTTTAATAATGTTACAGCGCGGGACACGAGGGTCTCGTTTAAGATCATAGAAACGGGATTAACACATTCTCGTGAGTTGTCTTTTAAAGTCTCTCTCAGCACAGCGCACATTTAAAAGTGATTGTTTGGACTCAGTAGTGGAGGTTTAACTGTTTGCTGGGCTTGGATTCGTGGCGGAAGAAAGTAGTTCCCCATTTCCTGTGAAACCGGAGGGGTTTACAGACACTGCGACGTTGTTTCTGGTTTATATACACACGTGTGCCGTCGACCTGATGTATATTAATGCAATATCGCTCTCGTAGTCGTGTATGTAGTGTTCTTAAGTTATATATGCATGGCTGTGATTGGCCTCGTGCCTCTGACCTAATCACAGTTATGAAGATATAAGAACACTACTCCAGCGATATTGCATTAATAACCCGTTCTGTCGTCTGTAGGGGTGATAACATCACAATGCAAAATGCATTCACGAGTAAAGTAGGTGATGTAGTGTTTGTGTAACTGATGTTGATCCTCTGATTCAGTGCTAAACCTGTCGTGTTGAATAAAATCTCCAGCAATCTCATCAGACACTGTATTGAAAATCTTCCAGGTTTAATATCAATATAACAGTATTACTATTCACCTCACATAGCATTAAAAAATAAAAACAACAGATACAGAAGAGTTTAACACGGTCAACACACAATATTGTTTACATACTGAATACTGCATCTGAGCACAAATACAAATGAAAGTTCATTCAAAGTGAAAAAGTTGATTTAGTTTGTACATGCGGTAAGATATGAAAAGAAAAACGTTTGTGTCATTTTTAGTACGTGTCAATCATTTAGCCTCCCTAAGGACATCTGAGATGTAAGTGACATTGTTAGCATTTATTCTAAATGTGAATGTCAACGGGGACTGACGCTTTTCTGTTACCAACCGTTTTCAAAATATATTTTGTGTTCTGCAGGAGAAACTCACGCAGGTTTGAAATGACAAATGGATGAGTAAATAATGACAGAATTCTCATTGTGAAGGTGAACTATTTCTTTACGTCTCAAAAGCCGATAAATCCCAGTGTCTCCTGATGTGTTGAGATCTTATAAAGCAAGTCGATATCTGTTCAGGAAACTGAACATTATTTACAACATTATAAGCATCAGTCAAACAGAACCGAGCGTGTCTGAAGCGTCAGCTACATCTCAGTGACCCATATGGCCACTAGAGTTCTAAGTTGTGTTTTTCAGACCGAGTTTTGTGGATTCTCCAGTAAAGGCTTAGCTTGCTCTTCAGGTTTTGGAAGATCTACAATTCTCAATGGACTTTGATCACCTACACCAGGATTAAAGAGAGGAACAACTGGTCCAGAGAATGTAGTGCTGATGGTCAGTAGATGTTTACTCTCAGTGACGTCATAAAACGACAGCTGACCCGAAGTATAATCTAACAGAACACCAACACGCTGAGGTCTGGGTGAAAGTGAGAGAGTTATTGGTGGTTCAGTGTTTGTGTAAAAGCCTTTTGGACCATCTGAACACAAGAACCAGAAGCCGTTTGACGGAGTTAAAGCAGTTTTATCTGCTGACCCATTATTCCCTTGTGCTACACCGATTAGCCAGAAACTTTTAGGATCTGTGTTATTAATTACCAACTCAACCTCCCAATAATGTCGTCCAGACGTGAATGTTTCAGCTCCACAGACACACAGTTCATACGGAAATTCACCTCCTCTCCACTGATAATCTTTAGAGTCTCTCACTACTTTAAGATCCTTTGTAATCGTCAGACCTTGATGCGCAGACTGACGGTCGAGAGTGATCCCCTCTGTCAGGAAAATAAACAAAAACCGAGAACAATGACAGTATTTGTGTAAGACATTATTTAAAAAAAATAAGTACGTAAATTAATGCAATTATTTCATACCTGCGTTTTTTCTCAGGTTTTTTATAACATCGCTCTCGTTCTTTGTTGTTTGTTTACCTGCATGTGAACATAAAACATATGTCAACGCATGATGTGCTGGATATAAGATGTCTGTAAAATGTCTGTAGATCTCACCTGTCAGTCTGTCTCTGTGTTTGAATAAGACGAGACCAAACAGACCCAAAAGAGCAAAAATCACAAAAGTGATGAAAAGAGCCTTCCACGGACCTTCAGAAAGAGACAAAAGGCCACACATATGAAAGGTTTGGTTCCAAAATGAGAGAACTCCATTTTTAAGAAATTTCAAAAATCATTTTTTTATCTCTTGTTTTTGTAGTGTTTTATTGTGTTAGTTAGTCGATTGCGATTACGTCTCCCTACCAATATCCATGGAACACTAACCTGTCCCTACCAATAATTTCAACCAAACTATTTATCTACATTTATATATTACCACTGATGCCATCTGTGTCTTGTGTTTTGTACCTAATACTTATTTTATTCAACATTTTATTTCTCCAGAATTCATTTTATTCAACATTAATTTGTCCAGAAATCATTTAATTGAAGTTAAACATCTTATACAACCGCTGTTTGTGGAACACAAATGGTTAAATGTCGTTCTCTGCAATGAGTCCCGCCTCTTTAGCTCTCGTCGCTAACAGGATTGGCTTTGCTTTTTTAAGTCCCGCCTCTCTAACCCAGGTCGCATTATGAATGGCTTTGAGCCTTTGACTTCTCTCGTCAAAGCTCTGTCAACACCATGCAATGTGCATGTGCATACCGGTAAGGAAAATAAATCTTAACAACAGTTTTATTGACAAAATATGCGACAAGTTACAGGAAAGTGCACACTTGTGAAGCTGTGAATTTAGTTACCAATTATATATTATTTTGTTGTTGTTCCATTCATCTGAAAAAAATGGTAAAGAATCCCACGTGTTGTGTGATGGCTGTCAAATAAGTATAATGTGGTATATGTATTTCTACTGTAGCAGACCTGGAGGAAATCTGCTGGTTCGGATTTTATTTACCCTGCCAGAATTTTCACTGGAATCACAAAAAGTAAAAATAAAAAACATAAAAAATAAAATGACACTGTGGTATATATGTTGTTTTTAACTTGTGTAGCATTAATAGGGTTAAATATACAAAAACGTTAAAATATTCTATTGTTTAGATAGTCAAGGAAACTGCACTAAACTGTTGTGATAATCCCACCAATGTCAAAATCAAAATTTCGCCCTTGTATGCAGCAACACCTCTTTCTCAAACTGACACACAGATTGATGACTAGACACACATCTGAAGTGTGTTAAAACGATTGCAGGGTCTTGTGTAAAAAGAAATGATTTTTAAGAGCACATCAACCAATAAAATGACCCGATCAACTTGTTTTTATCAACGTCTGTTATTCTATAAGTGCACAATAGATTTGTAATGATAAAGTGAATTTAATTTCAAATGTATATTTTCACAATCTGAGATGTTTTCTCACCTGAAGGTGAAGGTCTGAAGGCCTGTACGTCCACGGCTCCCTCTCTCTCCTCTCCACTGTTGAGCGACAGGAGACAGAAGACCTGTGAGGCGTCAGAGAGAGAGACCAGTGTCCAGCCGTGGACAGAGAACGTCCCATCAGCTCCACGACTGTGAGAAACTCGTCCAGCAGAGAGAAGCCTTCCGTCTGACATCCACACCACGCTCGGCTCCGGAAACCAGCCGCTGGATCTACAGCTGACGTTCACGTGTGTGTCATCCACAGGCTGTGGAGACAGGACTGGTGTCCGTCCCAAAGCTGAACAGAAAGACAATAAGTCATAGAGAAAAGAACAGAGAACGGAAAAACACCACATGTTCTCTGGACTCACCGCTGATGCTGAGCGTAACAGCTTTACTGTCGTACCAGTCTCCACTCACATAACAGTAAAACTCGCCTCCGTCCTGAAGTGTGAGATTGTCCAAGCGCAGAGACACGTCTCCTTCCTTCAGTCCGGTAGACACAGCGGAGCGCCGGCTCAGAGAGCTGCGGTTCCTGTACCTTTGCTCCTGAACCTCCTGAATCTTTCCATCCCGATAGAGGAGAACAGGAGAGTCGTAGCGTTCGGGAAGATACCAGCGGATCTCCAGAGCCCCAGCGTCCGTCTCAGGAGAGATCCAGCAGGGCAGAGTGACCGGGAAACCCACCCGACCCACAATCTGACTCGAAAGAACCTCCACTAAGTGCTTTTTGTCTGAAAAAACATGGACGTGAGTGAGTGAGAACACATCCACCTGGAGAGACAAACTTTCTCTCTAAAGGAATATTGCTTGGATGTATACATGACATTTGTATTTTAGGTGTATTATTTGTTTATTTTGGATCATTTGCAATGCAACCGCTCGCAACATTTGCATGCTTTCTCTTGTACGCAAATAAAGCAACCCAGCAAACATCGGTCCGACGGCAACGTCGTGTCCCTGGACGAAAATAGTCGCGGTAGGACGGCATAAATCGGTAAAAATATGTGACACAGAACATTTCCTTAAAATGCATTTAGATTCACGTGTTCATGTCAACATTTCGTTTGGTGTGCATGTATAATTGTTACTATGACTTAAGCTAAGTGTAATTCTATAAATATTGAATCAGTTGAGAGGACGTCCTATTGTGACGTCCTTCACACGTGCATTTTTGGTCCATCATGCCCCTCTTTAAACTGCAATGATTAATTTGAGGCCCCAATTACTTAAAAAAAATATATATATTTAAAAATGTTGTGAATGGACGTCCACTGACTTACTTTACACGTCACACATATTTTTATTTTTAAATACACGATCATTTGTATTCATCTAGTTACATGACAAATTCTATTTGCAAAGCGCGCCCTGTGTGGTCAAGGGATTACAAAGCCACTGCATTGTAGTCATTATTCGAGACGTTTTCTGTAGGCCTACATTACAATTTATGAAAGTTGTGCATAAACATTTACATCAGATATAATGTTATAAATATCTCCTTTCACAATTTCAAGTGGATGATTGCCAAAACTGTGCTGCCAACTTCCGTGATCCATACTCCAGTCCAGTTGGTGGCGGTAATGCGCCTTCAGTTGGTTTGCCATCCGCAATAAACTAAAGAAGAAGACTCGGGAATGGCGGTTTGGTTTATTTCGAAAAGTGACGGAGTATTACAAATACTACTGTTGGGTAAGAACATTTTGTATAGTTTTATTAATGTGGTTGAGTCTTACTTGTTGGACACGAAGGAACTGAAAGAAATGATCCGGCCTAGTTGATTGTATTAAACACAAAATGTGACAGCAAGTGTCACATTCAGTTTAGAAGTAGTCATGTGTCCAGGTGTGTGTACATATTAATGAACAGATTTTTCTTTCAGGATTCCTAAGGAATATTCTCCATGCTGTTCGGTTTTAAAGATGAACTTCAGTGAATAGCTGTCAGTCTGGAACATGGCAAGTCTACATCTTCTATTACGAGATTGGATTGTGACAAAGAATGTGTGTGTTTGTGCGCATGTTAGTTTGTGTGTGTTTGTTTTTCTCTGTGTATATACATATATTTGGGTAGTTAACAAAAGAACCGTAGTGATGGCAACAAATCTGAAAACAAACTGTAATTCTTCTAAGGTGAAGTAATCCTGAGTCATTTATTTCACAGAATCACGTTAAAGGTTCTGTGTGTAAGTTTCAGAGGCCACTATTGGCGATGTAGGAAATTGCAACCTACAGCTCCGATACCCCCCTCCCCCTCTCATTAGAGAAGCTACGGTTGCCGTCACAGGACAAAAGGGTTCCGTAAATGATAGCGGCCATTATCGGTGGTGTTGATAATTGCAATCTAAGTCTCACAGGCGAACAACAGACCGAAGCTACAGACACAGGACAGAGATGTCGTCGTCTGAGACAGCAGAGAGTAACCTTTGCAAGTCAAGTGACGAGGTTTATTTACAAAGAAAAATAAATAAATTAAATTTACGTAATTCATCATTTACTCTAATCGTTATAGTGAATATTATTGTTACTTGTTTAGCATTGTGTCAGTGATTTATTCGCTTATTTTGCATAGCATTTTTTGGCACGGTAACTTGGTTCGTAACTTACTGCCTATTGAAACCGCTTGCTAATGCTAAAGGCGTGTAAACAGAGGGCGGAGAGGTAGGGGTGTTGGAGAGGAAGAGGACGGAGAGGTAGAGGTGTTGGAGAGGAAGAGGGGGCGTGCAGAGGTAGTGGAAGGGCGAGAGGTAGGGAAGGAGAGAGGAGAGGTTGGAGAGGACGTAGAGGTTTGGAGAGGCGGGAGAGGGGCGGAGCGGTAGGGGTGTTGAGGGGGGTGGGCGGGAGGGCGGAGAGAGGTTCGGCGAGGTTGTTGGAGAGGGAGAGAGGGGGAGAGGTAGGGTGTTGGAGAGGTGTTGGTGTTGGGGGGCGGGCGGAGAGGTAGGGGTGTTGGGAGTGGAAGAGGCGGAGGTAGAGGTGTTTAGAGGAAGAGCAGAAGGGGGAGGGTGTTGTAGAGGAGGAGGGGCGACGCAGAGGAAGAGGGCGGAGAGGTAGGGGTGTTGGAGAGGAAGAGGGCGGAGAGGTAGGGGTGTTGGAGAGGAAGAGGGCGGAGAGGTAGGGTTGTGGAGAGGGAGTTTTAGGAGAGGAGAGGTAGGGTGTTGGAGAGTCTTAGTTGGAGTAACGAAAGGGTAGGCAGGAGCAACATCCCAGTATAAACAACATTACATATGTTTATAAGCAAAGTAAGGCATCACCCCAATCTATCAATTGTATCTTCTCAAATCTTCTTTGACACTGTATTGCTGATAAACTATGCAACGTGGAAGTTTGGATTTTATCCTATTAATTATTAAATTACACATTTGTATGCACAGAAGCTAAGCAGTATTATAATATAACTTACACCCGATTTATGCAAATTATGATTGTAAACATGATTTCTAACTTGATTTGCACACGGCCATGCAAAAAAGGAATTATAGTACAATTACAAAGTGCTAAAAAATGTACAAGGAAAAACGCTACTTCTCTTGATGATCATGCTCATCTATTAGCTAAAGCTATCAAACAAACAGTTCACTTATATTGCGGAAATTAGACAAACTTACCGGTCCAGCAGAAAGCTGGCAACTTCGGCGTCGCTTAGCAAACCCTTTTCCTGCTTCAGTGCCCTCCATTTGGGAAAAGCCACGCCGATGTTTATTCGGGTTTTCTGCCGTTTTTTGTCTCGACTTCGCCTTGCTGCATCGTATTTTCTCTTTTTTGAACGAACAGATTGACGCTCTATCGGCTCTTGTTCAGAGTATGTGTGGTCCGCCATTAGCGCAAATTTTGCTTCTTACTGCAACAAAGAACCGTTTATATTTCTAATAAAAAACACGACACGTAGATTTTGTTGTTGTTCTTCCTATGCTTCTGCTAATCCTTCTATGTAGTCGCTTTGCAAGCTTCCTCCAAAAACAGCCGAAGAAGAACATAGTCGGGTGCAAAAACCTTCGTTTTACGAAACACGCTTAGTTTGTCCGTGTAGTGCTACTATAGAAACATGGCTGTGCACATTGATAAATTACATGTAGGGTGTGCCCGCGGTGTATATACATAAAATGGCTCATTGTAAGGTAATATAAACATTTCGGTTCATTTTGTAAGGTATTTCTTCACCACTCACAACATAGTTTTGTATTATATATTACATTTTGGTAAATAAATCCTTCAAAATGCTGCACACTGTACCTTTAAATGCCTTAATGGTGAAATTCATTATGAGGGGAGGTGGTCAACTTAAAAAGAAGCCATTCAAAGCTGTATTATGTAATTCAAGGTCATTTTGGCTTTATGACATTGCAAAAATCTCTTGTTCCTTGTCTATTATTCATTTATGTCATTTTTATTGACTTCTCTATAAGAACATCAGGTTTTACCAGAAATGCCAATTTCACAAAGTTGACAGGGTCTTTCTTAAGGGCACCGCTAATCTAACATATATTCTTTGTCACAGTCTAGACTCTTAATAGAAGATGTTGACTTGCCATGATCCAGAATCCCATCTTATTCACTGAAGTTCCTCTTTCAAACCCAACAGCATGGTTTGCTGTATGTATTCTTTCCATGTTTGTATATTTTTTTTGAATAAGTATTATTTCCATGTTTGATTAAAGGCTGCTAAACATCAATGTTAAAATTTCCAATTGAGATTCTACCATTTTTATTTTCTTGTTTGAATAGTAGCTGTCTAAAAATGTGATGTTCACTATCAATGAAAACACGTATTTTTCCACAAATAACGTGTTATTGTTTGTGATGTACACGTGATTCAAACGTTGTATAGACGGTCAGGTCAGACAGGACCGATGTTGGACCTTTTTAGAACTTATGTCAATTAAAGACACGTGAACCTTAAGACATCATTGCTTGCCTCACGCGATGTGACACAACGGGTGTGTGAGTATATTAAACACAGGCTTATGTACCGCTCACACATCTAATAATAAACGTCCTGAAGAGGACACATGTGGACGTCCAGGGTCGAGCAGAAAAACACGTGGAAATCACGTTCAGATGACGTCAAAGACGTCCGTTCAACCTTCATTTTGGAACTATTTTTGACCGTGACGGGACGTGTCGGACCGACGTCTTTTCAACGGACATTAGACGTCCAAATGTTTGTTGGGAAATTACACTGACGAGAGAGAGAGAGAGAGAGAGAGAGAGAGAGAGTGAGAGAGAGAGCGATAAGAGACGTAAAGAGAGAGAGAGAGAGATAAGAGAGAGACGTAAGAGAGAGATAGAGAGATAGAGATAGAGAACTTAAGATAGAAGAGAGATAGATTAGAGACCTAAAAGAGAGAGAGGATATAGAGAGATAAGATTAAGACTTAAAGAGAGATAGAGATATAGATAGATAGAGACGTAAAGAGAGAGATAGAGAGATGCTATAGAGATGCGACTTACAGAGGATGAGAGAGAGAGATAGAAGAGAGATATTAATAGATAGACGAGAGAGAGAGAGAGAGAGAGACGTAACGAAGCGAGACTCCTCTCTCAGCGCTCTCGCCGTCCCCGTCCCCTCGCGTCTCTCGCTCTCTCTCGCTCTCTACGTAGCGCGCGCGTCGCGTTTTGTGTTCACGGCACAGAACGCGACGATCATTGTTGCTATTGTGCTTGACTCGCATGTGAGCTAGTTACACTGCTTCCTTAATGCTCTGAAGTCTCCAACGACCGTGACCTGAAACTGAAAACAAGCACGCATCGTTTCCCTGCGAGATATATCAAAGCACAAACACAGTCACGAGGATTTTCACACAAACACGACAGATCTAAACGACAGAAACTCACTGCAGACAGATAGAGCTCGTCCTCGAGATGACTGCATTCAGATTCAGACTCGGTGTGGGATAATAGACAGATACAGTCCTATAATCTGACGAGAGAAATGGCCGCCAAACCCCGCCGCGTTTCTTCCTCGAGCCTACTTTCACTTTCACTCCATAAGGGTTTGGGATCTATCACGTCATCAAACAGCCCAGTTACACATCATCAGGCCCGGACTGTCCATCGGGAGAACCTGTCGACTGATTTGGCTGCTACCAGCCAGCTGTGGCATTTTTACAGACAAATATTAGCTTTTGACGATAAAAAATCTAAACATGTTGGAGACTGTTCACATACATAAACAATGAGGTAAATGCTGACACAAAAAAGCTATTTTGCGTTATTATTTCATAGACTTTTTTTAGATGACATAAACGGCATTTTAAAGGAAAATATAGGCCTGTTTTTATAAAATAACAATGTATTGTAATTGTAAATCAGAACACTCGCAGCAAAGGTGTCAATTAGAATGAACGTTTTTCCAAAAGCCTTCATGATAAAAGCCAGTCTATAGCCAGTTAAAGCCATACTTAATTGTCAGACGAAAATAAAAGCCAATTGATTAGACTGTTTAATGCACATTTACAGATTCTCAATTACAACGAAACTCGAAATGAAATAAAAACATTGTTTGGATATTTAGGTTATAATGCGCTCCATCCACATCGAGCTGAGTGTCTTTATAGAAAGAGACAACGCTTTGTTCGGGTAAAAAAACAAATCGTATCAAAAATAAAGTTTGTTTCTCAGTCTGTTGAGGCGGAGTGAACCGAAACCGCTGCTTCGGCTGCAAACCATCAATATGCCTTCTGTTAGAGGTGTTTCTAGACGATCACGTTGATAAATCTTTAAATTAGTTATTTGGGATGGTTATTTTGACGAGGCAGGCAAGGTCGCATTCACTTATCTCAGTTTTAGTGTGGGAGTTATGCATTACAGCATTATGTATTTTGTTTTTTACTTTTACGAATAATTACTAATTATGAGAGATGGTGGTCTAGTGGGTTAAACCACTGAACTGGTAACAAGGGATCAAATGTGTGCTCTATGGTTGCGAACATCCAGCAAGCCACCCCACAGTGTGTCCTTGATCAAGCAACTTTACTACTCCATGTAGCTCATGGGATAAAAAGGCGGCCACTGCCAATGACTAAATGTAAAATGTAAATAACTAACTCCCTTGCTCTTATTTGTTCACATTCATTATCTAAGCTTAATTTTCATAGCGTGAAGTCTAAAACTGTTGTTTTTTCAGCAGGGTCATTGGCTATATTATATTTATATAGGCTATTATATCATTTATATTAATGCATGAATATCATTAATATAAAAATTATGTTTTTTTCGCGATGTTTTGTGCCAAGATTTAGAGAACTTGTTCATGCTCTAATCCAGCAGGGTGGATGACTGCTCACTGGCCCTCCCCAAATACCATCAGACAGCTGCAGCTCATACAGAGCACTGCTGCTAGCATCTGACCAACAAATCTGAGCACATCAGCCCAATCGTCAGGTCCCTATACCGGTTACATTTAGAATAAGGTATTATTACTTGTCTATACGTCACTCAATGCCATATAGGACCCAAATACATTGCAGATATGCCTATTGAATATAAACCTTACAGACTCATTTAGCATCAAGTCAGTTAGAGATAACAAAAGTTCACTCAAAACAATGTGAGTCAGCGTTTAGAAAATATGCCACCTAAAGCTGCAGGCTTCAGATGCTCTCCGATATTAGCTAGCATAATAGAATGGTTTTAAAATGTTACCGTGTATCACATATTTACATAGATGACAGCTGTTTCAATTGTAACAATACTGAACAATTCTGCTTTGTTACGGCCTCAATTAGCAGAAGAAACATTCCTACATAAAACATTCAAACCTCAATTGGCAATAGGTCCCAAACTAAAAATGAGATAAGTGAATGCGGCCTTAATCTGCCTCTAAATGAAAGTGAAAATCACTTTCATCAAAATAACCATCCCAAAATACAAAAGTTTTTAACAAACGTGATCGCTTAGCAACCTCTAAAGAAGGCATTATTGATGGTATAGGCCGAAGCTTTGCGTTTCTCCGCAGCCGGACTCAACAGACTGAGAAACAAACTTTTATTTCGATACGATTTATTTTACTCGACAAAGCGTGTTTTTTCTATAAAGACACTCAGTCTAAACAGTCTAATCAATTGGCTTTTATTTTCGTCTGACAATTTAGCTTAAGATGGGTATTCGTAGGCTATAGACTATGCTTTTATCATGAAGGGAAAAACGTTTCATTCTAATTGCACCTTTGCTGCTTGTTGTGAAGTGAAAGTGACCCATTTGTCAGGAATGGTGACCCATACTCTTAACCCATCCAGAGAGTAGTGAACACACTTATAAGAACAGGCCCTTTTCCTTTAAAATGCCGTTTATGTCATCTAAAAAAATCTATATAATAATTACTCGACAATAGCTTTTTTGTGTCAGCATTTCCCTTATTGTTTCTATATGTGAACAGTCTCCATCATTTTTAGATTTTTGATCGTCAAAAGCTTATAGCGTGTTAAACTGAATGCATGCGGTTGGCTTGTTAATAAGCATTTCTTGCCATTTAATCAGTTGTCAGCAACAGGCTAGTGTTCCAACATTTAAAAACATGACCCAATAAAACTATTCAAAAGGAAGGAAGAAGTATTTGGTCAGACCGTGAAGTCGAACTCATGTTGTTTGAATCAGTACATTACTGCTGCTGCGCATGCGGTCCACTGCGCTACCGAGGCTGCCACCTTTATGAACGAAGTCAAGGCATTTTACAAACATGAACGTACACACTCTAAAAAATATGCCGTTTGTGCACCATATGATAAACGAAAAGGAAGATAAACGTGCCCAATGGAAAAATATCACATAAGGAAAGTCTAAACATTATTTGCAATAAAGTATAAAACAGGAAATGTTATTAATTTACATTTAGACATTTAGCAGACGCTTTTATCCAAAGCGCCATACAAAGAGTTTAGGAGCAATAAGCGATATGTCATACAGGAGCCATAATACATTAAGTGCCAATACAAAGTTACTGGTTTCAACAAAAGCTAGACCACTACCTGTAGAGAGAAAGAGAGGGTTAGTGTGTGTTTTTTTTCTTCATTTGTCTGTCAAGTATTCGCAGTGATGGGTTTTAAGTAGTTTTTGAATGTTGTGAGAGATGTGGTTGAACAGACAGAGTTAGGAAGAATGTTCCACCAGGAAGGAGTTGTGAATGAGAACGAGCGGGAGAGAGATTTACTGCCCTTATGGGAAGGCAATACAAGACGCCGCTGGTTTGCTGAACGCAGGGATCTTGATGGGTGTAGGAGTGCCGGTGGGTGTGAAAGTAAGCCGGTGCAGATCCAGTGATAGTCCTGTAGGCAAGCATTAGTGACTTGAATCTGATACGGGCTGCAACCGGTAGCCAGTGAAGAGAGATGAAAAGGGGAGACACATGAGCCCTTTTGGGCTGTTGGAAGACGAGGCGTGCTGCTGCGTTCTGAACCAGCTGGAGCGGTTTGATAGCCTTTGCAGGAAGACCAGCAAGGAGAGCATTGCAGTAGTCCAACCTTGAGATTACCAGGGCCTGGACAAGGAGTTGTGCCGCATGCTCAGTGAGATAGGGTCTGACCTTTCTAATGTTGAATAAGGCATATCTGCATGACCGTGTTGTCTTTGCCATGTGATCATTGAAGGACAGCTGTTCATCAAATATGACTCCAAGATTCCTGGCTGTTTTGGAATGGGTGATTGTGGTATTGCCAAGATGGATGTTGAGATCGTGTTGCACCCTGGGTTGTGCCGGAAACACAAGTAGTTCTGTCTTGGCAGGGTTCAGCTGGAGGTGATGTCCTTTCATCCAAGCTGAGATGTCCTCGAGGCGAGCTGCTACAGTGGTATCGTCTGGGTGAAACGAGATGTAGATCTGGGTGTCGTCAGCATAACAGTGATACGAGAAGCCATGTGCCTGTATGATGGGTCCCAAGGATGTTGTGTAGATGGAAAAAAGCTGCGGATCAAGTACAGATCCCTGAGGGACCCCAGTGATCATGTGGTGAGCAGTGGACAGCGAGCCCCTCCATGACACCCTGAAGGATCTGCCGGAACCAGCGGAGAGGACAGCCTGAGATTCCTAGCGATGACAGGGTTGCTAGCAGTATCTGGTGATTGACAGTGTCAAACGCTGCAGATAGGTCTAGCAGAATTAGGACCGAGGATTTAGATTCCGCCTTGGCTAGCCGCAGTGCTTCTGTGACCGATAGATTTGTTTTGATGCCAGACTGCTTGTCATCCAGTAGTTTGTTCGGGGATAGGTAGGAAGACACCTGGTTGAAAGCTGCCCTTTCAAGTGTTTTTGCAATTAATGGGAGAAGAGAGACAGGTCTGTAACTGTTGGGAGTAGAGGGGTCCAATGTGGGTTTCTTCAGTATGGGCGTGACCTGGGCCTGTTTGAATGTGAAGTCTGGTGACTTCAGTGTCTGTCAGTGGGGTGAAAGAGGAGAGTTCGATGGTTGAAGTGATATTATGATAGAATATGAGTAAGTAACAAGGTTCAATAAAAGGAAGGAAGGAGGCGGGAACCGGCGAACATTCAACAAACTTTAATACAAAATAAACAAACAATAACACGGAAGTAAAATGGCCGGCAGCCACCTCACGGTCGACTGCCGGTGATGTGGAAAAAAGTTGATCTTGTAGTTCAAAAAATCTCAGACAAAGAAGGTCCAGGTGTCAAAGAGTTAACTTTGTGAGATGTTCCCAAAGCATCTGAAAACCAAGTGATTTCCAGCCTATATTTATACTAAAACTTCTGAAAGATGTTCCCTTCTAAAACCAACCAGGTAATTTCCTGTTATCTCTTAATCTTATTAACCAATTGTCGTTTTTCTGCCACAAATAAATCCCAGGCAACAAGGTACATATTTAATGGGGGTGCGCTGGCCAACCTTTTTCTTAATACAGCTGTTTTCAAGGACACTGGAGTTATTAAAAAGCTGGACCATGTCCATATCTTATCTATACCAAGTCACCTCATATTAAATCATCAGAAACATCCGGATCATGTTTTTTTGTGTCTAAACTTCTTGAACTCAGGCCTCAGGCTTCTACAGCCCAGATACATTACTGGATTTTATATTGCTGCATTGCTCAAATGTGCTCTTAAACATGCTTAAAATGATATAAAGTGCATATATGTGAACAATCATTAATTAGGTATACTGATTGCAACATTAAATCATCAAATCATCTTTATAATTAATTTGTATGTAATAATCTTTGGTTAAATTTGATTTCAGATCATTCTACTAATACACTCATGTATACTAATGTTCCTATGAATACTTCCTAATACTGCTTAGGTCTTAGGAATATTATAACTGTGGTGAATAACAGTGCCCAGTGCGTGTAAAATATATCTAAATATGTTTTGTCTGTGCCCAAAATCACTCAGAAATTACACAAAACCGGCCACAAGAACATAAACTTAGCACATGTCCGGGCCCGGGCCTCTCTCCTGTCGCTTGTCCACTTATACTCCTCCGACAGAGTCGCTGATTCACACTGTCACTCACGCCACCGGCCCCGCCTCGTTCCCCCACGACTCTCCTCCCACTTTCCTCGTTACAGAGTGAACTTGACATTATTAAAAATAATTGTGTGGACATCTGTGAATCCTCACAAAAACAGTACCGAGTTACCACAATGTTTATTCATAATGATTAAAAAACATTCTTAATCATATGTCTTTTTCAAGGTTTTTGTATTTTGAGGTGATTGAAGGTCTTTGTGACTGAGGCCACGCCCACTTGTTTGCTCTTTTAATCTGGACTCTTGATCCATTAATCACCTTTAAGTCCTGTGACAGCGAGACAGACACTTCACACACATCTGAAGAATCCTCCACACATTCATTCTGTTCACGGTAAGAATATCATTCATCCATCAGCTTCTGAGTTATTGTTTATCATCTGTTTTTACACAGTTTTATTTGATATGGCTGTTATTCATAACACTGTGAATGGATTGTCTATCTGATAGTGAAGTTGTATTGTTCAGCTGCCATTTGCTAAATCCCAGCAAACACAAAACGTTCCCCTAACGTTAGTTTTTGGTTCCCATTTGGTTATTTTTGGGGAACCAAAAAAGAATGTTCTAAGAACGTTCCTTTCAGGGTCTTTTTTTTTGCAACCAGAAAATAACTTTCCCAGGTGGTTATACGTTTTTTTGTTATCTTTACTGTAATAAAACGTTAGTTTCATGGATTCTGTAACTTTTGAAGAGCGTTCCACAACGTTAGTTTTTGGTTCCCAGAACGTTATGGAAACCATAAACTAACGTTCTTTTTCCGTAAAGAAAACCTTCCTGGAGAACCAAAAACGAACCTTAAAAAAGAATGTTCTTGGAACCAAAAACTGTTAGCTGGGATTCAATGTTTTGTTTTTGTTATCAGTACAGGTGCAGCTCATTTCTCTTTGTCTGATAATCAACACGTTTTAAGCGATTGTTATGAAACAAATTTCATTTAAGAGCATCAATGAAGATATGCGTTGTGATGAATAAAAAGCCTCCTGCTGTGGCTGTATCTCTACAGTGAAGAATGGCACAGAAAGCAGAGAGAGCGCCATCCACAGACAGGTAGATGAAGCTTTTCATTGCTGTGATGTTTGTCCAGAAGCAATAACTGAAGATGAAACTTCGGTGTCTTCCCGTGACAGCGTTAAATCTGTCCAGTCGTCCGATGCCGTCCCTAAATCAGCCCTCCGGAAGACCGCGTCCGGTGACACCATCACAAAAACAACAAAGAAGAAATCCAGCGAGGACGCCATGAATAAGGTTTACACCAACCTGCTGAACAGCGTCTTTGGTCAGGTGTGTGTTTGCCCACATCATCCTGTCATCACTCATCGCGTCATACAAAGAGGATTTTCACACGTGATGCCTCGCGTGCTACATATGAGTCTTCTGTAGACCTTTCATATCAGAATGTGTTTTACAGAGTTAGATCATAGGCCTAACACACAGCTTTCATGCATGTTTTTCCACGCAAGCGTGAATTATTAGAATGAAATCATTTCGTGAGATGAGCAAGAAATCTACAGCACAACTCGAAAACCCCTGTGACCTCATTTATGACACAAAACATGTTGTGTATTGAAATGTTTTCCCATACAAATACAGATGAAAAGTACGTGAGCACAATCCGTGAACACAAATAAAATCAACATAGACGTGTACTAACTAACTAACTAAGTTAATCATGGGATTGACGTCAAACCTGTCCCTTTGCGCGCGCGCGCGCGCAAACACACACACACACACACACACATGTCTGGTTTATTATCTCCGTGTGGACAGTCCATGTAGGCGTAATGATTTTTATAACTCTATATTTTATCCCTTAAACCTAACGATCTTGGAAAACTTCTTGCATTTTTAGATTTTCAAAAAATATTGTTCTGTACGATTTATAAGCTTTTGCCCGTGGGGACCTCAATTTAGGTGACACGAGTCCTCATGAGTTGGTGTGCATCCAGGTTTAAGTCCCCACCGGGATATAAAAACAAGGCATGTGTGTGTGTGTTAAAGCACTGGGGTAATCCGTGTAATGCAGGTAATAATAGGTGCTGACGGGGATTCAGTGTCACTCTTCATTTACACTGATGTGTGTTGGGGTGAAGATGGTGTGTTTGAAAAGATTGTGCGGTTGTCAGTTTTGTTCTCTCTGTGTGTG
Organism: Triplophysa siluroides; assembly: GCA_006030095.1. NCBI lineage: Eukaryota > Metazoa > Chordata > Actinopteri > Cypriniformes > Nemacheilidae > Triplophysa > Triplophysa siluroides. Next base: position 443,436 of record VCII01000491.1, on the reverse strand, counting down.
TTGATCAGGAGAGAGAGTTATCTCAGCCCGAGCTGGACGGTGAGTATTCAACATGACATCATTCAATCACAATGAGCATCATGAGTACATCATACATGTGCTGTGATGTGTTGTGTGTGTTTTTCAGAGCTGGCTGAAGCGTTTAAGGAGTTTGATTATGATCAGGACGGATATCTGAACTATAAAGATCTGGCAGAATGCATGAGGACGATGGGTTACATGCCCACTGAGATGGAGCTCCTGGAGATCATTCAACAGATCAAAATGAGATGTGTGTGTGTGTGTGTGTGTGTTTAGCTTCAGCTGATGTAATTGTGTAACTGTCTTGTGTGTGTGTGTGTGTGTGTGTGTGTTTAGCTTCAGCTGATGTAATTGTGTAACTGTCTTGTGTGTTGTGTGTGTGTGTGTTTAGCTTCAGCTGATGTAATTGTGTAATGTGTGGTGTGTGTGTGTGTGTGTTTAGCTTCAGCTGATGTAATTGTGTAATGTTTAGCTTCAGCTGATGTATTGTGTAACTGCTTGTGTGTGTGTGTGTGTGTGTTTAGCTTCAGCTGATGTAATTGTGTAACTGTCTGTGTGTGTGTGTGTGTGTGTGTGTGTTTTAGCTTCAGCTGATGTAATGTGTAATGTTTAGCTTCAGCTGATGTAATTGTTGTCTTGTGTGTGGTGTGTGTGTGTGGCTTCACTGATGTAATTGTGTAACTGTCTTGTGTGTGTGTGTGTGTGTGTGTTTAGCTTCAGCTGATGTAATTGTGTAACTGTCTTGTGTGTGTGTGTGTGTGTGTGTGTTTAGCTTCAGCTGATGTAATTGTGTAACTGTCTTGTGTGTGTGTGTGTGTGTGTGTGTGTTTAGCTTCAGCTGATGTAATTGTGTAACTGTCTTGTTGTGTGTGTGTGTGTGTGTGTGTGTTTAGCTTCAGCTGATGTAATTGTGTAACTGTCTTGTGTGTGTGTGTGTGTGTGTGTTTAGCTTCAGCTGATGTAATTGTGTAACTGTCTTGTGTGTGTGTGTGTGTGTGTGTTTGGCTTCAGCTGATGTAATTGTGTAACTGTCTTGTGTGTGTGTGTGTGTGGTGTTTGCTTCAGCTGATGTGTATTAGCTTGATGTAATTGTGAACTGTCTTGTGTGTGTGTGTGTGTGTGTGTTTAGCTTCAGCTGATGTAATTGTGTAACTGTCCTTCAGCTGATGTAATTGTGTAACTGTGTGTGTGTGTGTGTGTGTGTTTAGCTTCAGCTGATGTAATTGTGTAACTGTCTTGTGTGTGTGTGTGTGTGTGTGTGTGTTTTGGCTTCAGCTGATGTAATTGTGTAACTGTCTTGTGTGTTAAGTGGGTGGTCTGATGGATTTCGATGATTTCTGTGAGTTGATGGGTCCCAGGATGATGGTGGAGACAGCGGACATGCTCGGTCTCAGAGAACTCAAATGCTCCTTCAGTCAGGTCAGTGGATTCCCACATCTCTAAACCACTCCAGATAACAACAAACAAACAATATAACAGTGCATGTGTTGTGCTCAGGGCTTTCATCACCCTGTTTGTGTGTGTGTGTGTGTGTGTGTGTGTGTGTGTGTGTGTGTGTGTGTGTGTGTGTGTGTGTGTGTGTGTGAGACAGTTTGACACAGATGGAGATGGAAAGATCTCTCTGGATGAGATGAAGGAGGCGGTGAAGACTCTGTTAGGAGAGAAACTCAAGAAGGGAGAACTGGAGGATATTCTGAAGGAGTTGGATCTGAACGGTGATGGAACGGTGGACTTTGATGGTGAGCACATCTACACACGTCTATCTCTTACACACACACCACTTTTGGTATTAGGATTATACAGACCCTACAAACAATTCAGCTGAATGAAAAGCCGTGGATGATCATATTGTCCACATGTGATGAGAGCAACAGATCTGTTTTCTTCCAGAGTTTGTGATGATGTTGTCAGTACGGTGAATCTTCATCATCCTCAGACAGCAGGAGGTAGAAGAGGATGATGTCATCACTGTTGTTTTCTTATTCCATCTTCTCAACAAACTTTAACCAACAAACTCTCCTACACATTGTTTCTAGACGATTGGTTACCACCAAACCCACGCCAAAACAAATCTAAATGTACAGTCGGTCGAACTTTAATGTAATATTCTCCGTTTGTGTTTCATGAACATCACTAGGACTTTGTACATAATGTCATAAGTTTTTCAGTTTTGTTAATAAACAGTAAAGATCTGAAAAAGTGTGGAAATGATTTTCTTCATATGAAAAATATTATTAATCTTGTTAACAGCTGTTAAAGTGCAGTAAATTAAATACATGCAAATGAAGTGCCAGAATGCAAGAACACATGAGCTGCATGAAATAAAAGCGGAACACCACAGGATTATGAAGTCTGCAGATGTTTCATTTATGTGAAAATGCGTTTTTTAAAGTATTATGTCATAAAATCCTGGTGTCCACCCGACCGCAGGGGGCGCTGTGTACGATTTTTCAGGCTTTTGACATGTTTTTTTTTTTTATTATTATTATTATTAAACATTAACATGTCCATTATAATTTTCTATAAACAATACATTCACATATTAGAAGAAAAAAACCCACAAACAAACAAAAATGACAATTATATCAAGAATAACAAACTATCTCTTGTTTCTTCTCCACTCACTGTGTGTTCAATTGATGTAATAACCAGAGTTATTATAGTTTTCATTTTAGTTTTATTAATATTTCAATTTAGCTTTTATTTTTAGATCTTTAGTTTTATGTTCATTTTATTTAAAGTTTTAGCAATTGTGGTATATGCTTTTGTCATTTTATATTTTCTATGTTGCTATGTAATATTAATGAATTTCTATTTTAGTGGTATTTTATTGTTTGTTTGTTTATTATTATAATTTTAGTGCTTTATAAACTTATTTAATTTATTTTTGAGGCAACATTAAAAAATGTCCTTTTAATGTTTTTTATATTTTATTTGATATCAATGAACAGAGAAACTTTCAACATTTTACTTTTATTAAACTAAAATAACCTGGGTAATAAGGTTAATTAACACCATTGACTATTAATCATTTCCTTTTTAAAATAAACACGTCATTGTAAAGCATCAGTCAGCATCTGGACATGAAACTAGAGGTGGACAGTGAAGTACATTTTTCTAGTATCTGTACTTTATCAGAGTGTTTATACTTTGGAAACAGCAGTACGTATATAACACAATATAATACTTTTTCATCAATATCATTTTTACGTTTTTGATTTACTTTGAATATCTAAGTACATAAAAAATCCAGCATCTTAATTCTTACTTTAGTTTAGTTTAACTAATCGTAATAAAAAACAGATTTTAATGTACTTGAGCATTAAAGGTAATGAAATTGAATGTATGAAATAGTATGATGTTGTGCTTTATAATGTAGTGAAGGATTTTATTCCGAAGTAAAATCATTCTTATAAACTATTTTATATTATAAAATATACAGATGCTTGACATTTACATTTAGTCATTTAGCAGACGCTTTTACATGTCATACAGGAGCAATAATGCAAAAGGTGCCAATACAAAGTTACTGGTTTCAACAAAGGCTAGACCACCACCTGTTGAGTATTAGTCTTAACTGCTTTAAACGCATTTCACACTAAAAACACTTCTGCGAGAAACCACAGATACAAGTCAAGCAGGCAGTCAGATGTGAGAGACGTTAGGCTGGTTCGACCTCATGCACCGCTGCGCAGACCGATCGACATGTGCAATCAAAGTCTCGCGAGATCAGACTACCCGTATGGCCTCGAATCGTTCTCGCGGGACTGTGATGTCATATTCTGATCGGTCGATACTCACGAGCACATGTCCACTAAAACTTTCTCGATTTAAACAAAAACGTCACTTATCTCTGCCTGAGATTACCTGAGATATCCGTGAAAGTGTGTACTTTAGTTATGTGTTTACTCCCCTTTTACTGTAATAACACCGTTGTTTATTTTTCGAAAGGATTCAGTGTGGCACAATACGACGGGAAATCGTCTGTTTATGTATTTGTTTATTGACAGAATTTTCCGGTTTCCTGTGCCACCGCTTCAAACAAATCCCGGAATCGCCCTGAGTGTGTGTGTGAGCACACTCCTGTGTGTGTGTGTGTGTGTGTGTGTGTGAGCACACGCCTGTGTGTGTGTGTGTGTGTGTGGTGTTTAGTAGGTGCGTCACGCGGGTTTTTCCGCAGGGCGGGGCTTCGTGGGACACTTTCGCTTCGCGGAGGCTCGCGGAAGGGAAGCGTCGTCGCGGTGTTTCTTTAGGGTTGTTAGTTCTTCACCGAAGTCCGGAACCGGCCGACTGCCACCCGACAGACGGTCAAATGGACGGTAAGTGAAGTTTGATCGCCGCGTGTGCGCGCGTTTATTCGTGTCGTGTACGCGCCGAGAGGACACTCCCGAACCCAAAGCTCGCGCTCCGGTTCTGCTGTGAAATCGCTTCCGTTCACCGAACACCGACACCAGAAAGTCAAGAGTAATCACAAGTCCCCCAAGAGTTCTTCGTGGTGTCAAACGTGATTGTGTACGCGACGACGTTACATCATAAACACCACGATTAAAAAGTTGTCCTTTCCATTTGAATCATGTCAACAGGTGTGTGTGTGTGTGTGTGTGTGTGTGTGTGTGTGTGTGTGTTCAGACGCTGAACGTAAGTGACATGACGTCATGCAAACAGAGAACGCTTCACAACACGACGAGACTCCTCAGCATCTGTCCCTCTAAAACAAACATAAACAAACACACTGGACTGTAAATAAAAACACGAGTACACATCAGATTGATCTTCAACAAAAGCAGCACACACACACCTGTACAACACAGACATCAGTGGAATCTTCACACTTACATTATTGGAGAAAATGAGAAAAGGTTTCTATTGAATGATGCCCGTCACTGTTCAGAGAAAGTGTTCTTATGATCTATTTGCTCAAGTGTTGTTGGTCTGGCCCTGGACACTTCACATTCTGTCATGACACATATGATTGTGTTTTTTCAGATTGAACATACACTACTGAGCTCATTTAACAGTGAAATCATGCGTTTGTGACAGATGATTGTTGAACACACACACACACACCTTCTCAGGGCTTTTCATTCCTGACGTGGATGATGTGCTTTTCTGTGGAGTTATTCAGCTGTTTGTTAAGTGTATAATCAAAATAACTCACTTGTCATTCATCTCACTTCACTGGTTTCAGTTGAGTAGACGAGCAGCTGCACATTCAGCTCACTTCTCTTTTATTCTAGAGTCTCCATCACACAAACGTAGATTTATTATCGGTGTGACCAGTGCTCGGGTCGGGCGGGTCAGCAGCAGGCGTTTGCGTCATTTGTTTGTACTTTGTCCCACTGCGTTGGATCATTTTAGCTCTTAAAACTCATCTTTAAGCAGTGAAATAGCTTATGTAAAGTTGTTTTATGTCATAATTAATTCCTCATGCCTTAAAATGACTTGTATGCAACTCGACACTCCTGCTTCATTGAGTATGCATGGCTTCATGAATATGCAAATGAGTCCCCGCCGGGAGTCAGCGGACCCTGAACAAATAGGTACATCTTGGCCATTTAAGCTTGAATATGTTACGTGGGGTAATATGATGTACCATGAACAAGAGGCTGTGGCTTTATGGAGAAAATACTCGGCAGAGGTTTCATTTGATGAATTTGCACAAGGTTTATCTTTAAGCTTATTAAAAACACCTCACAGACATATGAACAACATTCAAAATGTGATTTGCACCACAGGAGACTTTCAGTTCTTTTTATTCTGAAGACTTTGTTCTTGCCGTGAACAGTGAACGTGATGGATTCATGTCTTCATTCATGATTCTTCTCATTCTCATGTTTGTTGTGTTGTGTTATGGAGCAGTAAGTGTTCAGATCAGAGTTTGTTGTGTTATTTCTGTGTAGTTTGTCAGGATGATGATGATGTCTCTGCAGATGATCATGTTCATATGTGATGTGATGTTATATTTGTTCTTTCAGGGCTCTTTCACACCTGGGCGCAGCCCACCGTGGCTCAAGGTGAGACGATATAGACGAGCGGTTGAATGTAGTTCAGAATCACGTCACATTATAATCTGGATTGATGGTGGTGTGTTTTTCTCCAGGTCCGTATGTAGAGATCATCGAGCAGCCGAAGGCGCGAGGGATGCGTTTCCGTTATAAATGTGAGGGTCGATCTGCCGGGAGTATACCCGGAGAAAAGAGCAACGACACCACCAAAACACACCCAGCTATCAAGGTGAATTTACACCGTCACACACACACACACACACACACAACATGAACTCGACATGAATTCTGTCTGCTTATACATTCAGAACATCATCACAACAGTGAGAAATCACACAGATTTATCATGTATTCTCAAACATGTATGGACCCTAACGTCATCCATCCTTACACTTATTCACCTCTGATCATTATCAACAATATAACTAGATTGAAAAATAACAATAGTAATGTCAAATAAATGTTTTGTCATAGATATTATTCCAGGCTTGTCCTTTACATGAATCTTAGTTTTTGTGAGTATGTAATGTGAGAGATGATTGTGTTTCATGTGTTGATGATTTGTGCTCTTCATAGGTTCATCATTACAGCGGTCCGCTGAGGGTCAGAATCTCACTGGTGACCAAGAATCAGCCGTATAAACCTCACCCACACGAGCTGGTGGGCAAAGACTGTAAACATGGATATTATGAGGCCGATTTACAGGAGCGACGCATTCACAGGTGGATTTACCTCGTGTGTGTGTGTGTGTTCTCTCGTCTCTTCACAATCTGACACTCTGAGTTGTAGTCGTCCGTCACAATCTGACTTGTCGGTCACAATCTGACAGTGTGTGTGTGTTCTCTCCGTCACAATCTGACTGTGTGTTCTCCTCCACACAATCTGACAGTGTGTGTGTGTTCTCTCCGTCACAATCTGACAGTGTTGTGTGTGTGTTCTCTCCGTCACAATCTGACAGTGGTGTGTGTGTTCTCTCCGTCACAATCTGACAGTGTGTGTGTGTTCTCCGTCACAATCTGACAGTGTGTGTGTGTGTGTTCTCTCGCAATCTGACAGTGTGTGTGGGGTGTTCTCTCCGTCACAATCTGACAGTGTGTTGTGTGTGTGTTCTCTCCGTCACAATCTGACAGTGTGTGTGTGTTCTCTCCGTCACAATCTGACAGTGTGTGTGTGTGTTCTCTCCGTCACAATCTGACAGTGTGTGTGTGTGTGTTCTCTCATCACAATCTGACAGTGTGTGTGTGTTTCTCTCCATCACAATCTGACAGTGTGTGTGTGTTCTCTGTCACAATCTGACAGTGTGTGTGTGTGTGTGTGTTCTCTCCTCACAATCTGACAGTGTGTGTCTCCGTGTGTGTGTGTGTGTTCTCTCCGTCACAATCTGACAGTGTGGTGTGTGTTCTCTCCGTCACAATCTGACATGTTGTGTTCTCTCCGTCACAATCTGACAGTGTGTGTGTGTGTGTGTGTGTCTCTCCATCACAATCTGACAGTGTGTGTGTGTGTGTTCTCTCCATCACAATCTGACAGTGTGTGTGTGTGTGTGTGTCCTCCGGCACAATCTGACAGTGTGTGTGTGTGTGTGTTCTCTGCGTCACAATCTGACAGTGTGTGTGTGTGCAATCTGACAGTGTGTGTGTGTGTGTGTTTCTCTCCGTCACAATCTGACAGTTTGTGTGTGTTCTCTCCGTCACAATCTGACAGTGTGTGTGTGTTCTCTCCGTCACAATCTGACAGTGTGTCTCTCCGTCACAATCTGACAGTGTGTTCTCTCCGTCACAAGTGTGTGTTCTCTCCGTCACAATCTGACAGTGTGTGTGTGTGTCACAATCTGACAGTGTGTGTGTGGTCACAATCTGACAGTGTGTTGTGTTCTCTCCGTCACAATCTGACAGTGTGTCCGTCACTCTCTCACAATCTGACAATCACAATCTGTGTGTGTGTGTTCTCTCCGTCACAATCTGACAGTGTGTGTGTGTTCTCTCCGTCACAATCTGACAGTGTGTTGTGTGTGTTCTCTCCGTCACAATCTGACAGTGTGTGTGTGTGTGTCTCTCTCCGTCACAATCTGACAGTGTGTGTGTGGTTCTCTGTCACAATCTGACAGTGTGTGTGTGTTCTCTCCGTCACAATCTGACAGTGTGTGTCGGTGTGTGTGTTCTCTCCGTCACAAGTGTGTGTTCTCTCCGTCACAATCTGACAGTGTGTGTGGTGTGTGTTCTCTCCATCACAATCTGACAGTGTGTGTGTGTGTTCTCTCCATCACAATCTGACAGTGTGTGTGTGGTGTGTGTGTGTCTCTCCTCACAATCTGACTCTCTCGTCACAATCTGACAGTGTGTGTGTGTGTGTGTTCTCTCTCTCTCCGTCACAATCTGACAGTGTGTGTTCTCTCCGTCACAATCTGACGTGTGTGTGTGTGTGTTCTCTCCATCACAATCTGACAGTGTGTGTGTGTGTGTGTTCTCTCTCTTTGTTGTGTGTGTCTCTCCGTCACAATCTGACAGTTTGTGTGTGTTTCTCTCCGTCACAATCTGACAGTGTGTGTGGGTGTGTTCTCTCCTCACAATCTGACATGTGTGTGTTCTCTCCATCACTGACAGTGTGTGTGTGTTCCTCTCGTCACAATCTGACAGTGTGTGTGTGTGTTCTCTCCGTCACAATCTGACAGTGTGTGTGTGTGTGTGTGTTCTCTCCGTCACAATCTGACAGTGTGTGTGTGTGTGTCAACAATCTGACAGTGTGTGTGTGTTTCTCTCCGTCACAATCTGACTCTGACAATCTGACAGTGTGTGTTCTCTCCGTCACAATCTGACAGTGTGTGTGTGTTCTCTCCGTCACAATCTGACAGTGTGTGTGTGTTTGTTCTCTCCGTCACAATCTGACAGTGTGTGTGTGTGTGTGTGTCTGACAGTGTGTGTGTGCGTCACAATCTGACAGTGTTCTCTGTGTTGTGTGTGTTTCTCTCTCCGTCACAATCTGACAGTGTGTGTGTGTTCTCTCCGTCACAATCTGACAGTGTGTGTGTGTGTTCTCTCCGTCACAATCTGACAGTGTGTGTGTGTGTGTTCTCTCCGTCACAATCTGACAGTGTGTGTGTGTGTGTGTTCTCTCCGTCACAATCTGACAGTGTGTGTGTGTGTTCTCTCCATCACAATCTGACAGTGTGTGTGTCCTCCGTCACAATCTGACAGTGTGTGTGTGTGTGTTCTCTGCGTCACAATCTGACAGTGTGTGTGTGTGTGTGTGTTCTCTCCGTCACAATCTGACAGTGTGTGTGTGTTCTCTCCGTCACAATCTGACAGTGTGTGTGTGTTCTCTCCGTCACAATCTGACAGTGTGTGTTCTCTCCGTCACAAGTGTGTGTTCTCTCCGTCACAATCTGACAGTGTGGTGTGTGTTGTGTTCTCTCCATCACAATCTGACAGTGTGTGTGTGTGTTCTCTCCATCACAATCTGACAGTGTGTGTGTGTGTGTGTGTGTCCTCCGGCACAATCTGACAGTGTGTGTGTGTGTGTTTGTCACATCTGACAGTGTGTGTGTGTGTGTTTCTCTCCGTCACAATCTGACACACAATCTGACAGTGTGTGTGTGTGACAGTGTGTGTGTGTGTTCTCTCCGTCACAATCTGACAGTGTGTGTGTGTGTTCTCTCCATCACAATCTGACAGTGTGTGTGTGTGTGTGTTCTCTCCATCACAATCTGACAGTGTGTGTGTGTGTGTTCTCTCCATCACAATCTGACAGTGTGTGTGTGTTCTCTCCATCACAATCTGACAGTGTGTGTGTTCTCTCCGTCACAATCTGACACAATCTGACAGTGTGTGTGTGTTCTCTCCATCACAATCTGACAGTGTGTGTGTGTTCTCTCCATCACAATCTGACAGTGTGTTGTCTCCATCACAATCTGACAGTGTGTGTGTGTGTTCTCTCCATCACAATCTGAGTGTGTGTGTGTGTGTTCTCTCCATCACAATCTGACAGTGTGTGTGTGTGTGTTCTCTCCATCACAATCTGACAGTGTGTGTGTGTGTGTGTGTGTGTGTGTTCTCTCCATCACAATCTGACAGTGTGTGTGTGTGTGTGTGTGTGTGTGTGTGTGTGTTCTCTCCGTCACAATCTGACAGTGTGTGTGTGTGTGTGTGTGGTGTTCTCTCCGTCACAATCTGACAGTGTGTGTGTGTGTGTGTTTGTGTGTGTTCTCTCCGTCACAATCTGACAGTGTGTGTGTGTGGTTCTCTCCATCACAATCTGACAGTTTGTGTGTGTTCTCTCCGTCACAATCTGACAGTTTGTGTGTGGCACAATCTGACAGTTTGTGTGTGTTCTCTCCGTCACAATCTGACAGTGTGTGTGTGTGTTCTCTCCATCACAATCTGACAGTGTGTGTGTGTGTTCTCTCCATCACAATCTGACAGTTTGTGTGTGTTCTCTCCGTCACAATCTGACAGTGTGTGTGTGTTCTCTCCATCACAATCTGATCGTGTGGGTGTGTGTGAAGATGTTTTTGGTCAGCTCTATATTTAAATCGTTACTTCTTCCTGTTTGAGCCGCCAACAGAAACTGAAATGTTTCCAGAAGACGTTGAATTTTCCGTCCTTGGGTTTGATTGGCGTGTCTGTGTTTCAGTTTCCAGAATCTGGGGATTCAGTGCGTTAAGAAAAAGGACGTGGGAGAAGCTGTGTCCTGTCGAATACAAACACAAAACAACCCATTTAACAGTACGTCACACACACACACACACACACACACTAGAGTGAAACATGTTTTATACTACCGTTTTTTTATGAACGTGAGATTATGTTGCTTTGGTATTATCACTTTCCATCGGAGTTATTCACATATTTTTATTCTGTGACAACTTATTTACACGATGTGATTTTTTTTTCTTCACGTTGTGTACATTTTGGGACTTTTTTGAAAACAAATAGGTTTTAACAAGAGAGTCAATGGAATGCAAAGATCTCATATCTCAAGCTCAATATCTCAAAAGTGCTCAGAGCGCAGATAGAACCGAATAATTCTGCGGTGATGATTTGTTGAGCAGGTTTGTTTTGTTGCGATCATTTAGCTGAATATTTGTGTGTTGTGTATAAGAGTATCATGTGGTTAGATAGATGTTAACATGAGATCTTCACCTGTCCAGTAAGTAGAGGACCAGTGTGTCGTTTTTTTTTATCGACAGAAATGCAACATAACTATGTGTTCAGAGGTGTATAAAGACTTGACACAATGAAGCGTAATGTTTCTATCATTTTACACCACGGGTCCCCTCGCATGGAATTCATCATGTTGTTTCTACAGAACGTGTTTCATAAATACATCATCTCCTTCGGCAAAGAAGTGAAAACGTGATGTGATCTTAGTTCTGTGCTTCAAAGGGAGGGGGCGGGAGGAGTGAGCCGTCGGTTGCAATTCCTCAACCTCACCACTAGATGCTGCTAAAATCTCCACACTGCTACTTTAAAGCGTATATCAGATTGTGTTGGTATCAGAGCTCCTGTCTTGTGTTTTCAGTTCCTGAAGCTAAGATCTGGGAGGAGGAGTTTGATCTGAACGCCGTACGGCTGTGTTTTCAGGTGTTCATCACTCTGCCCAGCGGTGATCTGTTTCGTCTGGAGCCCGTCGTCTCTCAGCCCATCTACGACAACAGTCAGTTAACATTAAAACCTCTCAATCTTTGCTTTTGAAGTTTTATTTTAGTGGCTTTTTATGCCTTTACTGTGACAGGACAGTAGAGAGCTGACAGGACTCTGGAGACGGTCCTGTCTTTTATACACGTTCATGAGGACATTTTTATATGAAGATGTACATGAGCTATTAGAGAAATCACTCATCTACATGATCAGTTTTTAAGAACGCACACAAACTTCTTTTTGTTCCTATTTATTATTATTTTTACTTGTCATTGAGAGTGTTACCACAATTCGAGGCTTTGATGAAACAGTATACCGTGGTAAAAGCCTGCAGCAATTATTTTCTTATGAGACCGTGATATTGTGACGTGTACGTGTATGAAAGAGTTGACTGTAAGATGAATCAGTGAAATATGAACGCTTTTTTATTGAACTGTAACTGCATCGGTGTGTGTGTTGAGTGTAGCCGTGTTGTGTAACGTGAGGCGTGTGTTTGTGTGTCCGCTCAGGAGCTCCAAACACGGCCGAGCTGAAGATCTGTCGGGTGAACAGAAACTCCGGCACCTGTCAAGGAGGAGACGAGATCTTTCTTCTGTGTGATAAAGTTCAGAAGGGTGCGTGTTAGCATCAGCGCTGCGTCACGTGTTAACGTGTCATGTGTGTTAGAATCGCATTGACACGCGTCTGTAATCTCTCTGACCCTCAGAGGACATCGAGGTGAGGTTTTTCTGGGACACGTGGGAGAGCAAAGGATTGTTCTCGCAGGCTGACGTTCACAGACAGGTGGCCATCGTGTTCCGCACGCCGGCGTACCGCGACACCAACCTGACGGAACCCGTGCGCGTGAGAATGCAGCTGCGCCGGCCGTCAGATCGAGAGGTCAGCGAACCCATGGACTTCCAGTACCTGCCCGCGGATCCAGGTCAGATCCTCTCCACATTCTCCTGAAACATGACGGCACGGGTGAAAACTCACCGGTGTGGTTGGGTCGTTAATGAACGTCTGGTGTGCTTTGTGTTGAGCAGATGAGCACAGAATCCTGGAGAAGAGAAAGAGAACTGAAGGAATGCTGCAAAACCTCAAACTCAACAGCATCATTTCAGGTCTGAGTTCACAGGCGTTAACATACAGGACCGGTGAACGTGCGTGTCTGTTTTTAACCTTCCAGTTTTGTGTTCAGGTTCATCTGGTCCCGCGGACAGACGGCCGTTCACCACAGCCAAAAGATCTCTAGCCAAACCTGTAGCCGCGAGCGGTCCCCTGACAGGTAAATCACACGCTCACGTTTCTTTTCATCTGAGAGCGAGTGAATACAGAATACTGACAGACATGTGTCTTTCAGCTTCAGCTGCGTCTGGAGGTCCGTCAGTGAAGACGTCTCATCCGTTCTTCAGTGTGACTCCGGGTCATCTGTTCGCTCCGTCCTCTCAGAGTTCACTCAAAGCCGAGCCGTGCGCGTCCACCGGTGACACGTGGCCGTTCCTCAGCACCTTGGTGGACCCTCAGCTCAAAGCCAGCGCGACTCAAGTCTTCCCCACCGTCAACCTCTCCGATCTACACGACTTTCCCTTCAGCAACTTCGCCGCACGGCCACAGGATCAGATCAGCGCAGCCGACGGTGCCGGCGGCACAGCGGTGTCACAAGACGCACAGAACGCGTTCGGCGGCGGAGCCTTCAGGGTCGACCCCCCCCTGACCGAAGACTTTCCTGAGTTCCCCAGCTTCTCTGAAGTGCAAGGCTCTGACATGGACAACATCAACATCGAGGACATCCAGGCGCTGCTGGGTCAGGGCGGACTCTCCGGTGAAGGAGGACTCGCCATGGCAACCTCATCGGTCATGGGCAAGTCTACAGACGCGTTGGAACAGTCCGCCAATCCTGCGGGGAACAGCTCGGCCTGGATGCCCCTCCCCCCGAGCATCGCCAGCTACATAAACCACGAGAACATGATCGACAGTCCGCAGGCTCCGGCCCCAGGGTCCTCCGTACTGGAGGACTTCGAAATGATCAGTTCCATGGATGAAGATCGTCTCATGTCCATCTTGACCAGCAACAACCAAGTGAGCTTTCAGCCGGGACATCCCACCTAAACGCTGACACGGAGAAACCTGTTTATCTGGACGTTCAGGTGACTCTTACCGGTCAGAACCTGTGGTGGGGGGTCTCACGTAGTGCCTTAAGTTTAAAGTCACCATCGGACATCGACGAACCGCTTCTCTGCAGACAGCGACACGTGCAGCTTGACACAGTTGCCTTGGAAACCAGCACGGCCAATCATCAAGAACTGTATCTTTAGCATTATTGCCAAGTGTCTTTAGAGATTTATAACCTGCACTGAACAAGAGTTACAGTAAAATATCACCCACGTGAGAAAATACTGTGGAATACTTTCGTATTTACTACGGTAAACTTTACGTATGTTCCTCTGTTTGATTATACTGAAGACTGTAGAATAGGAGACTGTAGTGGTTTTAAATGAAAACTAAGGTATACCACAGTGCTTCTCATGGGGGTTCTAAAATGAAATGTATAAAATGACCATTTATTTACACTTATGCTTGGATAGTTGACAAAAATCCCGCACATGTGTGTCTTAGGGTGTGACATAGCAGAAGTCTAGAAAACAAACTGTCAGTTATATATTCTTTTATATTATTATTATTTATGTTTATAATATAAAATAAAATAACAATGAGGATTTGTAATGAATGTGAACGTTAAGACATCAAGCGTTCACGGTTGGGTTTGATGAACACCTGAGTTCTCTCTCTCTCTCTCTCTGTTGTCTCTATAAGCTGACAGCGCACACATCATCTTTTCTTCTGGCCTGTGATGAAGTTTGGTGTCAACGTTCTGACTGGTTCAACATCATCATCCTGTGCACTTGTAAAGATTTGAGCTGTAAACCTGTCGCCTGTCACACTCGATGCTTTGCTCAGTATGTGATCTTATTAAACACACACATACACACATGTATAGTTTTGTAGAGTTCCGTTCTGTCAGAAGTGAGAAACATTAAGCTGTAAATTCATCAGTGTTATGCAGTAATAATAATAATGAAGGAAACGTCTTCGCTTTTGTCGCAAACACCTTCACTTCAGTTTGCTCTGAACTGACAAATAAAGCTGCGTTTGCAACTCGCATGCAAGAGTAAACCGATTTAAACCAGACGACGTTGTACTATATAAGTTAATCCAGACATAAATGTTTGTGTCTCGCTCTTTACTTTGTGACAGTTGTGTTCGCCTCTTTCAGAAAAACAACTATAAGTGGGTTCCGTGTACAAATTCAATCTAGTTTTGTACAATGTTTTGATCCGTAATAAAGATCAATGTCCGGAGAAAAGTTTGCAGCTTGTTTATTGGGCATAATATGTTGAGGTTTAAACAAACACTCTGAAAGAACAAAAAACAACGGTTGCATCTTTCAACAACATGAGCAGGCGTTTAAAGCCCTTAACTTTAATCATCGTGTATTCTCTAGATTTGAACCTGCTAACACGCGGCTCAGTGACTGTAACGCAACAATAATGGAGTGTGTCCAAAACAAAAGCGTTCAAGGACCGTCCGGCTCTCCTCGTCCTCGGCGCAACCGCCAGGCCGTACAGTCTCCGCCACGCGGCGCAAAACAGGGTAATGTTGGGCTTCACGGCTGGGACTTCTAGGTGACTTCCAGATTGGTGAGCTTGTTGACAACATGAGAGCGGCGAGGAACACTCTCCAGGTCAAACATGCTCTCGTAGATGGTTGGACAGAGCTTCCAGCGGTTGTTGCGGTAGATTCCCAGATACGAGTAGACGTCAGGTTTATAGTAGAGGACGCACTTGACCCCCGCCGCCCGGATGGCAGCGTCCAGACGCATCACCTGCTCTTCGTCCGTGAAGTTCCTGTTGTAGGCGCAGATCACGTGTTTGGCATCCGACTGGGGGTCTCTGGGGCTCACTTTGGCAGAGCAGATCTTGCCGTCCAGCGTGGACCTGGCGATGCACTCCCAGGCGCGGTCCACTTTGAAGCCGGTGTGCAAATGCATGAGCCACTTGCCCACCAGCACGTTGTGGTTCAACGCCAGCTCCTTGATGATGTGAAAGGTGATGCTTCGGCCGCTGTCCTGCAGCAATTCCCAGCTGTCCTGGAGACCCTCAACGTCCGCGGCGTCCTCACACGAGGTGGGCCCGTGCACGGCGATCCAGCCCACCCGGCCGGAACCTCCTTCGTCTCCGTAGCGACTGACCTGCGAGGGTCTGTTGGACTCTAGCCATCCGTTGAATTCGGTTCGGGGGGTTTTCCGGCCATCGAATACGATCCAGGGGTCCATATCTGCCGCCATGGACGCTGCGGCGTAATCCTCCGCAGAGCAAACCGCTGACCTTCTCGGCCTGGTCAGCGTGATCTCCTTCTTCCATTCTGTTGCTCTGCACATATGTCTTCTGTGAAGTTACAAACAAAAATGCCAAGATTTTCACATCATATACTGTGTGTGACTCAACCCTAACTAGACAAATGGGATCAATAAAGCTTTGGCTCTTTATAGGAAGGCAATTTAAAGAGTTTATTCATGTTATTTTTGATTGTGCCGTCCAATTAATATCAATCAAACTGCCGTTGTTAGGTTTTATTTAAGCCATAATAACTCAAAATATGCAGCTAACAAAATAAAAGACATTAAAACATGAACTTTGATAAATGTTTAAAACGGAGTATTCTCATTTTGGAAACAAACTCTTTATATATTTCTGTGTGTCTATTTTTTTATCTTAATATATATATATACGCATCTCTTTGTCGTCTTATGTCTATGTTGACATCCTGTCTTTTAATCCTGTGAAATCTCGCGATACGTTCAAATATAAACTATGTATCAGAAATGCAATGACATAAAACAACACATGCTTATTACAGACGCACATATCGTCACTTTAAACGATTTCGTGTCGATAAAACACATATTAAAGGGTAAATTCTCACTCTGCTGAGTCACTGAGCTCGCGCGAGCCTCAACACTTCCGACTTCCGGATGCTTTTTCGAACTTTATTTAAACTCGCGGAGTCACACGTCAGCGCGCGAAAGTTCGTCGTAAAACAGCGAGAAGAAGCGGCGCAGAAAACATTCACCGAATTCGCCGTAAAGCGCCGATAAAACTCGCAGACGCGCACCGATGGCGCTTTAAAGACTCCGGCGGCGCGTCGCGGGACTTCAACATCGACATTTATCACGTTTAAAACGGCAGACTGACGGAACCGAGCTCGAGCCGCCGGTACCGGTCCGAATCTCCGCCGATATGCCGAGCAAGAAGAAGAAATACAACTCCAGATTCCCTCCGGTGAGACACCGTATACCCTCACATTACACATATAGAACTAAATCAACCATTTAAAGAGCTTGCGGTGTGTAACTGTGTCTTTGTGAGATGAAGAAGCTTTATTTCTAGTGAGATTAATAACAGAATCACACACATTCATTCAGTCAGTCAGTTAGCCGCTAGCATGCTAAAACGAATGTGTCTGGTCGTTCAGCAGCAGTGATGTTTTAATCAGATATAACTCGCCAGTTTTCATTTCAGATGATGTTTTGGTTAAATATTTGCTCAAACACTAGCGATGAACTTCATTTACTCCCTTAATGAGCTTCACGTTTTCAGTGTGAGAATGTTAGCACTCATGCTAGTGTGTGGTGTGTGTGTGTGTGTGTGTGTGTGTGTGTGTGTGGGATTTAAAGTGTAGTTGAAGGTCTCCGTACTGTCAGATCAGACCTATCATCCCGTTTTCACAAGATGTGTCCAACCCTGATCTGAATGACAGTTAACAGAACCACTTCAGATCTCTGGATCACTTCAGATTCTTCATCTGCATCTGTTGTTGACATGTGATGATAAACATCACGCATGACTGCTCTTCATCTCTGTGTGATGATGTGTTTCAGTTTCACATCACGTGGTGTGTGTCTTCATCAGTGTCTCTGTGTGGTTGCAGGCCAGGATTAAGAAAATCATGCAAACGGACGAAGAAATAGGCAAAGTGGCGGCTGCTGTTCCAGTCATCATCTGTATCCTGAAACTGTCAGCGGTGTTCTCTCATCATTCACCTGATCTCTCTCTCTCACACTCTCTCTCTCTCTCTCACTCTCTCTCTCTCTCCTCTCTCTCTCTCTCTCTCTCACACTCTCTCTCTACACTCTCTCTCTCTCTCTCTCTCTCTCTCTCTCTCTCTCTCTCTCTCACTCTCTCTCTTCTCTCTCTCTCTCTCTCTCTCTCTCTCTCTCTCTCTCTCTCTCTCTACTCTCTCTCTATCTCTCTATCTCTCTCTCTGATGTTCGATTTTATTTTCATATGTTGTAAATATGTCACTCTGCACATCTCTGGACTTGAGCAGGTTTCCAGTGACGAGTAAATAATCTGAATGGAAAAGGCTGTGCAGTTTCACACAATCACAGCCATGCAGGGCCGGGTTTTTAAAGTGTTTAAAACTAGTGTTGTCTGGTCATCGAATCCGTCTTTCCTTAATCGTGAATCGAGCTCGCGCTCTTGAGCTGTTTCTGGAGTCTCTGCTGACGAAGGCCTGCCACGTCACCCAATCACGTAACGCCAAAACCATGACAACGTCACACCTGTAAGTCACATGACTCCTGTAACAGCCCGGCTTCATTTCAGCCGTCTCATTTCCTCGCGCCTTTGTGTGTGTGTGTAGTAAACAGTGCATAGAACTGGAGCAACAGTTTGACTTCCTGAAGGATCTGGTGGCAACAGTGCCTGACATGCAGGGGGAGGGGGAGGAGAACCACACCGAGGGAGCGGAGAAGATCCCACGCAGGTCAGATCCCGTCATCCTCCTTTCAGCCTGTCAGCCCTGCGTTGTGTCTGATTGTGTGTTGTGTGTGTTTTCAGAGGTCGTAAGCCTGGCTCGGGACGCAAGAACGGCGGCACCGGCGCGAAGGCCAGAGACAAGAAACTGTCTGGAACGGAATCGGAGCAAGAGGTTAAAGCTTTTCCTTCACTCACGAGCAGTCTGTATTATTACTGTAGAGCAGCACTGACTGTACATTGGTGAAAAGCGCTACAGAAAGACTTTGAGTTGATTTGTCGTCAGGGTGAAACCATAACGATCAAATTGCACTTAAAAACATAATTTTCCATGTTGCTTTAGATACTACACATGCGCATAAGCTTCGCTAGGGCGGCCATAGTGAGCGTTGCGTTCCTCCCTGTTCATTTCAATGGCAGTGAGGCATCTTGTTAGTATGAATATGTTTGATGAAACTCACGGTGTGATGTGTTGTCAGGATGAGTCTGATGACAGCGAGTCTGATGTGGAGGATGAGGAGGAGCAGCAGCACACGTCTCACACCAGCTCTGGACTCTTTCACAGGTACATCTACATGAAATCTCTGCTTTATATCTTCGCGGCATCATTTCGGTGTCACATTTTCAAATACGTCTGTGAGAAACAACATTGAGTATAATGCTAGTAATGTAACTTCAAAAGTTATTTCTCTAATGTAATGATTCTTGATGAGTATCTAGATTGTAGATCGTGCAGCGAAAAAATGTGTCTAATTTTCTCTTCAGTCAGGACATGACTCCTCAGTACACGCCCATCGGAGCCCAGCCGGGTGTCCACAACATGCCCGCGTTCGCCCCTCACCCGTCACTCATGGGCATGGCCCCGCCCCCTCCAGCGCCCCTGCCGCAGAAGAATGAAGACGACGACGACGACGAAGATTACGACTCTTAGCTCAGTTTTACATTCATTTTCTTCAGTTCTTTTTGGCTGCGTGAGGTACAGGAAAGAGTTTTTACTTAGCCGCAGAGCTCATAGCTGTCACGCCGCCACGTCACGGGAAGATGAATCGCTTCTATATTAGCTGTTTTAATTTTTTTTAACTCTTGTTTTATTGTTAAGGAACAGTTATGGTAAACAGGAGATTGGCACCTCGTGATTCCCCTCAGTTTTTCTTTTTTTGGAGAATGACCCTGAAAGCAAGAACGTGGTTTTGTAGATTTACCCCGAGTACTTTATTTTATTATTTTATTTTTTTGCACTTTTGGTTGTAGTTTGTTGGTCCTTTCCTCCTCAAGCAATCACTCTGGCCTTTTGTTGTACATGTTAAAGTGAAAGGAAACCCCGGTGGGTCATTCATAGGAGAAATTTGCTTTGGTTTCATTAGCGAATGTTACAGAGCGGCCCGAGGCGTCATTGCTGTTCGTGAAAGGTTCAGCGAGGGATTGTGGATTCTTTGGTTCTTTTTATTTTGTGAATATATATTTTTAAAGCTAGTTTTATGATTCCAGTGTTTTCTCTGGGTTTTCAGTGCGGAACTGTGCTAAACTCGCTCACAAATCACAATCCGTTGATGTTTCTCTGCTTTTCTTCTGTTTCTTGGATGAAAATGTCTTGATTTCAAAGCGTGTCATGGATGACGATGTTTTAAAGGTTTTTGTTTCTTCTGAATCATCGTTGATGATGCACGTTTCTATAAATCGTTTCTCTCTTCTTTTATAACTTTTAGACTCTTTTTAATGTTTGCTGTGTTGTTGGAGAGACACGTGGCTTTCTCGTGTCTGAATGTGTACAGTCAGGCTGTATGTTGAATTTTAACATTCTCTTGATTTTGTATGAGTGAAATAAAATGTGAGGTTTCAGTATTTTGCTCCTTTAATACTTCTGGAATTGAGCTCTTGCATTTCCAACATCGCATTTTAAGGCTCAGGTTGTCAGCTTTACTCTTTTTGGCTCCTCGACATGTCTCCAAATTGTTTCTGGTACAAAAGTGTTTCATCCGTGTGAATAATGATGTTTATTACTGCAGGCGGCCGGGAACACGTTCACCTCACATTTCACACCAAATAAAGCACATGCCTTTGATATGTTTTATTCTTTGTTTGTTTGTGTGCTGCTGCTGCACACAGGTGACGTTTTTAAAACAAACATAGCTCAGTCTCCGTGGTTTATTCATTGCCTTCAATAATACAGATACAGCAACAATGTGATGAAAGAAATCGATTTCATTTCATGAACTGCAGTAATAACTGGAATGAAAAAATCCATCCTGTAATATTACTGCATTCACAGTCACAGTGAATTAACAACAGGCTTTATTTTCTGTAAGTACTTAAAATTTGAGTTTAATAGCAGAAAATCAATAAATCAACAGTCGCAGAATACATGTGAAATGTTACAATCATGTAACTGCACAATAACACAACAGTGTAAGTAAGGGCTAATGTACAGGCAGCTGGTTGTTATTGCGGAAATAAGGGTCTTGCATCACACTGAAGGGGATTATTTCCCCATAACAACTGGCTGCTTGTACATTATTTATTTATTGGGATAAACCCCTTGAAATATAACAAACACAAATCCACATTACAACAAAACAAACAAAAATACTAATGATGACGATAACAAATAATGAGTCCAATTATAAATAAACAAGAAACAAACCAATATTTAAACGATGACAGATTCAATAGTAACATTTACAGTCCAATACAAAATGTTCTAATAAAATGTGTTTAAACGTTGTTATTATTATAAATAAACATGCTTATTACACGGCTACTTGCCACATGAGAAAAGAACTCGCTGAAATGGAAATATTTGATTGGCTCATTTTTACCGAATGCAGACCTTCCGCAAGGAAAAGCCGTTTACTTTCGGTTTTAAGCTAAGAAACGACGTTCAAACGTCACGAACAGCCAATTTGGTTGAATTGTTTGTAAATATAATGTAATTGAGGTTATTGAAAGACATGTTTATATTTAATTCGTCAAAAAAACCTGTCAAAATGAGTTGCTGCATCCGGATCACCGTGTGTTATTAGTTTTTAGAGGTTGTTATGGCAATGACGAATTTGCAAATGTCGCGACTGGCCAATCAGAATCAAGCCTTCCAACGCGCCGTGTAATGACAGAGTAGCGCGACACCCGTGGATCATATAAAGAGAAGTTTTATAGTCCTGGTTACAGTTCAGCCGAGGACTGCGGGGAGTTTGCAGACCTGTGCGATGTTCTGTGGTGTGAAATTCATTTTTTTGATGATTTGATAATACAGAGTCATGTTCTGTCCACATGAGCGAGGAAACTATCCGAATAAAAGTGTAGCGCGCGTGCGCGTGTCAGTCACTCCAAACTCGGTCACAACCACCACCACACTACATAAACAACTGCGTCCTTCCTGCAGAAGTGATGACTCAAGGCTCTGTGTCCATGTGTGTGAGGGTGTTTGAACCATATTTTAGGGACACTGCTTAACCTCAAAGTGAACAAATCCTCCTTTTTGGAACGTCACTTGTTGTAAAACGCTAGAAAAATATAGTACCGTTTGTAATGGTAAAGGTACTTTGAGATCTGATCACGCGTGTGATGTGTTTTCACGTGTAAAACTTCAACTGTAAATACTAGAAGATTTGACGAGAAAGACAAATACGCAGCGCGCACGCGCAGACGCGCGCTCAGTGTGTCCATGAGAAGGAGGCGGAGTCTCCAGTCATCTGATTCTTTTCCTGTCCCACCCACTACCGGACGGACGGGAAGAGAGTTCACGGTAAACGGACACATACGCACCGACCGTGGGAGAGTTTTTCAGCCTCGAGAATTAACGCAAGCTACACACCGAGGCGTTTCGCTGACGCGACGCGACGCTACGCCACGCCGTCATCCGCAGCGGGCTCGCGCGTCTCTTCCTGATCCGCCAGTCAAAGTTTGTTTTGCGTGGGAAAAGTCGAGCCGAACTTGACGAACAGCCGACAGAAGTTTCACGATGGTCGGTGCAGAACGGGCAACCTGACGAGCGTTAAACGCGACGTGAGTTCATTTGTGCGCGCGGTCGAGCGCGGGACTTTAATGCGCCTTTCCTGCTATTCTTCTGCCGCGAGCGCTTCCTGCTCGAGCCAACCGCAGCGACAGCTATAAATACGGACGCTCTCTGTGTCTCTTGTTGTAGATATCGACGTGCGCGCGCGTGTATAACTTGAGTCATCTCTTTGAAGTCGTTTTAAGGTACGCGGACCGGATGAACGGCGTCACCCGGGCTGCACTTCAGTGTCCGTCCGATGGAGTTCGGCGTCTGATGGACGCGCGCTCGCAGATGATCCCGCCGTCATCCCCAGCGCCCCGTGAAGCGTTATGGAGCCGCTGAAGAACATTTTCTCCCGTGGCCCGCTGTCCACCTGGAAGAGTCTGGATCAGAGCCAGAAGGGAAACTTCACCAACCCGGTGTGGACCGCGCTCTTCGACTACGAGGCCTCGGGAAAGGATGAGCTGACGCTCCGTAAGGGCGACCTGGTGGAGGTCCTGTCTCTGGATTCTGAGATCTCGGGCGACGAGGGCTGGTGGGCGGGAAAGGTCAACAACCAGGTGGGAATCTTCCCTTCCAACTACGTCTCCTTCAAACCCGCCGCCGGCGTGGTGCGGGACCTGGGCTCGGCCGTGGTGGTGAGCGAGTTGGAGCCCGACGCGGTGGACTTCAACGAGCTGAGCTTAGAAGAGGTCATCGGGGTGGGAGGTTTCGGGAAGGTGTACCGAGGCACCTGGAGGGGCGGGCTGGTGGCCGTCAAGGCCGCCCGGCAGGACCCAGACGAGGACATCAGCGTCACGGCTCAGAGTGTCCAGAACGAGGCCCGACTCTTCGCCATGCTCCGGCACCCCAACATCATCGCGCTGAAGGGCGTGTGCCTGCAGGAGCCCAACCTGTGTCTGATCATGGAGTACGCCTTGGGCGGGCCGCTGAGCCGCGCTCTGGCCGGCCGCCGGATCCCTCCGCACGTGCTGGTGAACTGGGCCGTGCAGATCGCCCGCGGGATGCTCTACCTCCACAGCGGGGCCATCGTGCCCGTCATCCACAGAGATCTCAAGTCCAACAACAGTAAGTCTTGCCGTTCTCCGTGTTGTGTTCCTCTGATGGACGTGTGTCAGGTGGCTTTGCGGTCGGGTCCACTGAATGTTTATTTGGGTTATTTGTGTGGGGGGTTGTTGGCATGAATATGAAATGAGTTGCAGTACGCACACGGGTCAAGGGTCACGGTAGGACGCAGGCGTGAGGATTTTGTTTTCAGGAAAGCCAGTATTTCTAAAGCAGTTAACCATTAAACCATCTCAAAGTTCAAGAGCAATCCAGGAAGATCACGGACACGCGTGTCTTTAAATCGCTCTTGATTGGGTTTTTTCATCTCCGTTTCACTCTTACTCGCTCATCTCATTGATGTATTCCCATGATCCTCTGCTTCCAGATTGGAAACCACCTCGGTTGCGCCAAACAAAGTGTATTAATGCAACACTGCAGCCAAAGCAACAGATTTGACTCTCTCTCTGTTGATTCTGATCTCTCTCTCTCTCTCTCTCTCTCTGTCTCTCTCTCGTGTTTTCATTCTTTCCCAACTCTTTGTCCCAGACCTGCCCTCACTTGTCTCTCGAGCCGTGTTGTTCCAGATCGCAGCATCCGGTGTTTTTCTTTCTTCTTTCGTCCGCAGCTCACTTCATTTTTCACTTCCTGCTCATTTTCTGAAGCCGGTGTTTCCCTTTGCTCTGGAGGATCACGGCTCATTTCTGTGTCGATCGATCAGTATCATCAAATAAACATTTAGATAGAAGTGTCGTGGATGAATCTTTGAAGAGTTTGGTTCCAAAATGAGATAAATCCGTTTTAATTTTTTACAAAAATCACGTTTTCTTATTGTGCATTCTAATTCATATCAGTCACACTGCAGTTGGTTTGTTTTGATTTGAGCCATGATAACTACAGCTAACTGACACAATAAAACAGGATTTCTGAAAAAGAGAGTTATCTCATTTTGGAACCAAACTCTTAATTGAACAGAAAAAATGAGAGTAATCCCTTACTTTACTTCTTAAAGGGAAAGTAATTAAATGACAGTAACTCATTACTCAGCAACTATTTACACCCAACACTGAATATATATTCATACAGACTGTAGAGACACACAAGAAACAGGATTCATTGCACAATTTCTTTAAAAAAGAAGATTGAATTCTCACTTCCATCTCTCCGTGACATGAATGTATCGTCCAATCACGCGCCGGCTTCTTGAGAAGAGACCAGATGATCCTTTTCAACAGGTGTAATACATATTCCGTAGAGTCATGAATGAATTTAAATGAAACTTGACTGATCTCTGTCGTGATTTTATCATATTTGAACTGTTGAGATGGAAATATCAGCTTGACCCTCTCTGGTTCTCATCCACTGGCATGTCTGATAAGGGCAGCTTTATTTGAGAAGGAGACATCTGGAGATTAAAGAGAGAGATTGGGGAAGCGAGGCAGGTATGAACCTGGTTTCCTTCCAGTGGATAACTCGTCTTGTCTTTTGGTGTGTATGTTCTCTTCACTTTAAGTAAATACACATCATCTGTATGCAAAGTGACACACATTTGGTTCCTGAAAAACACATTTTTGACATGAAGTCACTCACATTGAGACGCTCATGTAACACACCATCTACTGTCTGTGTAGATCTGAAATCTTTCTTCAGCCGGCGGGACGTTTGTCAAATGTTGTTGATTTGACACAGGCGGACTGTGATGTGTTGAGTGTGCGTCATTAGATTGTGTCACAGTGAGAATTTGCATTGTGTTTAGTTTGTTCCACTGTGGGCCCTGAGGCTTGATGGGGTCAAAGGTCACGACTGGTTAAACTTCAGCAGATCACTGTGACCCACAGCACACATCAGGTTTAATCAGTCACCAACTCAACACGTGTGTGTGTGTGTGTGTGTGTTCTGTCTGTCTGCTGTGGGTGGGTGTTGGATTCTAGTGCACTGGGGGGTTTTCCCATGAAGAACGACTCTTTGTCTCTGTAGACACACACACACACAGTTAGGATTCTGGAGATTGAAGAGGTGAATTGTGGGATTGTGATGGTAAACACAGTCGTCCAGCATCAGCAACAGCTATAAACAAATACTGCCGGTCGCCGTGGTTACCATCAGCCCACAGCCTCTGTCTGAATGCAGGAGTGTGTGTAATTGTAGTGTTTTAAACCGAAGACAGACGATTGGTGCTCTCGTGATGGTAGATCATACACTGACATGTGTCAATGTGTGAAGTCTGTCTGTCTGTGTGTTGGATGTGTGTGTGTGTGATGTGTGTGTGTGTGTGTGGATGTGTGTGGTGTGGACTGCCGTGTGTGTGTGTGTGTGCGTGTGTGTGATGTGTGTGTGTGTGGATGTGTGTGAGAATCTGGAAAGGTGTTCATCTTCTTGACTTCACTCTGCCGTTCTGCTTCACGTCGACTTCAAATGCACAAACGCACACACACACACACTGCAGACACAACGCTCTCTGTCTTCTGCTGTCTCTTGCACAGCTTTGACGTCACACACTGCAGACAGAGAGACAGACAGCTGAAGGGAAGTGCTCTGTCTGTCTGTGAGAGTGGATGATGGGTAATGACACACACTGATGGGAGAGGCCGTTTGATTATGCAGCACATTTCACACACAAGGCTCATTCAAAGTGATGGTTCTCTCATTCCTTTCAACTGTTCTCGTGTGTTAATTCTGTGGACAGATTCATGTCAAAGCTCAGTTTCTTCTCATGATGTGCATTGGTCTGTGGCTCTTTCAGCGAATGTCATGTATTCTGCAGTTTAACAGATGGAAATGAGCTGAATGTATGTCTGTGTGTCCGTCAGTTCTGTTGGCCGAGCCCATCGAGGAGGACGGCATCGAGGGAAAGACTCTGAAGATCACAGATTTCGGGCTGGCGAGAGAGTGGCACAAGACGACGAAGATGAGCACAGCGGGAACATACGCGTGGATGGCACCTGAGGTCATCAAGTCCTCCACCTTCTCTAAAGGCAGTGACGTGTGGAGGTGAGACGCATGATTCACACATCAGAGATGAGAGAGCTGTTCACCTCACTTCACGTGGACCGATGATAAAACCAGATCATGTGTTACTGGTGATGACGCGACGTCAAAACATCTCAGAGTCACCTAATGAAGCAATATTTGGGCAGAATACCAATACCGTGAGAAATACAGAGAGATACTAACAGCTACTCATATTTGATAAAGCTTTTCTTGTAGCATTTTCAACTTACTTTTCAGCCCACAATAGCCCACTGAGTTAACCAGTCTTACTAAGAGTGCTTTCTCAGCTTGTTTATCTTGTGCTACATGATCTTAATAAGAGAAACAAGCATGTAGGTCTATTCCTCAGCCGGTTAACAAGGTGTCAGCGGAGAAAACAAGCTGCTCTTCTAACTCCCCGTAACAATATCCATCTGACAAGAATATCTGGCTTTATTGTTTATAATGTTAATAGTAAATAAAGTAAAAGGGCTTCATACCTCCATGCCAACTGTCCAGATCCTAAAATTTGCCCCGCAACAAAGCGAGTCCATGTAGTTCTTGTTATCCTGTTAATTACGTGACACATTTATTTACAGGCTGTAACTTAAAGACGACGACCCTCTCTGAACTTCTTAAAAGGAAAATTCAGGCTTTAGATTTGGAAAAGGTGCCAGTCTTGTGCTTAGGCCAAATTCATTAATATTAGTTGCAGTGAAATGTACATTTTTATGTTTCAAGTATATTTTTTTTAACGAACGAATATGAATTTACCAAGAATAACCGCTCCTAACAAGTTATGGTAATGAATTAATTATTGTTGATCATCTAATATTACGTTGGTATTTTATACCTAATGTAAGTAATGTTAACAAACTCTGTGACTCACCCGTTTTTAAACATTATAATATGTGAGCCGAGCATAACACGCGATACGGGCATCCAGTGTGTAAACTTAAAATATTTAAACTAGCTTGCGATCTGAGTGAACAAAGATGTAGGAACACATACAAATAATTTTTTTATATTTTCTGTATATTATAAAATCATTACAGATGAATTGAAGAAGCATTAAATAAGACGTGACAACTCTAAGGTCTTCGGTATGTTAACATATCCCTGTAGTGATGCAGTATTTATTCTCTTATTCTATTTATACATTTTTAATTTTTGAATAGTTATTGCGTGTCGAATATTTGAACATTTGTGCACATTCCTATTACATCCCAACTTTCCAAAATATAGAGATATTTTTTGCCAGGTTAAGGTAAAGAAACTCCGCCAGCAGTACATCCAAGTGCGGGATGTACAAGTTCCACGTGTTGTCACGTGACTGCATTTTGGTTCGTTTCAACTGGTTCGCACCAAAGCAATCAGCGTGGTGTGAAAGGGAACCAACACTGCTGAAAAATGCTACAATGTATCATATTTTTAATTGGTCCGGACCAAATGAGCCGAACTAAAGGTGAGAAAGCGCCCTAAGTGAGCTTAGCTCATTCACATCTTGCATTCTCTGTGGTTCACTTTAAATGATCTCTTATATTCGCTAGTGACCGAAAAGTTCAATAGTTTAAATGAATCGGTTCAAGTGAGTCACCCAATATAATTTTGGCGTGAGTCAGGAAAACCCTTTTAATAAATAAGGTTATTATATCATAAAAACTGTTAGCCTAACTCACAAAAATGTCAAATATTGTTAAAGACAACTAACCAATAAGTGATCAAATCGAACAAGTTATCAAAGTATTTTGTAGCAAATATAAAAATATTCAGTGTTTTGAATGAAATAGAGATGAAATGTTACGGCTGTACATCTAAGGGCCGGTTTCACAGATGAGGTTTATCTTAAGCCAGGACTACGCCTTAGTTAAATTAGGATATTTAAGTCTCTTTTATCAAAATGCCTTAGATAAACACATCACTGTAGTGCATCTCCAGACAAAACAATGGCAATGACAATTCTTACAGACATATTTGGGCAAGTTCTTTTCAGTTAAGACTTTCATTTTAGTTTGGGACTAGTCTAATGCTGTGTTCACAATCAAGCGCTTGGTGCGAGCAAAATACATACAAAGTCGATGCAACGTCGCGCATAGATGCGAACTCGCGGCAGGCGGTGAGGATGGTGCAAATCGGCCGGCGCATTTGAGGCGTTCATCCGCGCAAATTGAACCTTTTTAAACTCGAGCAATGAATTTTTCATAGTTTTCGCGTCACTCACGCAAAAATAACACACTTTTCCCCGAGAGTAATAAAGAGGGTTCGGTGTGAACACAGTATAAGACTTGTCTGTGAAACCGGTCATATTAATTAGGATTGAGTCAGTCAGGAGCTGTTCTGACTCAATCATGAGTGTTTTTGTCTTCGTCCTTTTCAAAAGATCTAAATTACGCTACTGCCCCTTTAAGAGATGCACGGATCTTACATACCGTAACACATGCGTTTTGTTTCCAAATTGTTTACTTTCATTGAAGACATAATGGATAACTTTTACTAAGATACTTGCTCATATGGGCATTTTGGCATCATTTTAAGTGCGAAAGTAAGAAGACGTGAAGACCTCTGAGTTGCGGCTCTCCGGCCACGCACATATTCCAAACACCCCGAGAGAACACAATCCAGTTCTCTTTTGTGTCTTTTTGAGAATATTTTAAACAGGCAAGGCATAAAAACGTGCAAATGATCAACTTTCGACCGGACTGGTGACATGTCGGTCAACTGGCCCGAGGGTCTCTCGTGCCCCCCTGGCCATCCGACAGTCCTGTTAAACCATACTATCAGTGAAATTCATCTTTAGTTTTGTTTATTTTGTGTAGTCGCGAGAGTTTGAAGTCATTGTGATTGACACGTCTTGTTGTTAGAAAGGCTTTCATGTGTTATTTCTGATCTGATGCTTTAAAATGAGTCTCCAGATTGATTGAATGATTTGTGTTTTCTCTCTCTCTCTCTCTCTCTCTCTCTCTCTGTGACAGTTATGGAGTGTTGTTGTGGGAGTTGTTGACAGGTGAAGCTCCATACAGAGGTATTGACGGTCTGGCGGTGGCTTACGGAGTCGCTGTGAATAAACTGACTCTTCCCATTCCATCCACCTGTCCTGAACCCTTTGCTCAGCTCATGTCCGGTGCGTTCATTCATTCATTCTTTGTGTGTCACGTGTAAATGTGCTGCGGTGTGAATGACGTCGAGTGTGTGTGTGTGTGTGTTTATAAGAGTGTTGGGATCAGGATCCTCACAGGAGACCCAGTTTCAGTTCTATACTGGACCAGCTGAGTGCTCTGGAGCGACAGGTGAGGGAAGAGATGCCTCCGGAGTCGTTTCATTCTCTTTCAGGAGGACTGGAAGCTGGAGATTCAGGACATGTTTGATGAACTCCGAGCTAAAGAGAAGGTGACACACCATCTTGTGTTTGCTCTCCATCTGCATTCACTGATGTCATATTTGATTTTGATGACACGTTCATACTATACAGAATAACGAAAACACCAAACTGAGGTATTTATTGGAGATCTTTACTATCTTATATGATATTATTGTATTGGAATATAAAAAGAGAAACAAACCTTGTTAAATTCTTCTTATAGCTGAGCTTCATTTCATCTCCAAACACACAACTACACAACAACTGTACAGAATTCTCACGACAGCTTTAATGATGGAAAAACCATTTCCAGAGTTCACATCACTTTTGAGCAGTGTTGTGCGTTCAGCAGATGCTTTTATACATATATATATATATATAGAGAGAGAGATAGAGAGAGAGTTACTACAGTAAAACAACGGTGACTTGTTTTCCACATTAATTTCTGTCAAAGTGACATTTTTTATTATAAAGCTTTTCCACCACGTGACGATAGTCACGCGCACTTATCTTCCACGTTTAACGCCTCGTGACTAAACAAAGGGCGCCAATGTGAGTGTGCGCAACGACACGAGAAACGCCAGGTGTAACAACTTCATAAAAAAAACATTCTTTTTGGTTTAACGTGCTGCGTTAAAATCTGGTTGAACCAATGAGATTGGTGCTTTTGTTCACGTTGAAGTTACAGTTAAATACGACTTGGAAAACGGTCTTGCCGGGCACACATTGATACCCACGACGAAGAGGAAGTTAGTAGGTGAAAGACATAAACATAATAAATACTTAGACGCCTCGTTGGCCGCTTTGCTCCACTGCTGCGATACGTCAACGGCGCCGCCATATTAGTGAGGGCAACAGTGCACTGAAAGCCCTCTGAACCCGATGGGAGAGCTGCACCTTTTCTGCATTAAAAGTACAATCACATTTACATTTCTCAACATACTTCAATGGTTTACGATGTAAGTAGAGTACAACTTCAGTTGCATCATATCTTGATAGTTATAAGTGAATGGTTGTCATAATGAAATGTGTTATTGGTGAGAATCCACTAGATGGCCTCATGTTCAGTGACATGTCAAAGACAAGACAAGCAACAGAACAAATAACCACGTTGCAGCAGTGGAGAATAAAACACAGACATGTAGAGATTGTTTGTGAGATTTATTTGGATCATCGAACAAAACATCCAAGTTAATATATAGTTTAATTTGCGTATTATATAAAAACTAATGTTTGTTTTAATTTTAGACATTCTCAAAAATTGTATTCATCCAGTAAAACCATTACAGCAGTAAAACATGATGTATGTGATATAGTAAAGCAAATGACACTGCCCTGCATTATTAGTTTGAAATAGCAGTATATAGTCATGAAGTAAAGACGCATTGTCTTGATTTTTCCCAGGATTTTAAAGTACACGAGCTGATCTGATCATGTGCATCTAATCTACCTTAAATTATTTCACATTACCGATGTGTACACGATTATTAAGCCTTGACAAGCCTGAGTTTTAACAGTTCCATACGACAATAAATACATTTTCATCTCTATAACCTTCTTTAACTGGAGCCAAAATGTTTCTGTACTCCACGTTAATAGAAAAGTATTGAAATTAGTTGAGAAATGAAAACGATGTGTGTTATTATCCCGAAAACTGCAGCTCCATCATTCACTCGTATGTCTTTATAGTTGGCTTTTGCCCTCACCAATATGGCGGTGGCGTTGACGTATGATCCAGCGGACAATGAAGCTTCTAGTTCATATATATGTATGTCTATGGATGCATCAAGGCAAGATCAGTTCTTCTTCTGTGTGACAAGCGAGTGTCCGAAGCATAAAGTGCCACCCTGTGCTCTGGGGAGTCGCTCTTTTTTTCATAAAACGTCATCTGTGTCAGGGAGGGAATTTACTCGGCTCGTCGCAAGTGAAAATCGCTTGGGTATGAATGCCGAAAAACGCTGGCGACAAGCGTGCGTGATTATCGTCCCGGTGTGGACAAGCCTCGATGTTTATCACTAAACACAACAGTGAGGTCAGACCAACAACTCGTATGAAACAGTCCAAAGCAGTTTTCACATTATTAACACTAACTGTGTGTGTGTACAGGAGTTGCGCTGTCGTGAGGAGGAGCTGAAGCGAGCCGCTCTGGAGCAGAAGTGTCACGAGGAGATTCTCCGTCAGCGGGAGCAGCAGTTGGCTCAGTGGGAGCAGGACGTGTTTGAGCGAGAACTTTCACTTCTCATTCTTCATCTCAACCAGAACCACAAACCCAACGTCAAGAAACGCAAAGGAACCTTCAAGAAACACAAACTCAAGGTGAAGAACGGAGAGAAGATCAGCATGCCACAGGGTGAGCGCGCACACACACACATTCAGAAGTGTGTAGTGTTGGTGACACATGATGGTGATGTAATGTGTTGTGTGTTCTGTAGATTTTATTCATAAGATCACAGTTCAGGCGTCTCCGTGTTTGGAGAAGAGACGGAATTCTCCAGACCTGGGCTCGCCGTCCATTGGGCCGCGCTTCCGTGCCATTCAGTGTGAGTGTGACTAGATTTGATCCTTCATCTCACTGGATAATAACAACACGTTCACATACACTGACACGTTCTCTGTCTGTCTGTCAGTGCCCAGTGACAGTCGCTGGAGTTCAGTTTGGCCTGCGGAGTCTCTTCCACACAAGCAGTCGAATGGTGAGAGGAGGTTTGCAGCTCCACATCTGAGTCCCAAAAGTCCTAAAAGTCCAAAGATTCTCAGACTCAGTACACCAGAAAACAGGTACACACACACACACACACACACACAATAACTACTGTTTCAAATGTATTTATTATATTTCTGGAATAATGGACCTTTTCCACAAGCCTGTGATGATGCGTTCGACGTTTTTGATATTTTCATAGTTTTTTGCGTATGTGCGTTCACAACACTATACTTGTGTTTTATGACCTTTGCATCAATTTACAAATATAAATAGTTAACGCTAATGCGAGTGTGCTGTGATGTTATCAGACTCTCTTTATTTATTTTCATTTTGCTATTTGAGCAAATGAGAATGCAAAATATATTTGTGGTAGTTTCCCCATTCACCGCTATAGTAGTTCCGACTTCCGCTGCTGGGAAACGTGCCAAAGGTCCATTAGAATGATTGTTTAATGAGATCAGTGATTTGTGATGTGTGTGTGTCAGTCTGTCCATGAGAGCCAAACTTCTAGACGTGGACAGTAATGAAAACCAGGATTCTAAAGCAGATTTTGAAGAATATATACCCATCACACCGGAATCCAACCACAACGGTACGGTAAAACGCACGCACGCACGCACACACACACACACACACACACACCGCAGAAATCGGTGTGAAGCAGCAGTGAAACAGCCGTGTCATTTGTGTCCGTCAGAAGGCTCCGAGAGCGAGGAAGGAGGTTGGTCCCCCTGCGGCTCTCCCAAACTGGATCACCTCGGACCGTCGTCTCTCACTAAGAGCACACACCGCTCTCTGCTCGGCAGCGCCGCCCTGCTGGCGTCCGTGGCTCTGGGCCGCTGTCTGGAGCCTCAGCATCCCCCCACACCGCCCCCGCGGGCCTCCTCCAGGACTCACCTTCCCGCGCTGGATCTGGAACCGGAGCAAGCCGCCGAGCCGGAGGTGGTGGGAGATCTGATCACGTTCAGCACGGACTCTCTGCCGCGAGGATTCCTGGACGCGTTCAATCCGTCTGAGGTGAAACCGTTACCTCTCACCCCCCCGCCCCCGAACCCCAGAGAGAGACGGACTCGCCGCGTCCCCCACCACAGTCCTGGAGACAGGACGCTGAACGGAGAGACGGCCGGTGAGGTGTGGTGTCAGGACGGCGAGGGCAGGAGAAGACCTGCGTCTCAGCTGGGTAACATCTTTACATTCACTGTCCTCTGAGATCACGCTCATCAATCTTTCTTGAGAAGGAAAAACATCTTTAGTAGTCCATTTCAAACTCAAAGTTTCCCAAAAACTCCTTGATTCTGATTGGTCGACACGATGGCTATTCTTTATTCACAATAGCCGTTAACTGAAGAATCCTCATTCTTAATGCGAGGATGTAATAGCCGTCTTCAATCTGGAAAGACAAGAGGTTTATTATGTTGAAATGTTTCCTTCTCAAGGACGATTCAAAAAAATCACATGGATTTAATAATCATCAAGTCTGAAACATTTTTGAAACATCCGAGTGGAAGTCGATAGCCTTTGACACGCTTGCTGAGGTTCATATTGACCGTTTAACCGAAGGTAACACATTTGACCGTTTGATTAATTCATATTATTAGTTAAACGCTTTAAAAGTTTATTTAAGTGTAAGTTTATTTTCAAATAATAATAGGTTTAAAAGTAAGTTTTTAAATAACTTATAAATCATACATGTTTGGTGTAGGGGGAAAGAGAAATATGCTATACATGTGTCTCACGGAGCGTACCAACACGTGCGACCAGGTGCAAATGACGGATTAAAATCTGATCACGCAAACCACTTAATGAAACTGGACAAGTGTAAAGCATCTGGTTGTTAAGGCCACAATAATCAGTGCTGAACTAGTCCAAAGGAGTGTGTCAATCGCAAGCTAGCCTTGCTCAATTGTTTTAAATGTAGACGTGCGACAGTCGCGCTCACGGCGAGCTTTGATCCGTCTTCCCGGCGAAATGAAGCTCAGCCGAGCAAAGCTAACAGCAGCAGAGCTACTGATTCTTTACATAAACTCATCTGGTGATGCTTAGCATGGGCAGCCTCCCGTGGTTCGTGAAAATGTGATCGTGTGTGAGTCCAGGTGCTGTTGTTGATCTATTCTGAACGTGCTGTCAAACGAACGTTAAAATAAATATGAACAGGTCACAGACCCTCAAAAAGTGTAGCTGTGTCTCATTTTGAAGTCTGCGTGCTCTGGATGTTGCATCCGAAAGCGTATGCGGCCGACAAACGCGACCTCCAGAGGACGCAGCTTCCGAAATGAGACGCAGCATGTATTGCTTTTAATGGCAATGTGATCTTAAAACCGTATCGGCTAACGGTTAATGTTCAGATAACGAGCGTCTGTTGTCAGTTAGTGAAATCTACCGAAATGAACATCCCGAGCGGTTGCGCTTCGGGCGACCCGAGTTCGGTCTCGAGGTCATTTCCTGACCCCACCCCCTTCTCTCCCTGTCGCTTCCTGTCCTCTCTCCCACTGCACTGTATGAATAAAGGCCAAAGATATATCCTAAAAATAATAAAAGTACTGGCTGGAGTGTAATGCGACACATTTGACTTTGAGTAGCAACTTCTTAAACACACCATGTGTTCCAGGTGGAAATGTTGCAGGAATGAAAGAAAGGTTTTATGATTTGATCTTGATTGACTGGTTTTATTGATCGTAAACTGAGTCTCATACATCGTGTGTGAGAGTCACTTAACAAACACATCACTCGCCTTAATATTAAGAAAACATTTGGTAATCGTGCGATTTCTCCTTTAACTTAACTTAAAAAAATAAAAAACCTTCCAACTCAGCTCTGTATCCTGTGGTAGGCTTTATGAAGCCAGCTTTATTGATTGCTCTCGTGCTTTTTGTTGTACTTAGTTGTCCGAATTGCTTGGATTGTTTACCCCATCTGTAAGTGGCTTTGGATGAAAGCGTCTGCCAAATGACTAAATGTAAATTTCGTTTGGTTGTTTTTTTTCTGTAAGTTGAAAGTGGCACATGGGTAGTGATATGATTGTGTGTCTTGGCTCCTCTCACGTGGTCACTGAAGTGTTTTTGTCCTCTCATCTGTTAACAGTGTTGGATCTTCCTCTGTGTCAAGACACGTTTGAGATCGAAGACAGACCTCTGGTGTATCCAGACCCTCGTCTGTGGAGTCCCCAACTGCATCGTCTGGAGGTGAACATCGTCCCTCGCCCGCGCCCCTCGCCCCTCCGGCCTCGCATTGACCCATGGAGTTTCATATCCGCCGGCGGGACGGACAGAGCTGGCATGAAGAAACCGGCTTCATCCAGTAGCCCCGCAAGCCCTCGACTGGGCTACCCTCAACCCTCTCCCACCAACCCCTTCACAAACTGTGACCCGTTCCCTTCTCCAGACTCTGACCCCTTTCATCTTAAGGTGGACCCTTCCATGAACTCTGACCCCGCCTCCACCTTCGACCCGTTCTCCGCCCCCTTCCCCACGTCGCGCTCGGCTCCCTGCTCCACGAACGGAAGCCCAAATCTCTCTGTCAGGGTGAACCCGGCCGAGTGTCCGCTCATGGATCTGGGCTGGGCGGCTGCCAACAACAAGCCTCTAGACGCTGCCAAAGAGAGGATTCATCCTCGACGGACCCTCGGGCTCAGCCCCTTCAAAACACCCACTCAACACAGAGACGACCGCTTCTGAACCCCTAAAGTGCATTCTGGGAAAGCATTTACAATGTTGTGTTGGAAAGAAAACCGTGGCTCCATCTTGGATTGGACGAATTTCCATTCCGTCGTGCCCGTCACATCTGGACTTGAGGAGTAAGTTGTGGATTCAGTCCTGTTTTACACTTCATTTGGGAGGAACTGAAGTCAGCTCCGATGTCATAGAGAATTCATTTCCAGGTGTGCGCCGAAGAAAGTCTGAGGTTATCATTTTCATCTGCCAGAAGCTAGTTTCGTTTCCAAACAATATCTAGAAATTCACATGATATTAAACCCGTCTGCAAGTTCCGTGATGCTTGTGTTTAGGTGTCTGGCCAGGAAAAGCAAATTTCAATATTGATTTCAAACCACTAGGGTCTTCGGCTGTGTTTAATGACTCAACATAATCTGGAGTTCTTATTTACAACATTATATCTGAGGTCATGTACAGTGGTGTAGCGAGCCAGGGGGCTCCTTTATAAAATGTTGCGTAGAAACCGTCCTAAATGTGATTTTACCATCATTCCTCAAAGTGACGTTGGTGTGATTCACAGTAAACACGTGTACGCCTCTCTATCAGATGTGAAATCTATAAATCTCAAATGATGGTGACAGAGTTTCAGATCTCCGCCTTTAATGATGTCTTAATAATGTCATTGATGTATGAAAGAGCACCTGTCAACGTCCAAATCCTCTACGAGCCGCAAGAATGACTTCTATTCCCCAAAACCCCCGCAGCACTCGGACAAGTCTGCTCAGACCCTCACGCTTCGCTAAGCACTTTTCCACGTCAAAGACCGTTTTTCTAAATATGGATTTTTGTGTACGCTTTACGATCAAATCTGTGCGTTCGCATGTTTGATAAATGAGGCCCCAGGTCCCGTCCCATATGCTTTTAAACAACCCCCTCCGCTGTTGCTGGATCAGAGATCTGAGGTCAGTCATCTAGCCGTTTTCTACAGCGTTCTTGAACCAAAGAATAAAACTCATCTGCACACCCTGACGCTACGCTGCTGGTCATGAAGCTCACTGTTCATAATTCCGTCATTATTGTTAACATCGTGGAAATGACCAGAGAATATCTAGGTGATGTTTTTCTGAGAGTGAAATCTCAGATTGAGATGTGGTCACTACTGACGGCTCGGCGTGTACTGTACTGAGATTGACTCTCAGAAAACATCGATGACCTTCAGTTGATAAACAGTATATTGGATTTGTTCAACACACTTTCATCATTTGTTCCCTTTCGTGTCATGTCAAACCTGATTGACTTTCTTCCTTCAGCCGAAGAAACAAAACCATTGAGACATTTCTCAACATATCTTCTTTGGAGTTTCACTAAAGAAAGACTTCTAAACGCACGAGAGAGAATAAATGAGGAGAGAAAACTGTCCCTTTAAGCTATGACACATGAATGGAAACCTCATCTCTCTTTATTATGGACGAAGATTTACGCCGCAGCGTGTCGCCGTTTCCTTGACTTTCTACATCATGGGCTCTTCTGAAAGAGAGCGATCGAACACTCGCGGTCAATGATCAAAGAACATGAATCTGGTTCAGACCGTGTTGAGGATGCTTCCGTCAGGACAGACGGCATCAATCCAGAAAGAATCGGCTTTCAAACGACTTCATGACAATCAGAACTCTGAAGGTTTGGAGGTCCGATCTGATGTGAGGCCTTTGACTTCAGCATCAGCGTACTGCACGTAGCAAATGAAATGAGAAGCATTTGAAAAGCTATTGATATTTATTCATGCTCTTACACACTGGATTCAAGACATTCAGAGACATGCGCCAGACGGAGGAAATATCACTTTTCTGTTTGCCATTTCTCTGGAGTCTGTTGTAAATTTAAGGGTGCTGCAAAAAGACATTTTCCTGTTTTTGCCATACTATTAAAGGAGCTGTATGTAATCATTTGACTGTATTAAATCAACACAACACCTTAGCATGTTTCCCAAATGTCTAGGAACATGCTAAGTTCATATATTGGTTTGTCCAAAAAACAACGCTATAGCCACTTATTCCACTCTGAAACTTGCGTTGCGTGCCGGAATATGAGTTTTTGTTTTGGTCTGTGTGACTCCGCCCACTAATGATTTACCCACAAGTGTGTTTCGACCGCTCGGTTGCCAGTTGGTGACAATCACTGCATATTGCAGCAAACAAACGATCTGGGTCAGAGCAGATTCCACCCTTTCCGGTACTATTACGATGCAAACTTAGAATTACTTTATTATTTAACAATTACAACTTACGGGAGTAATATAAAAAAACAAATTGGTTATTTAAATCCGACCCCAGGAGGAACCAACCTCTGAAGCGAGCTGCTGATTGAGTTATATTTGCAAACAACATAACCACTGCAAACATATAAAAAATAAGTACGACCTCACGTTGTGTCAATCACATTTACAAACTGCCTCCCATATTTTTGTCCGTCATAAAAAAATCCGACATGGTTTGAGTTTCTGCGTTCTTTGCATCCGTAGTGAGCATTTTGAGAGGTGTTTTGACAATTCAGAGACGACTTACAAACGAGCCCCAAATACTAGAAACACATACGAAATGTCGGACTGTATATGCATTGCACCTTAAGAGTCGAAGCTTTGCATTACACTCCAG
Source organism: Triplophysa siluroides (assembly GCA_006030095.1). NCBI lineage: Eukaryota > Metazoa > Chordata > Actinopteri > Cypriniformes > Nemacheilidae > Triplophysa > Triplophysa siluroides. The sequence continues at coordinate 404,606 of VCII01000491.1, read as the reverse complement.
TGAGGTCCAGTCTGAGGAGGGCCGGGGAAACCCTCACCAATATTGTGAATTTGTACTGCAATACCAAGCTCAACCGCTAGGTGTCGACGTTACATACGGCTCCTTTAAGTAAACATATGAATATATAATACAGAGACTCATATTCAGCAGAATGACTTGTTCTGATGTGCTTTCTGCTTAGACGTTTTCTCGAGTCAACAGAAGAAAAACACTCCAGACGTGTCTCAGACACGTTCTGTTCACTACTGTCAGAGCACTCGTCTCTTTTGACATTATTATTATTATTATCTTCATGTGCTTTATTTGTCATTGTAGACTTATATTTAGTTCTGCTGAAGCCCTTATAACAACTCTTGTCTTCTTTTACTGTTGTATGAAGTCATTCTCCTTTATTTCGCCTTGTTTGTTTTTTCTTTCAGTGGGCTGGGCCTAATCACGTCATTCCTTTGTGTTTTAGGTGTGTGTATGTTTGTCTGCATGACAGACGTTGCTCATTGTAATGGGGTTTAACCTGTGGAAAAGATAATAAAAAGAGAAAAACCAAACAAACGTCGGTCTGTCTCTAGAAGTTTACATTACATTTTCATTTAGTCATTCAGCAGACGCTTTTATCCAAAGCGACTTACAGAGAGTTTCATTTTGATCCATGTGAATATGTGACAATTCTTCAAATGTCCAGCGTTTTGTATTTTTGAAGAAATTATGTTTTGCTTAAAGAAAATATATCTTGACTATTTAAAATGGCAACATAGAAGTGTGTGTGATTTCATTAAAGCGGAGGTAAACACACAGCCGATCTCATATTAATCTTGAGTACCTGTACAGTAGTGTCGCATACGTCGTATCTTGGAAGAGTATTTAGTTTCATCACATTTATCAAATAAAAGAGATACAGCTGTACCATTATTTCTGAAAACAGTCGACCTCCTGAACTCATGAACTACAGCACGAACACAACACATCATCGCATTAATCCCTTCGTGTTTTGTGTTCATTTTGTCAGCTATTTTTTATTTCAGTTTTAGTCCCATGAGGAATAAACTTTTAGTTTTGATCTTATTTAGTCATCCTTGTCCCGTCTTAGTTTAGTCGAGTAAATGTCTATGAGATCCTCAATGGCGCTTCCACATGAGATCACTGGCTTATGGTTGCCAGATTGCAGATTTTCAATAGATACAAGGGTAAAAAAAGATATAAAATATGTTTTTCCCTGTCCACAAAATTCACAGGTGTATGAAATGTCAAGTTTAAATCTTTCTAAAACATGTTTAACAGGATAAATTCTATGCCAAGTTTTCTAAAACACGGATGCATGTTGGTTCTTACCACTAGGTGGTGCTCTGTATTGATATGTGCTGATGCAGCAGAGAAGACGATTGAGAAACACAGTGTGTGTGTGTGTGTGTGTGTGTGTGTGTGGTCATCTCTTTATTAATCTCTTTAGACCTTTAACCTAATAAACCTTGACAGCTATAAAGAGTAGATAGATAGATATCACACATTTTTCACTGACACAAAACGTATTCTGTATTTTCCATGCTTTTCCCCCAGTGTATATCACCAAATAAACAAGGCCAAACACAGCGCATCACTTATACAATTATTGCTTCATTTATGTTTGAAAATATTAACATTATACTGCTTTCACAAAAATCTTCCATATTGATTGACGATTGAATGTGTCAATTTTGCTGTGATTTATTTGTAGGCATCGTCACGGTCTGTAAATCCCTTCAGAGAAAGCAGCGCGTGGCGCACTTCAGCCTGCTTCCATGTTTCAGGTGAAAATATTGATTTCTTTAAAATGATTTGGGCTCACTTATTATCACCTTAAGTACGACCCAAGCAATGGATCAATTATGGTATTGTTTGAAAGCCGGATATTGAAAACATGTTCATTATGGGAGCGATAATGACATAAACACTGTTTACTTGTATTTAGTATTTTCAGTATTCTTTCCATCAGTGAGCGGTGCAACTACACTGTAAAAACAACTGAAACACTCGAGTTCAACAGCTTCATCAACATGATGAGTTCAATCACATGAGTCAATTTAACTCAATTATATTGAACTGACAATTCCATATAAGTTCAATTGACTCATAAAGCTCATTTTGTTTACAAATTCAAAGCAGCAAAAATTGTCGGGTTTCTTTCACAGTGTAACTACAGTATGTGTTTGTGTTCACAAATCTTTTGATCTGAATGATGGTTTTCATAAAGGAGTTGAAAGCAAAACCAGATTTGAAGTGACAAACAATAGTGATCTTAAACATTTCATTCTGTTGCCTTTATTCTTCTTCTCATCTCTGTTCACGCACAAATAAACAGATGAACACAAACTCCTTTAGATATTCAAGACAGAAGAAGACATTCTCTAGGAAATAATAAATCTACAGAAAACTGGAAAGATTTGATCTTTGAAGAGGTTTATTCGAGTCATTTGTGTTGGTGTTTTAGATCAACTCTCACTCAAATACAGTTTTACTCTCAGAAATCATGTTGAACACAGCAGAAGTTTAGACGCTTTTAATAACAAAAGAACTATAATGTTCAGAAAGATTCTTGATCCGTCTGTTTCTTCACAATGCAGATCAATGAAAGACATCAGATAAACTCTTATCACCTGAAATCAAATCAACACAGACTGATAAAACACAAGTCAAATTGGTTTATTATTACCATTACCAAAAAACAACAAGACGCTTTTATAAAGAGATGGTTAATGAATGAAGTCTGTGCTGCGGTTCAAGGGCAGGTGAGCTGAGTGTCTTTATTCTGCGGCTTCTTCTGGAACACATTCCCATCGGATTGAATTCTCCATGACAGCGTGACGTTCCCTCCCAAGCCCTTCATGTACAGGATGTGCTGGATCTGAACATCATCATCATCATCATCACTTTAAATCATCATCATGAGGACAGAACTCCATTATCTATCAGCAATAAACATGAAGAGACACTTTCAAACATCATTCACCTTCTCCAGAACTTTCTTCTTCACTTCAGGATCGTTCACGTCTTCATCTGATTTCACTTCCACTCTCAACACCTGCCTCTTCTTCACTGTGGGAGGAGCTGTGAAAAACCAAACACGGAGACAACATGAAAGCAAACCTCATGCAATCTTCTGTTGATCAAGCAGATTTTAAAGAAAGTCCTTGTAAAAAAGTAAAAGGGCTAGAAACAGGTGTTGTCGTACCATCCGTTCACTGAAGTTGCTGCACAGATTTGAGAGGAATCATGATCGTTCGGCTCTCCAGAAACCCAACGACTGTACGAGAAGGTCGTCTGATCAGACCAGATCCACGGAGAATTACTGTTCATCCTATAGAGTCCCATCCAAACCCACTCGCCGCTTAAAACCCTCACCACCTCATCATAATCTGTCTGATCTTTAACCGTGAGTAGATCTGCGTGATGTTCTCTACAGTACGTCTGAGCGCTGAACCAGCTCACAGGAGTATTCACAAGAACAAACTGAAGTGAGGACGAGCCGTCAGACACGGCTGAAACACACAGGAGTTATCCGTTCACTCAAGAGTCATGAAACACTTCCAACAGTCCTAAAGTAAAAGTGTTCTGGACTTGACACAGACAGTATTTAGACATCAGCTTGCTCGCTGTTTTGTGTTTTATCTCATAAGTATTGCGACCATCACGTGATATGATGACTTCGATGATGATAAACACAGCTGTCCTCATGGAATATTAACATCTCACCACATCTGTGAAAGTGTGTTGAATCCAAGTGAAACTGACCTGATAAGAGCAGAAAGAGTAGAAGAATCCTCATGATGACGACTGATGTCCGTCTGCAGCTACAAGAAACCTTGTGTGGAATCTCTCCCAACTTACATTAACATGGTGACTCGCGTCTGTGATTTACATTGAAAATAACATTCAAAGAGCGTCAGCAGACTTTTACATTTCACCAGCTGCTTTACATTTACATTTAGTCATTTATCAGACACTTTTATCCAAAGCCACTTACAGATGAGGGAAACAATGGAAGCAGTTGGGACAACATAAGGACAACAACAAGCACAAGGGCTTTTTTTGAAAGAGTAGATGAGTAGAGAGAGTCATGTGCTGACGGAAGAGATGTGTTTTCAGCCGATTCAGATGGCTATAGAATCTTGTAGCAGCGGGCAGATCATGACCCAGATGTGGAACAGATCCAGAGAAGGTTCGTGAGAGTGACGTTTTACCTTTTTGGGATGGAACCACAAGACATTGTTTGTTTGCAGAGCGTAGGGGTCTGGCGGGTACAAATGTCTGCATTAGCGAGTGAAGATAAGGGGGTCCGAACCAGTGGTGGTCTTGTAGGCCAGGAGCAGAGTCTTGAATGTGATGCGAGCCACTATAGGGAGTCAATGTAACTTCATGAAGAGAGGAGTGACGTGTGCTCTCTTCGGTTCATTGAAGACCACTCTTGCTGTGCATTCTGGATCATCTGTAGAGGTTTGGTTGTGCAAGCTGAAGTCCAGTCGCACATTGCAGTAGTCCAGTCTGGACTGAACCAGAGTCTGGACTAGGACCTGCGTGTCATGCTCTGATAGGAAGGGTCTAATTTTCCTAACATTGCAGAAGATGAATCTACAGGACCGGGCGGTGCTGGCCACCTGATCTGTGAAGTCATATGAATGTATGAGGTGACCCTTATTTTCAACTTACGCTTTTGTTAAATAAAGATCGATACAGTGCGCTTTCTTCATTTGGATTGATGAGCTGAAAGCCAAACACTCTTACCTTAGTGAAATCAAGTGGAGATGAGTCTTATGCACTTTTCACTGTTTTGCGTCGTTGCCAAGCAACAGAAAACACACTGTCAAGGAATTTTCCAGGTTTACATTAACAATAAGGTAACGACTCTTCTTCTGCTATTCTTTGGCTTTGTGATCTGCATTCGTTCTCAGCTGAAACACAAATGAAAGAGATGATTTCATTTCTCAATAACCTAATATTTACTCTAAGATCTGTGTATTCACATCAACAGTGTGTCGGGAGTTGTGCGTTCATGTTGAAAATTCCCCAAAAGAAGTTCACGTTAAGTACCTGTGCTATCTTCATTTGTTATCCGTCATTATATTTTAAACCTTTGTTTACATTTCAATTGTGTAAAGTAGACTGTAAAACTTTGCTGTAGTTTTGCTGCAGGTTCGCCAGTAAGTTACTGTAGATTGAATTGGCAATTTATTTTCAACATAAACTTACATAGTGCTTATATTTTCTGTCATAAAACAAGGTCAGTTTTACTAGAACACAAGACAAAAATGCTCAAGAAGAATGTCACTTTTTGCAGTGTTGCTGTGCTGATGGCAGTACTGAGGTCAGTCTCTTCTTGCTCATTTTCAATAAAGTCAACAGCACAAGGAAAGTAGTATTGAGGAGGAATTCAATCGACAGTAAATTACTGGCAGACCTGCTGCAAAGTAGATGTTTTCTAACGCTGTCTTGTTTCAAAGGCCTTTAGTTTACAGTTGTTTATTCACAATGTGTTGACAGCACATAGTGACCGAACTCTGCAGAAGATCTACTATCAAAATGATGATCATAATAATCTCATATCTGTTTGGTTCTAAGATAAACGTTTATTCAGTATCAGTAAAATAGGGGCACCAAACAACCACAAAAAAGATACTTCACTGTCGATTCTTAAGAAGAAAATGAGCAGAATTGTGTTTGATTATAGTCACTTACAATGTGTTCAAATAATGCATGAAGTATTTCTGACTGAAGGATCAGGGCCGTATTCACCAAACATCTCAAGGCTAAAAGTAGCTCCAAACTTGACAATTTAGGAGAAATTCATCAAAATAATGTGTGTGTCAGTCCTAATTCTAGGACTCGTTTGTGCTAAGAGTGTTTCACCGAGCGTTTTAGCGCTAAAACTAGCTTCTAAACCTGTGAGACGTCAGTGGTAGTGAAGAGGACGCCTGAGACCAACTCACAACAATCCTGAAATGGCGGTAACACCGGCAGTCGACCTTGAAACCTCAACATCTTTGAAAGATTTCATGAACCAGTGATCACCTCGCACACCTGCAGGAAATAGGTGTTTGGGATAAAGACCAAAGATGGTCAGCAGTCAGGAACACCGAAACAAAGCCGCACGCTATCAATCTTGCAAAAGTATCAGAAATGTTTTTCAATACGACGTTTCTGTCAAATGACCTTCATCAGGTATACCGTCCACCGAAACGTCGTATTGAAATACATTTTTGATACTTTTGCAAGACTTTGTTTCGGTGTTCCAGAAAGATTTCATGACAATGAACATAACCATAAAGACTACTAATATCTGCTCACTGTTTACGAGACATGCTTACAATTAGCTGAACATATACTTTGAATGAACATATAGTTTATTTGCAAAAGATGACTCCTTTTTTTAAATATTTCCAAAATCATGTGGTTTATAGTGTTCTCATGTGTTTTTAAAGTTATTGTTACTTAATAAAAACAAACGGTTTGATTTATATGAATTGGAATGAACAATAAAAACTTGTAGAATTATCTTCCAGAAATATCTGTTTTTGTAAATGAACTCTTCACTTGTTAAATGAGTAATTTAGTGTTATTTGATCATCTTAATTGGAATAATCATATGTTTAAATATTTGATGTGAATATGACTACATTTCATATTTTAAGATCTTAATTTAAATATGTCAGCATGAGACTCATTCTATAATATTTCTGATTAAATGACTGACAAAGAGACCCATCCTCTATCAGCCAATCACTGAGGTTATAGTCAGTAAGTTTGCTGACATCATCCATAGCTCCCGCCCTTTCTCTAAGCTTAACTTTTCTTTCTGTTCGTGAAGCGGTTTGAAGAGGAAACTCTTAAATAAAACCTTCAGTGCTGTTTAGAAGAGCTCTTAGTGTTGAGATCAAATGTTCTGTGAATACGGCCCTGTACAGTACAGCATCAATCACTGATGTCACGGCTGCACGAGCAGGCTTAGAAAATCTTTTCTCATTCACTTTATTATCAAATTGGACAAAAACAGATTAGATTCAACGCAATACTTCCACAGAAAAATGCATGGGGACCCCCAAAGTTCAATTTCTGGGCATATGGGGGTCTTCTGTGACTTTACTTAACTCATTTTTCAGTCATACGTGTGACTGTGTGTGTTTGTGTGGATGGAATCACACTGAGAGCAGGTGGATGGTCACTCAAGATCTCTTTACTGCAACCTGTCACAGATAAACTGGGACAAACACGACCAAAGCTGGTTAAAGGACAGTGCATCAACGCATCAACGTTGCTCAAAGTCAGCAGCGAGAGATGTGAAACTCTGCTGAATATACATTGTTATAAAGAGATTGTGAACATATAGTGGAATAAAACATACATTAAAGAAATAAAATACAAAATCACTTTCACTGTTCTCATCAAATCACATAAAGGCAGAGAAATGATAAACTTAAGTAACCATCTTTTACATATTTTCTATAAGTGAAATACCAAAAGGGAAAACCGCACACCTAAAATGGCGCAGTTACACAGTTCAGCACGTGCGGGCACATAGCACGTGTGTTAATGCTAATACTCAACTCGGCTAATACATTTGTTTACACAGAACATGACAAATCTGAATATAACACATACCTGGGACAAACACGACCAAAGCTGGTTAAAGGACAGTGCATCAACGCTGCTCAAAGTCTTGAATGAAATAAACAGAGATACTAAGTTCATAATTAGGTTATACACACACACTTCATTTTATCAATCGCAAATAACACATATTTGCCTCGACTGACAGAACTAGGAACTGACAGACATATGAAGTAAACTTGTGTGTAGTATAAAAGTCCAACCTTACACTTAAACAATGAGTTTAGATTGATTTCATGACGCAGCGCTTATTGATGCGACTAACCAGCAGCGAGAGATGTGAAACTCTGCTGGTGGTGACGTGGTGTAGTTCCGCCCCCCCCATGCAATCCCTTTGCCCCCCCCATAAACAACATTATTTAAACTCCGTTACATATGCACACGGACGGATGACGTATTTCCGCTAAAATGGCGCACATAGCGTCCATAGAGAACAATGGTGTGTTTCACTAAAAGATTCATGAAGATTCATCTAATCAATATATTTTTTTATTTACACAGAAGAACAGATGAAAACAAAGAAGCAGCTGCTGCGGTTCAAGGGCAGGTGTGCTGAGTGTCTTTATTCTGCGGCTTCTTCTGGAACACATTCCCGTCGGATGGATTTCTCCATGACAGCGTGACGTTGCCTCCCGAGCCCTTCATGTTCAGGATCCTGTCCCTCTTGTCCAGAGTTTCCTAGTTTTGTGGACAGGGTCATGACAGTACCACATCTTGTGTGTGTTTCAAGCTGTTGTATTTTAATAAAAACACGAGACGTTTCTTTACTGCTGAACATGATAGCCGTTTTACTTGAGAAACTTGTACATCAAAAAACAGTTATCCAATCACAGCTCGTCTTCTTTAAACATGTGACTGAAGAGAAAAAAATATAAGCCTATGCTACCATCTGGTGGTCATTTTACAGAACAACAACTGAAATAAAGCCACTGGCTCATTTACACTGAAACAAAAAGGATAACAAGAATAATCATTTTAGTGTTTACCAAACACTTTTTCTTCCTTTTCTTTTACCAAAACTCCTTCTCACTCGCAATACAGAATTATCAACTAACTGGTTTAAGTCCAGCCAACAGTTGTTGAACTGTTCTCCACTCAGTCCCTTTGTTAACATGTCTGCAACCGTGTCATCAGTGTTACAGTATTTCAGATCAATGACTCCATTTGCAATTTGGTCTGGAATGAAATGGTATCTAATGTCAATGTGTTGCACTTGCCAATGCCATGATCTCAGCGTCCGCAGTAGAGAGTGCTACGCATGACTGCTTTTCTTCTCCAGCTCACTGCCGCTCAGCCTGACATAGATCTGCGATCATCTTGGTCTCCAGCACAATCAGCATCTGAAAATCCGTCGCATTCTTTCGATGTTTCTCTGTTGAACAGCAGACCAACTCCAGTGTGCCATTCAGGTACCTCATGTTGACAGCAGTCCAGTGCTGCGTTGTAGGTTTTGCACAATACATTATTCACCGCATAAGCAATGTTCGGTCTTGTCCTTGTTGACAAATAGAGCAAACTTCCAACAGCAGACTGAAACTGTGTTTGATCGATTCCTTCATCATCATCCAAAGGTTTGACAAGCTTTGTGTTGATATCTACCGGTGTGGTCGTTGGTTTTGAGTTTTCCATTCCACATTTTTTCAACACATTTTTGGCATACGTTGTCTGGCCCATCCAGATTTCTCCAGTTTTTGGTTTTTGAACAATTTTCACCCCTAGGAACTGCATCAGCTCTCCCATGTCTGTATTTATTCACTTCCATCATTTGCTTATTACTCTGTCCAGCCAAAAGAATGTCATCTACATACACAGCATTGATGAACATCTCACCTGTTTCTGTAGCGTTAATGCACAGATCCCGTTTTCTTCAGATGATTGTCTGGAACAATGATGGCGATTGCTTCAGACCGTAAATGCTGTGATTTAGTTTGCACACCAGATGTTCCTTCCCTTCAATGACAAAACCTTCAGGTTATAATACTTGGCGTGAAAAGCAGCATACATTACAGTCAGTGGTTGACATGTGGAAACAGTATTTTGTATTACATGACGCTTTAGATGAAGCTCTGTGACACCTTTATACTGATTTAACTGGTAACAGCTTTTTCTAGCTCTAACTCTCTGTAAGTGGCTTTGGATAAAAGGGTCTGCTAAATGACTAAATGTAATGTAATTCTAAATGGGATGTAAATGTAAACATCTGACATGCACAAATAATGATAAGTAAATACACATGCCAGTAAAAGACGTGCTTGTGCTTTGAGAACTACCCAACAGTGCATCAAATGAAGTAACCGACATACTGTATATAGAGTGAGATGCAACACACTGTGAGGCAGCAGCGACCAAAACATCTCCACCGCCACAATAACTGGCACAGTAAAGGATTTAAAAAATGATCTTAAATTCAGTACAAAGTGCACTGATTTGACAAACTTACTTACTGGAAAAAAATTCAGAGACCAACTCAAATTTTTATTTTACATCTGAAAAATTTACAAAACTTTAATTGAGCAAAAAATTAGATGCAACACGAAGAGTCCTGAAATCTTTTACAGTGTTATTTTTTAACCTCTGTTTGTTATAGTATTAACACACACGCACACACGCGCACACACGTCTGGTTTACTATCTCCGTGGGGACAGTCCATAGGCGTAATGTTTTTTATACCGTACAAACTGTATATTTTATCCCCTAAACCTAAAGATCAGAGAAAACTTTTTGCATTTTTAAAGAATATTGTTCTGTACAATTTATAAGCTTTTGTGCCCATGAGGACCTCAGTTTAGGCCCCACAGTGACACGAGTCCCCATGTGTTGTGTGCATTCAGGTTTAGGTCCCCACCGGGATAGAAAAACATGTACACACACACACACACACTATTCAAGTGTGCTGGTAACATTCTGTTCTTCTTTTAAACTAAAAACAAAAAACTATACGTTTAGTGTACTGATGTTTTTTACAGAATTATCCTTAAAATGACACTTAGGTGAACTTGACTTCTATTGGCAGAGAAGTCTACATATATTTATAGTCTATAGTTGAATTCAGTTCTCTGATGGAGATATAAGTGGGCCTATACTAGGTGTTTTCTTTGACTGGGTATAGTCTATTAGCATCATTTAAAATACTGTAAATATGAAAAAGTAGATCAAATATTGTTTTTGTATCTAGGAGGGCATATTCAAGGTTCACAAACGCTGTATTCTCCACACACCGTCATGTTTGTGTCTCCTCTCTGAAACACACTGATTTGTATCAAAGCTCATGGCTCTGAAAAGCGAGGTGTGCTGTGATTGGCCAGTTCACCAGTGTGTAGTGATTGGTGGAATACTGCAAGCGTGTGAGGGAAATGTAACGCCTCTGACCATATTTGGAACATCAGGTTCCTCTTCAGTTGTACTGACAGGTGCACCACCTTACTTGCGTTTACATTTGGGCGGTCTCAGTCAAATCAGACCACCGACTGACGTAGATTTGTGGGGGTGTGGCTACACGAGGCGTTTCAGGAGTTTTTGCTTATAGATAGAACACATCTTTTGTTCCCACACTTTCATTTTTGCTCTCTTTCAGGTCCTGTACACTTCTCTGGCAGAAGTAATTCACATGTAAATGAGTGACAATTTGAGTCGTACCTGATCCATCCGGCGCGGGCGGAATCGAACACTGATCCTGGAACAGACGCTGTGATGTTGTGGTCAAGATGTGATGAATCCAAACACTGACCTGAGAACTGAACATGACATCAGACAGCAAAATACATCTGAAGAAAGGATCGAGTGATCTTACCAGATGACACATCAGAGGTGAATTCAGTACGGGTTTATTCATCTGTATCCGGTTTAATGACACAGACATTTGAGTGAAACTCTGGAGTCCTGTTTTGTCATCATCACAATAAAGCAACATGGTGTTTTCTAACTCACACTGGACAGACGTCTGAAGACGAGCGTTCATCATAGCCGGTGCTATGTCTCTCTCTTACTTCCGTCTGACACAACTGCAACATTCACATGACAAATATTCACTTCAACATATTTGAAAGAAACATTGGTAACGCTTGTTGACATGAGCTAACTAACAATGAGTGAATTATTTTGTTTGCACTTTAGAAATACATTTTGAGAAACAGCTGACTGTAACAAACATAAACAAACGTGACTGCGCATGCGCTCTTTTATGACCCCAACTGAACTTCCGGTACACATTCACAAACAATAGAGCGCCTGTAGATTATTTATAAAACCGATCAGAAGAAACCGAGAAGCGCTACTTGAGTAAAATTGTCTGTCCAACTGTTAGAATTTTGTCTGCGATACCAAGCTCAACCGCTAGATGTCAGTGTACCGTACGGTTTCTTAAAATGCGTAAATTTTTCCAGTTTTGGTTAAATCGTTTTTGGAAAAATTACTGTTTTATAAAACATTTTGTAATGACTTCAATACTAGTAACTGGATTAAAAGGGCCGCTATCCCAGAAAATGCACTTTTAAATGTTTATCTACCAGAAATCGAGTCGCCAGCATGTGACACCCTGTAATTATACAATTCCATCTGTTCTTCTTTTTGTAATCTCCTTTAAACCACAACAGTGACACAAAACAGGCGATTGGTGGTCGTAACAATTTTTTCTTACTCCCTTATTGGACAATTCTCCCGGAAAAGCACGCGGCCGCAAGTAGAGCAGAAGAAGGAGCATGCGCAGACGTCACTTTCACTTGTGTGCAGGACAGAGAGAGAGAGCATACGTTCACAAAGTTCAGGTGTTTGTTTGTTCACTACATTTGGGTGATGAATGAGATGGTTAGAAACTGATATATGGAGTCGTCCCAGCGCTAAAAGATGCCGGACATGAACAGCATGCGGTGAGTGAAACTGATGTCTGTGTTTTGTTGACAATGTGCTTTAGTTCAGCCTACCCCTCCCCCCCGCACGCGCCGTATGTTTTCGGAAACAATCATAATGTCTTTTATAAATGTGATCAAACTAAATACTCTTCAAAGATACGAAGTATGCAATACTACTCTATAGATACTCAAGATTAATATGAGATTGGCAGAAACCCTGTGTGTTAGGGCCGCTTTAAGGTGATTTTTATTGCAGTTAGTGTATGGTTTTGGTTGGACAAGGCTTTACAGACGTAATTGTGCTTTCCGCTATATTGCTTGTCTTGATGTCATCCAAAGCACATGTGTAAGTGCTCTACCTCCTATTTTGCATAAGGGGAGGGGAGCAGAAGCTCATTTGCATTTAAAGAGACACACACAAAAACGGCGCATTTTCCATTGCGGCCACAAATGTTCAACATCTTGTAATGAAAGACATGTGGTGTATTTTGAGCTGAAACTTGAAAGACACATTCTGGGGATACCACTGACTAGTTTTACATTGCAGAAAACACCTGGGATTGCAGCCCTTTAAGACCAAAGACAACTGAAAAACACAAATATGAAACACTGCATACATTTCCATTACTTATAAACAAAGTTTACATGAGAACTCCATTAAATCGAACGTCATTATATGTAATCTATATCAATGAAAAATAATGAAAAACATTTTACTCAAGTGTCCAAAGACTTTTGACCGGTAGTGTACTGTATATTATGATGTTTTTTCGTGATCAAATGCTGGTGAAGGGTAAGACACCAGGGGCCCGTTTCAGAAAGGAGGTTTAGTGAAAACTCTGAGTATATTAACCCTGAAATGAGGAAACTCTGGGTCTCAGAATGTGAGGTGTGTCAAAGCTGAGAAAGTGGGGTCACTCAAGGCCGTTTCTAAAGGAGAGGTCACTTATACTCAGAGTCAGTAACCATAGTAACTAACTCTGTGAACCTAACCTGGTCAGGAGCAGGTTTTCTTTGGCAAACCCAGAGTTTCTGTCCATCTCCTCCCCTTTTAAAGAGCGAGTGGTGTAACTCATTCCTTCTTTCATTAATAAAGTCATTCATGGCACACACTTTGATCACACAGAGACCATCTCAGTGACTTATACTGTATGTCATATGTGCCTTTATAGAGGATCCTGTATGTGAAGAGCTGCATTCATTCATAGGGATGTACTTTGATTTCAGGGGAGCAATTTAGGACCTGAGGGGAATTTTGTCATTTTCTTGAGCATTCTTTACAGTGAACTAGATACACTCACCTAAAGGGTTATAAGGTTCTCATTATTTCTCTGTTCAATTTCTCATTAATTGCAATTATGGTGGTGGTGTAATGGTGGGGGGGATGTTTTCTTGGCACACTTTAGGCCCCTTAGTGCCAATTGGGCATCGTTTAAATGCCACGGCCTACCTGAGCATTGTTTCTGACCATGTCCATCCCTTTATGACCACCATGTACCCATCCTCTGATGGCTACTTCCAGCAGGATAATGCACCATGTCACAAAGCTCGAATCGTTTCAAATTGGTTTCTTGAACATGACAATGAGTTCACTGTACTAAAATGGCCCCCACAGTCACCAGATCTCAACCCAATAGAGCATCTTTGGGATGTGGTGGAACGGGAGCTTCGTGCATCCCACAAATCTCCATCAACTGCAAGATGCTATCCTAGCAATATGGGCCAACATTTCTAAAGAATGCTTTCAGCACCTTGTTGAATCAATGCCACGTAGAATTAAGGCAGTTCTGAAGGCGAAAGGGGGTCGAACACAGTATTAGTATGGTGTTCCTAATAATCCCTTAGGTGAGTGTATATCAAAACGTATGATCCATCATATTACATCAATAACATCAGCCACCGTACGTGAATTACATCAGAGCAGATAGTTTTCTAGAGAAATGAATTAATAAAGTGTTTAAATAAAGTGCATGAATAAAGAAATGAATAAATACAGACGTAAATGCAGAAATGAAGGAAATAAACAATTAATTTAGACTTGTAGCATTTCCTACCCAAATCTGCCCTGAGCAGGGTTCCATCCGGTGATCTGTCTGTCTGTCTGATCTGTAGAGTCTGACGCCCTACAAGGGTCCTAATGTACACCATAACGTCTCACACTCATCACCAGAGCACTCACAGCGAGTGAAAACTTAATAAGTGTTTATCAATTCTGTTGTTTCATTCATTTACTCATTTATTTATTTGTTTATTGGTACATTTATCTATTTCTTCATTTTAACTTCAGTCATTTTCAGCACATCAGTAAATCCAGTGTATGCAGAGCGGAAAGTGTGCCTCACTCTCAAGCACTTTCTGCCGCCACGTTGCTTTCTTCGGTGCCGTTGCCGTGGTGAATCGTGATATCAGAGCTCCATTGATCATGGCTTGTTGTGGTTCAAGCGCTTAACTTAAGGTAAATCTACCCGGAGAGGAAGGAACCAACTCAAATCAGCTCACATTTGAACTCGGTGTTTTTTTAACCTCCTTATTGAAACGGGTCCCTGGTGAGCCACATGGTGTTTGAAAAGAGCCAATGATCTATATGATGAACATAAAGAGAGATGAGACATGACTACAGCAAGTTTAAAGAAGAAAAGAAAAAGAGTGATCAAAATGACAGGGATCTGGTCAAAGACTCACCTGTGGAAGATTTTTACCGTAGTATTACTGTATTACAGTAGTGTTTTACTATGTAGTACACTGAGAGATGCTCGCCGACACGCCATCTGATGATGTTTCACTAAAATAATGATGTCCGTTCCATCACGCCACCTCTGAACATCACACACGTCAACCGCTCCACATTCATCCACTCACACAAACACACGGACAAAACACATGTCCTCAACCGTTCTTCACATGTTGAACATTAGAGAGGAGGGCGAGAATCTGCATGTTCATATACTGACAGAAGAAAACATTACACAGCCATGAAAGGGGAAAATGATGAGAAGTGCTGGTGGGGAAAGAGTTAAAGCATCATCTACAACGTGTCAAGAGATTTCACAGGTGATAAAGAAACACACGAGACAGAATGTAAGAAGTATATAACCAATTGTATTCCCTTCTGGTAATATACACCTATGCAGATTCATCTCACTGAAACACTTTACAATAACATTGAAGAAGAACAGGCCGAGCGCTGAGGAGAAACTCAATGAGAATGAGAGAACAGAAAGAATGAAACACACACACACAGCGGATGAGAAGAGACGCTCAGTCGTTCAGATGAAGGACAGACACAGATGTTGAAAGAAAAACACAATCAGAGGAACGTCTGCTTTCAGATTCACGGCCATTCTTATTTTGTCAGGGACGATCATTTGGAAAACCACACGTGTCTCTTTTAGCACTGGGATGAGATTCAAATATTTAGACATTTCACAAACGCTTTGAAACATTTCAGTGGAAGGTTAGTTCTTTTAATAGAATACTAGAGCTCAAGAGTTCTTCTGAGGAACGGCTGAATTTCTTTTCACAAGAGTTTGTTCCTCTCCAGGTCTACATCGATTTCTTTCGTTCTTTCCTCCTATGTTTCCACAGAGAGAGAATGATGCACATTAACCAGAACATTACTGTCATTAAACCCTTTTCATTATGACTAAATAAAACACACACACACGAAAGAAATCTAGCACTCCACAGTCTGTGTGCTTCTGGTTTCGAGGGTTTGAGGATCAGATGTTTGTTCACACATCAGATCTCTCGTGAGGTCCGTCTGCGTGTAACAGTTCCTCTCTGAGAGCGCCGGGCACGTTCCTCACGTGCTTAAACCAAGATCCACACACACATCATCCGAGTCATCCACAGATGTTTAGTAGTTCTCAAGTTTGCTAGTTGTAATTTGTTGATATATAGATTAACTGGTTTGACTCCACTGAAACAGTTTTTAGTCTCTTTTCATGTTGAATAGCACATGCTGGAAACACAACAGAATGACGTTGCATCTGCTCCTGAGCACCAAGGACAAGGAGACGGGGGGAGACGGGAGGGACCGACACTCGAGAGAGAGACGGATTTGACAGCGAGCGGGTTTGGCAGTTTAACTGATGAGTTTGACAATCTCGAAATGTCACCCAATCCAACTCGCTCATTTGTCAAAAGATTCGCAGCGCAAGACTGCGTCCGCTGGAGTTTCGACATCGGCTGAGGAGGCGGCTCGCGTCGTATTTACAAAGAACCAGAGGAATGAGATGAAACGGTACAAAGGCAGAAACATGAAAGGTGAGAAACGCGATCCGGATGGGAAATGATAGAAGATTCACATCAGCATGTAAACTGCCATCCTCTCTCTCTCTCTCTCTCTCTCTCTTGCTCTCTCTCCCCCTCGGCCTCCATCTCTCTGGAGCGCGCTCAGACGTAATACTCTTTGTCCTTGTTTTTCTTGCTCTTGGTGCCGCTCTTGGCAGCTCCGGGCTGCTTCTCTTTCACCAGAGTGCCGTTGCTTTGCGTGGCCGAATTGCTGATGTAGTTGCGACTCTGGTCCACCTGGTACGAGCCCTCGTCGCGGTTGCGGTACTTGTACATGGCGTACAGCAGGATGAGGATGCAGAGGGCCGCTGCGGCCACGATGCCCACCACCATTCCCGTGGTGCTGCTGGACTCCCGGATCACCTCCACCGCTCCCGGTGGGCCTCTGTCCGGCGACGACGGCTCTGTAACGGGCACACGGGGGAAATCGGGAGGATACGTTACGCCCGGGTGTCGATGCCGCCCGCCGTGCTCGGGGTCGCCCGACGGCTGGACGGGCGGCAGCAACACCTGGTCACGGGTGTTCATTTTACCCGCCGGGATGTTGGGGCCGGCGGGTTTGAGGCGGGGAACGGGCTGTTCCGGGGGCGACGTGGGGACGAAGGCGTGCGACGGCCGGTGCGCGTCGGGCGGACGGGACAAGTGGCGGTCGCCCGCGGGGGGAGGGGGGAGCACCGTCCTGTCAGTGACGAGGGGCGAGTTTTTATAATAATCCTCGTCGTCCGTCTCCGTCATCTCGCCCGAACCGTAGGCCGACACCTCCACGGCTTCCTCGCAGTCCTCCTGGTCCGGCGGACAGCGGGGGCGAGCGGGCAGGGGCAGAGACTCTCTGGTGGTCTCGAGCAGTGTGAGGAAGGGGCGATAGGTGGGGGGCGGGGGTATAACGGGGTAACGTGTTGCTATTGATGGGAGCTCAAGGGAATCCACGGTTATAATGGGCAACACGAGTTCGCCTCCTAGAATGAAAAAGAGAAAAGGGAACGGGCGTTAGTGGAACCCAGAGAGACGCTGGTGAACGAGAGAGATTGGACAGAACTGCTATAGAATAAGACTATGACTTGACTGAGGTTAGTTTTTAAAGTGTTAGCATCTATTTAATCAAATACTAAACTAATACTGTAGAATACATTACAGGGTTAGGATAGTGTCAAGAAATACATCGACTAACTTAACCATACATTCCTATAAACACACACAGTTATGCTAATGCTAATGCTAGCTGTGTGTCCACTGGCTGCATGTTTCATGTTTAAGAAGAGAGCAAACCACGTAGTTCAGGTCACTTACATCAACAAATTGGCCGCATGTTTTTTGCATGAAAAAAAGTTACAAAAAGAAAGCTTGTGTAAGATTGTTCTTGAAGAGTGATCAACAAATTTCAGCCCATGTATTAAAGTAAAGCTCGTGTGTTCTCCCTGAGCTCATAGGAGAAAAGCTAATCTACTGTTGTCATGGTGACCGCTGGCTAATGATAAAAACCTCCCCGCTCCAACTTTACCCCTAAAAACACATTCTGCACATCTTTCATGTTATTTATTTATCACGCTGTCTCCTGGTTAACACAACTGTGACGTCAGTGTCAAATAAATCATTAGAACTCATTATGATGTCATGTGTATGTGTCAAGTGAATGTGTCATGTCAGTGTTCGTCAATGCTGAAGATTATTCTGAAAGAACATCATTCACGTGATGAGGAAAATTTACTATCACAATTACAAACACATCCCTAATTAAAACCATGAGCCCCCCTCCCCCTCGGCCAATCAGAATCCAGAATTGACATATTCATGAACACTCAGTAAACCTAAATCCATCTGAATTGCATGGGAATAAAAACACTGCAGCAGGAAGAAACAGTTGATGTTAACATGAAGAAAACACATTGAGAAGAGTAATACAGCAACTGAAAAACAAAGAGTTTGTTATTGTCATCAATGTCACAATGTGTTGTGTGTTTGGTTTTTGTGTCTGTACATTCAAGTTTTTCTTAGCTCAGGTTTGAATCAAGTGTTTGACAGAGTTTTATCATTCAGTGATAAACGAAACCTTCGGTTCCCTGTCTCTCGACGTTGTGTTGAGAGACAGATTGGGGTTTGATCTTGAGAAACTATCATCTCTGAGAGGAATAAAAAAAATACACCAATGACCTTGGCGAATGGCACGCGCACGCCAGTCTCCGCCCCGTGCATACAGGTATAAAAGGAGATGGCGACGCCCATTAATTCATCTTTTTGTTCTTCGGAACGTGCAGCGGAACTCTCCCTGTGTTCGAGCGGACTTCCCCTGGGCGTTTCGGAAGCAAACCACAAAGGATCTAAACATTTAGTCATTTAGCAGACGCTTTTATCCAAATCTAAAAGAGCAAATATTTTCGGTGATAAGCCACGCTCCATTCTGGTTCCTATTTTGCCGGAAGTGCATGCGGAGCTCACGAGGACGACCGTACCACCCCCCACGAGACAGTGAAGCATTCTTCACACCTCAGTCCGGGGAGAGATCTTCGGCAGCTCTACCTCTGAGAAGGTAGAGCCCGTCCCTCTAGCCGAGATGTCCTCTGGGTTATACAGCCCGTACTTCATCCTTCCCAAAAAAAGCTATTGTTGCTGCGCCCCGTTTTGGACCTGCGCTCCCTTAACAAGCACCTCCACAGGTTGCTGTTCAGGATGCTGTCGCAGAAGCGCATCCTGACTTGGATTCGACACCAGGATTGGTTCGTGGCAATCGACCTGAAGGACGCGTAATTCCACCTCTCCATCTTCCCTCGACATCGGCCGTTCCTATGGTTCGCGTTCGAGGGGCGGGTGTACCAGTACAAAGTCCTGCCCTTCGGTCTGGCCCTGTCTCCCCGGGTTTTTATCAAACTCACGGAGGCTGCCCTAGCTCCCCTCAAGGAGCAGGGCGTGTGGATACTCAACTATCTGGATGACGGGCTTTTCTTGGCTCACTCGCGAGATCTGTTGTGTACGCACAGGGACCTCGTGCTCCGGCACTTCGACCCGTCTGGGCCTGCGGGTCAACTGGGAAAAGAGTAAGCTCTCCCCAGCGCAGATTATCTCCTATCTCGGTATGGAACTCGACTCTGTCCCTATGACAGCGCGTCTCACCAATGAGCGCTCACAGTTGGTGCTGAACTCTCTGAAACATTTCAGACACACACCAGTGATCCCTCTGACACTTTTTCAGAGGCTCCTGGGGCATATGGCGTCCTCAGCAGGGCTTATCCCGCTCGGGTTGATGCACATGTGACCGCTTCAGCACGTGCTTTATAGCTGCGTTCCTTGGAGGGCGTGGCACACCGGCACCATGCGTATTACTATCACAACGTCGAGAGACAGACTGAAAGGGAACGTCTTGGTTACAACTGCAACCTTTGTTCCCTGATGTAGGGGATGATCTGCCTCCGCATCAATTCTGCAGCACTTTGGAAATTATCCAATTATTACGCAAAAATATTGTTTAACAATTATTAGTGGTATAAGGATCTGATCGGAGTTTGTCCGTGATCCGTACAGATCGCCCCTCATGATTCTATATTCATGTGATCATGAAGAGCGCGCTCTCTCACCTTCTCTCTGCATCCGTAAGTAAAACATGAAGTTCATTCTCGTATCATTCACTTAAATGGTTGCGTTTAAGGCGAAGTGTGAAGTGAGTGTCGTGTAGGCGCTAATTCAACACACACCTGACACGGACCTATAAACTAGCACTATAAAACTAATGCACGCGTTTAAAATCAATGAAACTCCTGCGGCTGGAGGGATGCAGTGACGCGCCGATCGCTCAAAATACATGAAAAGTAAGACACGGCGGAGTGACACTAAATGTGCGTGTACTAGAAAGTGAAGAGCAAAGACCTGATTAAATCTTTTTTTTAAGTTTTCTGACAGTATATTTCGCTGTAAATCTGTCTAATGATAAATGTAATAAAAAATTGAACCCTATCGGGTCACGTATTGTATCTTGGCCTTGTATCGGGATGCGTATCGTATCGTAAAGTTGTTGGCGATACACAGCCCTAGTGGACAGCGGCGTGCGCCTGCCATTTGCCAAGTTCATTGGCGTTTTTTAATTCCTCTCGGAGATGATAGGACAGACACAATCGACAGACACAACAACGCAAGAACACACAAGGCACTGCAGTCGTGTCTGTTATTCTGTCAACACTGTGAGTTTGTTTGTGTGCAGTCTGTGATCGGTCAAATTCTGTCTGGTTCTCACCAGTTTATCTGCACACACACACACACAAGCTCATGGATGCGTGCACACACACACACACACACACAAGCTCATGGATGCGTGTACATACTCACACACACACACACACACACACACACAAGCTCATGGATGCGACTCACACACACAAGCTCATACATACTCACACACACACACACACACAAGCTCATGGATGCGTGTACATACTCACACACACACACACACACACACACCTGCACTAGTTTGATCTACAATAATTTTAAACTGTGGGGTCACTAATTGATACACACAATGAAGATGATGTCAGATTTTATCGTCATTGTGAGGACATCACACCTGCACCTGTTACTTATCAGTCACTTCACAAGTTACCTGAGATAATAAATAAATACAACTGAGGGAAACAGTTGTGCTTCAGTTCTTCAGGCTTGACCAAACCACAGGAGACACACAAGTGCAAGACAGAAAGAGAGTGTGTGTGTGATTAGTGTAGTTGTTGTGATTCTCTCTCTCTCTCTCTCTCTCTCTCTCTCTCTCTGTGTCTGTGCGCATGTGCGAGCGTTTGCGGAGTGAGTGAGTGAGTGGAGCGCGTGGTGAGTCTGAGCGTTTATTTTTTATTTTTCCTTCTTAAACTTTTGTCTTTTTTTCTTTTGATAGTTTTGTTGACTTTACAGGCCGCTTGCTACCGTACACGGTGCGGGCAGTATGTCGGCCTCACGGTCACAGGGTTTGGTAAATCTCACGCGGCGCCATGGTGTTAAGGTGGCGTCCGCGGTGAGTGTGGAAGACTGTTGCTTAGCTGCAGGTGAGGTCGTGGGGCATGATCATATCAGGTCGGCCTCAAGAATGAATAATGCAACAGTTATTTTTCTCAGTTCGGTTGAAAAAGCAAACCAGCAAACCAGCTAGTTGAAACTGGCATAGTTGTTGACAATCTTTTTACCCCGGTTCTCCCGCTTTCCATGCCTTCTAAGAAGGTTCTAATGTCAAATGTTCCGCCTTTTGTGAGTGAGGAAACTTTAGTGAGAATTATATCCCGATATGGAAAATTGGTGTCTCCAATAAAGATGATATCAATTGGCTGTAAATCTCCTCTTTTGAAGCATGTGGTTTCTTTTAGGCGTTTTGTTTTCATGATCCTAAAAGAAGATGAAGAACTTGATTTGTCACTGCATCTTAAAATTGAAGATTGTGATTATGTTATTTATGCTACAACGGAGAAAATGAAATGTTTTAGTTGTGGGGAAGTCGGTCATGTAATTTGCACATGTCCTAGTAAAACTAACGGGAAAAAGTCGGCGGTTGGTGACGGTAGTGTTGGCGAGTCGGCTGAGGCCGGACCATCATTTAATGCTTCGCCTGAGACAGAGTCAGGAACGCCGAAGGAGGCAGATGACGTGTGTTCGTCCGCGAGCGCGAGTGAGGCAGCGCAGGTATCTAACCTCAATATTGTGGTGGACAATAACAGTTCAGCTAACGCTGATACTCCGGTTTCTAAAACCTTTGTGGAGAAAGACACACACGGTGGCGGTGATGAGATTAATGTTGTGCAGTCTGAGTTGCTTTGTGATGGCATTGATATGGCGGCAGAACAGAGCGATTTTAAAATCCCAACTAAAAGGAAAAACACTAAAGACTTGCAATATGATAAAGCAAAGAAGGTAGATGTGCAAGATGTTGAGGATGATGATGATGATGATGGTATGGAAAGCGGTAGCGAGTCGTCTGATTCCAGCGTTAGTGTATCTCAGACCGTCTTTTCCTCTGGCAGTTACGAAGTCGAGGATATAAAACTCTTTCTCAGGGTTACTAAAAACAAAAAAGGGAGTGCGTGTAAACCAGTATTTTCCTGACACGAAACAGTTTGTTGCCAAAACTAGGCTTTTCATGTCAAAAGGTTCGTTTTCAAACAAAGAGATATATCGACTAAAAAAGATTGTGACAAAACTGACATCTGAGAGTTTCTTTGGCAGCAGTCAAAAAATGTAGCACTAGAATGAACAGCAATGTAGAGGGTGTGTGTGCAGTTTTGTTTTGTTTGTGTTTGTTTTTCTTTCTTTCAAACATGGGTGAAGTAAACATTGCAACAATGAATGTTAACGGTTTACGAGAGATAAGAAAAAGAGCAGAGGTGTTTGAGGCAGTTAAACAAAAAAGGGTTGATATTGCCATGTTGCAAGAGACCCACAGTGATTCAAGAAACGCTGCCGATTGGGCAGAAGAGTGGGATGGAGTCCCAGTTTTGAGCCACAACACCACACTGAGTGGAGGGGTTGCCATTCTTTTCGCTAAAAGTTTTACTCCACAAAATTATGAGGTGGAGGAAGTTGTTAAAGGTAGGCTTTTAAAAGTAAGAGCCACTTTTGAGAAATATACTTTTGTTTTGATTTGCGTGTACGCTCCAACTTCAGCTGTGGAAAGAATGGTGTTTTTAAATGTTCTTTGTTCTGTTTTGCAAAAATGTTGCGAGGAAGAAATTTTTATTTTTGGGTGGCGATTTTAACTGCACGGCGTCAGATTTAGATAGGAACCATATTGAGCCCCATTTGCCCTCACGGAATCGTCTAATACAGCTTGTTAAGACACATGAACTTTGTGACTTATGGAGACAGCTTAATGGGACACAAAGGCAATACACCTGGACCCATGTTCGTGATAGTGCTATCTCCCTGGCTAGGCTAGATAGGTTTTATGTCTATAAACATCATTGCAATATTGTAAGAAGGGTTTTAATCACCCCGTTGGGTTTTACTGATCACAGCATGGTACAGTGTTTTGTGTTTTTAAGTTCCTGTAAACCAAGAAGTGCATACTGGCAGCTAAATACAAATCTGTTAAGCGACAAGTATTTTAATGATATGTGTAAGGTGTTTTGGAGTGAGTTCAAAACTACAAAAGAATCTTTTAACTCCTTACGTCAATGGTGGGACTTTGGGAAAGTCCAAATAAAGCAGTTTTGTATACAGTATATCAAAACGTCACTAGAGAGGCTACTTTAGTCATGAGCAGCTTGGAGGCCGATATTATAAAACTTCAAAAATTAGCTGAGTCGACTGGTGCCCAGAGTTATTTTAACTCTTTGGTAAATAAGAAGACACAGTTGGCTGATTTGCTGGGTTTTAGAACACAGGGGGCTCTGGTCAGATCACGGTTCCAGAGGATAAACCAGATGGATGCTCCTTCCAGATTCTTTTTCAGTTTGGAAAGGAAAGAATGGTCAGAGTAGGACTGTTCATGCCTTACGCTCCGAATCTGGTAAATTAATGACAGACCCTGTGGAAATCCGAAGGAGAGCTGTGTTTTTTTACGAAAACTTGTACAAAAATGAACCCGGAGCAGGATACAGGGGTGAAAGTGAGTTTTTTGACGACCTACCCCAGGTTACAGAGACAGGAAATGGTGAAATCTCAGGTGACTTGAGCACAGGGGAGTTGTATGAAGCTCTTCAAAGAATGGAGTCTGGAAAGGCACCAGGAATCGACGGTCTACCAGTTGATTTTTATAAGTCATTCTGGAATGTATTAAAAGAGGACCTGTTGGAGGTATTTAATGAAAGCTTGGCTGAAGGCCAGCTGCCTCTGAGCTGCCGCAGAGCAGTTTTAACCCTGTTGCCTAAGAAAGGCGACCTTACCGATATCAGGTTTTGGCGACCAGTATCACTGCTCTGTAGTGACTACAAACTGCTCTCAAAAACATTGGCTAATCGGTTAGCAGGAGTGATGAGCACTGTAATACATCCTGATCAGACTTACTGTGTTCCCGGCAGATCGATATTTGACAATGTTTCTCTTGTCCGTGATGTTTTTGAGGTCTCCAAGATGCTTAACATAGATTGTGGTTTAATTTCCCTAGACCAGGAAAAAGCCTTTGATCGTGTGGAACATTGTTACCTTTGGAGAGTTTTAGAATCTTTTGGTTTTTGCCAGAATTTTATTGACTTTATTAAAGTACTTTATAGTGACGTTGAGAGTCT
The DNA here is from genome assembly GCA_006030095.1 of Triplophysa siluroides. Lineage (NCBI taxonomy): Eukaryota > Metazoa > Chordata > Actinopteri > Cypriniformes > Nemacheilidae > Triplophysa > Triplophysa siluroides. The sequence goes on along the minus strand of VCII01000491.1, from coordinate 379,647 downwards.
TCTTAAAATCAATGGTGGTTTATGTGCTCCTTTTAAAATGTATAGAGGTGTTAGGCAGGGGTGTGCATTATCTGGAATGCTTTATTCTTTAGCGATTGAACCACTTTTACAGCAAATAAGGGCTAAATTACATGGTATAAGTCTGCTAAATTGTAAAGATAACCTCATATTGTCAGCTTATGCTGACGATGTGATAGTTATGATAAGTAGACAAAGCGACATACAGGTTTTGTCAAAACTGCTTTCAACCTTTAAGGGCTTATCTTCTGCTTGTATAAATTGGAGGAAAAGTGAAGCCTTATTGTTGGGTACATGGTTGGGAGGAAAACCGAGACTTCCTGAGGGCTTGGTGTGGGGAACATCAGGTTTTAAATATTTAGGAGTTTTCCTGGGTGATGATTCAACAGTGCAAAAAAACTGGGATGGAATAATTGAGAAAATTAAAGGGCGTCTGGAAAAATGGAAGTATTTATCTCCAAAGATGTCGTACAGAGGGCGCATTTTAATCATTAATAATTTGATTGCTTCCTCTTTATGGCACACATTTGCATGTGCTGATCCTCCCTTCCAATTGTTAGTGAAAATCCAGGCTATTTTAGTAAATTTCTTTTGGGACAAGCTGCACTGGGTGCCACAGAGCGTGTTATTTTTGCCCAAAGAGGAGGGTGGACAAGGCTTAATACACCTACAAAGCATAATAGCAACCTTTCGGTTGCAGCATATCCAAAGACTGCTAGTTGGTTCAGTGGATTTTAAATGGTGTGCTGTTGCATATTTGATCTTAAACAAGCTTGAGAATCTGGGGCTTGATAAAACTCTTTTTTTAGTGGACCCTAAGAAACTGAACACTTCTGGCTTGCCAGTGTTTTATAAAAACATTTTTAAGGTTTGGTGTCTTTTTGCTTTTAAACAAGCAGAGGACCCACAATCCCTTTATTGGCTTTTGGAAGAACCTTTAGTTCATGGAGCACGGATGGACTTATCTGCCAGTGGATTTTTCCCAGGACTTAACAGGACACTAGTTGACAGTAAAGTCGTCACCTTGGGACAGTTACTGGAGTCAACAGGACATGATTTTAAAAATGATGAAGCAACTGCTCAGCGGCTAGGTTGGAGATCTACTCGTCTTGCTGCACAGCTATTGTCAAAATGGAGAACTGCCCTTAATCCAACAGAAAGGTTTTTGCTGTCCAGTTTTCGTGACGGACACAGCAAGCCCAATTCAACAGACTCTTTCCCTTGCTTGTTTTTCTCGGTGAAGGCAGAAGGTTTTTCTGGAAAAAAACTGTTGAATCCATGCATGAAGAGTTTTTATCTTGTGTTGGAAAAAATCTGTATAAGTACTGTGTGATCTGTTTCAACAAGAAAATGCTAGACAGGAAGATTGACACCCCATGGCGTGGTTTTTTCAAACTTGATGTAGAGAGAAAACCTGAATGGAGGGCATTGTATAAACCACCATTGATTAAAAGAACAGGTGACTTGCAGTGGAGGATCCTTCACGGTGCCATTGCTGTCAATTCGTTCATTTCAGTCTTGAACCCAGAGATTGGTGTTGAATGCCCATTTTGCAATGAAAGAGAAACAATTTTTCATGCTTTTGTTAACTGTGCCAGGTTCATTAATAAGTAATATTTTTGCAAGTTGTGGTGAAATGTTTTCCTTGGAAGTGTTCATTCTTGGTTTTAAATATGTAAGAAAAAGGAGTTTTTTATGTCAATTGTTGAATTTTGTTTTAGGCCAGGCTAAGCTGGCGGTTTATATAAGCAGGAAGAAGAAAGTTGAACATAGTGACATAGTTGTTTTATTTTCAAATATGGTACAAGCAAGGATATTGACTGATTATCATTATTATAAGTATATGGATGATCTCGATACTTTTGAAGATATTTGGTGCTATAATGGTGTTCTGTGTTCTTTGTTTGCTGCCGATCTGGTGTTTACTTTCATGTGAAAGTTTTTCCTAATTTTTATTTATTTATTTATTTTATTTTATTTTTTGTCTTTGTAAGTTGTGAATTTTAAACTGTTCTGTGATTTGTATTAAAAGTTTTGTTAAAATTCAATTCTCTCTCTCCCTCTCTCTCTCTCTCTGTCTCTCACTCACTCACTCACTCACTCACTCTCCTTCTCTCTCTCTCTCTCTCTCTCCTCTCTCTCTCTCTCTGCATGTAACACAATTCTGACATCATTTGACCAATCACAGAGTGTGTGTTTGTGTGTGTGTGATTGTGTTCAGAGTGACTTACCATTTCCAGGCTCACACTCCTCAAGATCTTCATCATCACTTGGACATTCTGCAGACGCCACTAACAGCTCATCAGTATTCTGCACACACACAAACTTTAGTTAAACTCGTTTTTATTTAAAGCAAGAAACAAATCCAAACATAATAAATAATGAACTGAACTGAAGCTGTATTTAACACGTTTCGTCAATTTCGCTTTTAAATAAGTGTGTTATTCTCGAAACACACTGAACAATCAGAAATACCTGTCACACAAACACATCAGATTCATGATCTTACAGACGAGAAGTTTGTTCATGTGTTTATTTCGTTCAGTCTGAAGCTGTATCACAGATTCACATGCTGGTGAATGTTTTCTGTTGTGATTTATCAAATGAAATGATGTCTCACTGTCAGAAAAGTCAAAGAGGAAAACAACATTCCTCTGACATTCCCACATAATGAGACGGATGGAATTTTCCCTTTACTCAGTGGATGTGATCCGGCCCTCCCGGCTGAGACTGGGCAGTATTTATGATACGTGTATTTAAAATGGTATTTTGTATCAAAATACTTCAGTGTTTGTATATTTGTAGTTTCAAAATACTGCGTGATGACATCATAAAAACGGGGCCTCTGATTGGTGCCTACCCGTTAGTTTGCCCGGACGTCTTGTTGAGAGCGGAACAGAAGATTGGAAGAAGGTGGTAAGAAACGTGCATCTCTCTATTCCAAGTTTGGTCTTCGTGTTAGTAGCTTAGGCTGAATACTACTATACCGAGCATTATACTTTCAGCCTATGTTATGTTCGTCGGTTGTGCATTGAAAAACATAATACTAACACATTTCAGTGTTGTACAACATCACATTCTAATGCCACTATATTAGTGTAATGCTGTAAACTCGTGTGGAGCAGCAGCATTTACTGCCACATAATATATGATTATATGTTTATTATTATTTATGATTAACAATCAAATGGTTCATTAATGAGAAACTAGTTGCCATGAATACAGGTGCCATCGGTTGTCCTCTTCTTATGAATGACTGGTTTGTCATTGAGTCAGTGTTGCTGATGCACAGAAGGCCCTTTGTGACCAAACACCAAGTAACTAAATGAGGATTCAATCACAAGTCATCTGCAAACTGTGAAACATGAAACTGTTGGTAACTTTAAAACTATCCTTCATCTGGGAGATCACAGCCAGGCATATGTGAATATTTGATCTGTTAACTGGTTGCATACGTCAGATTTATTGCATGACTTGGGCAGAGAAAAGCTGTTGCTATCAAACATTGTTCCACAGAATGAGTGTAACGGTGAAGGATAGATCAAACAAGTCAATTGATGGAGGGTGTGTGAAGACATTTCATGCTTCCTTGTAAAAGTGTTTTGCAGTATTTTGAAAATACAAAAATACAGTAGTTTATTTTGATACATGGTGTGGCCGCTGTATTTTGTAGTTTATTTTGATACACTTAAATGTACGGTATTAGGTATTTTATTTGAAAATACATTTTGATGTATTTCTGCCCAGCCCTCCCGGCTGAGTCTTGTTTCTCCAGAGGGTTTTCTTCATTTATTGCTCATTGGAGTTTGGGTTCCTCACCACAGGGCCGTGTTGGCGTGCTCAACGGGAGACTGCTGATATTAGATTATCTTAAAGGTCCAGTGTGAAATTTTTTGGAGGATCTACTGACAGAAATGCAATATAATATACTGTACATAACTATGTATAAAGTGCTTACACAATGAAGCGTTATATTCTTGTTACCTAAAGCCTGGAGTATAGTTCCCTTTTTACGGAAACGCGAGGGACAGCGTACGGTGTGCGTGACGTGAATTTTCATCATCTGAATAGTACGCGCACCACTGGAATTTTGTTACTTCACGTATAAAGTACGCTCAGGTTGTGCATGCACATTTCATTTCTTGCAGTAACCACCAGGTGGGAACCGTGTCCTGGGAGCATCGATTCAATGTAGTTGAAGAAAGCCGGACCCCTGTAGGCCCGGAGAGCTATTGCAATATGTCGTAATGCGCATGCGTCAAAACCTGTGTACACGTATGAGTCAAAAGCAGTGTACTTTACAAGGCTGTGCGTTCGGCTGTATGTAAGTATGCCGCAGGCTTTAGAATGAGCTTTTTCGATCTACATTCACTGCGGGTCCCCCTGCGTATAGTTGGGCATGTTCTGTCAGCCGTCGTAGTGTTTGGAACGGGAGGCGTATGTTCGCACCCCTGCCGCTAGATTTCACTGACTGGACCTTTAAAGGTTCGGTAAATTCTGTTAACTTGGCTTTATTAGAATGATCGCGCTTGTTCCATAAACACCATGCACTGTGCTGTGTTTGACCTTTTCTGTGTTTTCTCTTTTTCTCCTGTAAAGCTGCTTTGGAACAATGCACATTGTGAAAAATGAATTGAATTGAAGGAAAAATAGTGAAATGCTCAAGTTCGGCCACCTCGTTTCTCCAGAGAACAACCCAGTCCCAGCTCAGGAAACTCCCACCATCACCAACCGAGAGCACAGATGGACTGCTTCTCACTACTTTAAGGCTAAACAGTGGTACGCTACTTAAAGGGGTCATATGGCGCGAATACGTGTTTTTCTGTGTCTTTGGTGTGTTATAAGTTGCCTATGCATGTATTAGACACATAAATTTGCTAAAAAGTGTCAGTATGCATTCTATCTAAAAGCGAATGCTCACCCAGACCTGCCTGAAACGCCTCGTGTAACCACATCCGGCGAATGTACGTCACTTCCTAACATGATTTGACTAAGACCGCCCATATCTAAATGCAAGTTAAGTGGGCGTACTTGTAAATCTCATTGTCTCGTCACCGCCGCAGCCATGTCGCGGAGACGCTGTGTTTCGTTGTGAAAAGAAAGACTCTTTGTTTGCTCTGCCAAAAGATGAGACGACTAAAAACTAATGGTTACTTTTTATTTACAACACTGTTCCAGAAAAAGTACAATCCGAAAGTTCAAGTTTGTTCTCCGACAATTGCTTCATGAACGTAGGAGAGAGATTAAGACCGGCTATGCGCGAAAGCTTTGGTTAAAAAGTGGGGTCGTTTCAACCATTAAAACTTCGCTGGCGCTTCAGATTCACAGCCTGTAAGTATATTGTCATTGTGAAAGACTTTGTTACGGACTAACGCGAGTTGAGTTTGTTGTGTGTTTGTGATCTGCAAATGCAGACGTGAAATAAGACAACATAAGTGCTAATAATCTGTACTAATGTTCCAGATAGAGGCACAAATGTGGTGTATATAATGTCTTTTATTTAGTATTTATTTTTGGGTTTATTGTCTTTGTTGAGTCGCGACGAGACGTGGCGTAACACTGGTTGATCAAGAGCTCAAAGCGCTGGCGTTATTTATTATTTGACCATTCCTGCTGTAATGCCAGCTTGTTTCTATCTCACACAAACTCTGTATGATGTATATGGTTGTTTATTTATAGTCTTTATAACCTTGTATATAAAAGGTAAACAGTTAGCTATAGTTTAACTATTTATCATCATATTTTTTTTTTAAACCTTACCAATCCTTTACATCCTGCTCAAGTCGCGCTGGGAAAGTTGATGCATCAGCTTGATCATCTTCATTTTCCGGATCAGATTCGGGCTCGAATTGATATAAGGAAGTACCGATGACATTTTATCACCTGTCAGGAGAATTGAAGAGGAACCTGATGTTCTGAATATGGTCAGAGGCGTTACATTTCTGTCACACGCTTGCAGTATTCCACCAATCACTACGCACGGGTTAACTGGCCAATCAGAGCACACCTCGCTTTTCAGGCGATGAGCTTTGTAAAAGATCTGTGCGTTTCAGAGGCGAAAAAAGAGGAGATACAAGCATGCAAGGTGTGTGGAGAATACAGCGTTTATCAACCTTAAATCATGTTTACACATTACATTACATCTAAAACAAACCATAATATTGCTTTTAGCCGTGTCATATCACCCCTTTAATATAAGTGATGCGATCTGGGAAAACCTGTTTGGAAAAATAGATCGAATATCTTTTTTTTGTCAAAATTGGGTTTTCGTTAAATCAATATTCTATAACATCTTTACTATTATCTCTGAAAATATCTTGGCAAAATTCACTTGTTTATTGCTGAAATGGCAAGTGGCAAGCTGGTGTTTAAGGACATGCTAACCGCCCATAGCTCTTCATACTACAACAGTTGACAGTTGACATACCAAAGTAAACCACATAACATGTAGAATGAAGGTGTATCAATACACATTTTCCACCAGTCCTGTGTAAACTGCAGCATGCAAAGATCTTTGATGCAATGTTATCGTGATATGGCGAAGCTCGCCGCCTGGAGCACCGGGATTACTGTGCAAAGTTATGCATTACTTTCACTTTATTCAATTGTTTTCATACAGTGTTTTTTGATATATGTTGACACTAGGGAATGTTGACTGTTGTGCCTTTATTTTCATCGCCCAACAACATAAACCTATTTTAGTCTAAAAAATGTTGCTTCTGAAAGTCATAGCGCTGAGCCGACTTTTTTCTGGTTTGAACCCACCTTTCATATGGCCTCAAAATCTGTAATATGTAAAATGTCACCATGAGTTGGCCTTACCCGGATCGCATCACATGTGTTTCTATGGCAGCAGTTTGAAGCACAACTCACCGCTGATATTAGATCAGCTTAGGCTTGCAAATAGCTTTTATTACTCTTTCTGTGCTCTATGCTCTTAAATGTCCTCTTTTGTGTTTTCTTTTTCATGGGTGCAATATACTGTATATATATATAAATATACTTGAAACGAATTGAAATGAAATGTGCTTATTTGTGTTTTGATATGAGGTCCAGCACAACAGTGAGTGATCATATGATTCTCCTCGGAGGATGTACAATGACTATGACGTCCTGCTGTATATGTGACATGTATGAGTAGGGATGTGTATCGTTAAGATTTGATCAATATCGATACCACTTATTGATACCGGTACTTATCAATACTGTTATCGATACTACGCTCTATAATTTGATGCAAAAACACATGATGTGAAAAGATGTTAAACATTTTAAGTTTCTTTGTCACCGCTGAGCTTTAGAACTGTAATGCTTCTGAGCAAACAGAGAATGGCACATAACACAACGTGTGAGTGTTCCTTAGCGTACCACTTACAGCACTTAGCATGAGCACAGGTCATCATCATGTCATTCAACATATTTACAGTACATCACTATGGTTATTTGGCTGGTAGACGTATTTCTTTTTGCTTTTCTGGTTTAGGTCTACATGAATTTAAGAACTATTTTCTAAGCAAGTAATATTTGTTTAATTATATGTACTATTTTTTTATACTTTTCTAGCACATTTACTTCAGTTTACCAAAGTAAGTAAATTTACTACGAGGCCAAATTATTAAAAACAATGTTATAACTTGTTCTCAAATAAAGGACTTTTATTTTGACGGGTTGCCGCAAACTCTCGGTTGGAGAAACGGGGACGCTGAAAGCTCCTCAAGCGCAACCATGCCACTCTTTCACTCATAAACACGCAAAACATGCAGATTACTAATACATGGCGGAAATCATATGGCCCTAGATATCACACACACGTCGAGCAAACTTTCGGACATCATTCAGGGATGGAAAATGACTAATTCCCCATTTAACACCTGAATACACAGAGATAAAACAACGCAAGTATCCACAACAGTATCGTTGGTCATGAAGCTTATCGATGCTCTGGTATCCACCCAATGATGTACCGGTCCAAAAAAGAACCGGTTCTCGGTACCCATCCCTATGTATGAGTGCTGAAAGAATGACATAATATACCGATGAACCCTTTTTTAAAGGTCTGTAGGACAGATGTGATGAAGACAGTTTGGGTCACGTATCATGACTCTGTGTGTTCCACTGTGCGACTCATTGATTTGATAGGTGTAGCACACCTGATCACAAACTGCTTTACATCCCAACATGAGACAAGAGTGACAGATATTTACAGAAACCAGCCCGAAGCGAGCCCAGACTCCACACACGCACCCTCACCTGAGTAACACTGTCTCTCATGGTGGGTGAGCGTTGTTTGCGTGTGGTGGTGGTTGCCATGGTAGTGGTGGTCTCCATGATGGTGGTGGACATGTCTGCGAGCGGGGTGGTGGACGTGGTGTCGGTGGTCATGACAGACGGCACGTCTCCCACCAGACGCAGGTTTCCGTGCACCTGTACGTTAGAGTCGCTCTCGGCGGCCAGCTTCAGCACCTGCAGCCCGTTATAATAGAGGCCTGAGATCTGACCCTGAAAATGACGACCCTTGTCACCACCGCCCACTTTAATGAACGCCTGGCTGTTAAAGATGGTCAGCTGCCGACCTGAAGAAACACAAGACGTGCAAACATCTGCTGATCACACGGCAGAAACAGCGGAGGTCACATGACTGCAGGTCACACGCACACACATGACTAAAGAGTTTCAGTAACACACAACTCTACACTCACTCACATCATCACCTTCACACAGAACCTACAGAACAATAACACACACAGATCAGTGTTCTGGGTCCGTCACACATCTTGGCCTCTGTTCTTGACTAATAACATCATAAATGTCTTTGTGAGAAGCTGGTGTGTGGAACAGGTTGTGTGTGTGAGCGCAGCGGAGCGCTAACATGTCTCATGTACAGACGTGCGCGGGCGACCAGAGGTTTGATTCAGGCTTTTATTAACATTATAACATTTATATAGATTTCTCTTCAGAAGACATTGTGTCACTTGCCCAATGTAACTGAAATCAAACCTGAATAAACCTCGATGTCATATGCAGCCGAGGCCGACAAATTGAGTTTTCACAGCAGAGTTTTGACTTCTTTTCTCTGAGTTCCGAGTGTGTTTTTTCCGAGCGAGTTAACCTTTTGTACGCTTCTGTCATTGTATTCACAAACAAACCACATCAATCCGCCGCACTTTTGAAAAGCTTGCTACGTCCCTGGATGTGATCTCCGGAGGACGCACGCAGCCTGTGAAGACGCAGCTACTTTGTCCAAGTTTCTTAAAGTACATTCTGAAATGCTGTAACGACTGAGCTTTGACACTTCGTGTGTGAGAGGCGTCTGAATGGATTCTTCTGGAAGTGAGCTGTTATTCCTCCTCACTGAGTCGTGTGAAAGTGCTGCCAGACTGAATTTATGACCGGCACCCTCACTGCTCTACAACTGTGTTCTGTGTCATCAAACTCAATGTCACACACACACACTGAGAGAGATGTCTGTGATGTTCATCTCATCTTACAGGAGAGTTTGTGATTGTCTTCTGTGATCTTTTCTTAAATCTAACCCTTTGATAAGACGTCTCTCTCTCTGACCTATCAGGACTTGTTTTCATTAGAGTAATGTTTCCTCATAACTCCTTGACAATAGAGCCAGAAAGATCAACAAGATGATGTTTGATACAGTCATGTGAAAATCATAAAACACGCTCATAACAGAACAGAACAGAACCCTCAAACACAGTCAATCAGCACATCATGTGTAGAGAAAACTTGATTCATTATATAGAAGGAAGACACGTTAAAGGGACAGTATTCTCTCCACGAAAACTCAATCTGATTCATTTCATATAAAACCACGTCTGAGCGGTTCAGACACATATTTCTTCATTCATGAACGCGCTGTTATGTGCGGTTAGTGTCTTTAACTCATGGATTATTTGTTTGTTATGTGTGTTTAGAAACAGAGTTATGACTGAGGGCTTTACATTCAGAAGAATGTGTAGATATAAAGACGCTTCGGCCCTCAGGCTTTAGAGGAACATTGATCGGGATTTACATCAGTTCAGAAACCCTTTGAGTCATCAGACGCCACAGTTCATTTCTGCTCATCTGTCAATCACCACTGACAAGAAATTCTGTTTAAAATGACGTCTATGAGGCGAACGCACAACGCACAACTCTTCATGTTAACACACACAAAATGTCTTCAAAAAGACACAATCCTGCCGTCTGGTGTTCGATGTTAAAAAACATTTTTTCATTCATATGTGTTATAGACGGTTTCAAAGCGACAACATAAACCACGTTCATGGACTGCCCTTAACTTCCGGTACACATTCAAAACAATCGAGCGCCTGTAGATTATTTCTAATAACAACAAAAAAAAAACGAGAAGAAGCGTTTCTTAGCTAAGCTTGTTTGTCTAATATTTTGAATTTAGTCTGCTATACCAAGCTCAACCGCTAGATGTCAGTGTAGCGTACGCTTTCTTTAAATGCGACCGAACTACAGGACACATTCAACATATTGTTTATTTAATAAAATGAACACACAACAAAATTTAACAAATCGTTCATTTAATAAAATGATTATACAATAATATAAATGATATTAATAAAGTCAATTATTAAGTAAAATATAAATAGTTATACTACTAGACACTAGCAAAACACAGACGGAAGTTAACCCGGCACGCGCGTCCGATGAAGCGCTCTATATTGACTGAGATTCAAACGAATGTTCAAAATTTCTTTGCGCAGAATGATAAAACATAGTGTGAATAAAGTCCATGATGTTAACATGTTTCGTACGATGCGAACACACAATGTATTTTCGTCATTTTATGGCTGTGACTATTTAAATCCACTACATTGAATCTTATTTAGCCTGAATTTCACAGACGGCGTGACATCTATTTAGACGGAACTCATCGATAGAAATGATTTAGATACGGGACAGCAGCGTCTGAACTCAAAGGGTTAAAACTGAAGGTGGTGAAATAGAGTCCCTTTAACTTCTGGCCAGCTTGATTTGAGTTTGTTGGGGGTTAAGGGAGGTTATGTGAAGATTAAACCTCTGAAGAAGTGCAGTCTCATCTCGCTCTCGTTTCTTTTCGGAAAACAGAATGGAGTTTGGGAGAGGACTGCACTTCCAGCAGAGACGTTTAGCGTGTTTAGACATTGCTTCATTCGTGCGTTTGGTGATGTTTCTTTACCTTTGTCGAGTAGCCACTCGTCTACTACCCGACCGAGTCGGTACGGGATTCTTTGTCTAGCAATAGCCAGCCGTTCATTATCAAAGTTCCCTTTGAAGAACAAACAAATTCAACAGGTTACAATCTGGAAGGTCAAAGGTCAGAGGTCAGTGAGGTTTAGCAGGTCTTTGAGGTCTGGAGGGTTCTTTTAAACATGAGTTAAGCAGATTTATGGGTCATTTTAGTGTTTTATTCTGGACTATTACCACATCTGAAAGCCTCGTGTCCTCAGTCCAAATGCATGAAGAGTTTATCAGCGTTTATCAGAGACGTGAGGAAGATGTTTTCTGCTCAGACGCGACGTCACCCCAAACCTCTTCTACACCTCATCCAAACAGACTGAAATCTGCACAGCTCTGCAGTTTCCTTACCCACAATCCTCTCTGCTACGGAAACTGGGTCACTGGATATTTTTATTTCTCCGGGCGTGTCGGTTCACAGAAGACCTGCTTCTACATCCAGCAAACATGCTTGTGTGTGTGTGCAGAGATCCTCACAGAAATGCCATTATGACGTCATGAAGAGGTTTGCTGTGACGTGTGTTCAGTTATTATCTGATCATGATCACCCCGGCAGAAAACATCTTCACTCACTCAGACAGACAGAATGCGAGAGAGACATGCTGTCTGTCTGTGGGTTGAGATTTCTTTCGACATCATGCCATCATTGTGTTGAGACGTGACTAGTGTCGTGCGCTCACCTGAGGGGAATCTCTCCAGGATTGGCAGATTGTCCACCTGCAGTGTGGCGTTTCCTCCGCTCCGTGTGAATCTCACCACGTGATATTTCCCATCACTCACCATCACACCACTCTCCTCGATGATGATGTCATCCGTCCCCACGTTAAATATAACCCCGACCCTCCCTCGCTCCTCCTGCAGACAGACAGACAGGTTAGATGCATGAGTCGATAGTTTCTGCTCACCCGTAACTCATCTCTTTCACTTCAATGTCCTGTGATTGATGTCATTTACTTCAGGTCACCGGTCCCTCTCTCTTTCAATTCAATTTTTCATTTTCAAAGTACTTTATTGGCTTGATTGCGTGTTCTTACAATATTGCCAAAGCATTGAACATATAACAAAAGACAGACAATAATTACAAACATTAGAGTCAAATTAAACTAAGGTGCTGAGTAAGGCATAAATATAGAATGAAATATAAAATAAAGTATATGTAAGTAAACAGATGAAATATGGAAATAAAATCTCAATATCAAAAGTAGAGTTCAGGCAGAAACATGAATGTACTAAAGTCAAGAGTGTGTATGTGCAGTGATTGTAGCTCAGGGTGTGCATCTCTCTCTCCTTCTCTCTCTCTCTCTCTCTCATTTCCGGTGCACGCTGGAAGCGTTTAGGGTGGTGGTGAGGGGTTTTACGGAGAGGTGCTAAACTTTTGAGGTATGGAAAATTTGCAAGTGGAATTAAGATGGTACCGCTTGGTTGTAAACATGAGTCTTTGAAGCATGTGTGGTCTTTTAGACGGCATGCCCCGACATTAAACGTGTCTTTTCGTTGCGTTTAGGAAGGAAAGTCGTACATGTTGTATGCGAACACTGGGGAAATCCGCTGTTTTGAATGCGGTGCTGTAGGACACGTAAGATTGTCATGTCCGCAAAGAGAAGAAGTGATGAAAGAGACAGGTCAAAATAAAGATACGAATGGTAGTGTAGAGCAAACTGTGGAAGAAAGAGTGGAAAATGAGAATCAAAATGTTCATAATAATAAGGATTTAGTTAGTGTTGGTGCTGAGAGGGAGACTAATACTACTGAAGTGTCTACTGAAGTGGTAGAGAATGTTAATGGTGGTGAGATACAGGTGACTGAAGAGATGGTGATGACGGAAACTGAGAAGAATACAGAGCAAGTGGAGAAGGTGGAGGGTGTTGAGGAAGTGATGTCAGTTGATAGAGATCAATTAAGGACAGTGAACTCAGAGGGTAATAATTCAGAAGAGATGGTTGAAAATGAAGGAGAGGAATATAGTGATGATGATTTGTCAGATGTGTCAAATTTATCTCAGATGGGATGTGATAAGTGTTATGCTTTGGAGGAAATAGATGCCTTTCTGGATAAGACTTTCGGGAAAGCAGCAGAAGTGAAGGATTACTTTGCTGACACTAAGAAATTTGAAAGTTCTGTATTATACTGGATGAAACGAGTTGGAGAGGACAAATTAAGTAGGAGGAAGAGGTTTCGATTGAAAAAGTTTGTCACGAAAATAAGAGGGGGAACCCTGAAAAAAAGGAAACATAAATGATGTCTAATTCACTAAGAGTGTTTCTATTGCTTCTTTTCTCTCTGTCTTTCTTTTCCCTCCATTGGAACCTTATTATGGAGTATGTAAGAGTAGGATCCTCAAACATCAATGGGGGAAGAGATGGGGTCAAAAGAGCACTGATTTCTGAATTTATTAAATTAAATGATATCAAAGTAACTTTTTTACAAGAAACACATTCTGATAGTAATAATGAATTGGAGTTGTATAGATGGTGGGAAGGAGAGTGTAAATTAAGTCATGGAACAAATTTAAGTATGGGTGTTGCAATTCTCTTTTCAAAACATTTGGATTTAAAAATTGTGACAACAATAGAGGTAGAAAAAGGTAGAGTGTTATTAGTTATAGCAGAAATTAAAAGTGTTAAATTCCTTTTTGTTAATGTGTATGCTCCGAATATAGGGTGGCATCGTGAAATAACATATCAAAAATTAAGTGATGCAATAAAACAATATGATGATGGCAATACATGTGTTGTAATAGGAGGTGATTGGAATTGCACAACACAGTTTTTATTGGATAGGAATGGGGATGAGCCTCACTCAAAATCTAGTAAGTTACTACTTGATATCACAAATAATTTAAGGTTGGTGGATGTGTGGAGAAGTAGAAATAAGTTGGTGAAGCAATATACATGGATAAAGATTTTAGATTCTGTTGTGATAGGAGCGAGACTGGATAGGTTATACTGTATATAAGTAAGTCAAAAATAAATAGAGTAACTAATACTAATATATTTCCAAATGGTTTTTCAGACCATCATATGGTTACTTTAGATTATAATGTTGCGAAACATTTCAAGACCTACATTTTATTGGCATTTTAATATAAAACTACTACAGGATGCAGATTTTTTTGAGAAATTCTGTAGTTTTTCGGAAATTTGGAGACAGAGAAAAAATAATTTTGAAAATCTGACTCAATGGTGGGAGGTGGGAAAAGCACAGATTAAAGTTTTTTGTCAACAATTTTCTTATAATGCTACTGCTACAATGAAGAGAAATGTGAAAATGTTGGAGTTTGAGATTAATGAAATGGAAAAAAGAATGATTGATGTTGTTAATGATGGTTCAGTGAATATTTAAAAAAAGAATAAAATAGAGTTGAAGTCATTGTTGGAACAAAGAGTTAAAGGTGCACTAGTTCGAGCGAGAATATCTTCAATTAAAGAAATGGATGCTCCAACTGCTTATTTTTTTGGACTTGAACGGAAGGAAGCACAAAAGAAATGTATGCTTCATCTTAAAAGAAGAAATGGAACTATTACTTCAGATCCAACAGAAATGAGAACAATGGGCATTGAATTTTATAAAGAGCTGTTTGGTAATATGGACTGTGATGTTGGATCTATGGACCAGTTTTTGCAAGATCTTCCTAAATTAAGTTCTGAGGATAAAAATTCATTGGATGTAATGATTTCTTTTGATGAACTTTCGAAGGCGGTCAAACAGCTCTCTACAGGAAAGTCACCAGGAATTGATGGTTTACCGGCTGAGTTTTATAAAGCCTTTTGGGGTATCTTAGGAGAGGATTTGTATAATGTATTTTGTGAATGTTTTAAAAGAGGTTGTCTACCAAACAGCTGTCAAAGAGCTGTGTTATCACTCCTGCCAAAAAATGGAGACCTAGGATTGCTGAAGAATTGGCGACCAATGTCCTTAATATGTCTAGACTATAAAATATTGTCTAAATGTTTAGCAAACAGACTAAAAAATATTTTGCATGTTGTGGTGGAAAGTGAACAAACTTACTGTATTCCTGGGCGGACAATAATGGACAATTTGTTTCTTATGAGAGATGTGATTGATTTATCTATTAGAAACAATCTTGATGTGGGTTTTTTATCTATTGACCAAGAGAAAGCTTTTGACCGGGTAGGTCATGAATACCTTTTTACTGTGTTAAAAACTTTTGGATTTGGGGAGAATATTATTTCTTGGATAAAAATACTTTATGAAGATGCTTCACTTATGCTTAAGATAGGGGGTGGCCTGAGTTGTCCAATCCCTGTTAAAAGAGGAATCAGGCAGGGATGTCCTCTATCAGGACAACTTTATAGTTTAGCCATAGAACCCTTACTGTGTAAGCTAAGAAATGAGTTACAAGGGTTAATGATACCAGGAGATAATTCAGGGCTAAGGTACTCTGTGTCTGCTTATGCGGATGATGTAAATATTTTTATTTCTGGTCAAAAATGATATTCAGATATTTTGTAAAAATTTAAATCTTTATGAAAAGTCTTCTTCAGCCAGGGTACACTGGGCAAAGTGTGAAGGATTTGCTGTGGGGTCTTGGGTTGATACGGGGCCACCTCAACTTCCTGAAGGACTGAAATGGGGAAAGGAAGGTTTTAAAGTTTTGGGGGTGTATTTGGGCACTGATAAGTATAAAGAAAAGAACTGGGAGGGTCTGCTTGGAAAGGTTGTTGCTAAGTTGTCTAAGTGGAAATGGCTATTGCCCGAACTATCTTATAGAGGCAGAGTCCTTATTACAAACAACCTGACTGCCTCTATGTTATGGCACAAATTGAATGTGCTTGAGCCACCAGATGACAGTATTAAGGAGATTCAGAGGAAACTGGTGGATTTTTTCTGGTCTGGTCAAAAATGGATTCCTCGGCAGGCACTTTATCTACCAGTGATTGAAGGTGGGCAAAGCCTAATAGATGTACGAAGCCGCATAAATGCTTTCCGATTGCAAGCAGCCCAGAGACTATTGTACGAGGAGAATGTTGGATGGATTAATGTTGCTTGTGCTCTTCTGCGGAAAACATCTGGATTATTGTATGATAAACAGCTTTTTTTACTGAAAAGTGATGAAGTGGATTTGAAAGAGTTGACACCTTTTTATAAGTCAATGATAACAGCTTGGAGAAAGACATTTATTATTCACAGAGATATTTTACAACCTGAGGACTGGATAATGGGAGAACCGCTGTTCCATAACCCATTAATAAGAACAAGGATTTTGTCCTCTAAATCTGTGGAAAGCTGTTTTGTGAAGGCTGGGTTTGTCAAGTTGGGGGATCTGAGAAGTGGTGATGACTGGAAAACAGCTGAGTCTTTACAGAGTGTCAGAGATCTCTTCGACTTGTGAGACGAATAATGAAGGAGGTGTGGGCAGCTCTACCTGGGGCCTGCAGAGAGGCACTGTCACAGGACTTGAATGAGCACTATTCATTTCCACCCATCAAAGTTTCTGCTGCTGTGCAAGAGGAGATGGAGGAAACTGGACATTCGATTTTATCATTTGAGTACCCCGAGTTGGGGAGTTTTCAAGATGTTAAGAAGAAAGAACTCTATGTAACGTGTGTAAAAGTGACGCATCAGACTGTGCTGAGAGGAGTGAAGACTTGGAGGTGGTCAGAAGTGTTTGGGACAGATTTTAAGGCATGTTGGAGGTCTCTATATAAGTTGCCTGTTGAAAAGCGTACTGCAGATTTGCAGTGGAGACTGATGTTCGGGGCTATAGCTACGAACAGACACGTGGCACACCTCAATCCAGCAGTGGGGACAGAGTGTTTATTTTGTGGCTTAGACGAAACGGTTAATCACTTATTTATTGATTGTTTTAGGTTGGAGGGAATGTTAAATTTGGAGAGAATTTTTATCCAATAAAGATTTTGTTAAGCCTCTCTCTCGCTCTCTCTCTCTCTCTCTCTCTCTCTCTCTCTCTCTCTCACTCTCTCTCTCGTCATTTCATTCATTATTTCATAGCCTCTCTATTAGAATACAACCAGAAAAAAACAGCATCTGTGGGCTAAACGGTTTAGTTGGAAGTCTTTTGTGAGACACTGAAGTAGATAAATCTATCGCTCTTAATGGAATGGAACCCATTGAGTATGAGAGAGAGTTTATGTGATCAATAAACAGTGTTTAAAGAACAGTTCCAGATAACCATTCTACAAGTTTCCAGATACTATTGGCTGTAGGACACTGACATTGGGCTGGAACACACTACAAGACTTTTACAATCTGAACAGATTTGTTTTAAACTAGACATCACACACTTGAAAACCTGAGCAAACGTCTTGTAGTGTGTTCTAGCCTTAAGACTGAGTGACAAAGTCCAACATTCCTTACAGGTCTACACAAGATTATTTATATATATGTCTCTTATAATCCTGCCTGTTTCATTGTCATCAAAAATCTACTTATTGCCCATCGGTCCTTCTCTACAACCATCACTGGCATCCTCGCTCTCTCTCTTCAGGCAGACAATATACAGCACACACAAGGCGTGCGCTTTTCATGAAAAAAAACCAAAAAGAAACTGTAGGGCATCACACTGGAATTATTTGGATTTTACACTAGATGTTTTTGACAATCTAATTCTTTGGAATTGCTCTATTAGTAGCTTTTATCATTTGATTGGGAATAACAGTTATTCACATTAGTCTACTCATTTGATATCACATACCTTATCATTCAACACAGATGCATTTCATAGACAGTATATTCATGTATATTATCGTGGCCTATAATTTAATTAATTACATGTAATTTACTTTTTATTCATAGTGATTAGTAAAGTGATACAATATTGCATCATGACAGAGAATCAGCAGTAATATCATCACAAAGTTGAGCAACAACTAAGGTTTAGCCTGGCAGTTAGCCTGCCCCGGACCAGACTAGTTTCCCAGCATAAGTTGCCATAGTAACTGCGTTCAAACTATTTTAAGTTCGCTTTATGAAACCGAATTCACCGAGGATAAGTCTGACTAACGGAAATCAGCCTGGCTTATTTCCTAATCTTGTTTTGTGAAACAGCCCTCAGGTCTCATCCGTCACAACATGAACCAAACACATGTACGGTGTCAAGACAGACACAACAAGCAGCCGTTAGCCCCGCCGGGTGTGGTTCTTACTATGTGAAGCTCCAGATAGTCCCCGAGACCCTTAGCGCTCTCCACCCGCCGCACCAGCACAGCTTCTTTGAGCTGAGTACTGAAGCCCACCGCCAGCCGGTCTGCCCGCGTGCTCGGCCGGTCGTTCGGTGGCCACGTGTATGTGATGAGGGCTCCTCCACGACCGAAGATATACGTCGTCCCAGCTGAGAGAGAGAGAGAGATAGAGAGAGAGATGATGACATCAATGAAACGTTCTACTGTGGATCCCTCAGACGACACACTTCAGTTCAAGAACTGACTGCAGCGGTCAGATTAGTCATTCACATCTTTCTGGATTAAAAAGTGATAGAAAACGACAACATCACTCACACAGTGAAGATGAGAAGATTCGGTGGCATATAAAGATTATAAATCATTCCACAGACATGAGGAACATCAGCCACACACCCCAATCACCCCAACGACCCGCACTCTCACAACACACAAACACACAAAACAACAGCAACACGGAGGAGGAAGAGGAGGAGAGGAAGGAAAGAGAAACCAAGCAACACTAAAACATAGGTTTTGACTGCTGATGTGTGTGTGTGTGTGTGTAGTCAACAGAGAGCTGACAAGTGAAGAAGGTTTTCTTTGGTATTCATTAGAAAGATCAGATCAATAAATCATCATTCAGTAGACTTGAGATGTGAAGAGTTCTGCAGCTGACCTGAGAGAGACACACAGATTCTGTCTCACGGCCACTGCCCGAAGAGGACCTGAATGCGAACAGGCCTCGCACCTCACGCGCTCACGGGTTCACGCGATCGATGCTTCGCGCTTCATGAAATGAGATTCAAAAGGTTCTGCCCGTGTTCAACATTAAACACATTAAACTGCTTTAATGAAACATGAGGAAGAGAGTTTAGTTTCTTAACGTTTTGTATGTTTTTGATATCATCACACAACAAAGAATGTATTGAGTCAGCCAATCAGAATCGTGCTTACGAGATGGAGAAAATCAGATTTGAGTGTAACAACAGACTGAGTCATTCATCTGTTGTTTGGAAGGTTGCTTCATTTCTTCATTCATCTACTGTGAGAGATGTGAGGAGACCAGCACATTCTCCAGCGCACATCAGCTGACACTGACAAGAAAATCCTTCAGAGCTCCGAGTAAACACTATAACCACACGTACACACACTCGGCACGCAACGCACGCACGATTTGCACACTACGAGACACATCCGCATGTTGTATTGCACACACACACTCACGCACCACTCACGCACGAGCACACACACACACACACACATGACATTATCACTTGAGAGCACACACAATCACGAGCACACACCACGCACACTCACAGGCACACGCATCATTCCACGCACTTGCACACGCGGCGATGCGCGAGCATTTCACACACTCGAGCACAACAGCACGTATGACACACAACACCACATCACGCACACGCACGCGACGCACACACACCCACACAACACACCATGAGCACACCCTCACACACACACCGATCACAGCACACACACCAACACGCGACGACACACAGCACGCACGCACACACACAGCACACACTCACGCACACGCCGCACCACACAGCACACGCCACCACGAGCACCACGAGCACCACACACGCACACGCACGAGCGCATCACGCACGCACGATCACACGCACGCACGCACACACGACACAGCATGAGCACAACACAGCGACACACTAGCACACACAACAACGCAAAGAGGCACCACAACACAAGACACACACGCACACACTACACACACACATCAGCAGAACACACACACACATGAGACACACACACTCACACACGCGCACGAGCACGCACACACACGAGCACACACGCACACACGAGCACACACCACGCACGAGCACAGCACGAGCACACGCACGAGCACACACACACGCACACTACACAACGCACAACACACGCACGAGCACACGAGCGCACACACGATGACACACACAACGACACACGAGCACACCACACGCACACACACGCACGAGCACACACATGAGCACACACGCACACACACGCATGAGCACACACGCACGAGCGCGAGCACACACACAGAGAGAACAGGATCTGTCAGGCCAGACATTTTGGCACATAGGAAACACTGGAAGCCATTTTGTGAGTGGAGTGAGCCAGTGAGTGAGTGAGTGAGTGAGTGAGTGGAGTGAGTGGTGTGGTGAGTGAGTGAGTGAGTGTGTGAGTGAGTGAGTGAGTGAGTGTGTGAGTGTGTGTGTGTGTGTGTGTGTGTGTGTCATCACAAATCCATAAACTTGCTCTATCTGAATGATCTGATGACATTTATTCTTTTTTAAAATGACAGACAAGATTCACAGAGTCTAGTGAGTTGAGTTGAATGTTTGTTTGGCTGATTTTTGCCAAAACGTAACTACACCTAACAAGTTGTTACGCAGAATGATCTGATCCACTGAATGAATGTTTTCTTCACCAGTCTTTGATATAAATCTGTGACAGATGCTCTATTCAGACAAGTCGAACCACTTGTTGCTAGGCAACTACACATACATCCCATTCATCCCTGAATAAAACACAATGCAATTATTATTAAGAGTGTTCAAAGATGAAAAGTTTGGTGAGTTTTCAGGACAGAGATGAAAGTGAAGATGAAGCAGAAAGCTGGTGTGTAAACACATGATGAAAAACAAACACGACACACTCACATTTCTGTTCAACTCAACACACATCTGCACGCACACACACACATGTTGGGTTTCCTTGTTGTATGGGGACATTCAGTAGATGCAATGGTTTTTATACTGTACAAACTGTGTATCATATTCTCTACCCCTAAACCTCACAATCACACAACACTTTCTGCTCTTTTACATTCTCAAAAAAGTTCATTCTGTATAATTTATGAGCTTGTTTCCTCATGGGACCAAAAAATGTCCCCACAAGGATTTTGGATATTGCCATCTTTGTGGGGACATTTTGTTCCTGTACCGTAGGGTTTACCCTATCCTACCCCCCCCCCACACACACACAGCAACTCAAAGTTCCTCAGGTTCCAAAATTGACCCACACACACTCAAAGACACATTAAAACCATCCTAACGTTGAAGTGTTTAAATGTTTTGTATCGATGACAGCATGAAGAAAAGCACATCACACTCTTCTGATCTGATGATGAAGATGATGATGACGATGAGGTGACTGTCTCTCACATTCACTTCTGTTTGTACTACGGTCACACCTGACATCACCCATCCAATCATTTGATTTTGATCTCTGTGTGTTTGTTTATTATTTGTTAAATGTCACTGGAGTCTCAAGAGACCCGTCAACAACAGACAGAGCAGAACCTGAAGACAGTAAATGAAACGTGACATTGACATTAATGATGTTCACTTCCAAAGCGTCTTTATTCTGCTGAAGCTGATGTTACTGAGACACAGAGAGAAAAACCTTTTTATGTTACAGTTTAACACATCTGAAATCAATCAAAGTGTTTTTTGTTTCCTTCAGTTCATGCAAACGCCAAACCCCTTGACTTCCATTGCATGAAACATGTCTCAGAATCTCATCTGTTGTGTTCCACTGAAGCAAGACTCACGTACAGAGTGAGGGGGAATACATGAGGACAGAAGTGCTATTTTGAGGTGAACTGTCTTGACCAGCACGGAGCAGAACATCATCTGAGCTGCGTGTAAAAACTTCAGACCTGTGGGTGGCGCTGCAGAGTTCAGACTGTGTTCTCAGATGTTTCTAGATGTATGTTTGTGATGTAATCTGCAGTTCTGATGGAGTCTGAATTTGAGGCAACCCTGTGAATCAACACTTCAGAACGCTTCATTTAGAGAACACCTGCAGGAGCAGATGTTATCAAACCAAAATAGATCTCACTTACTCAAGATTCCATCACTGCAGGAGTGTTAATGATTGAAAGAAGAGCAAACCTCCAGCAACCCTCCACTCTAATCCTCTCATCCGCTTCTTCAGACATTCTCAGACAGGAGCCACAGCCATCGTCCATGCTGAATCAATCAGCTCATTTTGCCAGAAAGATCACAACTTATTTTCACCTGCTTTACATCAAAGAACTAACAAGTGATGAATGAAGTTCCCTGCAGAAGCAATTCAATAACACTATAGAAACAATATCAATGCCTATACACAGAAAACAAAAGCAAAAATGAAACATCTTTCTGTCAAACTGCAGAAGTGCGAGAATGAAAACTATGAGCTTCCCGCCACACACACACAATCAAAATCAATACTTCAGCCAAAACCTGCTTGGCAGCTAATGCATTTCATCTGAGCCTCTGATTTAATATGATTATGTATGAATTAAATGTGCTCTGTTACAGCTGGACCAGCGAGCACTAAACACAATCTAATGGCGTCTCGTCAACATAAGGAGCTCATTTTCTCAGGTCCTTTATCTTGGAGGGGCACGAATGACACGCTGTTGAGGAAAAGCCAAATCTAAGGTGATTTTGGAACAGAACCCACATGTGAGTGTGTCTGAGAGCAGGAGTTTATTTTCAGCACTGCGGCTGTGGACAGCTCTTGCACATGCAGCAGCCACGTGTGACTTCAGCACCAGGACTGTGTGGACAGCTCCCTTCAGAGTAAACATCAGCTGCCAGCCAATCACTGACCGGGAGCCGAGTCTCTCTCTCTCTCTCTCTCTCTCTCTCTCTCAAGATTCAAGATTCAAAGGAGCTTTATTGGCATGATAAAAAAGTTTTACATTTGGTTCTCTGGTTCTCAGAGAGATCATCTCTCTCTCTCTCTCTCTGGTGCATGCTGGGAGATTGTGGAGGTGCTGAGTGCGTGTTGAGAGTGACCGTGATCCTTTTTTGTGTGTGTGCGTGTGCCTTTAGCCACCAGAATGGCGTCTTTTCATGCGCAAGGTTCATCAATTTGTCACTCAGAAATGGCTGCAGTTTTGTTCCTGAGCTTGGGGTGACAGTGGAGGAACTGCTCGTGATAATTGGCGAAAACCTCGGTTTTGAAAATATTATCTCGGCCTCTCGGATGAACAAAGCAGTAGTCGTGTTTTTTAAATCAGAATTGTTGGTCAATGAGTTGACTGTGAGCAGAATATGGGTGAAAGAGACCTTTGTCCCAGTAACCCCGCTACCCGCGCCAGCAACTAAAGTCACAGTGTCCAACATTCCACCTTTTGTATCTAACGAAGTCATCGTTAAAGAGTTGACGAGATTTGTTTTGAATGCGGTGATTTGGGACACAAGCATAAAAACGAACAACGCGTATCTACATCTCGTGGCGACGGCGATAATATCGGTCATACCAATAAGGCAGAATCTCAGAGAGCTGAAGAACAGGATCAAAGAATTACACAGGAAGTGAAGGAACAGCAAGAGGTGAGTGTCATTAATGTCAATACTGGCAGTGTGGAGAAACCTGAATGTACTGATAAAACTGTTGTGTGGAGAAAAAAAAATTGTATATATTATGTAATGTAATGTAATGTTTTGTCTGTGACCGCCTTGAATCACATGATCAGTCGGTCAAGTGGGAGGTGTCGCGTTCACTACGTCACGGGTGTTCAGCGGAAATGTGACGCAGGATAATAGTTCACTTACCTGATTGAAGCACAGACCAGTCAAAAGTTGAAACGTGGACCAGTAAAATCCCCAAAGGGTGTGTTAGAATCCAGTAATGAATGAACGCGGGCTATAAGCGGGAGCGAGTATTAGTTTGGCATGTTGTCTCGTCAGGAGAGATGCGCCACCGGTAAGCTGCTGTTTCTATTCATTGAGTTTGTCTGTTGCGCTACTGCTGTGCGGCCGCCAGTGTTGGGTGTAACTAGATACTAAGTAACTAGTTACTGTAATTAAATTACTTTTCCTTTGAAAAAGTAAAGTAAGGGATTACTCTATGTTTTCCTGTAATTTAATTACAGTTACTTCTGATGCAATTAAACTAAATACTTTGTGTAATATTTGTGTGTGCAAACATGGAATTGACATCAAAATTCAAAGTCTAACTTTAAAATCCATGCTTTAATATATTATTCTCACATTTGTAATAATTTGGTCAGTTAATAATACTACTTTATGTAGTTTTATATTATTGATTTGAATGAATTAAAAGAGCCGTTTCATGTCTATCCTTGAATCACTGAACTAATCAAGGTTGATATAGGATATAGAAAGTAATTAGTAATAAGTAATTAAATACTTTTTGGACAGAGTAATTTGTAAAGTAATCTAATTACACTATTGAATATGTAACTAGTAACTAGTAATTCATTACTTTTTCAGAGTAACTTACCCAACACTGGCGGCCGCTGTATGTGTGCGCGGTTTGTACATGCTTAATAACTGGTACTTTGGTCACGCTGATAAAACCTTGTGAGCGGTCTGATGTTTAATGTTGTCGGCTCGATACTATCCGTGGCTATAAAAGAAGCAAATGTTTGAAATTGGAGCGTTTCACTGTCACACGAGTTACTTCCTGTTTGCGGTGCTGGATGGGTAATGTAGTTAATCACTTTACATTGGTAATGGATTACTATGCTCAGCGATGCTACTTAAAACTACACTCACTGTTGTTCACTTTAAGCCAACATACTGAGAACACTTTTGGCTATTGGTTTAATGTGTAACGTTGACATTGACATTGTGTATTTGGTGTGTGTGAAATTGTCGTATTTCTGTGTTTAGATGCATGTGCTTTGTTTAGTCATTCAGTTTAAACACTAAGTATATTATAATATTTATAATATTAAATACTGACCATATTGGAATTTATTCTTTATTTATATTTGTATATTCAGAATTTATGGTATATTATGTATGTGACTATCAATATTGTTGTTTACACTATAGCCCTTCTATTTCTACAGGTTTATAACCTGCTTTTTGTGGACTAAATAAAAAACCACAACGAGTTATAACAACGTGTCCTGTCCTGACGCCCGTTCGGTGGGGAGATTCTTAAAGAACCGAACAGTGTTGGTAACGTTAATGATAATGATCAGAGTGATTCTGAAGGTCAATGTGAGGGCAGTGAATTCATACAGTCAGGTGTCTCTTTGGATCAGGAAAAGGCCTTTGACAGGGTTGATCATGTGTTTCTGTTTGATACCTTGAAAACTTTTGGTTTTGGGTAGAAATGTATTTCTAAAATAAGACTTCTGTATACTCAAGCAACATGCATGATTAAAATGGCTGGAGGTTTAAGTAACCCCATAAACATAAAAAGAGAGATTAGACAAGGTTGTCCAATTTCAGGTAAGCCGTATAGCATTGCAATTGAACCCTTGCTGTGCAAATTGAGGCGAGAGTTTACTGGACTGCATATAAATACTCTTAACTGTTCCATCAAACGCTCTGCATACGCAGATGATGTCACGATTATAATCCGGAAGCAAAGTGATATTCAGTTGCTAAAAGAGGCTTTAGAGTGTTATGGCAGCAGTTGATTGGGGTAAAAGTGATGCGTTATGGTGTGGAAGAGATCTTAATGGTCCAATACTTCCTGGTGGGCTACAGTGGGGAAAAACAGGTTTTAAATACTTGGTTGTTTTTATAGGGACAGAAGAGTGCAGGAAGAAAAATTGGGAGGGGCTTGTGGAGAAAGTGTGTGCTCGGTTGTCTCGCTGGAACTGGTTGCTACCCCAGTTGTCCTACAGGGGGAGAGTTCTGATTTGTAATAATTCCCTCTTCATTATGGCACAAAATGACAATAATTGAACCACCAGAGGATCTGGTGAGAGGAATACAACAGCGTTTAGTGAACTTTTTTTGGTCGGGAGAGAGGCGACATGCTGGCATTAGTCAGACTGACACGGACAGTGAAAGTGACTTTTCAGTCTGTAGTTTAAGCACACATCTACCGCCAAGTGACCCTTCTAGCAGAAACTACACTGTTGATGATATAAAGTCCTTTTTGAAGAACTTGTGGAAAGTGAAAATAGAAGAGTATCTTCCAGACATAAGGCAGTTCGTCGATAAAGTCAAGACTTTCAGAAGTGAGAATTGTTTCAATATTCAAGATGATTACCATCTAAAGAAAATTCTTGACTAGTTTGAAAACTAGTTGGACGAGCTTAGAGACAACAGCTAATATGGGCAGTTCATCTTATTTTTTCATTTTTTTTGCCTCTTCTGCTTTTCTCTTTCATTTGTTAAGGGAGATATAAATCTTGCATCTCTAGGCATTAATGGATCAAGATATATTAAGAAGAGAGCTCAAGTGTTCGAACTGTTGAAAAATAAGAAAATTGATGTGTGTTTTTTGCAAGAGACACATAGCGATGTATCGAATACTGCAGACTGGGCTAAATAATTTGATGGGTTATTGATTTTAAGTCATTGTACTTCTTTGAGTGGAAGTTTTTTTCGAAAAAGTTTTATTCCATGTTCCTTTAATGCTGATGAAGTAATTAAAGGGAGATTGTTGAAATGTAATGCTTTATTTGAAAACAGTTATTTTGTCTGTGGGCAATGTTTTGTGTGATTGTAACACAAATAACTTTTTTTTGTTGGGAGGGGATTTTAACTGTACTGAAGATGTAATAGATAGAAACCATGTTTAACCACACATGCATTCAAGAAAGAGGTAAATTCACTTGATAAAGACTCACACCATTGTTTTCATGAAACACAGAGACAATATTTGGGGCAGTCATGGCC
Organism: Triplophysa siluroides; assembly: GCA_006030095.1. Lineage (NCBI taxonomy): Eukaryota > Metazoa > Chordata > Actinopteri > Cypriniformes > Nemacheilidae > Triplophysa > Triplophysa siluroides. Next base: position 352,619 of record VCII01000491.1, on the reverse strand, counting down.
TAATGGTTAGAGAGTCGGACTTGTGACAAGAAGGTTGCTGGTTCGATCCTCAGGGCCGGCGGGTAAAGACTGAGGTGCCCTTGAGCAAGGCATCTTACCCCTACTTGCTCCCCGGGCGCTGCAGTATAGCTGCCCACTGCTCTGGGTGTATGTGTGTTCACTACTCTCTGGATGGGTTAAACGCAAAGGTCACATTTCGGGTATGGGTCACCATACCTGACTAATAGGTCACTTTCAAAATATACTAGGGCTCACACTTATGATAATCAGTTATGACTGGCAAGGCTTGACAGATTTTATGTTTTTAAGCACCAACTAAGTATGTTCAGAGAATGCTCTATCATTCCTGTCTGTGGTATTGATCATAGCCTAATAAAATGTGCCATGACAAAGAATAATATAAAATCAAAAAGTGCTTATTGGCATTTCAACAATAATTTGCTGAGGTACTCTCTCTTTAGAGAAGCATTTAAAGAGTTTTGGAACAATGCTAAAGCTATGAAATTGTCTTTTTTTGACACTGCAACAGTGGTGGGACATTGTAAAGGTGCAGATTAAGCAATTGTGTCAGCAATACGCTCACAACGCCACAAGAGATATAAAAGGGGCAATGAGTGTGTTAGAAGAAGATTTGGTGAAATTACAAGAGCTTGCAGGCTCTACAAAAGATGCCAAGGCAATGAGACATATTAAAAGAAGAAACATTTTTCTAGCTGAAATGTTTGGCTTTACAACACAAGGTGCCATATTTAGGTCCCGTTTCCAAAGTGTGATGCTCCTTCAACGTTTTTTTCAATTTAGAAAAAAAAGAATGGACAAAACTTCATGTGAAAAAGGAGCTTTATTGACAAATCCTTTGGACATCAGAAAAAGAGCTCTACATTTTTTACAAAGCTTTGTATAGAAGTGAAATTCCAGAAATAAACAATTATAGTTTTTTTTTTTAAACTTGCAACAGATATCTGAAGATGTCAATAAAGAAATAAGTAAAACTCTGAATTTAGGAGAACTTGAAGATGCACTTAAAAGAATGGAAAATGGTAAAACACCAGGAATCGATGGCATTACAGTTGAATTTTACAAAGCTTTCTGGCCGGAGGTGGGTCCAGAATTAGTAACAACTTTCAATGAGAGTCTAGTAAATGGACAGCTATCACGAAGTTGCCGAAGAGCAATTCATACTTTATTGCCAAAGAAAGGCGATTTGAATAAAATTACGAACTGGAGACCTGTAAGTTTGTGTAATGACTACAAAATGCTAAAATCTTAACCCTTAAAAGACCTCTTAAGGTGCAACATTTTAGAAGTAGTGAGGAGGACTTTTAAGAGACTTAAGAGTTTCTTTAGCAGCACAGAAAATGGACGAAACACGAAAATGGAGAAGAAATGTGTTGCAATGCCTGACAATTTCCATATTACTTTCAAGGTTTATCAGATTCTTTATTTTGTGTGTTTGTGTTCAACATTTGATTATCTTGGTTTTGGTTTTCTTCGATGCAATGCAAATTGTAAAAGCGCTATGAAATAAAATGACATTGAATTGAATTGAATGACAGTGATTTAATAAGACACAACATATTAGAGAGAGACACGCTTAAATCTCCAAAACAGCGCTTTCTAACAGCTAAATTAAGAGCTTTCTTAGAGGACTCTTAGAATCTTTATGAATACAGGCCTTGATGTTTAAATGGGACACTTTCTGAGGTTGTTGAAGAAGAGTTGTATTTTCCTTCTCTATTAAGATAATTCTTAACATATCAAGAGTTGTCTAGTTTATAAATGTATGTTGTCTATTATGTAATTTGTAATAAAATGGAAGTTTAAAAATGAAAAAAAATCTCTCTCTTTCTTTCTCTCTCTGTCTCTCTTTCTCTCTCTGTCTCTCTCGTGTTGTGATCTTTATTTAAGAGCTTCCTCCAGCACTCTGCTTGTCCTGACTGCTGATTCATTCTCCCATTAGCACAGAGAAAACAAACCACATACACACAAACCTGACACACAGAGAGAGACACACACACATGCTTTAGAGATGTCTTTTTTCAGAATTTATCTCTGCAAGTCATGATGAGAGATACAGAGAATAGAGAGAGAGAATGCTGATCTGGCATAAGTCCGATTACGCCCACTCAATAAAAATGATTAAAACTGGCCAGTTTTACACATGGATAGAAATCAACAAGACCATCACTTCAACAGATAAGAATATCTTCCTGTGTGCAACCTACATCCCTCCAGCAGAGTCACCCTACTTCATTGAAGACAGTTTCACGATCTTGGAAGAGGAGATCAACTACTTCCAATCACAGGGCAATGTTCTGATCTGCGGAGACCTAAATGCCACGACAGGCGAAGAATCAGACTCAGTTCACTCCAAGGGAGACAAACACATTCCAGGAGGAGATGTCCTTCCCACACCTACACACACACAAAGACTAAACTACGATAAAACAACAAATAAAAATGGATTAAAACTTCTCCATCTTTGTCGCACACTGGGTCTGTACATGGTCAATGGTAGACTACGAGGAGATTCGTACGGTAGGTACACCTATAGTTCTAAGCTGGGTAACAGCACGGTAGACTATTTCATCCTGGATCTGAATCCTAACTCCCTCAGAGCGTTCACAATCAGCCCGCCATCCCCATTGTCAGATCACAGTAAAATCACTCTCTACCTCAATAGATCCAAACCTAACACAGAGGCATCAAAACAAACTCACCTCCATACCCTAAAACAAACATACAGATGGAAACAAAATTGTGAAGATACATACCAAAGCACATATCGTGAACCAAAAATTCAAAACCTACTGAATAAATTCCTAGTTACCCCATTCCCACACAATAACGAAGGGGTCAATTTAGCAGTAGACAGGATTAACCAAATTTTTACAATATCTGCAACACTATCTAACCTAAAACCCACTAACACAAAACCAAACAAAAAGCCTGTAAATGAGAAATGGTTTGATAAGGAGTGTAAAAACCTTAGAAAAGAAGTAAGAATTCAATCAAATCAAAAACACAGAGATGCTGACAATGTAAACACACGCCAACTCTACCATGAAAAACTTAAACAATATAAAGACACACTAAGGAAGAAAAAGAAACAAGATACACAAAACCAGTTAAAAGCAATTGAACAATCTCTAGAAACAAATCGTTTCTGGGAACATTGGAACACACTTAACAAACCCCACCATGAAGATCTTCCCATTCAGAACGGAGACGTATGGATAAAGCACTTCTCAAACCTCTTTAGTAAAATAAACAAGAACCATGAACAAACTTTTGACTCAATCTGGCATGAGGGACTTTTTCTTCAGTTGATTCAATGTGGCATCGGAGGAAAAACCTACGACATCATCAAATCAATGTACACCAATAACACATTTGCAGTTAAAATTGGCAACAAGCACACAGACCTTCTCTCCCAGAGTCGTGGAGTGAGACAGGGCTGTAGTCTAAGTCCTACACTATTTAACATTTACATGAACGAATTAGCTGGAGCTCTAGAACAGTCACCAGCACCCGGTCCGACCTTACAAGACACCGAAGTGAAATGCCTCCTGTTTGCAGACGATCTGGTGCTGCTGTCACCCACAAAAGAGGGTCTACAGCAACATCTGGACACCCTGCACACTTTCTGCCAAACATGGGCCCTATCGGTTAACCTTAAAAAGACTCGAGTCATGATATTCCAAAAAAAGCCCAGTCGCCAAAACCAACATCACAGTTTCAAACTAAACAACGTGCCCCTAGAACACACCAAGAACTACACATATCTTGGTATAAACATTAGTAACACCGGAAACTTAAACAAGGCTGTGAATGACCTGAGAGACAAGGCACGAAGAGCCTTTTACGCAATCAAAAAGAATATCAATATCGACATCCCAACCGTAATCTGGCTGAAAATAATACAATCAATTAAAGAACCAATCGCGCTGTATGGAAGTGAGTTTTGGGGTCCTCTCGCCAACCAAGAGTTCACCAGATGGGACAAACACCCAATAGAGATTCTGCAAACAGAAATGTGTAAAAACATTCTACGGGTACAGAGAAAAACTCCAAACAACGCCTGCAGAGCAGAGTTAGGACTGTATCCTCTAATCATTAAAATACAAAAAAGAGCTTTAAAATTCTACACGCACCTTAAGAACAGCGACACAGACACACTCCATCACAAAGCCTTAAACCATCAAGAGCTGAGCCCAGAGAGAAGCCCCTTCATCCAACTGATCTCAGAACTAACTCTACAACCCCAAACATGCCCAAGCCAACCCCAAACCCCAGCCAGACTAAACCAGATGATCCAAACACAAAAAGAGAAATATCTCCAACACTGGACAGAAGCAACAGCTCAGCAAAGTAAACTGGAATGCTATCTGTCACTAAACAGAGAATATAAAGTGTCAGAATACCTCACGAGCGTATCAGACCCTAAACTAAGAAAAGTGTTGAGCATGTACAGACTCAGTGATCACCAGCTCACGGTAGAGACGGGCCGACACAGACACACATGGACACCGAGAGAAGACACACTGTGTCCACACTGCACACACAACCAAGTGGAAACAGAGCTGCACTTTCTCCTCTCCTGTCCAAACTACACACACATCAGAGACACATTCTTCCCCCAGTTTACAAACTTGCACAAAGACTTCCACCAGTTTCAACAAAAGGACAAGATCTCATACATACTGGGAGAAAACTCAAGAAGCTCAAACCTGCTGCAAGATATGTCAAGTCCTGCCACGACCAAAGAACAACCAGCACAACACAAAACAACACTGACAGGACAACACACACAGACTGACACTATCACCCTTATATTGAGATGTATATCTATATATATATATATTTACTTATAGACTTTATTTTTATTCTATCTTACTTTTATCTTAATCTGTATTTGTGCATGTTTATATTTAATCTTGTGCTTTGGCAATGTTAAACTTTTTTATCATGCCAATAAAGCTCCTTTGAATCTTGAATCTTGAGAGAGAGAGAGAGAGAGAGAGAGAGAGAAGCCACACATGAGCGGTTTTCATCACCACATAAAGCTTTCTCTCCAGCCGCGGATGTACGGTAATAAACACACTGACTACAGCGGGACAAGAACATCTCCAGTGACGGGTGACGGTTCCGTGTGGTCTCTGGGTGCTCCGAATGTCTGTCTCTACTCAAGTTCACGGTAAATATCAGAACTTTAACAGTCCCCTGTCAGTCAGACCACAATAAAACCTCCATCTCCACATGAACCTTCACCCATCAGTACCCATCGAACCTACCTTCAGGAAAGAGTTGATTTATATGTTTATGAGTGAAAGTATTTCTCCCCTGCCCTCATTTCTCTCTCTCACGACCTCACGTTTGCAGTGTCCCAGAACTCAGATGCCTCGTTCCCTGCACTCTCTCATCTTTCTCAGGGTGTCTGATGGATGAGGTGAAGTTTGTGTGCATTGACATCGATCTTTCTCCCTCCAGCCGGATCTGTGTCCATTACCTGATAAAGCTGACGAACTAAACCACTGAGATCACGGACATCCAGCTCCACCAGGACCGTCTCTCTCTGTGAGAATATCTGAGCTTCTGCTCCTATTCTGGCCAAGAACTGAACACTTACGAGACACGAAGAGACTTTCTGACACGTTAAACAACCACCTGCAGTTCAAATCAATCAATGACACCACACTGATACACCGGCAATAACTTCAAAGAGAAAACTCATGATCTCTTTAGGCTTGAACTGAGTTTCACTGTGATCACTAGATTGAAGCAGTTTCCTGTCTTCCGAAGGTCTGGAGGCGTCACATACATAAACTGCATCAACATGTAGAGACTTCATGATTAATCACGTGTCTCGTTCAGATGTCAGACGTAAGCGCTTCATTTAACTTCAGTTTGAGAAGAATCTGAAAAGACGTTTCTTTTTATTTCACGGCCCAGAATACTCTCCTGATGTCACACCCTAACAACGGCCTAACAATGCATGACACGTCTTTAAGCACGGTGTGTTCCAGTCATGTGACCGGATGATGACACAGAATAAATCATGAGATGGTTTGTTGTGTGTGAGCAGCTCTTGCGCTTCAGCTCTTGTGTGGCTGCGGCTTTTGAGCCCAGATGAACACAGACAATTCTCAGTGATCTGACGGAAAGCTTGAGATCACAGAAAGAGCGCTGAAGGGTCTGCTGTCTTTAATCAACACCAAACACAACATCATTGACTCTCTGCTGTTCTTTGACTTCATCATTACAGAGCACACGTCACACGAGTCGCACGGAGAGGACAGAGGGCATTCTGGAAGGAAAGGTCTGTGTCTTGTTTCTTCATTCAGTCAGTCAGTCACTTGATGTTCAGAGACACTCTCAGACACTCTGTCTTACCCACAATGCACCTCTCATCAGCATGTCACTGTCACGTGTCTCTTTATTAAAAAAGAAAACAAATACATGACAAAATTAACTTTACTATTTTATTAAGCAATCCATGAAGCCACACAGATGTTATATAACCATTTCACGAGTTCACCCTCGCAGAGATAAGCAGCTAGGTTGTCGGATGAATTGGTTAAGCATGGATATGAAGGTTATGCGTATTTGGCGTGCTGTGCTAGGAGTGGGCTCCAAGCTCACCGGGTTTATCCGAACCCGAAGCACTCTACCCTGGTTAGGGCAAGTGCGCCGGGCTCGGAACCGGCTCGAGCCCAGAACACACCCCCGGGGGTCCTGCGGGACTGAGAGGAAAATGAGAGGAGCTGGGGGTGGAGGAGGGATGTTGAACTTGCGAGAAGCATCAGGTAAGACTGCTTGTCTATTTATGCTGGAGCTTGCTTGAGCTGATAGGGTAAAAGCTGTGATTGCTGATGTTGTACCAGCCGAGATGATTGTGATGAGGTCACATGCTCGAGCTATATTTGATTGCTGATGATAGACCGGCGGGCTGTTTATATGCTTAGGGTTCCTCCCGAACTTTGTTAATAAAACATCATTATGTCGAATGTCCGCGACAGTACTGTCAGACGCAGGATATATGTGTATAGGTGTCCAGAATGATTCACTCATTTACATTCACTTTTTCCCCATATGGTGGACTCAAATGTCATTGGCTATAGAGGGAATAGTGGAGTAGGGAGCGCTTTCAGACAGCACGAGAGAGACAGAGAATGAAAGAGAAAAAGGAAAAAAAGGTTCAATATAGCACTAAAGGTGGTTCTTGGATCGTAATTGTAAAGGAACCACTTTTGGTGCTATATAGAACCATTTTTTGGTTCTTTAGCAGTTCTTTGGGATGACTGAGGTACTATATAGAACCGCTGAAGAACCATACAGGGGCTTTAAGGTCACATTTCCAGAGATCGCATTTTTCAACCTTTAGTTAGTGTGTAATGTTGCTGTTAGAGCATAAATAATATCTGCAAAATGATAAAGCTCAAAGTTCAGTGCCAAGCGAGAGATTGTCTTTAACAGAATTCACTTTTCAAGGACTACAGAGAACGGCTGGATCGGACTACAGCCCTCTACTTCCCATGTACATGATGTCACTATTCCCAGTGCTTTTAATAACATCCGCACACAGGAATACGCCAAAAAAGAGAAGAGGAAAAGCCGCTGGAGTAGTGTTTGGTTATCAGAGATGGTAAACATTTGACTGAGCTGCGCGCTAAACTACTGTCACTTTCATCACAGTCCTACAGCTGGTCATAAGAGTTCAGCGACACACATTCTGAGATAACCAACGGTCTAATAACAGCTTCATGACTTTAACATCGGCTGTGAAAGCTGTTCTGTGTAACACACTGATATTGTGTGTGTGTGCGCATACCTCTAAAACACTTCTATGAAACGTCCTCTGAAGTCCTGCTTGCAAATGTCTTCTGGTCAATCTGCTTGGTTTATTATCCAACTCAGGTCCAATATAAAAAAGCAAAACTAACACTTCTGTTATTCGTGTTCATTAATATAACCAGTCTGACGCCATTCGGTCCGGTGTCATTTCCCTCACAATAGTAGAAAAAATGTGCGTTCTCGAACAAAGATTGACGTTTGCACATGCACTAGCAGACCTCCGTAACACTTCGATGGATCTGCATGTTTTTAACTGATGAAGTGAAGTTGACGCCATTGTAACTGCCAAAGTTTATGAATAATAATATTATTCATAAATACGTGCACTGAGAGTGGCACCGACCAATCACAACAGCCTGAGAAGCGGAAGCTTGCTGATATGGTATGGGTGTGGACGATAGGGAGAAGTAGAAACACTTGGCATATTTGAAATTAAACGTTTTGTTTTTTTTTTGTTTTTTTTTTTTTTTTTTTTTTTGTTTTTTTTTTGGTGTTTTTTTTTTTTTTTTTTTTTTTTGTTATTAGTTTTTTTTTTTTTTTGGGTTTTTTTTTTTTATTGTTTTGTTTTGTTTTATGTTTCCTTATTAGAAACAAACATGAAGATCCATTGTGTAAAAACGAGGACCCAAACGCCAAACAAATCAGCAAATCCAAAGCCTTCAAAAAAAGACTGAAAAAAACAATACGGCTCCTTCCTTCACAAGAGATTCATAACCAAGAACGCCCCCCCGGTGCTATATAGGACACCTCCGATCAAGAATAGCCACTGAGCCAGAATCACAGGAAGAAAGCAATCAAAAGCAACCAAGATCTTGGTTCTATATATCGCACTAAAAGTGGTTTTCCCTAAAAGAAGTAAAGCAAGCGAAAAGCTAAGAGCCTAAAAGTGGGGTTTTACATCGATCTAGGTCAGAGCTTAAAAGCTAAAGTGGTGTTCCTTCCCCCTAGTTCTAACCGCAAAAGAACCACTTTTTATTTTTTTAGTGCAACCATTTTTTTTAAGCGTGTACAGATTTGATTCCTCTGGAGCCCCAAATGAAGATTGCGTGGGCTCCTAGAGTATGGCTGCCGTGGGCCGTGTCATCATGATCCATCCGAACCTACTACTTTGGGAACCTACTTTGGGTGCTCCGAACTAACTTTTAACTGTGTGTCATATTTTTTGTATTTTTTTTGAACCTACTTTCTACTTTTACTTTTCATTTTTTTTTTTTGTTGTTGGTTTGTTTTAACTTTTATTATGTCCTTCTTTGTTCCTCCTACTTCCTCCCTACTACTTTCCCTTATTTATCCTCCTGTCCTATCCATTTCCTCCTGTCACTACCTTACCCGATTTCCTTGTTTATCCTGAGACCTGTCCAACCTTCCACTGACCGTCTGGAAAACTTAGCGACATCCCGGTTCGCACCAATTCCTTAGTACCTCAATACGGGTACCTTTATGTATCTCCTTTACTTGCAATCTAAATCTACAATATTTGGTCATAAAAAAACGAATAATACAATAAAAGAGAACTAAAAACATAGCGTAACTAAACCTCCAGGAAGCGACCTCGCGCCTTCGATCATGCCCTCACCGCGGCGCAGAGGGACAGAGCGTCAACCGTCCCATCATAGAAGGCGAGTACACAACTCGCCCCTGCCGGTTGATCTGTCTTGCGCTGCCGGGTCCGGAAGAGCGTCATCTTGGATCTCCTCAAGTGCCCCTGAGAAGCTGAAAACCGGCAGCTTCCTCGGACAAGCGGTTCAGGGAAGAGCCATCAAAATCAGCTGGGGCGGCCCAAGCGGGAGTACCGCGCTGCCGAGTGAGTAACACAGTGGACATCCTCACCCCCAGACTCGACCAGCTCAATTAGATGATGTGGTCTCCCGAAACTCAAGGACCGCGACACCCTACAGACTCAGCACAAGCAAGCGGTCCAGCCTCCACCAAAAGTCTTGTGTTCTCACAGATAGGGGCAAGGCTGCAACCATAGGTGCGGCGAGAGCGATCATTGCAGGCGGTTCAAATATAAAACTTAGATCCGAGAACACACTAACTAGCCTCAGCATAACGTGCTTACGAGAGAAGAAGCAGGACAGAGTGGACGCGGAGCTTCCTCGAGGAAAGGAGTGGGTCGATCCAGCTAACAGCAACTTTGACCTACCAGGGGGCAAGGCCTCTCCATGGTCTAATATACACATATCCGTGACATCAAAACACGTTGTCCCTCACACCACCTCCTCCTCTGGTCCTACCTCCCTCCTCCACTTTGTCCTCAGCCGACCCATGCCCGCCCCCTTGTCCTCCAGTCCTGCATTTGTGGTTTGTCACTAGTTCTGCCTACCGATCCACACTCTCGTCGCCCCTCACACGCTACCACATCCGACGACCACCAACCGGGTTCCTCCCCTCACCCCTCACGAGAGGCCCCAGAGACCCCCACCCCTTCCTCTCCCCATTCTTCCCCTCCTCCCCCTCTCCCTCCCCTCAATCTGTCACTGTCGGCCTGCAGACCTCTCCGCCGTTCCTACAAATACTGTTTTTCGTACCTCCCAGCCCCGCAATCGCCTCCTATCGAACAAGGCCCCCCCTTCTCTCGTACTCCCAGGGGCTAAGGTCTGCTAAGCGGGTCCTCAACCACTACGTGGGGATGAGCTACGTTGGCCAGCATCGCTCCTCCCTCTAATCACTCCCTCTCACACAGCCTCGACAGAGACGGGGTAACAGACTCAGATCCAGCGTCACATCCGGCAAAAGTGACCGTTCCTGAGGCAAAGCATGTGAAATCTCTGCCCAAACTCCCCTAACGTGACGCAGTGTGCATTTCATGAGACCCCAAAGACTACCACTCGAGGGGGTACAGCGACCCCGAGCAGTCAAACTCGCGTGAGAGCTCGTACTCCCTCGGGGGGTGAATGGAAATAGGCAAGACATATACATCGGGGATCCTCAAGTAATAAGGAAAGGGCAGTCCTATCTACAAGAAAATGCACAAGAAACAGGCGGAGGGGGGGGAGTGTCAGGTAGTCTCTCCAGAACGTGACGAGGCTGCAAAAATCAGCCGGGTAAGCTGCATGTTCGCGTACAGCAATACAACTAAACGAGCGGGGCATCTCGGAGAATCTACAAGAACAAACTCTTCTTCCTGGTCTGTCGGGGAACCGTCGACACTTCCCACACCAACACTCGATAGAACGGGTGAAGAGAATACTCCGATAATATCGAAAACGATTAGGGCGAGACTCGATCCTAAGCGACGGGACTCGCAGTCTGCCCGGCCCGATCAGATACCCGCATAAAAAAATTTTACCCTAACTGGGCAAGACTCGAGCCAGGAGGCAATCCTCGACGCAGGAAGCGAGGGGAGGAGCCGGTCTGGGAACGGGAACGGAAAGTACCAAAGCGACTGATCCCGCGTCCTCATCGTGGGGAGCAGACCGCACGCGCTACCCACCTCCCATCCTCTTGCTTCTGCTCCTGACGCCACCCGGTCCCTTCTACCCTTATACCCGCTCAGCCGGCCGTTCTATTCGAACGCTACGCTTGTGACTCGGTCCATAGCGAGCCCGGACTCGCTCTCAGTCGGAGAGCCTACGGGGTGAACCTACTTTAGATAGAGGACAATCCACGAGAAAGCGGAGAACGCCACCAATTGTGTGTCATTGAAACTTAAAAATCACACTCTCTCAAATAAGGCTACTACGGTGGCGGAAAAGCTCTGTATACTGCAGCATGAATTAAATACGGCTTGTCCATACATATATATAGAATTTTGTCATAACATAGGACGAATTTTTTTTGTCAAACCCAAGTAAAGCCCTCTCAAATCCCCCCCAGCTCCAAAAACTGAAACTGCGTACCCCGTATTCCTACCACTCCCCTGACCCGAGGACGCCAAGACTCAAACCAGATCAATGCAACGACGCGAAGGAGCGAGCGTGGTCGACTTAACAGAACGAAGGCTCCCCGATCTCGGGCTTAGACTGAGAGTCTGGAGACGGATAGCACTGCCTCCCAACTCAGGTACCTCCGTAGAACCATCGTGTCTCGCATAGCATCCAGCGCTAGTCACGGCTCCTTCAGCTAGAACAACAGCCCAGGAGACCACAGGGCAAGAAAACGTCAATCCACAGGGATAAGGTGGATTATTCCGTCGGTCCAAAGGGAATGGCACATGCTGGTTAATTCCTTAGGGCCAACTGCAGTGGACTGGCTAAATGGCTCAAATCGCGAGAATCCGAGAGCCGGGGGGGTAAACCAACCTCCGTTTTCCTTCAATGCGAACGAGGTTGTGCGTTTGGGCATGACCCACACCAAGCGAAAATTCTCGAGGCCAGCCGTGGAAAAGGTCGAGAAAGATATCTAGTTCACGACAGGAATGTGACGAAACAAAAAGAGCGCACCTCAACAGTCAGCTCATGAGCAAACCTCGTGGGAACGGACACGCAGACTCCAAGCATCATGGTTCCACAAGAAGAGCACAGGATCCAATAGATCACACAAAACTGGCAAGACCGTGCACCTCGAAAGCCCCGCAAACACCTGGGTCAAGAACGAAAGCTAGACGTGATGGGTGCGGAGGAACCTGAAGCAATCAATAACACTACAAAAAGAGAGGCGAAACTCTCGGTGGCTAGTTATGGCGGGGCTGCATCAGACTCACGCGACTTATGCCCTCGGGAGATCACAGAACAAAACATACCGCGAACCCAGAAAAGCAAGTGCGCGCGACCTTGCAGGGCCAACAACGGACGCGGAGAGAGTTCGAAAAACTCTCTTGTGTATGGGACGATCCATCAATCAAAAAGGTCAACGCGGCGTCAAGCATAAACAACGAAACGGGCCAAGTCGGGAGCTACAAAAAACGTCCTTACAAAAAGCGGAGACCTTGAACGGACACTACACAACGGTAATCAGTTCCTGCCGGTCGACACCGTATGCAGCCCAGCTCTTGGCTAAGAAACTCGACCACGAGAAACGTCCTGGAAATAGGTAGTGACGGAAACGAATGGCGTAAGCGCAAAAACGACCCATGGCACGACACGATTAACCCTATGCCACGAGCGCCTGATTATTGGGTCTTGTCTTAGCGGTCGGTGGGGTTCACCCTTCCGTCCGCTGCGGGGAGCGAAAGAAACGAACATGCTGAGCCAAAAAAAAAACCCAAGAGTTTTACAAAATAAACATTAATAACCCATTCAATGTAAAACAAAAACTATTAACAAAACCTTGCTGTTGCACTGCTACAAACATTAAACAACAAACAACACAAACAACCTTCTGTATGCAGAAGAATCTGTTCGCCAATCATTTTGCAGTCTGCCCAGTTGCGTGCCCCTCCACCGGACGCCCCCGGTCCTTATGGCTTGATTTGTCTTGATTGGATTCCTCACACAGCATGTAAATCAAAGTCCATTTGACTGCTCTTTTAGCTCATAACAACGGTGACGGGCTCTCTGTTCAGCTCTTTTCATTCCTTCTTACTACCATAAAAGATGTAAGTCCCTTCATTCATTATTGTTTGGATGAAAATGTTTGATAAATACAGCAGAGGCGGACTGTAACGAAGTAAATGTACCTGAGTACTGTCCTTAAGTAAACTTTTTGAGTATCTGTACTAGTGATAAGTATCGATACTGAAATATCTGAACGGTACCAATACTAATTTCCCGAAGTATCGATACACCGATCCTAGCCGAGCTGTTTACTTATCTCCAAGGCGCGTTGACAAACACCACACGTGACCGCAGTGCCTGTCACGTGTCTCGTCTCATTCGCTCTGGTTAAATAGCAAAAGTGAAGTGAATATAAATATGGCGCGTGCGGCGCTTCCGCAACCGGCTTTGGTTGATAAAGAACACAGCAGGAGTGCTATCTGGAAATATTTTGGATATGAAGCAAATGAACATGGAAAGCCGAAGGACATAAACAAGCCAATATGCAAGAGTTGCTACAGAGCAGTGCTAACAAAAGGCGCTAACAACTAATGTAGCAAAGCACCTGAAAGACAGACACCCGGATCTATATAAAACATTTCAAGAGATTGGTAACTGTTCTTATTTTAACATTACTGAAACATTAACCAAGATGGCCTAGTATTGTTGCTGATATGAGTGTTGTCTCGTTTTTTCACCGTTATTCTTAAAGTTAATATAGTCCGACTGAGGAATCTTTAACTGTGAATCTTTAAATACTTTAACTGTGGTCAAATGTAAATTAACTTGTGCTTAATTAACTTAATTCAAAAAAAATGATTACTTCAATTCTGTCATTTGTCTTCATGTCGATCCAGTGAGCATTGTTTTCACGTGTGATGCGCACGTTTGCGTGTGTGGATCGGTGATATGTGAATCCGGCATTAAAGTCTGTTGATCAAATAATGTTATGTATTAACCAGCATTTATGAACGATGAGCAATGCATTTGCTACAGTATATTTTAATCTTTGATGACAGTATGTAATAAAAATACAACGGATCATGTTTGCTCTGGTCCAATGAAATAAAATATGAACAGATAGAACTTTGGATTTTAATTAGTACATGTATTAGTAAATGTTAGTTTAAATTAACTTTTAACTCAGATTAATACATGTTTTGGAAGTATTTTTCACTTTTTTTTACTTGCACTTTAGGCTTTTGAACAAGTGCATTCAAGACCTCAAGACATTTTTGTTCATGTAAAATATACCTCATTGTTATGTTCTAGACTTGTTATATTTATCTAATAAAAAAAAAATTTACTCCCTTAATGTGTGGCAGCGTGTATCGAAAATCGAATATCGATATTTTTCAAGGTATCGTATCGAAGTTAGAAATTCCAGTATCGTGACAACACTAATCTGTACTTTATTTGAGTATTATTTTTTCTGACTACTTGTACTTTAACTTCACTACATTTATAAAAAGGTCCAAAAGTAGAAAATGGTTTCTATGCAGTAGGTTTTCCTGTGTGCGCAATTTATCTGGCTTGTGATCTAACAGGACCTTTTACTGTTGCCTTCGTCCACCTCTGAAATACAGTAGACGTCACAGAGTAAAGTGAGCACTGGGAAGGGTGCTTTACTCCATGTTGTACAGATAAAACAGCACAAGAGCGTCATGAGATGATGAAACCTCTCTGTTTCTGAGAGAGATATGCTGAATTATTTCATCATCTCAATCACATCAACAAAAGTCATCAGATCAGACCACAGAGAACACACATACATTCAGCTTGCTTTAATGGTTTTGCTGAGCATTCTGGGATGGCTCTCTCTGTAAAGCACACGTGTGATGATGACGTCATAGAATAAAGTCAACATGAGGAAACGGATCAGGTCTCTCAATCTTTTTATTTTTGATCCTTATTCTTCAGAGCGCCTCTTTCTAACACATGAAACGTTCAGTCATTACATAAAGTAAAACAACCAAACATGTGATCCACTGAAGATGAATCACACACAACATCCACAGACTTCCACCAACAGAAACACTTCTGAATAAACACGTCACATGTGTAAACGTCTTCTCCACCCTCTGATCCTGACATTGAGGTCATGAGATCATTTAAGATGAAGCATGTGATGCTCTGATTGGTCAGTTCAATAGTGAGAAGGAGTTCATGCCAAGATTAAAACACACGAAAGAAAACATGAGATTTGAACATCAGCTATATGGCCTCAAGTGGATGAAGGAGCTCAAGACATTTCTAAGAAGATGGGCTTCCACCACAGATCACACGAACATCACCTTATAACACAACAAACCAGGGCTGGGCAATATATATGGTGATTCACGCTAATGGTCCATGTCTAAATCGATTGGATGTTTTCTGCACAGCTCTTCCGTGAGCTACGGCTGTGTGATCAGCAGGAAGTGCTGCTCGATCTAAAATCACTACGACATTGAGTCGTTTATAACGTGTATTTGAAAAAGCAACACTCGTCTATCATCATTACTATAAATCAACATTATTATCATGAAAATACCTGAAAAGGTTTGAAGAACAGCGATAGAATATCACCACCGGCATTTCCTGGAACTAATCGTTCTTCTTCTGTTTCCCATATTCAGAGTTTCTGCGCAAGAGCGCCATCTGAGTTTCAGATGTGGCGGCATTTCACTGTAATTCAATGAGAAACTGAGAGCATAATAATGGCACGATATATCGTCCAGCCCTACAACAAACATGACAACATTTCATTCTTTCACACCTAAAACAACTGAACCTCACTCACACTGAACAACTCATTACTGGAGTTTCACAGGAGAAATAACAAAACGGATGGATGGCTCCCGGCCAAACGGGAGCGTTGACAGATATGCAAGAAAAAGCAGGCAGAGATTTGATAGATATTGTTTCTCACTGATGTGATGAGAACTCTGATCTACAGCGTCTGAGAGTCATTGTGTGTCTTGTCAATGAGGGATGAAAGGAGAGATGAGGAGAGAGGCAGAGCGACAGCAGCATCAGGCTGGATTGTTTTGTGATTTTTTTCCCAGCAGATGGATTAATACACATGGGACATGTGTGCAAGGTTATAAGATGAAGAATATGAAAAAACGCAAATGAAAATTTCTGCTTGAATGTGCGAAGACCTTAAGTGTCCATGTCTGTACAGAGCACAGCGGGAGAAAGACCACCCGAGGAAAAATCAATACTCATTTCAAAGGAAACATTTGTTTGGAAACAGACGCCATACACACATTTTCTATAAACAAATATAATTCATATCACCATCAGAAGAATGAATCCATCAACAAAAACAGTTTACTAAAACATTGACATGCATAACAAACAAACCCTGACCTGAACCACATCTCACCAGAACAGAACAGAGCTCTGGGCCTCATTACCAAATGTTAAATGTGATTTTACCATCATTTCTCGAAGTGTGTTCGTGTGATTCATAGAACGTATGTACGCACAGCAAACGCGTGTACGCCTCTCTATCAGACGTGAAGTCTATAAATGTCAAATGATGGTGAAATTGCACGCAGCTGCACAGTTTCAGATCTCCGCCTTTGAAGGAGTAGTTCACCTTCAAAACACATTTTCATGATCATTTACTCACCCCCATGTCATATGTTCATATGTATTTGTTTCTTAAGTTGAAAAGAAATGAAGGTTTTTGATGAAAATATTCCAGGATTTTTCTCCATATAGTGGACACTGACTCGGTACTTCCGTCTACATCAAGCGTGACCTTTTCAACGTAATGATGTAATTTTGTGAGGTCATGAACGCGCATCGCAGAACAGAACAGAGCAAGGCTAGCATTTGTGTTTATAAAACATATACATTTTTCTTTTAATGACCGATCGTTTCACTAGATAAGACCTTTATTCATCGTCTGGCACCGTTTAAGTAAGTGGCTAGCTGTGGAATATCCCGCTTATACCATGGTTATTTGCCAAGTTAAAGCTTTTATTGATGTTTACAGTGTCATTTTGGAGCAAACAGGTGAAAATGACGGTTATTTTGTCAGTTCATTTGAAATGTAATCTAAGTGACTGGAGCTACCCGTGCGTTAAAGGCTTTTAACCTTCCAGCCAATCAGAATCCAGTATTCCAACAGACCATGGTATAAAGCCCTTTGAAGCTGCACCGAAACTGTCATTTTGACCTTCAACCGTTCGGAGTCCATTGGAGTCCACTACATGGAGAACAATCCTGGAATGTTTTCATCAAAAACCTTCATTTCTTTTCTTTTCGTAAATGTGTGCGTTGAATAAATGAGGCCTCTGGTCACATCCCAAACAGACAAAGACAGGAATTTCACATTTAATACGTCTCCCATGCCGGACCGACGCTGGTTTGAGCGGTCACACATCTACACAATCACACAACACACAATGACTCTCAGACGCTGAAACAAGTTCTCATCACATCCGTGACAAACAATCCAACTGACAAATGAAATATCAATACTGAACACTGAAATCCCACAAAACCTGAAGATACACAATCATACACACAGACAGACACACACACGCTGTGGCGTCTGTGATTTGAGCTGACTACACAACAGCTGAGGGTTGTGTTATTTGTTTGTTTGTCTTCAGGGAATCACATCACTAAACAGCGTCAGTCTGTTGTGTAACAACCCATTTCAGCAGCCAAACAGAGCAGATGAGACGACGAGACATAACACAAACAAACAAACAAACAAACAAACAAACCACCCCGCCATCTGTCTCTCTCACACACGGAACGTTCAGAAGTAAATAACATCAGATATGAGTAACACAGAACACAAACAGATTCACAGAGATGTGACTGTAACACTCAATATCACACAATGAACACCTGCACCAGTAGCGTAGCCACACGAGGGGACCCTGCCCCCCCTCATTTACACCTACGGCCCCCTCAGAGAAAAATAAGGAATTGTTGATTTGTTACTCTGGTTGATCGCAGGGTTCCTACACATTTTCCATTTCGAAATTCCATACTTTTCCAGACTCAAACATACAGACTTCCCAGAAGATTTTTCAGACCATATTTAACATCTGAAAATAGTAGTGGTTTAAAAATCCATGTGTATTATTGTAATTTTTGCCAATAATCAATGGACTGTTACCAATGAATGAACACCAAACCAAGACATGTTCAAAGCACAACATTTTATTGGAATTCAGTGCAATGTTAATAATTTGTCAAATTAAATACTGTAAACCTTCAACCCCACAGCAACGGAAGGAATATTGGTGAAATATAAATCATTAATGAATATGAAAAGAGAATTAAAGTCCATTAACTTGGCTTCTTTCAAAATTTGACGACGTTCAATCCCGGACGTACACAGGATTTTAGAAATACCGAGGTCCATGAACAAGTTTGTCCCAATCAAAAATTTATATACTTTCTTTAGCTACATAAGTGCATTTTAGAACAATTGGAGTGCAAATTATATAACACTATTTAAAACCATATTTTATGTTTATCAGTGATGTGTAAACACATGGTCAATTGATATTTTTATACAAATATTGCCAAATTAAAATACAACCAATGATTACATTGGACATTAGCTAGCAAGTTAAAAGTATGTCTAGCCAGTGTTGTGTGTGAGTGCGCATGTGTCTCTGTGTGTGTGTCTCTGTGTGTGTGCACGTGTGTGTGCGTGCGTCCGTGTGTGCGCGTGTGTCTGCGCATGTGTGTGGCCTGACTTGGTATGTGCAGTTGTGTTACTTCACTTCATTTACAGCTTGAGCAGAGGCGTCTGAATAAGTGCCCTGAAAAACCAACATCAGACTAACTCAAGGACACCTGAAAGAGGGTTGCTATGGGTAACCAGGCCAAAAGTGTGTGTGTGTATGAAACATGAGTTGGTAGATAAAGACTGTCTAATGAGAAGCTCTTATGACGTTATCTAATAACAATGTCTTTCATCAACAAAACCAAACAAAACAAAACACGTGCACACCTGTCTCTCTCTCTCTCATCAATGATTGTGTGTGTGTGAGTGTGTAACGAAATCTCCATAAAAGGGAAGGAAGGAGGCGGGAACCGGCAGACATTTAAAACATTTAATAAAGTAATATAACAGCCGGCGGCCCCTCACGGACGACCGCCGGCAAACAAAACATAAACATAAAACAACTTAACATATGTTCGGGCCCGGTCCTCTCTCATCGACAGTCCGGTCGCTCGTTCATTTTATATGCTCCCAATCTCCTACGTGATTCGAGCCCGGTGTGCGCACAGCTGGCGCTTATTCACAATTACTCACCGGTCTCGAACCACGGTCTCGCCCCGCCTACTCCACTACAGTGTGTGTGTGTGTTCTGTGGTTTTCCTGCATCTTCTGCAAAGTGACGTCTTCTACAAACAAAGAATTAATGTAGAATGTGTCACTCATTAGCATTCATGACTGAATTAATTCTGTTCACCCAACAACAAATCAAACATACATTGTACGGAAATTCTGGAATCAAAATCGAAAGGTAAGGAGTTGGATACTTGATATGAAAGAAATGTGCATATCTTAACTTAAATCTCATAAAAGCCCTTATGAACATTAACCATAGTTGAACTTGGGCATTATAGTAAAGCACAGTAACCAAACCTACATTTACATTTATTCATTTGGCAGATGCTTTTATCCAAAACTAATTACATTGCATGGTACATTGCATATTTGTTTCTGAGTATGTGCACTACACCATAGTTTCATTACAGTAACTACAGCTTAACCAGGATTTTTGTGCTTCAACTATTGTAATACAAATTGCAATACATCCGACTGTTTCCTTCATTATGTGTTAGGGTAGGGCGACATCATAGAGTGAGGCATCTAGGCACAAGCTGCGCAGAGACACATCTTCTTTATGCGGTTATAAAGTCGGTATATATAGTATAGTAGTTCTCTTTTTCTTTATTTATCACATCGAGGCGAGGTCTCTGAGTCCCAACATCTTGACACAGGGGTGCCTCAGGGCTCAGTGCTTGGTCCATTGCTATTTTCTGTATACATGACATCTCTAGGCTCTGTCATACGGAAACATGGCTTTTCCTATCACTGCTACGCGGATGACGATCCAACAGTTTCTGCACGCATTTCAGCATGCCTAGGCGACATCTCGCTCTGGATGAAGGACCATCACCTGCAGCTTAACCTTGCAAAAACAGAACTGCTTGTAATCCTCGACTCATCACAATCTCTATTCAACTGGGCTCATCAACCATCACACCCTCCAGAAAGGCCAGAAACCTGGGAGTGGTGATCGATGATCAGCTTAACTTCACAGATCAGGTTGCCAGCACCACCCGGTCCTGTAGATTCATCCTCTACAATATTAGAAAAATTAAACCCTTCCTATCAGAGCATGCTACGCAAGTCCTAATCCAGGCTCTTGTTCTGTCCAAACTGGACTACTGCAATGCGCTAATGGCTGGACTCACAGCTTGCACAACCAAACCTCTACAGATGATCCAGAATGTAGCGGCAAGAGTGGTCTTCAATGAACCGAAGAGAGCACACGTCACTCCTCTCTTCATAAAGTTACATTGGCTCCCTATTGTGGCTCGCATCAAAAATCCCTCCTCCTGGCCTACAAGTCCACCACTGGTTCGGCTCCCTCTTATCTTCACTCGCTAATGCAGACGTATGTACCGGCCAGATCTCTGCGCTCTGCAAACGAACGACGTCTTGTGGTGCCGTCCCAAAAAGGTAAAAAAATCGATCTCACGAACCTTCTCTGGATCGGTACCACTTATGTGGAACGATCTGCCCGCGGCAACAAGATCTGCAGATTCTGTAGCCATCTTTAAGAATCGTCTGAAAACACATCTCTTCCGTCAACACCTTACCGATCAGTTCTGACTTCTATCTCTTTCCTACTCTTTCATAAAAAAAAAAAACTTCCAACTCAGCTCTGTATCCTGTGGTAGGCTTTATGAAACCAGTTTTATTGATTGCACTTTTGCTTTTTGTTGTACTTACGTTGTCCGAATTGCTTGGATTGTTTACCCCATCTGTAAGTCGCTTTGGATAAAAGCGTCTGCCAAATGACTAAATGTAAATGTAAATGTAGTAGGCTATAAAGTCGGTTATATAGTAGGTTATACAGTCTGTTATATAGTAGGCTATAAAGTCAGTTATATAGAAGTTCATAAAGTCAGTTATATAGAAGTTCATAAAGTCGGTTATATAGTAGGTTATAACGTCAGTTATAAAATTGGTTATATAGTAGGTTATAACGTCGGTTATAAAGTTGGTTATAAAGTACATATTTGTTTACAAAGTGATTTGCAGCACAGAGCAGCGAGAGTCACTTGACATAAGTTATTTGTTGGAATCACGATGCTGGCTCAACATCATCATGTCTGTCAGCCATTGGCGATGGACGATAGCATCATCTATAGGCCCAACACTAGTATGTGTATATCCACCAAACGGTGCTCATGAATACAGCCACAGAAAAAAAACATTTCTGAGATGGTGGTTTTCCTGTTTCTAAAATGTGTTTAGGTAAAATGATCGTTTTTGTTTCATTCTGTAAACTATTAACAATATTTCTTCCAAATTAGAAAGAAAAATCTTGTTTCTATAGTATTTGCATTTATACGCAGAAAATGAAAACTGAAGAAACAGGTGAAAATAACCAAAAAGATGCTGTGTATATTTTCAGACAAAGTCATTTTTTCTACATGTATTTTTCAATTCAATTCAATTTAAGTTTATTTATATAACGCTTTTCACAATGTGCATTGTTCCAAAGCAGCTTTACAGGAGCAAATAAGAAAACACAGAGGTAAAACACAGCATAGTGCACAGTGTTTATAGAACAAGCAAGATCATTCTAATAGATCATATCTGATAAATAAATAAACAGATGCAGTCTCCCGGTGAGCAAGCCAACACTGCCCTGCCCTATTTAAGAAAAGTTATAAGAAAAGAGAAGTTTTTTTATGTGATAACCTGGTTTTGATGACAGTTTTCATGCGTCTTGTCATGCTGTCAGTCTTTCACATTGCTGTTGGATGAATTTATGTCACTCCTGAGGATTGATTTTGTTAAAATTCAACAGACACTGGACTGGAATGACCACAATACATCTAGAAATGATGATTTCATGAACATTTGGAGTTGTCTCTTCCTTTTCCCCCTGCGGCTGTATATTCATTTTTTTTTCCAACCAGTTAATAAGCATCCAGGTTGATACCGAAACTGGTAATCGATAAGAATCGAAATCGGTAAGCAGAATCAGATTTGGAATTGATCAAATTGAAACGATACCCAACTCTAATGTCATGGTAGACAGAGCTTCAGTGCTCCTCACAGCACACACACAGTTTATACAGCACTGGAGGTGGATGGATGATGAAATATGTCCTCTGGAGAAGCACGACTCCATGTGGACTTACATCACCTGTTGTCACACAAACAAACCCTCAGAAGCTTCACTTCTATCATCGTGTTTACACACGACATTCATCTTCATCTCTCAAAGCAGCTGTGAAGTCAATGACATCGGTGGTTCATCATCAGTTCTCACATGTGATGTCCAAAACATCTTCATGTTCCACAAAACAAAGTCAAAGATCTTAAGAAGCCAGCGGTTGTGTGAATGTGAACGTGTGTTTAACTCACACAAGCACTTCTCAAGCTGGATTTATCTTTCTTTATTTCTGTCAAGTTGTTTTCTCGCTGTCGTTTTCCCGGAGGCACGAACCCAACGTTCACACACAACAGAGCTTTAGCTGTCAGTGAGTTTCACGGGACATTTCTGCATTCATTATGTTAATTCAAATATCTGAACAAACCAACACGCATCGAATTATTCATGCAAAGACTGGAGGCGCCTCACAGAGTGTTTCCAAGCTGTTCTGAGACCCAGTTCCACTCACAACAAGAATGAAGAATCCAGTTAACAAAACACTGTGTGTGAGGTGATCCAGCTACAACACAAACACACCTGCAACTTCTGCTGCCAGCAAAACATCAACACTCAAACACACGAGTGGAGAGAGAGAGAGACTAAAGGGGAACATTCTCTCATCACTTATGCTCTCTCATGTGCTTATAAACCTGTATGTGAGTCTTTCTTCTTCAGTGGAACATAAAAGAGGATATTTAGAGAAATGTCTCAGTAGTTTTGTGTTCATACAGTGGAATCAAGTGGTGTTGATATAAAGCCGGATTTTCATTTTGGGAAAGAAATGACAAGTTGTTTCTGAATCAGAATATAAGTATGTAGGGGTGCATTTGGACTTTTGTTTTGGTTTCAGAGTGTGTAAAAAGTTTAGGTTTATTATACATTCTCTATCAAATGAAGCTACAAAGAGGTATTTTCATTCCATCTCTAACTGTACGACAAGCTGGTCTATTACACATTCTGTTGTTCTTCAACCATAAGAACCTTTATATAAACAAGCACTAGATTTCATTTTGTCACATTTCATGCAAGTATGACTTGTTTGAATTGGATCATGTTTAAAACGGTTTGTTTGGTTTATAAGATCGCGTACGGTTCGACAGATTTCACTCACTTCAAGTCTAGTGCAACAAGAGAAACTGGAGGTGCAGATAGAGCCGACGGCATCATTCCACGCAGGTCGAGCTGCGTTTCTTTCAGAGCATCACATCAGTGGATACAGTACCACCATCCATCAGAGACGGGCCATCATTAGTTTAAGAGATGTGAACACTGAAGTGCACTTTATTATTGTTTTTCTCATATCTTTTATCTTTTGTAACATTATGCATTTATATATGTTGTATGTATTAAGGTGGATTGCAGTTATTGTGAATCTGGCAAAAGGGACAACCAATGAAAACAACTTCATCTGTGCATGTTTATTCATCTACGCGGTCCCTTCTGAATCAAACAGGTAAATGAATTGAGTTCAGAGATGTTTGATTCTTCAAAATCTCTTTTTTGTGTTCTGAAGAAGAAAGATTAACATGACATGAGGATGAATTTTGGCTGAACTTTCCCTTTAAACACTTCTCTCTCAAAGAGTTCTTTTAAATGATAATCTTTTGTGTGTTGTTTCAGATTAACATTACACTACAGATTGTCTGTGAGATCTTGACTTCAAACAGGATTCATCCAGCGGATGATGTCGACGACTAGAGAAACTATCAGAGCTTCATTCATTCATCAGGAGTGTGTGTACAAGTCCTCCCCATCTGCCGGACTCTTACCGTGACTCCCGCGCGTGAGGAAGGGCATGCGGTTAATGGCGATGGGCACTGTGCCATGTTTGTTGTGGAAATGATGAACGTGATGTGTTGTGCTGAGACTGGATGAGACTCGAGCGGAAACCGCCGGACCCGGAGAGACCAGCAGCGCCAGCGAGAGAATCCACCGCCATACACCCGACACGTTCGGAAAAAAGACCCGGGCCGGAGCCGGCGGGTACACCGCTGACCCGCTCCACGCAAACAATGCCCTGAGGGCGGAGGAGAAAGGGGGTGGGACTTCCATGCCACGCCTCCTCACATGACGAAAACAGCAAAACATGTCAAACAGAAGCGGTATCCATGACTCCCACAGATTCCCTCCTCGGCCAGAGAAAAATCTGGATTATTTAGGATCCCGGAAAAAACGTAAACATTCAAAAACCCGGAGTACAAGTAAAAAATCCCAACTCCAACGGCAGCCAAACGCAAGCTTCAATCCCCAACAATCCCATCAACTTAATCCCGATCATCCATCCAGAGTCCAGAAGACTCGTCTGAAGAGAAACACAAACGCCATCCTGAGACAGACGTGTGCTGCTGATGAATCTCCAGAAGAGAGATCGTACCAACACCGGCGGAGAGAAAAGAGATGGACGTGTCAGAAAACACCAACACACGGCCACGAGATCCAACTCAAGACAGACATCCAGATCTGGAGTTCCTCTGATCTCGCTCGGATTCCTGACGCAGAGATCTGCTTTCCACATCCGATCCTGGTCTCTGTATTCAGCAGCGCTCCTCGGCCCAGCCGCTCGACAGAAAGAGCGAGAGTCGTCCGTTCCGAGAGGAAAATCTCATGCTAATGCAAGCAGACGCTGCAGCATCATCTGCCAGAACCCCCGTCTATCTCTTAGCGACGGTTACCGCGGCGGCGACACGAGGGAGAGAGAGAAAGAAATAGAGAGAGGCTACGCTCGTGTGAAAGCCCGAGATCACCGGAGAAAGAACGAGACGCAGCTGCAGAGAAAGAGAGACGGAGGCGGTGGGAGGGAGGGAGTTAGAGCGAGCGAGAGAGCGAGCGAGCGAGAGAGAGAGAGAGAGAGGTCCACACACACACACACACACACACACACACACACACTCAATGAGTAATTTAGTGTCAGTAAAGCGAGAGGCTTGTTAGCTCGCACACATCACACACCAGATCTCTTCACCATCTCCACCGAGCTCCACAAGAGATCTCAGCAACGACTCAAACTTTTGACTCTGGCGTCTGTTCACACTTTAACATGTACAGTGATGATTGATTTCATGATGACATTCTCACAGGACCTGAATGAGACACGCTGTGTCAGGTCAGACACCATTACGACAGAGCTGGCGCTGAGTCCTCTCTCTCTCTCACACGCACACACACACACACACACTTTAAGAGTACAGTCACCACACACCCGCTGTGCAACATTCATCACATTACCCACAATGCACTGTGTGTGACTACATCATGAAGTAAAGATGACATCATTCCTCTCATAGGGCTCACACATTTAAATATTGATATGTAGATTAAACATCATGATATTGTGTTATTGCGTCACAGTTATCTTTAGGAGAGATGTGAATGAGATGTATAACGTCAGTCATGTGTTGAGTTTGACACAGATGTTAGTGTGTACAGACTGGTGTGTGAGGTTGTGATGTGGTCTTCACTCATTTCTCTGTCTAAGGTGTGTGACATTGAGCACATATGAGTGTGTGTGTGTGTGCTGCAGGCGTCTCACCTGCGTCCAGCTCAACAACAGCAAGCAGACACACAACTAATGTTATTATACACACCTGATGTGAACGCCCGCCTGCTCTCATTTCACACACCCTGACACGGCGACATGACCACCGGCACGGTGAGATTTACCGAAAAGAGTTGAAGAGAGAGCCAGACACTACACCAGAACACATGACACGTGAACACAGGACACGAAATTCACAACAGCCGTGGAAAAAGTGAAGAGACCAGTCCAGATGTTCATTTCAAATCATCATGTGTAGATGTGTTGTGTTCATTCCTGTTCAGTGTGTGTTGAACTTCAACTAAATCAAACCTAAAGTCATTCAACAGCACTGTGAAACACTGACAGCGGGACAAGACACGTGCAAACTGAGACAAATCCAGCTTATTTCAGCACAGACAGATCTGAGCTTGTTTTCATACACACACAACCCATAATATACATCAGCAAACCTTCTAGTGGACAAAAACGCCTGAAATCCTTCAATTCTGACTTCATCTTCACTTCAAACACGGCTCATTTTACAATCTGCTTAAAACACCATCACTTAGTGTCTCGTGATGTGTGTTTGTTCAAATAAAGCATGAAAACCAAGCCCATCAAGCAGATTTCATGCGTGTGCGTGTGCGTGTGCGTGTGCGAGCATGATTCCTAAGAACGTCAACAATCAAAGCAGAGGATCAAATATACATTAAAGATAAACATGAAAAGTATCTAAAGCACTTCTGATCTGTCTTTCTTTAACCCTTCAGATTCTGCAGTCCAGCACTGTCACCAGTCATCTGTGTGCTCATCATAAATAACACAGATCATATCAGATCAACATGATGTTTGTTTAGTGTCGTACACACACACACACACACAATAACACACAGAAGAGGTAATGGCCTGATGTTTGTGTTTTTCTCATTTGATCTGCTGTATGAATAAATGTGACAGTAATAAACCTTCAGCTCTCTGATCCGCACACAAATAAATACATCAATATTCCATTCTCTTTGTCTCCTGTCCTGGGACTCACACCATTCATGTGACTATTCTTCTCATCTTACAACGGTTAGTACTGCTAATGCACACATATCCCAGAACTGAAAACTGCCAACATTCTCCCAAATATCTTCATTTGTGTTCAACAGAACAAAGTCATTTTTGCAGGTTTGAAACAACTGGAGGGGGTGAGAAAATGATGTCAGAATGTTTACTTTTGGGTGAACTGTCCCTTTAACTGTCTCTTACTCCAACTTGATCCAAGATGGCGGCACGTGCACACGCTGTGGCTTCTCTCTCTCCCGTCCGAACGGTATTTTCTGTCTTGTAAGTCGCAGTGTTTTTGTATGTCTACCTGTCTTTCTGTATTTATCTGTATTTTTTTATTCTGTGAATTGACAGAGTCGACAATGAAGCAGACTTTTGAACTTATGATTGTCTTATGGTATCTTCCATCCCAACCTCCAATGCCCTCGACTACCCACCTCTGTGCTACAGTAACACATGAGCCAAGAGCACAAAACCAGTGTTAAGTAGCACGAGAACATGTGTAGTAATAGCCAAAAACACATTGTATGGGTCAAAATGTGTCAAAAATCATTAGGATATAAAGTAGATTTCCTACATTTCAGAACTTTATTTCAGCAAAACATCTTTGAGAATGACTCACTCAAGTTTGATGTCTGTGTAAAGCTCAGAATTTCAGCTTTCAGGTTCATCTACTCTTCACAACATACAGCGGTGAGCCAATAGAGAGCCTTAAAATGAACCTGTTTCTTCTGAGCATCAGCCTGCTACAGCGCCTCTGATGGACAACTTTAAAGGCCATTTGCTCAAGATTTACATTTTTTGGCACCCTCAGATTCCAGATATCTTGGCCAAATATTGTCCGATCATAACAAACCATACATCAATGGAAGGCTTATTTCTTCAGCAGATGATGTATGAATCTCAAATCAAAAACAATTGACCCTTACGACTGGTTTTATGGTCCAAGGTCACATATAGCATTTGCTCCGCCCGAGCTCACTTGATCACGTACCTATTTTACAATGTGGCTCATTTTTTAATTCGTACATTATACACACACAAGCACACAAAGAGAGAGTGGACAAAAACTAAAAGATCTGCTTGCAGTAGGTGCTTAGAGAACAGGACAGAAAGTCTTTCTTTGACTATGAGATCATTCAGGTCCTTGTGTTGAGTACTGGATGACCTTGAAGAGCAGACAGACAGCCAGACAGACAGACAGACAGACAGACAGAGATGTGATGAGTCAACAGAATCTCGACACACTCAGAAGTAGTTGACAAGTCTACAGTAAGATGATTCCTCGTCTCAGCTTCATTCAGCATCACATTCATCCTTCATATAGCAGAGAATTACAATCCCAGCATGCATTGAGACAAGCTGAGTGTGACACTTACCTTTGCTTCCATTGTTCAGCTCATTAGTAAGTCAGCTAAATGACTAAATGTAAATGTACCTGTAGTGAAGTAGGCGGGACGAGACCCCGAGTACCTTCCTTCCTTTGAATTGTATTACAGTACCTTTAACATTGAACGCATGAATAAGAAATGGGCAGAACTGACGAGGGAACGGTGTGTTTGTTTTACTGTAACACCTCGTGAATACATCAGAACACAATGTTCATGAAGTTCTCGTGTGTGTCTCTGGAACCGACAGACTGATGGCGGTGACTTTGATTTACATTCTTCACATTCTGTGCCTCTGACATCCACTCTAACTGGCCGTTTGGATGGTGCTGGTGGATAACTATCGCTCCGCTCGCACAGAGACGTCTGAGACATGTGTGTTTCATTGCTGTTGTGAGGGAGTGCCGGTGTTTATCCCAGCAGACACCGCGAATAGAAACGTTCAGTGTTTCTCAGACGACAGCTGCACAGGACAATACACCTGCCCACAGGATATGACATCACACACCAGAGTTTCACACATCCAATAACAAAACACATCAACTCCCACAGCACAACTGATCTTTACATTGACACACAACTGCAGATCTCACCACCGGGACACTGAGCTGATCGCAGTGGTTGCCATGGCAACGCTGTGTGGTTGCTAAGGTGTTCTAGACGATGTGAGGTTGTTGCTAGGGTGATCTGGATGGGTTCCAGGGCACTGAAGAGCTCCACAGTGCTGTGTTCTCAAGACCTTCAGAGTGCTCGTGTGATGTCATCACAACTGTGTCATCTCACACACACACACACACACACAGTATCACATGACAGAGGACAGGTGCAGGACGCTTGCCGGAGTTGAGACATTACAGCGGTTCTGCATCCCTTCACTATTGATTCTCTCTCAGCTAAACCAGACGGAGATTTTCTTTCCTCTCTGTGGAGACGTCACGAGAGCTGTCGTCTACTGTGTGTGTGTGTGTGTGTGTGTGTGTTCACACGCACAGACAGAATTCGTCACCATCAAACTCATTTCGTTGCTGTTTACTTTTGACACATTTGTGAACACATGATTGGTTGCTTCACCTGTCAGTCATATGGCCTCTTGGTACCAGACCATCAGTTTGAAGGCTACGCGAGACTAGACTAGATTCAGATAAACCAGCCGGATTAACATACACATCTGAAGAGATTCAATGGCGTCCATTAGCCCAGACGAGACATGGAAACAAGCCTTCAGATCGATACACAGATGACAGGAGAGGATTGATTTCACTGCGCTGGTGTGTGTGTGCGTCCGGCTGAAATGCATTCGGGAGATTCACATCGATCACACGAGTCAGCAGAACCCCCGGACTCTTAATGGATCAAGTGTACAGAAAATCCAAACTCCACCTGATGGGAGTGAAACACACGCGTGTTACTGAAGCTTTATTTAACAACCACTTTACAACCAGGAGGACTTAAAACTGAAGAGACTAAAAGAAACGCCGTACTATATCATCCCGCTTTCTGTGCCTGACCTGAGAAGATGGAGAAGAAACAAGCCTAAAGAACAGAAAACCTAACGTCCATTACGCGTGAAAACACTCACACGAGAATCAATGATGTTAAAGAAACATGAAGATCCTCCAACACCAGCAAGACATAACCAACCTGAACAAGATACTCCATCAGCTCAAAGCTAAAGCCTGAACCAGTTTCACTCATGTAAAACCACCTCAGACCAGCTGGAGAGCACATAAGGCCAGCAGCATCTGAAACCGGCTTCAGCTGGATTTTCTAAAGCTGGGTTCAGACTGTCAGTGACTGTGTCGCCAGTCTCTCGCTACGAGGTGGTCAGAAGGCGTTCCTAGCTTTAGTTGTTGTCCAAGACACATTTATAAACAAATACCCCGCTGTTCTCCTATTGGTCCAGAAATTCGCACATCAATTGCATAAAATGAAGCAAATCTCCACTTTGTCGAGTCGCTAGACACGCCAACGGTTACTGGCGCTACCATTGAAATGAATGACATCGCCTCTCTTTGTCGCTGGCGGTGTGAACGGGCTTTCAAAGAGAAGAAGTTTGATCAGTCAGGCCGTGTGACATCTGTTCTCTTCGAGTAATAAACACGCCAAACCACATGCCCTCAGGAACAACTAAACACCTGCAAAGCATCAGGGGCGAGACTTTCCTCCTCCGTCATGAACTGATACTGGACGGAGCGCAAGAGCTGAGCAAGAACAAATCTCAGCCAAGATGGCCGACCATAAATTGGGTTTATTTGAAGCTTAAATGAACATCCCTGGAGCTCTTAGAGAGGAAGATTAACTGCGCTCCGTTTCTACCGCCTTCAACACACATCTCAATAATCCTCTTTACAAGAATAACATCTGTATCACCGGCAGGGTCAGGGAAGTTTTTCAACGTTTTGAGTTCAGACGTGACCATGAGTCATGAGAACAAACCCAAGGTGTGTCATCTCTCTAGTCAACACTTCACAAACTCCACTGTGATCTGGATACATGACACATGCCCTCATCCTGAAGCACCTTGAGATGAGATGAACACACACACTCAAATGTTCCTCATCTTTGAAGAGCTTTGCAGAATAAACATCTGTCCATCGCCACAGAAAATGAAACAAATAACACAAATATGTGTGTGCTTTTATTTGATTCGTAAAATTCATTTTCTCTAAGCATTTCTTCTTTCCATCACAGTAAACTTTTGAGCAATGACTGGTGAAATATTTCAAACATTTATAACATTTACATTTAGGCATTTGGCAGACGCTTTTATCCAAAGCGACTTACAGTGCACTTATTACAGGGACAATCCCCCTGGAGCAACGTGGAGTAAAGTGTCTTGCTCAAGGATACACTGGTGGTGGCTGCTGGGATCGAACCAGCAACCTTTTGATTTACCAGTTCAGTGGTTTAACCCACTAGACCACCATCTCTCCTTATAAACAACGCTGGCCAGCTGTATGTCTGTTTTATTTGATGAATGTTGTTGTTTAAAGAGTAAATACATTTTAAAAACACACTAAATGTACCACATGAACTCTCTCTCGCTCTGTCACCGATGACCTTTATAGCACAAGTGTTCCTGCACGAGACTTGAGTGAGGTGCTGTTATACTGTACAGGAGCACAACACTCACAGGTCCACAAACACACAAATGATCTTCTGTATGTTCCCCATTCTACATCTGATCTGCACAAAGTCTTTGACACAAGCACGATTTACTTTTGGTTACAGAATGTGTTTTTGTATATGTAGTTTCTTCCACATTCAAAAAGAACATATAAAGCTGGAATCATATGATTTTACGAAGGAAATATTCTACGGGACATGAAAGTTTTGGAAAATGATCAAAAATGCTTGCACTGGCTGGCAACTTCATTCGAAAACGCTTAAAGTCCCCGGGAACCGGAAGTTATCTTCGTTTTCACGTCTGTATACTGACACATTTCCGAGTGAAAAGGGATTTCAAAGGAGAAGATGAGTGGGCGTGGCTTGCGTATTGGTTGGATGAGTAAAAACAGCTGTTCCATTGATTATGAAATGAAGCTGGCAGCAGACCGACAGTGGAAGGGGAGGAGTTAACGGAAGCTCCGCCCAAGCCGTCAATTTACTTCATTTCAGATGTATAGTCATTAAAGGGCGGAAGTGCATTTTCAGATTTTAACTGAAGATTATCAGCTACATGAATTTCAAAAAGAGAACGACCCACATTGATCAACTATTTTCATCTCAAACACGCTGCAATATTTCATGTAAAAATATGAATTTAATTTAATTAATTTTACTGGGACTTTGAAAGCAACTATGATCAATAATGTGCAGTGTTTAAGGTTAAGAGATCTGACTGACGTATACCTCAGCCAATAACAGCGTACAACAACAGATATAAACCCACCTACTCAAGCATATGAGACGCTTTAATGCTGTACAACTGTTTACTGACACATACACACACACGCACACACACATACATACACACACACACACACACGCACGCACGCACGCACACATTATGCCAGGGTCAGTAAGTGATCAGCTGATGATGTGTATGTGATGAGGGATTGTTATGTGTGTGTGTGTGTGTCTCATTAAACTCTGTAGAGAGAGCCTGAACATGTGTCGGTCATCGAAAAACAAACCAAAACACTGAATAACCTGAAGGACTGAATGAAGAATCTCAACAACATCAGGACAGAGACAGTCATCTGTGTGTGAAAAACACCAAACCCACTCTGCACCAAACAAGAGACACACAAACACCTGCAGTATGTCTCATTTCAATAAACCGTTCATCTAAACATCAGTAAAACTCATCCACAACGATGTGCATACTGCATTTATTCCACACGCATCAATCATACATCTGTCAGATTGTCTAATGAAACACAAAACAGCTGCAGATCAATCAGTGTGAGGTGTTCAAGAATCAATAAAGTCAACAAACCGAGGGGAGACTTGTAAATACCAATGAATCATCACAATCGATCTCAGATTAAACAGTGAAGCCCTGAACAACACAACCTCCGGACGTGCTGGGATGTGGATCAGTGGCAGCGTGCCATGAATTCAGATACAGACTCTTTAGTTCTCATTAAATCATACTCTCTGACTTCCTCGTAAACCTCCATCTGTTTGATGATACGAGATGATATGATTCGTGTCGGTGTGAGGTGGTTTGTACTCACGGTCGCTGCAGTACGAGCCCCCGTAGGACGTCATGGAGCAGTCGCAGGAGAAGCCCTCCCACTGCTGCAGACACACCCCCTGATGATGACAAGAGTCCTCCGTACAGGTCGTGCTCGGTCCTGCAAACACAAAAACATTCCTCTGTTGTCTGACATCGCTCACAAATGAGGCCTAAAGAATTGCCATTTCCTAAATCACAACTAATACGCTCTCCTTGATCTTCATAAACATTTACTTTCAGTCAAAGTGAGTGAGTGCAGCTGTGACACGTCAGAGGAGATCTGGTCCTCCCGGCTGAGTCTGGTTTCTCCCGAGCTACAAACACCGTCGCTCTCTTCTGTGTTTGACCTTTTTTGAACTGAACTGAATCAGGGTATTTTGATGTCTTACGCTGACCGGTCTGCGCAGCTGCATGAAGTTTGTGAAACTTGGTCATGTGAATGTTGGGAATGTGAGGGTGAAACATGCTTCAGTCAGAACATGACATGAAGATGAAGATTTTCCTTTAGAACTGCAGCTGAGGAGAATCTGATGTCCATCAAAGTCGACCATCAACACACGGGGGATGTAATCATTTACAGTGAGCAGGTTGAGAGTCAATTACATTATGTGACAATTCAAGCCGGTTGAGATGTTATTTTTGATACATGAATCGTGAACGCTGATGAATGACGAATGATCCTTTAACTGCAAATATCCCTGAGACGGACTGCTCAACAAACACAGGCTGAAAATCACCACACGCAGTACTAATGTAACGGGATAAACTTGAGACTATACCCAAGACCAACTGACCGTCACATCCTCGATCCACCTGACCGACTCTGTGGAGGGCATCTGCGAGCAGGTCGGGCAAACGTCCGTTCAGATCGACAGAGGCCAGACAGCCCTGATAGCCGTCCCGCGAGGCGATCAGCTTCGGCAGACTGTTGTACATGTTCTTGGCTACTCCACCGATGTACAGCTCACCTGAAGAAAGAACACAATCACACACCTGTCAATCATTCTGATGAGAAACACCTCACTCCACATCTCACATCATCAGCAGCGGAGACATCGTGACGTGACAATAATTCTAATATTAACCAGGATGTTATTATAGTGATTACCACTTGTGTTACCATAGTTTTACTACAAATATCATCACGGTCAGTTTGGGACTACAAATAAAACATAACAAATGATGGTTAATATAGTAAACCACGGTTCATTTTCATTAGAGATGAAGAGTTTGATCATCAGGAGATGAACTCAATCCTGCACTGATGGAACTTAAGTGAGAGAGAGTCAAGCTTTGCATGGTGAGGAGCGCTGACTGCTGGCACACACAATAAGGGGCTGTTCACATTTCTTTTGCGCGCACAAATTCATTATTTCAAACGCAGCAACCATGCTCAAATAGGGAGCGATTTTCTACATAAGTCAGCGCCGCATCAAGATGAAAATATTTCAACATTTCAGAATGCCGCACGTGCACCGCTGGTCATGTGACTAGAACCAACCAACCAATATTACAGAATGTGAAGCTGACCTCACGCCCTATGTTGCAGGATCACACTCCACTGCTGTTATTGTTTGATATGTACCGTTACTTGTTTTGTTTGATATATGCAGAAATCGAAAGTGAAAGAACCAGAGGCATTTCCTGAAGCAAGACTGACCTAGCGTAGTTATATCAAACAAAACACTGAACGCATTGAACGCACTAGCAGCGACCCTTCCAAGATGATGCAACATTCAATGCGGAGTGACGTAGCTTCACATTCTCTACAGACAAGCTCAGTGAAGATGGAGACAGAGATGATCACAGCATTATTAAATCTAGTAGGCTAGGTATTTTCAGTGCATATAATCCATATATCCTTTGTTTATACCTCCTCGTCTCAACGGCTAGCGTGGCCCATGGTTGCTTAGCGACGACAGATGCCAGGGGAGGGTTGCACCAGCCATTCGTAAGTTCCTTCTTAAATTTACATTTAGTCATTTAGCAGACGCTTACAAATAAGGTAAACACGTGAAATGGATGTAAAGTCCACACTAGAGGCTTAGTAACTACTAGCTAGTTGGTAAATAACTCTGTATGACATATCGCTTATTGCTCCCTGAACTCTTTGTAAGTCGCTTCGGATAAACGCGTCTGCTAAATGACTAAATGTAAATGTACGTTACTCGGTTGCACCATTTGGTCTTAAGGCAGAACGTAACTTGTAGTTCGTCAGCTCTCTATAAAGTCACACAATACGACCTTTACCTTCAAAATGTAACACTCCTGTTTGCCCCTTCCCTTGTTTTCCACGTTTTCCCCCATGGACTGTCATTTGTACACGCTCCCTCACCATTGACTGTGTTCACCTGTTCCTCATTTAGTTTATCCCCTCCACCTGTTTAGCTCTCGTTATCTGTTCTATTTAAGTTCTCCCCTTGTTTGAGTTCTTGGTCCAGTATTGAATGTTTATGGTGTCGTGTATCTCCTGTGTCCCCTCGATTAAAGTAAACCCGTTGTGTATCTAACCATCTTGAGTCCTTCCTGCACGAACCCTTACACAAAAGTCCAATAGCAGCCTTTCAATTCATGACATTTACATTTACATTTATGCATTTGGCTTTTGGCTTTTATCCAAAGTGACTTACATTGCTTTATCCTATACATTTTACATAGGTATTTGCAATCCACTGGGTTCAAACTCACAACCTAGCGTTGTTAGTGCAATGCTCTTACCACTGAGCCACAGGAAAGCTCATGAGCAAATTCATGAGAATTCACCTTTTCATGTGAACTTATTTTACCTCACATAATAACGGTCTTTTATTAAATATAATAATACCTAAGCATGAGTAACATAATAGGTATTTTATTACATATTTACAAAATTTAAAAACTAATGCTGATTAAACATAAAAAATGATAATAAATGACATGTAATGTAATACGAGTGATTGATTTAGCTTTAGAAAAAGAGAAAGCAGCGCAGCTGGTGTTTAAATGTGAATTGTCCCTTCAGCTGATGGGCTCCAAATAAAGTTTGTCGCTCAACACCTGAACTGTTGATGATAAAAACATCATTGCTCGGGGAAATAATGCCATGATTGTTTACTTGTTGTTTCAGTATTACATGAATTCTTTAATTAAACTCTTCTGACCCCATTTAACAAAAGTCCAGATATGAAGAATGAATTATAATAAACTCATTTATTTTGTCACACATGTTTTCATGAATACGCTTTAAAGGAAATATTTGCTATTTATGTGCAGTTTGAATTTTTGCTGTGATGAGACGCTGATGTTGGTGTTAAATATCTTCAAACACTTATGAAATCTGAACTTCAGTCGTTTGACATTAAACACAAAAGTCTGAAGTGAAACAATAATGCGTCTTCAGAAAATAACCTGCAGGGGCCGGATTCACAAAAATGTTCTTAAGACAAAATATAAGAACTTTCGTAAGAGAAATTGTAGTAAGTTTGAAAGAATGTTCGTATTCTCAAACAGTGCAATTCTCAAACATTTCTTAAAACATTCTCAAACATTTTCTTGAGTCTTAATTTTTGTCGTAAGAATAAAATAATAGGATTTAACTCGCTTGCTCGTGTGGTAACTGTGTATGTTTATCTTTACAATAAACTTAATGTGTGTAACAGGCAAATGGCATTCTTACATTTAGTCATTTGGCAGACGCTTTTATCCAAAGCGACTTACAGATGGGGTTCTTATGTTGTCAGGAGTGTGAGGAGGAAGAACCTAGATGCAGGCAGTACTGAAGGGGTCAACATGAAGACTTTAATAATGGAACAAAACAAAGACCTACGATGGGGGATAACAAAACACTAACTGGGAACACAGTAACAGACAGGATATCAAAACAAAACACTTCCCATGGTTGGGGGAAAAATAAACTAACTAAACAAACTGGCCACACAACGTCTAAATGAAAAGCAAGGTAGGGCAAGGCAAGACGAGACAAGGGTATCCACAATACAGGTAATCCACAGGGTAAGGTTGTATACGAGGCTATACAGCACAGGACATGGTAACATTACAAAACAAACTGGCACAGGACAGCAAAAACAAGGGCATTAAATAGGGAGACGAACAAAGGATAATTAACAAGGGAACAGGTGTCGGGATGAAAGAATAATGGAAAGGTAACGAGAAAATAAGAGGGGCGGGGCCAAAGACGAGACCAGAGAAAACGCATATTATGTGGTGACCAACAATGATATGTTTCTCTTCACACAAAACCTCAAGGCTTTGCCATGACTCTGCCACAAGATCAAGAACATGACATATGTAGCCTATATATACTAGCATGTGATGTGTTAAACGCCATTTACAATCACATGTTAGCTAATATGTTAGCAAGCGTTTAAAAAATTATTTATTATAATATTAAAAACGTATATATTTTTTTAATATATAGGGGTATTTTTTTGAATACCCCTCCCCCCCGCATGCGCCGTATGTTTTCAGAAAAAAACATAAAGCTGTGTCTATCTTTTATAAATGTGATCAAACTAAATACTCTTCGAAGATACGAAGTATGCAATACTACTCTATAGATACTCAAGATTAATATGAGATTGGCAGAAACCCTGCGTGTTACGGCCGCTTTAAGGTTGGAGTCTGCACCTCTCACGGCTGATCCAAATGAATGACTTATTGTTTTTAGTTCTGTATGTTCTAAAGCCTTGGACTCTGTTGCTCCATACAGGATTTAGCATCGTCAGCCTTGGTTTAATGAACATACTCGTGTTCTTAGACAGCAGTGTAGGAAGGCAGAACAGGCTTGGAAGAAAAATAAACTTTTGGTCTCTCAGCAAAAAAAAGACTCACTTTTTGGATATCAGACAGCTGTAAAGGATGCTAAATCAGCGTATTTTTCAAATATTATATTGCAGCATTCAAACTCACCTAAAGTGTTGTTTCAAACTATAAATAGATTTCTTAATCCAAATGCTGTTATGATACCTCAATCTACAGAGAGTTATGAGAAGTGTTTTCTTTGAAAAAAACTAAACATTAGGTTCATGATTTGGATGGCAAGGTAGCAGAAAACTCTACTGCTGTCAACACTTTTGATGAATTTGATCTAGTTTCATCTATTGATATCAGTCATATTATTGCTAAATTGAAACGCCCAGCTACCAGTTGGGATGTTTTGCCCTCAGGTCTACTTGGTGCGACAGCTGACTTTATTAGACCAAGTATTACATCTATTTTGAATTGTAGCCTTTCTACAGGTTCTTCCCATCATGCCTTAAGCAATCGGTCATTCAGCCACTTCTCAAGAAGCCTGCTCTGGACCCTTTGGACTTCACAAATTATCGACCAATTTCAAAGCTTCCCAGTATCTCGAACATATCGGAGAAAGTTGTTATATCTCAGTTAAGCTCTTTTTTTGGCTAAAAATGATGTTCTAGATGTTTTTCAGTCTGGTTTTAGGGCAGGACACAGCACTGAATCAGCTCTATTGCGAGTTTCAAATGATTTGTTACTCATTGCAGACTTGGGTAGTCAAGGAGCTTTAATTATGCTCAACCTTAGTGCAGCTTTTGATCTCATATCCTTATTAAGCGTTTGGAGCATGTTGTGGGTCTGAGAGGGACTGTTTTAAATGGTTTTCTTCTTATTTAAAGGGAAGATCATTCTCAGTATGGCTTGGGGAATTTTCTTCCCCGTCAGTGTCTCTTGACTGTAGAGTATCTCAAGGCTCCTTAATGGGGCCTATTTTGTTTTTGCTGTTTCTTTTGCCTTTAGCACTGTATGTCACTTGAATCTGATACGGGCTTAAACCGGTAGCCAGTGGAGAGAGATGAAAAGGGGTGTCACATGAGCCCTTTTGGGCTGTTGGAAGACGAGGCGTGCTGCTGCGTTCTGAACCAGCTGGAGCGGTGTGATAGCCTTTGCAGGAAGACCAGCAAGGAGAGCTTGCAGTAGTCCAACCTTGAGATGACCAGGGCCTGGACAAGGAGTTGTGCCGCATGCTCAGTGAGATAGGGTGTGGCGAGTCACCCATTGCCCAATCAGCATCGCCATGGCAACGGAGGCAATCAAGCCACGCACCTGCTGGTCGTCAACACCTGTTCCGTATTATCAAAACACATAAAACCAGGAAGAAGGGGAGAGAAGGGTGAGCTACAACTCCACACGAGATGCGTGTTACTTACCCTATATTCTCTTGTGTTTTTTCCCCTCTGAAGATACGAGTGCTTGACGGCCAGCAGATAAAGAAGAGGAATTCATCCACAACCACGGACCACGGTTGCACCTTCCCCACGGAGGAACCTCACAGACACTCGGCTGTTTTCCCCCACACTTGCACATCAAGTATACCTTGTTTGTCCATGAAATAAAGGACCCTCCGGGGCTAATACTGCAAACCGCGTTCGTTTCGTGTCTGACCTGCCACATCTGGTGGAGAATGCGGGCGGATTGACATGATACAACGTTCAATTCGGACGACGATTTCTGAGAGTTTGGAAGCTGGTGCTTCGGAGTGTGTTCCCTGTGGTTCAGACTCCTGGGAGACATCAAGCCTTACCAACTGGAACTCCGGAACGACTCGTACAGATCAACGGAAAGGCCGTCACTGCAACCCTGGACTCGGGACGCTCCGTGACCCTAGTACAGCCCTCCGTTGTACAACCCAGGGAAATGCTGGTCATACCTATCACCTGTGTCCATGGCGATACTCGCAGCGTACCCGCCCGGAGCATCACTGTTTCGGCCCAACCTGGCTCCTGGCCAATATTGCAGGACTTACCAGTACCAGCCCTACTCGGACGAGATTGGCCCGGCTTCAAACGACTACTAGCACCGACAATACAACACGTGGGAGAGAGGAGCCACCGACGCAGCAAACGACCCACACGAGCCAGGATCACTCGGCACGTGATGATGGCAACAGTAAGCGAGCGAGAAGGTGAGTGTGGGCCGCAGGCTACTAAACCTCTTCAATAATCTGTTCCTTCAGGTGACCACGGGGGGCTCTTTTGGACGAGAACAGCGGGAGGATGACCGCTTGAGAAACTGTTGGGCCCAAGTCCGCGTCATGGACGATGAAGTACGCTTACCCCCACCTCACCCGACCCCGCATTTTGTCATAAGGAAAGGTTTGCTCTACTGTGTCGCGCAAAGAAGGTGGGAGGAAAAGGAGTTGCTGGTTGTCCCAAAGGCGAAGATACCCACCATCCTGAAACTGGCTCATGCCCACCCGCTGGCTGGACACCTGGGGGTCAACACAGCGCAACGGATCCGTGATCGCTTCCATTGGCCCGGCCTAGACGGTGACGTCAAGCGCTTCTGCCAGAGTTGTATCGTCTGCCAAAAGACTTCACCAAACCGACCTCCTCCCAGCCCCCTCATCCCCCCCTACCCATCCTTGAGGTGCCCTTTGCGCGGATTGGGATGGACCTGATAGGCCACAAGGGTCTGACCTTTCTAATGTTGAATAAGGCATATCGGCATGACCGTGTTGTCTTTGCAATGTGATCATTGAAGGACAGCTTACTGCTCTCAGTTCCGAAAGCTCGCCTGAAAACCAAAGGGGATCGCGCATTTTCAGTCGCCGGCCCGAGACTATGGAATACCCTTCCACCTGACATCAGATCTGCACCCTCAGTTGATGTTTTTAAATCACGCATGAAAACATACTTGTTTTGTACTGCTTTTAATTGTTGATTTTTGTTGAATTGTTTGAATATTTCTTGTTTTCTGTTATGTTTGATCTTTTATGTTATGTTTGATCAAAATAAGTTATTTTCTTATTTTGTTGTGGTTGCACAGTCCTTTGGTCTACTTTGTAGTGGAAAGGGCTCTATAAATAAAGTAGACTTGAGACATCTGTATCTTTTTTTACGAAGAGGAGAAAACCAACACAGAGACTGTGATGACGCCATCCGGAGAGAGAGAGAAGAGGCTCTTCTTCACGCTGTTATTGATTCAGCAGGCGTCTCAACGTGTGACTCACAGAGTGAGTGTGAGTGTGTTCAAGTATCACAAATGAATGTGAATCTACAGTGACAACTTGCCCCGGCCTCTTTACATCTGAAAAGCAGCTCTCTCAAGATTCTCTCTCTTCATGGGTTTTCTTACACACACACATGCACACAGTAAAGAGACGGAAGGTTATGAATCAGTGTCTCTGTGAACTTCTTCTGTGGTGATGAACATGTTCCTCAAGTTTATATGAAGACCTGTTTCACTTCTGATACACACTAGTGGTGGAAAGCTTACAGTCACTTACTCATTCTTATTTACACATTAAGAATAACAGTAAACACCTCAAAGCTATAGAATAACACACATGTGACTTTAGGAAAACCATCCCCTTCATGCAGTCAGTTAATGTTTTCTTGAGCGGTTTCTAACCCTGAGATGATTTTCACATCCATTCTGTTCAAAAACTTCTTTCATTAAATAAGATTTTAGTTTAGTGATGAAAGAAACTGATATGTTGGGACGATTATGTTTTTGCCTATAAAATTCATTTCAGACACATGCCTCTAGATCAAAGGATTTTAAAGCTGATGAGAACAATCTGAGCACTGGTGTACACACAGTCTAGTATGATGAAAATAAAGGTGAGTTACCCTTCAGGTCCAGGTTTCGTGCGCCGTTGGAGTGTTGAGTGACGGTGCGAGAGTCGATCTTCAGCGTGTGGACGTTGTTTGTGTCGCGGGACACCACCACGTTATGCCACTGATTGTCATTGAGAGGCTTCTCCGAGTTTCCCTTCATGAGCGACGGTCCGTTACCCAAATCAAACACGTAATGAATGTACCTGCAGACAACCAAAGAAAACATCACTTCCTGTTCACACATTTAACACCACACACAGATGAAGGTGATGGATCCAGCATCATCCACACAAAAGATCTGTAACACAATCGTTCACATCAATGAGCTTTTCAAACTCTGCCACGATTAGATGAAGACACGCAACAGCTTCAAATGGGAGCCGAGAGAGAAACCGACCCTTTCACAAGCTCCACCACGATGAAGTCGCTGCCGTCTCCGCTGTTGAAGAGCACCAGGCCGTCGCTGGTGGTGGTCTTAAACTGAAAGAACAGGTGCATGGAGGCGTACGCCTGCAGCGTGGCCAGCGCAAGGTAACTGGCTTTGTTTCGAAAGGTCACGGGGTCGGCGATGATGTGGCGCATGCCGAAGCGGGCGTTCAGCTCACAGTACGAGATGTCGCCGTTCTTGCACTGGTCCAGATACGGCACGCTGTTGAACATCAGACCCTGCAGGTGCCCGATGAAGTTTGACGGGACCACCGAGATGAACCTGCGTTCTGTCATGATGCCCGTCTCCATGTTGTGGAACTCCAGACGGGTGTGATCGCCCGTCATCTGACCTGCACACACACACACAATCATCAAACTCGTGTGAATGTGTGTTGTTATTCATCAGCGTGTGAGTGTTGTCAATAAGTGTGTTTACCTTCCACAGTGATGTTGTCCACAGACAGCTGCAGGTTTCTGCCGCGCCGGATCACTTTCACTGAGTGCCAGTCGTTATCATTCAGCTTCTGTCCCGCTGTCAGAATCTCTGGACCCTTACCTGTGTGTCTCTGTCAGACACACAACACAACACACACACGCACTGAGGAGATATCTGCACACGCACCCGTCAGACACACAACACAACACACACACGCACTGAGGAGATATCTGCACACGCACCCGTCGCACTGAGGAGATATCTGCACAGCACCCGTCAGACACACAACACACACCACACTGAGGAGATATCTGCACACGCACCCGTCAGACACACAACACACACGCACTGAGGAGATATCTGCACACGCACCCGTCAGACACACAACACACACACACTGAGGAGATATCTCACGCACGCACTGCACACGCACCCGTCAGACACACAACACAACACACACACTGAGGAGATATCTGCACACGCACCCGTCAGACACACAACACACACGCACTGAGGAGATATCTGCACACCACCCGTCACACAACAACACACACACACGCACTGAGGAGATATCTGCACACGCACCCGTCAGACAACACAAACACACACGCACTGAGGAGATATTGCACACGCACCCGTCAGACACACAACACACACACACACGCACTGAGGAGATATCTGCACACGCACCCGTCAGACACACACACACACACACGCACTGAGGAGATATCTGCACACGCACCCGTCAGAGACACAACACAACACACACACGCACTGAGGAGATATCTGCACACGCACCGTCTGAGGAGATATCTGCACACGCACCCGTCAGACACACAACACACACACGCACTGAGGGATATCTGCACACACACCCGTCAGACACAACACAACACACACACGCACTGAGGAGATATCTGCACACGCACCCGTCAGACACACAACACACACGCACTGAGGAGATATCTGCACATGCACCCGTCAGACACACACACTGAGGAGATATCTGCACACGCACCCGTCAGACACACACACACACACACGCACTGAGGAGATATCTGCAACGCACCCGTCAACACAACAACACACACACGCACTGAGGAGATATCTGCACACGCACCCGTCAGACACACAAACACACACACGCACTGAGGAGATATCTGCACATGCGACCGTCAGACACACAACACACACACGCACTGAGGAGATATCTGCACACGCACCCGTCAGACACACAACACACACGCACTGAGGAGATATCTGCACACGCACCCGTCAGACACACAACACACACACACCACTGAGGAGATATCTGCACACGCACCCGTCAGACACACAACACCACACTGAGGATATCTGCACACGCACCCGTCAGACACACTCGCACTGAGGAGATATCTGCACACGCACCCGTCAGAAACACAACACAACACACACACGCACTGAGGAGATATCTGCACACACACCCGTCAGACACACAACACAACACGCACTGAGGAGATATCTGCACACGCACCCGTCAGACACACAACACACACACGCACTGAGGAGATATCTGCACATGCACCCGTCAGACACACAACACAACACACACACGCACTGAGGGAGATATCTGCACACGCACCGTCAGAACACCCACACACGCACTGAGGAGATATCTGCACACGCACCCGTCAGACACACAACACACACACACTGAGGAGATATCTGCACACGCACCCGTCAGACACACAACACACACACACGCACTGAGGAGATATCTGCACACGCACCCGTCAGAACACAACACAACACACACACGCACTGAGGAGATATCTGCACACGCACCCGTCAGACACACACACAAACACACACGCACTGAGGAGATATCTGCACACGC
Source organism: Triplophysa siluroides (assembly GCA_006030095.1). NCBI lineage: Eukaryota > Metazoa > Chordata > Actinopteri > Cypriniformes > Nemacheilidae > Triplophysa > Triplophysa siluroides. The sequence goes on along the minus strand of VCII01000491.1, from coordinate 307,955 downwards.
ACCGTCAGACACACAAAACAAACAGCATGAGGAGATATCTGCACATGCACCCGTCAGACACACAACACAACACAACACAACACACACACGCACTGAGGAGATATCTGCACACGCACCCGTCAGAGACACAACACAACACACACACTGAGGAGATATCTGCACACGCACCCGTCAGACACACAACACAACACACACACGCACTGAGGAGATATCTGCACACGCACCCGTCAGACACACAACACACACACGCACTGAGGAGATATCTGCACACGCACCCGTCAGACACACACACACACACACGCACTGAGGAGATATCTGCACAGCACCCGTCAGAGAAACAACACAACACACACTCAGATATCTGCACACCACCCTTCAGACAGACACACACTGAGGAGATATTCAGCACCCACACAACACAAACACACACGCACTCTGCACATGCACCCGTCAGACACACAACACAACACACACACGCACTGAGGAGATATCTGCACACGCACCCGTGCACTGAGGAGATATCTGCACGCACCGTCAGACACACACACACACACACACACACACGCACTGAGGAGATATCTGCACACGCACCCGTCAGAAACACAACACAACACACACACGCACTGAGGAGATATCTGCACATGCACCCGTCAGACACACACACACACACACACTGAGGAGATATCTGCACACGGAAACACAACACACAACACACACTGAGGAGATATCTGCACACGCACCCGTCAGAAAACAACACAACACACACACGCACTGAGGAGATATCTGCACACGCACCCGTCAGACACACAACACAACACACACACGCACTGAGGAGAGATCTGCACACGCACCCCGTCAGACACACAACACAACACACATACGCACTGAGGAGATATCTGCACATGCACCCGTCAGACACACAACACAACACACACACGCACTGAGGAGATATCTGCACACGCACCCGTCAGACACACAACACCACACACACTGAGGAGATATCTGCACACGCACCCGTCACACACAACCAAACACACCACACGCACTGAGGAGATATCTGCACATGCACCCGTCAGACACACAACACAACCACACACACGCACTGAGGAGATATCTGCACACACCCGTCAGACACCACAACACAACACACACACGCACTGAGGAGATATCTGCACACGCACCCGTCAGACACACAACTTAACACACACACGCACTGAGGAGATATCTGCACACGCACCCGTCAGAACACAACACAACACACACACGCACTGAGGAGATATCTGCACACGCACCCGTCAGACAACACAACACACACACGCACTGAGGAGATATCTGCACACGCACCCGTCAGAGACACAACACACACACGCACTGAGGAGAGTCTGCACACGCACCCGTCAGCACACAGATATCGCACATGCACAGAACACACACAACACACACACACACTACGCATGAGGAGATATCTGCACACGCACCCCGTCAGACACACACACACACACAACACAAACACACGCACTGAGGAGATATCTGCACACGCACCCGTCAGAACACACACCACACACAAGAAACATATCTGCACAAAAACACACAACACACACACACACACTGAGGAGATAATCTGCACACGCACCCGTCAGAACACACACACCACCACACACGCACTGAAGATGAGGAGATATCTGCCACACGCACCGTCAGACACACAAAAACCACACACACACACACTAAGGAGATATCTGCACACACCCGTCAGACAACAACACGCAATGAGGAGATATCTGCACCGTCAGCACACATGAGGAGATACCACACACACCCGTCAGGAACACAACACACACACGCACTGAGGAGAGATTGCACACGCACCCGTCAGAGACACCGCACACTGAGGAGATATCTGCACCCCGTTCACGCACTGAGAGATATGCACACCCGTCAGACACACAAACACACAACGCACTGAGGAGATACACACGCACAGACACACACACACACATGAGGGAGATATCTGCACACGCACCCGTCCGTGCACACAGACAACAACAACACACACGCACTGAGGAGATATCTGCACACGCACCCGTCAGACACACAACACACACACGCACTGAGGAGATATCTGCACACGCACCCGTCAGAGACACAACACACACCACCTGAGGAGATATCTGCACCGCACCCAGACACAACACACACACACTGAGGAGATATCTGCCACACATACCCGTAACACCACACCACGCACTGAGGAGATATCTGCACACACCACCCTGTCAGACACCACACACAACACAATACAACACACACACACACACTGAGGAGATATCTGCACACGCACCCGTCAGACACACAACACAACACACACACACTGAGGAGATATCTGCACACGCACCCGTCAGACACAACACCACACGCACTGAGGAGATATCTGCACACGCACCCGTCCAGACACACACACAACACACGCACTGAGAAGATATCGCACACGCACACCCTTCAGACACACAACACACACACACACACATACGCACTGAGGAGACATCAATGCACCTGCAACACCGTCAGACACACAACACAACACAACACACACCACGCCGCTGAGGAATATCTGCAACACGCACACCCGTCAGACACACACACAACACAATCACAACACACACACCCACTGAGGAGATATCTGCACACGCACCCGTCAGAACACACAACCACACACACACACCGAGGAGATAACACTGCACCCCGTCAGACACCAACACACTACTACTGAGGAGATATCTGCAGCACGCACCGTCAGACACACAACACACGCACTGAGGAGATACTGCTACACCGCACACCGTCAGACCACAACACAGAACATACACACTAAGGAAGTAACTGGCACACATACACACCCGTAGACCATCAACACACACACTCACTGAGGAGATATCTGCATCACCACACCCCTTCAACACACCCCCACACAACGCAGCTGATGGAAACTGCACATCAACCCGTCAGACACATTACAACTACACACACACACTAAGGAGCTATCCTTCACACATCGCCAACTTCCGTCAGACACACACACGCACGGAGGAGATATCTGCAACACACACCGTCAGACAAACAACACACACACTAATGATATACCCTGCATTTTCACACACCTACGTCGACACACCGACACACACACGCACTGAGCGAGATATCTTCATCCCCACCCCGTCAGAGACCCAACACATTACCCACAACAAAGAGATACTGCACATGCGACCGGTCAGACACCCAACATACACACCGCACTGAGGAGATATCTGCACTCGCTAACCCGGTATACCCCACACAACACACAACGCACTGAGGTAGTATTCTGCACATCGCCCCCGTCAGAGCACCTCAACACACAACCACTGCAAGGATATATCTCTTCACACGCATCTCCGTGTCAGTAGACCCAACACAACACACACTGAGGAAATTATTCGTGCACACGCACGCCGTCAGACACACACACACACTCGTCACTGTGAAGAGATAGCTTCACAACCACCCGTTCATATCACAGTCCCAACACACCACACGATGCACTTAGGAGAATTATCTTTCACATTTGCAATAACTCGTCAGGCAGACTACAACACAACACACAGCTGAGTGTACGATTATCTTGTCAAATTGCACAACCTTCGTCAACACCCAACACACAAGCACGTCACTGAGGTCATATTCCACTGCACACATTGTCTTATCTCTTCTTCCGTTCTAGTCCTTACTTCATTTTCTGGTCTTTTTTTTTCACCTATTGCTTCCCTGTTCAACACACTACGCTTTCACTGTAGACCATTCTGATCACTACACGCATGTTGCCGCCCTCATAGACACAACACCAACACACACTTTTCTCCCGAGCAGGTGCGAGATCTCTGCACCCTTAGTCTTTTTGTTTTCAGCCCCGTCACGACACACCCAACACATATACCATCTCTGTAAACACAGACGCCACTGATGAGATATGTCTGTGGCATCTACTATCACATACCTATCGCATCCCCTCTTCTATTCGTCAGACACTCAACCACACACACAGCACTTGAGAATAGTGCTTGCACATGCACCCCGTTCAGACACAGTCCCGACATTGCATCCCCCCCGTCACTTGATGAGATCGCTAAGACCCCTCTGGCACACCATCTTCCGTTCCAAGCTACACCAACAACACCAACACACACTGCCATGTAGATATTCTGCCTTTGGATCACAACATGCAGCCCTTCCTTTGTTCAATACACCCAACACACCCCACCCACCATCCGGTTTTTTCTTCTTCTATTTTGCTATCGTCCTTTTTGCGTTGTATCACACACCAGTTTCATGACGTGGATTCAGATCTGTCTACGCACTGCACTGCCCCAATCTTTTTGTTTTATCCGTCGTGAGTTCCCGCGCCCACACTCAAACAACACCATATTCTCCCGGTGATGACGATTTAGCGGGGCTATTTTTTTCCCCTTTCGCACCCGGCCTAGAGACCACAAGGTTCTTCCCACGAGACACACATTTTCTGAAGTGATGTATAGGGTGCACATCCCCTTGTCTCCGTCACCACACATGAACCAATTTCTCGTCGTGTTTTCTGAGGTTTGTTTATCCTCCACGCCCTACTGATTTGAGAGATCTGCCTCGCACATTCACACCCTCAGACCACACAACACACAATGCTCGCACTGAGTTGTGATATTCTGTCACACGCATTAGTTCGCTCTGTGTCCTCAGAGACTCGCAGACCCACATGAGGCAATATCCGCACCTATGACCCCCGTTCAGACAATTTACCACCACACCCACGCACTGAGGAGATATCTGCCCACGCACACCTCAGACCACACACACAACACACACTGCACGAGATGAGGAATATGCACATGCCCACCCGTCAGACACACACACACAACACACGCACTGAGGAGATATCTGCACCTTCAACCCGTCACACAACACCACACACACAACACACACCCGTACGCACTGAGGAGATATCTGCACATGCACCCGTCAGACACACAACACAACACACATACGCACTGAGGAGATATCTGCACATGCACCCGTCAGACACACACACACACCATACGTCACCAAACATGATGAGATATCTGCACACGCACCCGTCAGACACACAACACAACAACACACACACACATCTGCACACGTCAGGACACAACACAACACAGCCACTGAGAGATATCTGCACATGCACCCGTCAGACACACAACACAACACAACACAACACACATACGCACTGAGGAGATATCTGCACATGCACCCGTCAGCGCACTGAGGAGGAGACCACATGCACCCGTCAGACACAACAAACACACATACAAATATTACGTCAACACCAACACAACTGAGGAGATAGATATCTGCACATGCACCCGTCAGACACACAACACAACACACGCACTGAGGAGATATCTGCACACACACCCGTCAGACACACAACACACACACGAGCGCACACATATCCTGTTTGTCACACTCCACACACATACACGGTGAAGTGATGATGTACGATTGTTGTGTAGAGTAGTGTTGTCATGTGAATAAACACTGACACCTTATATAACAGATTTAATTCATTCATCTCTACAGTATCTCTCTCTCTTTTATTTTGATTTATTTATTTAGATGACAGGGATATTGTAAATTAATAAAACATTCCTGTAAATGTACCAGAATTAGCTAAAGGCAATGTTTCATCTGTAGTCCCTGGACAAGATGTTACACGTCACCGTAAAGAAAATGTTATTAAAAATACATAACAAATGCAGAAAATGTAATAATTACACTGCAGAAATCATACAATAGTCTATTGAAAAAAATATAGAATCAATTAAAAACAATACTAACAAAATACAAACAATAATAGGATAGCTAGCAGATATGAGATTCTAGTGTAGACAAATCTGAGAATGAATTAACCAATTCTTCAATTAAACCCTAAATAAAGCATATGATGAGCTGAGATTATAGTGCAGTAAATCAACAGTAACACACAGACAGTGTGTGTGTGTGTGTCTGTGTGTGTGCATGTTTTTATATCCCGGTGGGGACCTAAACCTGAATGCACACAACACATGGGGACTCGTGTCACTGTGGGGACCAGAATTGAGGTCCTCATGGGCACAAAAGCTTATAAATTGTGCAGAACAATATTCTTTAAAAATGCAAAAAGTTTTCTGTGATCTTTAGGTTTAGGGGTTGGGTTAGGGGATAAAATATACAGTTTGTGCGGTATAAAAAACATTACGCCTATGGACTGTCCCCACGGAGATAGTAAACCAGACGTGTGTCACTGTGATATCGATCTTTATCTTCTCTGTGTTTACTGTAAAGTGTGAGCAGAATCTTTAAATATGTCAAAGGTTGTCATCAGTGCAGTCATGTTTATTTGATCATGTGAGAGAAAGAGCTGATTTCATTTAGATCAGAAGTAGAACTGAAAGGATATAAAGTTGTAACCGGTGTGGGTTCATTCATCCGTGAGCGAGACGGATGTCACATTGGGTTTTGTGTTGGCCTTGTGAAGAAGTCACAATGATGTGGCGTGTGATGGGGTTTGTGTTTCCACGACAATATCTCCACTTACTCTTCTGTTCACATGGAGTTGAACTGATGTGTCATGAGGATTATTTACAGTCCATTACCCAGAATTCCCTGTCAGACCGCTGCCCTGTAAACATCGTGAGTCTCCTCTACTCTCTTTCTCTTAAAGGTGAACGCTGATCGCTTTACATTATTTATGTGTTTCATTCATACACTGCATTATATTAACAGTAATAAAGATTACACTGCAAACTTCAACCTGAAGCTTTACATCTCAGAGACGTTTACAAGAGAGACTCAAAGTGTTTGTTTGTTGTTCTGCTGGAGTTCATCTGATAGATAATGTGAAGAGCTTTAAAACACTGAGAATAAATATTCAGATGTTCTCTACAGGCCACACTAAACTCTGAAGAGACTGGGAATGTGCTTCTATAGTCCACTGAAAAACTAAACACACACACTCTCACCTACACACACACTCACTCACACACACATGTCTGGTTTACTATCTCCGTGGGGACAGTCCATAGGCGTAATGTTTTTATAGCGTACAAACTGTATTTACATTTAGATTTACATTTATACATTTAGCAGACGCTTTTATCCAAAGCGACTTACAAAGAGTTTAGGAGCAATAAGCGATATGTCATGCAGGAGCCATAATACATTAAGAGCCAATACAAAGTTACTGGTTTCAACAAAAGCTAGACCACTACCTGTTGAGAGAAAGGGTTAATGTTTTATTTTTTTTGTCTGTCAAGTATTCACAGAGATGGGTTTTAAGTAGTTGTTTGAATGTTGTGAGAGATGTGGTTGAACAGACAGAGTTAGGAAGAATGTTCCACCAGGAAGGAGTTGTGAATGAGAACGAGCGGGAGAGCGATTTACTGCCCTTATGGGAAGGCAATACAACACGCCGCTGGTTTGCTGAACGCAGGGATCTTGATGGGTGTAGGAGTGCAGGAGGGTGTGAAAGTAAGCCGGTGGAGATCCAGTGATAGTCCTGTAGGCAAGCATTAGTGACTTGAATCTGATACGGGCTTCAACCGGTAGCCAGTGGAGAGAGATGAAAAGGGGAGACACATGAGCCCTTTTGGGCTGTTGGAAGACGAGGCGTGCTGCTGCGTTCTGAACCAGCTGGAGCGGTTTGATAGCCTTTGCAGGAAGACCAGCAAGGAGAGCATTGCAGTAGTCCAACCTTGAGATGACCAGGGCCTGGACAAGGAGTTGTGCCGCATGCTCAGTGAGATAGGGTCTGACCTTTCTAATGTTGAATAAGCCATATCGGCATGACCGTGTTGTCTTTGCAATGTGATCATTGAAGGACAGCTGTTCATCAGATATGACTCGGAGGTTCCTGGCTGTTTTGGAAGAAGTGATTGTGGTTTTGCCAAGATGGATGTTGAGATCGTGTTGCACCGTAGGGTGTGCCGGAAACACGAGTAGTTCTGTCTTGGCAGGGTTCAGCTGGAGGTGATGCCCTTTCATCCAAGCTGAGATGTCCTCGAGGCAGTCTGTAATGCGAGCTGCTACATTGATATCGTCTGGGTGAAACGAGATGTAGATCTGGGTGTCGTCGGCATAACAGTGATACGAGAAGCCTGTATGATGGGTCCCAAAGATGTCGTATAGATGGAAAAAAGCAGCGGTCCAAGCACCGACCCCTGAGGGACCCCAGTGATCATGTGGTGAGCAGTGGACAGCGAGCCCACTTTATATTTTAATATAAAGTATATTTTATCCCCTAACCCAACCCCTAAACCTAAAGATCACAGAAAACTTTTTGCATTTTTAATTTTTTTTTAAATATTGTTCTGTACAATTTATAAGCTTTTGTGCCCATGAGGACCTCAATTTGGGTCCCCACAGTGACACGAGTCCCCATGTGTTGTGTGCATTCAGGTTTAGGTCCCCACCGGGATATAAAAACATGCACACACACACAGAGATATCTCCTTCATTTAAACCCTTGAGATCTTCCTTTAATTGACATTCACACCATCATTTTACACCTCAGAATGTTAACGTGTGTGTGTGTGGTGTGTGTCATCACTTTGTGTGTTCACACTATTAGTTGCAAAAGACATCTGTAAAGAGAGAGAGAACTACAACTCATGTGAGTGTGAGTGTGGTGTGTGTGTGTCACTTACTGAGGTTACAGTCTATCCTGATACAGTCTGGTGAGAGAGAGAGTGAGATGATGAGATCAACAGAGAGAGAGAGAGAGAGAGAGAGAGAGAGAGAGAACAGTTTACATCCTTCAAAGTTGATTCTGCAGACAAACATTAATGTGGATCACCATCCGGGGACACGAGCTTGAGTCAGCGAGCCCTCCGTCACCCCAGCAGCTCCAGCAGATCAACATCTCCATCATCTGCAGCGAGCGCTGGGCTCAGGAGTTCTGTTCCTCCCAACATCAGGAGCGGCTCGCTGGACACCTCAACCTCACCACAAACACAACACTTCTCAATATCTCTCGAGACTGGTGTTAGTTTCTGGACGTGACTTGTGTTGTGGGGGCTCTGAGGCTGAGGTGCATCTCAATGTGTCAACCGCCACAGAACAGTGAAGACAAACAGCCGGGGACCGTCTCACCGCCGCACCATCTTTCACCTGTCAATCACTGTGACGTGTCTCTGATCTACTGCGGTTCTAATCAGTCGTCTCTTTCAGTTATACTCTTCACTCTTGAACACAGAACCTTCACAGATTTAATGCTTTCACGTGTCTGTGGTCCAATGAGACGGTCCCTCTCTCCAGCTGTTTGTCACAGAGTCGCAGACGGACACGCCATTGAAGGGACGAAAGGTTCCGTCATCAGAACCAGAAGAGATGAAGGAGAGACAGAAAGAGAAACAGGTGGATGATGATGGGTTGTTTGATGTCCTTTCCCAGAATGCAGCACTGCTCTATGTCATTCTCCTCTCTGTCTATCTGAGCCATTAGAACTACAAATATATATATATGGTTTTCAGTTCATGTTACACTAAACCTATTCTCATAAATAATCATTTGAGCAGAATTCATGTAGGCATTGAGGCGACTCTTCGTCTTCTGCAAAAATACGAAATAAATGATTGAATCATCTGAGCAAGAAACTCATGTGTAATGTCTCCCTCCGCTGGTGGAATGTGGGAACTACAGCGGTTGATTTGCTTGATCAGAGAGGAGAGAACGCAGGGCGAGAGAGCGGGCGGCTCAGGACCAAACCCAAAGGAAGAAAGAGAAATGACAGGAGAGGTTGTGTGAAACCGAGCGAGCGGGTTACCGAGGTTGACCGTGAGTTTCACTCGTCCTCCGTCCAGCTCCAGACGAAGAGTGTCCGCCGATTCTTTGGAGGTGGTGGCCATGAGCAGCCCGTACGCCCGCTGAGACATGAAGCGCAGAGCCACGTCTTCAGCTTCCGTGTGCATGGTGCTGGGCATGATGATCTTCAGATACATGCTGCCGTCATAACTCAACACCGTGGCCTCTGTCACGACACAAACACACAAGAACACGAGGAATTGTGAGGATGAGAGCAAGCGTTCAGCAGACGTGTGATTCACCTCAGCGTTATGCCACAGCTGTCAGCGCTCTAAACTCCAATCAGCATCCAGTCACGTTCTGTGACATCACACATTACCATAAAGTGAAGATTCTGTCATCATTTACTCGCCCTCTTGTTGTTTCAAACCTGTACCAGTTTCTTTCTTCCGCAAACACAAGATTTTTTTTTTTAAGAAAGCTGACTCCATTCACTTCTATTGTATGAACATAAAACCAATGCAAGTGAATGGGCTCAAGTTCACAACATTCTTCAAAATATCTTCTTTTGTGTTTTGCGGCAGAAGAAGCGAGTGAGTAAATGATGACAGAATTTCTATTTTTTGGAGAACCGTCGCTTTAACTTCTCAAGCGACGGCTCGTGTGATTGGACAATACTCAACCGCCGCTACTGCCAGAGATAATGAGGTCAACACAGACATGCCAAATCTCTTTTGGAACGATTATAAACGATTATATCCCGGGATATTTGGCATATTCTGGCACTGGTTTGGATGCAATGCTGTGTGTAAACACAAGGTGGCAGAAGAGTTGATTAACCAATCTCACCAGTCACCAAAAATCAAAGAGCACATCTGCCTGTTCAAAAGAGATGAAAATAAACACCCAATAAAACACAATAAATCTGGCTTCTCTTGAACTCTCTTTGTAGAGAATTAATGTTTCGCAGAATCTCTCACAGCACCAGCTTTTCATGCTTAGAAATCATAAACATAACTGTACAAAATGAAGCTGTGGAGAGAGAGTCATGAGATCGTGTCATGTTTCAGGTGACGTCATGAGATCGTGTCATGTTTCAGGTGACGTTATAAATATCCAGGTGTCATCACCCAGCTGGTGTCTGTATAGAGCTCAGCCAAAACCATCCGGCAGTCTCTGAGTTAAACCTTCAAGCACGTCCTCACACGTCACACACACGTCACTCAAACGTCACTCACACGTCACGCACACGCCACTCACACGTCACTCACACGTCACTCACACGCAACACACCGTCACGCGCACACGTCACACTCAAACGTCACTCACACGTCACTCACACGTCACTCACACGTCACTCACACGTCACTCACACGTCACTCACACGTCACTCACACGTCACGCACACGTCACTCACACGTCACGCACACGTCCTCACACGTCACACACACGACACGCACACGTCCTCACACGTCACTCACACGACACGCACACGTCCTCACACGTCACGCACACGTCACGCACACGTCACTCACACGTCACGCACACATCCTCACAAGTCACTCACACGCGTCCGCACACAAGTCACGCACACGTCACACACACAACACACTTCACGCACACGTCTTACACGTCACGCAAAGTCACTACACTTCACACGTCACACGTCCCACACGTCACTCACACGTCACTCACACGACACGCACACGTCACTCAAACGTCACTCAACGTCACTCACAACTCACACGTCACTCAAACGTCACTCACACGTCCTCACACGTCACGCACACGTCACTCAAACGTCACTCACATGTCACTCACACGTCACACACACGTCACTCACACGTCACTCACACGTCACTCACACGTCACGCACACGTCACGCACACGTCACGCACACGTTACTCACACGACACGCACACGTCCTCACACGTCACGCACACGTCACGCACACGTCCTCACACGTCACTCACACGTCCTCACACGTCACGCACACGTCACTCAAAAGTCACTCACACTTCACGCACACGTCACTAACACGTCCTCACACGTCACACGTCACGCACACGTCACTCACACGTCACTCACACGACACGCACACGTCACTCAAACGTCACTCAAACGTCACTCACAAGTCCTCACACGTCACACACACGTCACTCAAACGTCACTCACACGTCACTCACACGTCCTCACACGTCACTCACCAAACGTCACTCACATGTCACTCACACACACACTCACACGTCACTCACACTCACTCACCTCACGCACACGTCACTCACACTCACACTCACGTCTCACACGTCACGCACACACACTCAAACGTCACTCACGTCACTCACACGTCACACACACGTCACTCACACGTCACTCACACGTCACTCACACGTCACTCACACGTCACTCACACGTCACCACACGACGTCACACGTCCTCACGTCACGCACATCACGACACGACACGCACACTCACACGCACACGTCACGCACACGTCCTCACACGTCACTCACACGTCCTCACACTCACGCACACGTCCCTCAAAAGTCACTCACACTTCACGCACACGTCACTCACCGTCTCACACGTCACACACACTTCACTCACACTCACTCACGTCACTCACACGTCACGCACACGTCACTCACAACGTCACTCAACACGTCACACGTCACACCACACACACACGTCACTCACACGTCACTCACACGTCACCTCACACGTCACTCACACGTCACTCACACGTCACGCACACGTCACTCACACGTCCTCACACGTCACTCACACGACACGCACACGTCCTCACACGTCACTCACGCACACGTCACACACGTCACGCACACGTCACTCACACGTCACGCACACATCCTCACAAGTCACGCACACGTCACGCACACGTCCTTACACGTCACTCAAAAGTCACTCACACTTCACGCACACACGTCACTAACACGTCCTCACACGTCACGCACACTTCACGCACACAGTCACTTCCCACCACTCAAACGTCACTCACACGTCACACGTCACTCACATCACGCACACGTCCTCCACACACACGCACCACTCACTCACTCAAACGTCCTCACACACGTCACACACACGTCACTCACTTCACAGCACACTGTCACCCTCCTCCCACTTCGCGGCGACACGGGTCACTAACGTCACTCACACGTCACTCACCCTCCACACACGTACGTCCTCACACGTCACTCACACACACGCACACGTCACTCACACACACTCACTCACGCACCGTCCTCACACGTCTCACACTCACGCACGTCACGCACACTCACTCACACCACGTCACAACTCACACGTCACGCACACGTCACACTCACACTTCACGACACGTCACACGTCCTCACACTATCACACGTCACCACCGTCACTCACACGTCACTCACACGTCACTCACGCACACGTCACACGTCACTCCACACCGTCACGCACACGGTCGACGTCACACGTCACGTCACTTCACTCACACGTCACTTCACACGCACACGACGCACACGTCAACACCCCACACACACACACGTCACTCACACTCAACACTCACTCACACGTCACGTCACTCACACGTCACACACAGTCACGTAACACGTCACGCACACGTGACACGTCACGTCACTCACACACTTCCTTACACGTCACGTCACTCCACTCACACACACGTCACTCACACGTCACTCACACGTCACTCACACATACTCACACGTCACTCACACGTCCTCACACGTCACGCACACGTCCTCACCGATCTCACAGTTGTTCCCCAGGAAGCCGGTCCCGGTGCAGTCACACATGTAGCGGTTCCAGCCCTCTTTACACTGTCCTCCATTATAACAGGGGGCACTGCTGCACCTCTTCTGCAGCTCACGGGTACAGAAGCTGCTAACGCCTGGAGTGCTCTGGATCTCCGACAGCCGACGGACGTCACGGCTCTTCCCATCAATGAAGAGGTCACGCACGCAGCCCACGTAACCGTAGTTGAGCAGAGCCGTCCAGACCTCGGGTGGAAGAACCAGACCCTGCTGGGTGTCCGGTAAACCGCCCAGGAACATGTCACCGTCCAAGTCCAAAATCTCACTGCCCTCGTTTGAGCTGAAGGGGATGGAGCGGCTGTTGACAGAGATGGACCCTGAGGAGACAGACGTGATCCAGAGGGAATGAAAAATGTGTGTTTGTGATCTATGACAAACTCAACACTGTCTGTTAAACTGCAATCCCTGAACACACACACACATCTCCATCAGTTTTACTCCTGATTACAGCACGTGAAGATCAGACGGATGACAGATCTGTGAGCTTTAGTCATGTCTCTGTGATCACATACAAATGTGTACACGTGATGATGATGCCCATTCTGTACAGCGTGCAGTGTGAATGCATGGTAACAGTTAAATCATTCAATTACATCCAATCAACAGGTTTGCTTTAAAACAATGATCCTCTCTTAGTTCAGTTACATGCGTGTGTATGTGTGTTGCATAGGTGTTGATGTTTTGTGTGTGTTTATTATTTGTGTGTGTGTAAAGTGTTTATGTTTTGTGTGTGATGTGTGCGAACTGTGTTTGTTTATGTGTTGTGGGTGTATGTGTGATGTGTTTATGTTTTGTGTGTGATGCATGTGTCTGTGTGTGTGTTAATGTGTTGTGTGTGTGTGATGTATGTGTATATGTCAGTGTGTGTTTCTGTTGTGTTTTGTGTGTGTTGTGTGTGATGCATGTGTGTGTGGGGATGTGTGTTTATGTTTTGTGTGTGTTCTGTGTGTGTGTGTGCGTGTTTTTATATCCCGGTGGGGACCTGAATGCACACAACACATGGGGACTCGTGTCACTGTGGGGACCTAAATTGAGGTCCTCATGGGCACAAAAGCTTATAAATCACAATATTGATTGAACAATATTTTTATTTTTACAATAATGAATAGTTTTCTATGATCTTTAGGTTTAGGGGTTGGGTTAGGGGATAAAATATACAGTTTGTACGGTATAAAAAACATTACGCCTATGGACTGTCCCCATGGAGACAGTAAACCAGACATGTGTGTGTGTTAGTGTGTGTTTGATGCGTGTGTTTGAGTGTAAAGTGTGTGTGATGTGTTTTTTATGTGTGTGTGTTGCATGTATGTGTGTGTGTGTTGCATGTATGTGTGTGTATGTTGTGTTGTGTTGTGTGTGTGCATGTGTGTTTATGTTTTGTGTGTGTTTTGTGTGTGTGTGTGTGATGCGTGTGTTTTGTGTGTGTGTTATCTGTTTATGTTTTTTATGTGTGTGTGTGTGTGTGTGTTGTATGTGTGTGTGTGATGTATGTGTGTGTGGTGTGATGCGTGTGTGTGTGATGTGTTTATGTTTTTTATGTGTATGTGTGTTTATGACTTGTGTATGTATGATGTGTTTGTGTTTAGTGTGTGTTGTGTGTGTGTGTGTGTGTGTGTGTGTGTGTTTACGACTTGTGTATGTGTTTATGTTTTGTGTGTGTGTATGTGTGTGTTGCATGTGTGTGTGTTCATGTGTGTATGTTTGATGTGTTTATGTTTTGTGTGTGATGTGTTTTTGTGTTGTTTGTGTGTTGCATGTGTGTGAGTGTATGTGTGTTCATGACTTGTGTATGTTTGATGTGTTTATGTTTTGTGTGTGAGTTGCATGTGTGTGTGTGTATGAGTGTGTGTGTGTGTGTTCATGACTTGTGTATGTTTGATGTGTTGATGTTTTGTGTGTGAGTTGCATGTGTGTGTGTGTGTGTGTGTGGTGTGTGTATGTTGTTTGCTGTTTGTGTGTGTGTTTGTGTGTGTGTGTGTTCATGACTTGTGTTGTTTTGATGTGTTGTATGTGTGTGTGTGTTGATGTTTTGTGTGTGTGTTGCATGTGTGTGTGTGTGTGTTCATGACTTGTGTATGTTTGATGTGTTGATGTTTTGTGTGTGATGTGTGTGTATGTGTGTTTGATGTTTTGTGTGTGTGTTTGCATGTGTGTGTGTTCATGACTTGTGTTTGATGTGTTTATGTTTTGTGTGTGAGTTGCATGTGTTGTGTGTGTATGTGTGTGTTGATGTTTTGTGTGTGGTGTTGCATGTGTGTGTGTGTGTTCATGACTTGTGTATGTTTGATGTGTTGATGTTTTGTGTGTGAGCTGCATGTGTGTGTGTGTATGAATGTGTTGATGTTTTGTGTGTGTGTTGCATGTGTGTGTGTGTGTTCATGACTTGTGTATGTTTGATGTGTTTATGTTTTGTGTGTGAGTTGCATGTGTGTGTGTGTATGTGTGTGTTGATGTTTTGTGTGTGTGTGTTGCATGTGTGTGTGTGTGTTCATGACTTGTGTATGTTTGATGTGTTGATGTTTTGTGTGTGATTGCGTGTGTGTGGTTGATGTTTTGTGTGTGTGTGCATGTGTGTGTGTGTGTGTTCATGTGTGATGTGTTTGATGTTGTTTGTGTTGTTTGTGTGTTTGTGTATGTTGTGTGTTGAGTGTGTGTGTTTGTGTGTGTGTGTTCATGTGTATGTTTGATGATGTTTTGTGTGTGAATGTGTGTGTTGATGTTTTGTGTGTGTGTTGCATGTGTGTGTGTGTGTGTTCATGACTTGTGTATGTTTGATGTGTTGATGTTTTGTGTGTGAGTTGCGTGTGTGTGTGTATGTGTGTGTTGATGTTTTGTGTGTGTGTTGCATGTGTGTGTGTGTTCATGACTTGTGTATGTTTGATGTGTTTATGTTTTGTGTGTGAGTTGCATGTGTTGATGTGTGTGAGTTGCATGTGTGTGTGTGTATGAGTGTGTTGATGTTTTGTGTGTGAGTTGCATGTGTGTGTGTGTGTGTGAGTGTGTTGATGTTTTGTGTGTGTGTGTGTGTGTTGTGTTGTGTGTTCATGACTTGGTGTATGTTTGATGTGTTGAGTTTTGTGTGTGAGTTGCTGTGGTGTGTGATGTGTGTGGTGTGTGTGTGTGTTGCTGTGTGTGTGTTCCTGACTGATGTGTTGATGTTTTTGTGTGTGAGTGCATGTGTGTGGTGTTGATGTTTTGTTGTGTGTTGCATTTGTGTGTGTGTATGAGTTGTGTTGATGTTTTGTGTGTGAGTTGCATGTGTGTGTGTGTTGATGTTTTGTGTGTGTGTTGCATGTGTGTGTGTCATGACATGTGTGTGTGTGTGTGTTGATGTTTGTGTTGAGTTGACAGTTGCGTGTGTGTGTATGATTGTGATGTTTTGTGTGTGAGTTGCATGTGTGTGTGTGTGAGTTGCATGTGTGTGTGTGTGTCATGAACTTGTGTATGTTTGATGTGTTTTATGTTTGTGTGTGAGTTGCATGTGTGTGTGTGTTATGAGTGTTGATGTTGTTGTGTGTGAGTTGCATGTGTGTGTGTGTGTTTGATGTTTTGTGTGTGTGTGCATGTTGTGTGTGTGTTTGACTTGTGTATGTTATTGTTTTGTTTGTGTGTGGTTGCATGGTGTGTGTGTGTGTGACTGTGTGTGTGTGTTGACTTTGTATGTTTGATGTGTTGATGTTTTGTGTGTGAGTTGCATGTGTGTGTGTGTTGATGTTTTGTGTGTGTGTTGCATGTGTGTGTGTGTTCATGACTTGTGTATGTTTGATGTGTTTATGTCTTGTGTGTGATGTGTTTTTGTGTTGTTTGTGTGTGAGTTGGTCTCACCCCTCCTCCCCTCCCTCTGAAAGTCAACGTGACACCACTCTCCATCATTGACTTTCTTGTTGCTGGTTTTGAGTTTGATGCTGCCGGAGCCCATGTCCATCAGCAGGTACAAAAACCCGTCCAGCAGCTCCATGGCGAAGTAATCGCTCTTCATCTCGCGGCCCAGTCGCTGTTCTTTGGCGCTCTGAGGTTTGCCGTGGCTGAACAGCAGCAGTCCGCTGGGCTCCGTGGTGCGGAAATCAAAGGATATGGAACTGGTTTTCTTGGTGTCCCAGCGCGGCAGGGTGATGTAAGACTCGGGGGTCTCAAACGTCACGGGGTCCAAGGCGGCTACATCCTCACAGCGGAACACCAGATGACCGTGCAGACTGATCTTAGGGTCTCTGTCAGTGGCCAGACGGGACAGTTCAAGTTTGAAGTCATTGTTCTTGTAGACGACCTACAGGGGGCGATATGACAACAAAGCCATATTTACTGTTCCTTCCTTGAACCCACACTTCATCTGAATCACTTACAAATAACACGTAACATTTCCAGACAAGCTAACACAGTGTTCTTCTGTTCGGTTGTATTATCATCTCAATGTACCACTTACGGCTTCCATCATGGGCAACATCACTTCATAAAGAAATCCAGTTCACTGGAATCAGGTTCCTCTTATCATCCTTCACACTACTTCAAGATTAAACCAAGCGAAAGAAAGACATTCTGAAGTTTCAGAGAAGATTGAGATGATGACGGGTGACCCTGAGAAACACACACAAACACTCACATCTTTCAAACAGCCCATGAAGTTGTTGCTGACTGGAGATCCGGGCAGATCCGCTGTGTTCGGACTTCCACCGATGTAGAAGAAATCATCAGAACCCAACATGGTGTAATCCTCCTGCGTATAACCAGTGGTGGTCAAAATACCATCCACCGATATAGTCACCTGCCGGCCCGAGAGAGAGAGAGACGGGGAGAGAGAGAGTGTTTCCGAAAAGAGAAAGAGAGAAAGAGGAGAGAAAGAAAGAAAGTGAATGAAAGAGTCATTGTGATGTGAGCGGTTTGGTGCTTCGATGTTGTGTGTTTTTTCCTGCAGACTCTCAGTTTCTTTAAGGTGCAGTCGTCCAGACCCAACATCACATCAACACAATCATCATCACACACTCATCATCTCGCTTTATTAAAGATCGCACACACACGCGCGCTCAGTGACGACAGATGAAGAAATGATTCATTCAGACGAAGAAACATTTACAGCGATGTGTTTAACTGGTCCGCTGCAGCATCAGGAGTGAATAATAAGGATGTTTTTGTCCTTTCGGGCTGAACGTCTCCAATTAAAACAACCTGACGCTGCGCTAGACCTCTTTATCAGCCCAATGGTTTTCTCTCTTAACAAATAGCACACACGTCATTATGATTCCTGCGAAACGCTTCACACAAACAAGCCATCGGCACGACAAACACACACTGACAATTCTTCACAGATAAGAGAGAGGTTTCTGAGCTCCCGGACACTGGACAGACTCACACTGAACAACTGCACCATAAAGAATCTGTTCTCTGCTTTCTTTCATCATCTCTTCACGGGTTTATTGCCTTCCTGTACTTCCCTCAGCAGGGCAACACATTTTTATGTCTGTTTAATCCTGAGAACCTGTGTCCAGCTTTCATTTGATTCTGTGGAAATCTACCAGCTTTAGGTTCACAAGGTCATCATGTGATGTGTGTGGTCATCAGGGTCATGTGATGTGGTGTGTGTGGTCATCAGGGTCATGTGAGGGGTCATGTGATGTGTGTGTGTGGTTATGTGATGTGGTGTGTGTGTGTGTGGTCATCAGGGTTATGTGATGTGTGTGTGTGGTCTCATGTGGTGTGTGTGTGTGTGGTCATCAGGGTCATGTGGTGTGTGTGGTTATGTGTGTGTGTGTGTGTGTGGTCATCAGGGTTATGTGATGTGTGTGTGTGGTCATCAGGGTCATGTGATGTGTGTGTGTGGTCATCAGGGTTATGTGATGTGTGTGTGTGTGTCATCAGGGTTATGTGATGTGTGTGTGTGGTCATCAGGGTTATGTGATGTGTGTGTGTGGTCATCAGGGGTATGTGATTGTGTGTGTGGTGTATGTGGATGTGTGTGTGTGGTCATCAGGGTTATTGTGTATCAGGGTTATGTGATGTGTGTGGTCATCAGGGTCATGTGATGTGTGTGGTCATCAGGGTCATGTGATGTGTGTGTGTGGTCACCAGGGTTATGTGATGTGATGTGTATGTGTGTGTGTGTGTGTGTGTGGTCATGTGATGTGTGTAACGGCGCTGACACTGCTTTCTGGCACACACTCCAGTGTTATTACGATAAATAAATCATTGAGACGAGAGAGAGAGTCGACCAGCTGCCAGCCACCTGTGAGACACAACTCACTGAGAGAGAGAGAGAGAGAGAGAGAGAGAGACTGTTAGCATAAAACACAACAGAATGAAGAAAACACTACAACACACGGCCTCTTGTCAACTGCAAATCTTCTTTCATTTTATAGGTGTTGTACACTTTCATCCACTGACAAGAAATCATATCTTTTCAAAGCATTTTAAAATCATCATTTGTGTAAATACTTTAGTCTGTTGATACACAAGTCATTACATGTACAACTTTCAATGTGACTACTGTGTGTTGTATGTGTGTATCATCTCAGAATGTCGGCTTGTTTCAGGCCACAGAAGATTTACTGTTAGGGGCTATTTAACCCAACAGGTGAGTTCATCCCTGTTTGAATCAAGCATGGACTGAAATAAACCAGCACTTGTGTGTGTGTGCGCGGTGTGTGTGTGTGTGTGTGTGTGACGCAGAAGTTCAGAGCACATTCAGATGTCTGATCTCTGAGCGTCTGACTTTCATTTCAGCGTCAAGGTTTCACAAATGAAAGGTGACACGACACGACAAATCTACATGACTGTTCTATCCTCAAACCCTGTGCACACACACACATACACACACACTGCGCAGGCACACACGCACACACACACAAACCCTGAAACCAGGTCTTGACCCTCAAACAGCCCTTTAAAGGGGTCTCAGAAAGTGAGGACCGGACTAAATGTCCTCACTTTACTCTCTTATGACGCTTTTCCACTGCATACTACTGCACGGTACGGTGCGGTACTGCTCACTTTTGGGAGGTTTTCCACTGGGATACTTTTTTTAGGAGGTTCCAAGCGTGCTGCACCGATACCAAAATGTGACGTGTTTACACACAGATCAGTGATTGGGCAGAGAGAATCTTACCAGCGTCATGAGATTTGCAACACATGAGTACGCATTTTAAATGTAATATTGGCATTTCATTTTATGCTTTGCGACGGTAAAATAGAGATCGAGACCCTTAGCGCAATGCTAAATGCTACTTTAGCTTAACCTCGTGCGCCGTCCAGCAAACCAAATGATCGTTGTCTGCTCTTTTCTTTAAGATTTCCCAAACTCTCTGGTGTTTTGGCGGTATTTTGTTTTGCTGCCATCGATATGCTCCGTTACTCCTGTGTTGTGCGTGTGTCTATCGCGTTCACTACGGCAGTAGAGGCGGCGCAACAATGACGAAACGTATATAATCCCCACCCACTTAAAGCGCTACTAAACCGCTGTGGAAAAGCAAAGTGAAATGAACTGAGCCGAGTGGTACTAAACGTGAAGGTACCAAACTGGTCTCATAAAGATACATGTACAAGTACACACACAGTGTAAGTGTGATTGTGTAGGACTGACAACATGTGGTGCTGATAACAGAGTTCACGAGCATCCAAACACCTGCAGAGAAGTGAAGTGATGTTGTGTTTCTGCATTACAACACCAACACCAGCTGATAATGTGTTCACGGCCATCTGTCTCCAAGATATATTGACTTATTTAGCCTAAAACCTCTCACAACAACACAACCACCATGTTCAGATAAACCTGTGTAATCTCTCTCTAACACACACACACACACACACACACACACTGCATCAGCAGCAGTGGAATACTAAAGAGATTTCCTGGAACATCTGATGGTGTCAAACATCTGTGTGTGTGCGTGTGTGTGTGTGTGTGTGTGTGTGTGTGTGTGTGCGTGTGTGTGTGTGTGTGTGTGTGTGCGTGTGTGTGTGCGTAAACACCTCATTCAGAATCACAGCTGATCTCAGATCAGAATTCCTTTACATTGGCTTTACTGTGCACAAACAGGTTTTAAAACAACAACATTAGGCAAGTTGATATCTTGATCTTCTTTCCATTTGATCAATTCCTAAGCACATCGATGTTCATACTGACTGTTGGAATACTAGTCAAGGAATAAATCAAATGTAATGATGCACCAGAGTAGCGCCTGATCCTACAGTAGAGCTTCTGTGTGTATCAAACACTTTACATTTGATGAGAAACATCATTCAGTTTCATTTAGAAGCTGTTCTCATCACGAGGACCAAAACATGTCCCACTAAGATAAAAATGACTGTTATTACTATATGTGTGGAGACATTTAATCCAAACACTGTAGGGTTCACACACACACACACACAATATATCACAGTATCTGCGGCCAAATGTATTAATTAATGATGATAATATCACATTCATGATATTATCACAATATATCCCAGTGGGGACCTAAACCTCACACACATACACACATCCCCACGCACGCACACACACAAACCCCACACACCACACACACACAAACCCCACACACCACACACACAAACCCAACGCACACACACACACACACACACACACACACACCCCCCACACACACACCAACCCCACCCACAACTCCCACACCTAACCCCACACACACAACCCCACCACAACACACACAACCCCCCCACACCACACAAACCCCAACACCACACAACACACACACAACACACACAAACCCACACGACACACAAACCCCACCCCACACACAAACCCCCCCACACCCACACACATCACATGCCCAAACCCACAACACCCCCCCACCCCCACACACAACCACACCACGCACAAACCCACACCCATGCACAAACCCACACACACACACACATAAACCCCACACCCACCCCCACAATACCCCCCCCAAGGGCCGAACCCACGCACCCCCCCTCCCACACCCCACCCCCCCCACAGCCACACCCCCACCCCCCAACCCCACGCACACACACACACCCCAACACCCCGCACCCCTCACACCCACACCCCGTCCAACACCACGCCACCACACACCCCCCCCCCACCCCGACCCCCCTCACCCCACCCCCCCCCGCCCCCCCAGCCGCACCCCCCCCCCCTCCCACCCCCCCCCCACCCCCACAAGCTCACAGAACCCACTCACACACAGACACACAAACCCCACACACCATAAACCCCACTCACACACCACAGACACACAAATCCAACCACACACAAGACCCCACTCAACCCCACCCCACACACAGCAATAAAAACCCCACTCCACCCCACACAACCCCACACCTCCAAACCACACACACCACACACACACAAAACCCCACTTTCACACATCCCCCACCACCCACAAATCCCACACCCCGAATAGCCACACACAACCACACCACACCCACACCCCAACTCACACACACACAAAACCGCCACCAACCAGCACACACACAAACCCCACACAACACCAACCCCTCACAAACACAAACCCCACTTCCACACCACACACACAAACCACATCAACAAACCACTACTCACACTACACCAACAAACCCCACAAACACCACACCAAAACCCCACACACACAAACGCCCACACACCAAACCCACTCATCAACACCACACAACCCAGAACCAAAACCAAACCCCACTCACACAACACACAAACCCCACACAAACATAAACCTCCAACTCACACACCACACACACAAACCACACTCCAAACCTCCACTCAACCACCCCACACCTCACAAACCCCACTCACAACTACCACACAAACCCACTTCTCACAAACTTCCACACACACCAACACAAACCCCACACCACCACATACACAAACCCCCTCACACCCCAACATCACACACAAACCCACACACACAACCTCCAACTCACAACCGCACACACAACCCCACTTCTCACAAACACATACTTTCACACACACACACAGACACACACACACACAAACCCACTTTACACACACACACCACAAACACAACCCCACTCACATCACGACCACACACACACACAAACCCCACAAACACACCACACACAAACCCCACACACACACACTCACTCACAACCCCCCGACATCACACACACAAACCCCCCACACACAACCACACCACTCCCATCATCAAACCCCACACACCAGACACAACCCCACACTACACCACTACACAAACCCACTCACACACCACATCACAAACCCCACACAGACTCACAACTCCCACCACACAAACTCCGCACACACACAAACCCCACAAACAACACCCACACACACAAACCCCACACACACAAACCCCACGCACACACCACACACAAACCCCAGTGTGTTTCTTCCTTCAACAAACACACACAACACACACCACCACACACACCCCACTTTCCACACACCACCACACAGCAAACCCCCTCACCCAACACCACACACACCACAAACCTCCACTCATCACACACACAAACCCCACAAACCCAAACCCCCAAACACACACACCCCCCACTCACACACACCCACCCAACCTACACCCAAACTCACACTCTACCCACACACACCCACCCCCACAAACACACACACACAAACCCTCACCAACAAACCCCACACACACAACCACACACAAACCCACTCATCACATACCACACATCCCCAACCCCACACAAACCTCACTCCCACACACACACAACAAACCCCACAACACCCACACACGTCCACAAACCCCCCACACCCAAACCACACTCACAAACCCACACACCACACCCACAACCACACCCCACAAACCCCTCAACCACACACCACACACACAAACCACACCCAAACCATCACACACTCACACACACCCACACACAACACACACATCAAACCCCACATACACCACACATCACTACAAACCCTCACAGCACACAAACCCTCACCACACACTCACACCACAAACCCGCACTTCACACACACTCACAAACCCCCCACACACATTCACAAACTCCCATCACACACACCTTCAAACCCCACTCACCACACCACAACACACCCCACACACACACACACCCCGTCATCAAACCCCACACACACAACCCCACACACACAAACCCCACTCACATCCACATCACCTCCACCCCACTCTCCACAACACACACACACACACCACACACAAACGCCCCTTTCACACACACACACCACATACACACACCCTCACTCACACACACCACATCACACACACAAATTAACCCCACTCACACACACACAAACCCCACAAACCTACACACACACAACCCCCACAGCACACAAACCCCACAGCACACGACGTAACCCACTACACACACTCACAAGACCCCACACACATTCACAAACCCCACACTACACCACCAACCCCACTCACACACCTACACTCACAGAAACCGCCCACACCCCACACACACTCACAACCCCACACACAACAAATCCCCACACACACAACCCCTACTCACACACCACACCCATCAAACCCCACTCCACAAACACACACAACTCAAACACACACACCACACACAAACCTCACTTTCACACACACACACACACACTAAACCCCCTCACGAACATCCACATCACACACACAAACCCCACTCACAAGACTACACATAACCCCCAACACACACACAACCAAACCCCACACACACAAACCCCACAACACAATCCCCACTCACACGACCAACACACACAAACCCACATCACAAACCACACTCACACACACACACAACCCCCACAAACACACACCCAAACCCCACACCACAACCCCACACAGCAAAACCCCCACTCACATCACCACACAAACACATTACTCACACCCAAACCACATCTCACACCACACCCAACCCCACAAACACACACACACATAACCCACACAGCACAACCCCAACTCACATCACCACACACACCAACCACACACAACCCGACACTCACACACACACCACACACACAACCCGCACAAACCACCCCCACAATCAACCCACACATTCCCCAAACCCTCGCCCGCCTCACCCACCTCCCACACCCCGACCCCTCAACACCCCACTCACCGCCCACACAACACAATCCTGCCACCAACACACACAAACCACCAACAACAAACTCCCCACACACAAACCCCACACACAGCAAACCCCCCTCACCACCACACACACAACCACACCCAAACACACACTCACTCACAAACCCCACACACACACACAACACCATTACACACCACTACACAACCCCACACTGCAACTCACAAACCCCACACACACACACAAACCCCACATTCAACACCACACACACCCCCACACACACCACAGCTCACTCACACCCCCTCACACAACAACCACACCCACAAAACCCCCCACACCACACCCAATACCCCACACACAAACCGACACAGCTCACTCACAACCCCCCCACACCATCACCACAAACCCCCAGCACAGCACCATCACACACCTCACAAACCCCCAAACACACACTACAACCCCACACATCACCAACCACACTCACTCACAAAGCCCCCACACCCCACACAGAACCCCCCACACACACCACACACCACTCACAAACCCACACACCAACACCACAAACCCCACACGCACTCACAAGACCCAACCCCACACAGCACACTAACACACAAATAACCCCACACCTCACCACACACACACAACCCCACCCACTTCACAAACCCACAGCACACACACAAACCCCGACACACGACCACACATCAACCGCCCCACAGCAACCACATCACATCACAAACCCCCCACGACACACACAAACCCCACAAACACACCACACACCAAACCACACATCACCACACTCACGTCACAAACCCCCCACACGCACGCACAAACCCCCCACACACACCACACACACGTACAAACCCCACACACACCAGACACAAACCCCACACACACCCCACACACCACGCAACACCAACCACACACAACCCCACACACACACACACGCAGGTGTTTTCCAGCTGAAGCTCATCCTCAATAGTAACTATTTAACTCAGAGTGTCTGATTGATCTTTATATGTGACGTGTTATTTCTGTCATTTATAGAAAGGCACTGCAATAGAAAAGAAACCTGATTCTGAATCAGTGTGGGTCTCACCTCATCTTCTGCTGCTCATCTGATGAAGCTCTTGAAGGTTCCTGTGAGGACACTACTTACCTTTAACCTATGAAAAGAAGAACATTTATAAGCACAATCGACTCTGAGGCCCAAACAATAACGGCAGAAGCGTCCCGGCAGTGGCTGGCAGCTGGAAGACGTTCCTCTGACTCTGGCGGCCGGTGGAAGTGGAGAGAGATCAGGACTGAACTAGCCAAAGGGATGAAGGGATGAGTTAGTGAGATCTGGAGGAGCGGGGACGGGTGTAAGTCTGTTCGCATGAGCTTCATTCAGTATGTAGGGTTGGAGGTTAGTACTTTAGTAGATCACAGCAGGTCAGACACAAAAATGGTTGTTAGTACAGTTACAACAAAGATTTCAGTAGTAAGAGAATTTAGTCGTTTAGTGGGAGAGTAGCAGTCAATTCATGAAATCCTGTCTGATTTGAGTCGTCAGATGGTCCGAATTAGCAGGTGTGGTTCAACGGGTTTTGAGGTTAAAAGGAAATAAAAGAAGAAAAAAAAAACATCCACGATTCTCACATCATGGGGGAAAAGCCATGCAGTCGATTGATCTGATGAAGATGAGAATGTTCTGAGGAGATGAGCGCACATGAACGCGTGAAAGCAAAAGAGAAGCCCATGAAAGAGGGAAGTCCAAACTGATCTGAGGGTTCACATCACAACATCCATGAGAATGAAGGAGGAACAGTGACGTTTAGTGGATTACGGGGTTAAAGTGAAGGCGAAACACCACTATGAAGATTTGCGTGCAAGCCGTCTTCGGCTTTAACATCGCAGACTCCCTCTTAAACCGCAGCGAGCAGATGAATTCATGCAGAAAAACAAGAAGAATCACCATCACAAAACATCAAGTGAAGAGAGGAAAAGTGATGCGGGGAGGTGTTAGGGGGCGCTCACACATGTTCGAAACCGCGAGGCGCGCCGCGCTACTCTTTTGGTGGACTTTGAAAAGAGCAGCGGTTGTTCTTATGTTGCTAGGTAACCACCGAAACAGCTGTCCTGTCAGTCGAGGATTATAGCGCGAGCACTCTAGTTGTCGTATTATCAGAAACTTTAAAAAGGTACCAGCAGAGGGCGCTGGCTCTGACCTTGCTCGGTTACCCCGCGTCAGCCAACACCAGTTTCATCATTGCCGTCTCCGGACATTTCAAGCAACTGTAAAGTTCCGTCACCACATCAGAAGACCCTCCTCTCCTTTCATCCGATTGGACAATGGGGTAAAAGGCGCATGACGTCAGAGTTGAGTTATTTCAACTTCAGGCGATCAGAGCACTCCGCCGAAAACGTGAGGCACGCATTAGCAGCGCTAAGCGCTCCCTGCCAACTGAAAACAATTCAAGAGAGGCGCGTCTAACAGCAAAAAACCTGTCCAGCGCAAGATCCAGCACCGACCACCTGCTGTTACCCAGCTAAAGCTCCGTTCTTCTTTCAGATGTTATTCTAGAGGTCTGAACTCCGGCCATATTTGATTACATCAGGATAATCACACGCTAATGCATACGGCCCGGGCTCATAAAGCCCCTCACAGCGAGACATCATTGACCTGTCAATCACACCCGCATAGAAAAGTGCTTTCATCGGTTTTCCTCCTTACCTAGAACGGATTCATTTTTATACAGAATAAGAAAGAAGTGCTATCGTCTGACGATCCGTGTCGTGTCATGCCTGCAATTGACCAAAACAAGACAAATTTGAGCTCAAGTGAAATCAATTCAGTTTTACACGAGTTCTAATATTAAACAACAATTTGAGTGAAAGGGATTAGATTTCATTTGTCCTATTACACTTAAATATTATTTATAGAATAAATCTACAAATGCTGCATTCATTTAGATCCACGCTTAATATAAACAAACCCAATTGCTGGGTTTAAATGAACTAAAGAAAGGGTGTTTATTTCAACTACAGCCGAGATCTACTGTGAGGAACAAAACAAAACAAACATGACTTCATTGTTTCTATCCTGAACGACATTTCTCAGGTTTAATAAAGACTTGAGTTTTCTAATGGCCACATACACTAATGAAAGAACTGCTCGCTCTGGCAGGAGTCCTTGTCTCCAAACTAAAATCCCCTCGATTACTTGAAATGAATAAACTGGCTGATGAATGAAGGCATCGCCGCAGCACTTTGAGTTCTGTTGTATTTCTGCATTGAACCCAAGACGCTTTGCATCAAGAGCGCTTTCATGTGATGAATAAATCAAAGCGCCGGCTGTAATGGGCTTCTGGCCCTCGTTTCCAGCCGTGCTTTATGACCGGGGTGTCCCGCTCTCAAGCAGGGGCAATAAATCCACCCGGATGGCAGGAGGTCCAGGAGAGATGGAGGTTCTGGCAGGCAACTATCACCTTGAGTCTAATATCAAAATGGCTAGCGTTATACAGCTAATGGAAGTTGAGTTTCTGCCATATTGAGAAGCGCTACAGGACTTTAATAGCTTCTCAACATGTGAGTCGTGTCAGGAATAACAGCTAAAGAATCAATAGTTTTACTACAGTAAGTGACGTTTAACCGTGGTATCAGTGGTCATACTAATGACAAAGAGTACTGCACTTGAACTATAATAAAATCACGCTTAACTTTCATAAGGGACTGGACAGTCAATGTCAAGACTCATCAAGTTTGTTGTCATAGCAACAGACGACAGGAGTAAAGTAATCCCAAAGTCCAATTTCGGAATCCGTGCCACTCGGCGACCATGTTTGCAACGTGCAGTTATTACGTCGTTCAAACAAGACAAGAATGGCAATAGTGATATTTCTACAATCGCCGGCTAAAATCCCGAGTAAACGACATATTTAAAAACAACATATAAAAATGACATACACCGTACCATAACGTTTGTTTCCTATGATCAAACAGCGCTTAAAAACATTCTTTTTCATGTTGCTTTAGATTCAACACGTGCACAAAAGCTTTGCTAGGGCGGCCATAGTGAGCGTTGCGTTCCTCCCCGTTCATTTCAATGGCAGTGAGGCATCTTGTTATTATGAATAGCTTTGGTAATCCTGACTATAGCCGAACGTTTGAAAATCAAATACGGATTGTTTTCGGCGAGCATCTTTCGCGCAGAGAGGGGTGGAGGGGTCATCAGATGAATCAAATGAAGAGAGAAACAATGATCGTATGAGACGAGAAAACAAAATGGAGTGCATATCTGTAGTTGTCATTGCTACCTTGATACCAATGGGATTTTGTGTAGTCAGTAAAAGCAAACAGAATATAAACAGGGAACGGAAATCCAGGGCAAACCAAAGTAGAAGACAATTAGAATGATATCTACCATATAATGCAGTTTGTTTACCATAGCGTGTCCAATGCCTGAGTGCTTTAAGAGAAAACAAGGGAAGGGAAAGAAAAATATATAGAAAAATGACAAATCGTCAACTCAATAAAGGTCATTTTAAAAACGCCACGCTTTAGTTTTTTAGGGTTTGAGGGGTTTTTCTTATTTTGGGTCAAATATAAAGTCTCTTCATTGAAGGATTGGTCAACCAAAACAAAAACATGACAACTGTATTGTTATTATTGTTAGTACGTCAGTACGCAAGTTAATTGGAAAAACAACAGATGGCCGACATTCCGTGAGTGTTAGTCGATTCAAAGAAACACAAAGACAAACATAAACTGGAAGAATCTGAAGCTGTTTGGTTAGTAAGAAGACACAAGAGTTAGCAGAAATCATTCTCCACATAAAGAAGGGACGGATCGGGGGGACGGCGGGGGGTGGGGACTGTTTTGAGTGGGAGGGGCTAAAGGAAAAGCAGTATTAGTATATTCATTCGGATTGGCTAGTCCTGTGAGGGGGTGTGACCTGGTTTAGGACAGGCCTTGTTTTGGTGTTTTTTTATTTATTTTTTGAAGCAAGAAATTGTTCCTCTTTTGTTGACGACTAAGGAAGCAAAAAAGAAATAAACAGCAGAATGAGAAATCAATCACGTCTCATAAATCATTATGTTATTAAGAACACAGAGAGAGAGAGAGATGCGGCCACCTTCAACCTGAAAAACAAGACTGGTGAGATTATAAACATCACCTGAAGAATTCAGGTTGTGATCAGACCACCGACAGACCCGTCTCTCTGCACACACACATCAGACTCCTTCAGTGTTTACTCATGAAACATTCTCCAATCGTGTGCCTTGCTGATGTTACTTTCAAAACAATGATGACGTTTTGACTGAACATAAAAACATATGTGTCCGCACATGTGACAGAAATACTGCTGTAAAGCTACATTTCTAGATTTTATGACTACAGTAAATATGAAAGTATATTGGAGTATTTATTTCCTACTGTTTGTTTATTTGCTATCCTTTAAGAACATGAAGAAAGTGTTGCGGTTACTCTAATCCATTACAGTATACTACGGTAAATCCTATAGAAGAGTATTATTCTCCGTGGGCCCTTATCAAACAAGAGAAACGGGATGACGTCTGATCTCTCTGAAGAGAATCAACATCCAGAGGACAGACCTCCGTGAGGAATCATTCATGCTTTCAGATAATCCGTGGGGTCACTGAAGGTGATGCTTCCAAAGCTGAAGACACAGTTTTCTCTCAAAAGTCACCGTATGACGCAGCCACACAGAATAAGTGTGTTCATTCATGAGAACACGTGTGAGCACTGATCATCTCATGACCTTGAGATTCACCGCGGGAGAGAGAGGATTATGAATGCAGAGAAGATGCTTTCCACCATCAAACGTCAGGAGGTGAAATTCAATTGATTCTGACTAACAGATCTCAGGAGGTCTCGAGGAAGAATTTAAAGAGACATCTCCCTGAGCTGAACCCCGCTGAGAGGCGACGCTCCCGCTTAGTCTCTGATGGCACGTGTTTCATCTCATCCGGCGTTTGGAGTAAACCTGATGCACTACATTATAACGTCAATGGGAGGTCAGAACATATCAACCTTACAGTATCAAGAATATCTATTCAACACAAGAATACAACTGATCCATCAAGAGATGTTGAATAAACGACCCAAAGCCTTCACTGGAACACAATTATTCCCTTTAACATTACTACACACAGATGCACACTATACTGTTCTCTTCAACAGAGCAGGCATGTGCTTTAACTGACATCACATCACCTCAACACACATACACACACAAACTGTAAATCCATCACTCACCACACAGTGGAGCTGTTGTGTTGTATCTTTATATCTACTGTGTGTTTTTCACTTTAAAACACACACAAGCATCCTCCATTATCTGTTTGTGTTCAAATTTAGCTCAACTAAGATGTCCACATTTAATACAAAAATAATTTCAAATCTTTCAAATGTAGAATAGAATGTGATGTAAGTCTACCAAAAGCGTAAATGTAAATTCCTCAACGACATCCGGCAGATCAAGAGTTTCCTATAGGAGGATCCATAGCTCCTGGTCCAAGCTCTAGTTCTACCCTCTCAGCCTCAGATGGACGTCACACCCACGGACCGTTGGCTAAACGTCTGATGCATGAGGCACACTTCACACTGCTCGAAGTCGTCGTCTGATTTTCACAGGATTTCCGGGAGACGTTTACAACGGTTGCTATTCTTAAAAGTATGCGAGGTTCACGACATAAACTCACAATCATTTTGTTGCTGTTGACTTTTGACACGTTCGCGCATATACACCGGTCTGTTACTGCGGGGACATTTCCACGCCTCTAAAGATGACGCGGCACAAAACCAAACGGGATTGGTCGCTTGACCTGTCAGTCATATGGCCTCTTGGGCGGGCCTCGGCTGAAGAAAGCTTCAGTATGAAGGCTATGCGAGACTAGTTCTATCTTGACTAGATTACTGCAATGCCATCACTGGACCGGAACCGAAGACTCCTCCTCATCAGTCTGCACTTGCTCACGGCTCTCTCTGACAACCAGCGGCTCTGCCCCGGCCTACCTCAACTCGCTCATCCAGACGCTTGCGTTCTGCTCCTCAAAAGTAGCGTGACCATACATGACATTTTTCCCAGACACGTCCTGGCAAGGATTTCAGGTGCGTCCTCATTTGTCCACCGCATACGTCATGGAGGGTTCTTTTTTCAGGTTTTACTTCAGAAAAGTGACTTAGCTCTGTATACTGTGGTAGGCTCTATGAGACCAGTTCTTTTGATTGCACTTGTGCTTGTGTTGTCCTTATGTTGTTCTAATTGCTTCCATTGTTTCCCTCATCTGTAAGTCGCTTTGGATAAATGTTATGTTTCAAGGTACGAATTATTATACGTCTAAAGAGAAATAAATGTTAATGTAATGATGTTTTTTTTGAAAGATGAAATGTGAGAACCTCAATGACGTACAGTATGTGGTGGACAAACCCGACCTCCGGAGGACACACCAGAAATCCTGACCAGGACGTGTCCGGGGAAAGTGTCACGTATGGTCACTGTAGCAGAAAGGCACAGAATCTGCTTTGACTGGACCGCTCATCGTTGGTGGAACGACCTGCCCATCCACAGCAGAGAGCTGAACCTTTAAAACATCGGACACATGAACACTAGAACTTTCGGTTTTTCAGATAAGTAAATCAAATCTAGCTAAGTACACCGTGTTTTAGCAAACTGTGCTCAGTTGTGATGCTCTTGTACATTTTGTTCTTTTGCTGTGGTGATTGCTTCATTGTTCCTCATTTTTTAAGTGGCTTTGAATAAAACCATCTGCTAAATGACTGAGTGTAGATGTAAACAAACCTTATCTTCAGGTTTTCTGTTAGTTTGGGTTAGTCTACAGTAGCCACACAAGTATAAAAACCAGAAAGATTGATTATTATGTCTCAGTTACACAGATCAGACTAAGATGCTGAACACAAAATCACTCGCGCAGAGAGTCCAGAAGAGCCCCTCATGACATCATCGGTGTGTCCAAACAATGGCAGACGGACGAGTGATGTATAATCCCTCTGATGAGAGAATCAAGTGTGTAAATGAATTCAGATCCGGACAAAAGACTTTCCCATTTGTTTTCTGTCTGGTTTCACACAAGCAGCCAATAGCGATAGCTGTTATTATGGCTGACACGCCCTCCAGCAGCCACAGCCAATTACAATGGCTATTATTACAGCTGACAAGCCATTCGTCCCAATTACAAAGAGCACAACAGAGATCGAATGAGCAAAGCCATTGTAAGTGAAATTGATCGAGTCTGCAGCATTCAACCCTTCACTTGATTTTATTCAATCTGTGTGTGTGTGTGTGCGTGTGTGTGCGTGTGCGTGTGTGTGTGCGTGTACAGGCTTTCTTCTCAAAGCTCTTTTCATTAGAGTCGTGCGGCGGGTAAACCCCTCGCTCGGCCTTGGCTTGTTTTTTAAAGCTTTAGTTTGTGTTTGAACATGCGGCAGAAGCGCGTGCTGACTCGGGAGTTTGGCTCGGATCGTCTTTGCTTTGTCAGATTCTAATAATAATGGAGCTCTTTTAATAAATGATGTTGAACGCATCTCATCCCGCCTTGGCTCGTGGGCGCTTGTGTAAGCGTTTTGTGAGCTTTGTGAATTGTGCTCAGCGATGTGTGCTGTTATCCGTCACTTTAACATGTTACTTCAGCTCTAGAGTCATTATAAGAAACCGGAGCCCCTCTGACCCGCCGGTCGGCTCTGTGATGAAGGATATACTCAAGCTTGAAATGTCACCTGAACGCAATAAAGACGTCCGTCCGTCAGCATGAGAACATCTCCTCCTCTTCACTCTGACTGGTTGATTATCCTGTCAATCATTGTGTCAGTAGAAGACTGACCATCATCACATTCTCATTCACACATTTTGTGCACAAAATCAAGGCAGTGTACACACGCTTATGCCATATTTTTATCAATCCAGAAACTATACACAAGTTATAATCAGACCATGAATCTGTCAATCAGCCTGAACGAGTCAAACGGGTAAAAATCAACAAACTGATTATAGCTAAACAACAGTCACGTCAAGCTGAAATGAAAGAGAAACATGACAACTATAACTTCATCATTTTACCTGCATTCTGCTCTAAATAACACACACAGACCCTGCCATCGGTTTACTATCCGTCCTAATAGTATTGGAAAATAGAATGAGTTTGTCCCAAATCGTAGTATGTTGAAAATAGTATTCCAAATATTCCCAGATGGTCGACTACTTCCGGTTGAATTGGAAGTGCAGAATGATGCACACGAGTTTATTGACGCTCCACTGCATTAATACAGTCTATACCACGGAGATGTTGAATGCTTCCATCTGATTGGTTGACAAACGTTCTATGAGTATGCATTAACTTTCCGATTAAACGCACACCCATGAAGGTGTTCCAGGTCTGCTGACCGCATCACAGTTCCACATCACTTCACCAAGGTCAAACAACAGAGGTTATAGTGTCGCCTACAGGCCAGCACCTCATCTGACCTTTATCATCTCAAACGTCACTGTTAATGGAAAGTGTGCAGTTTATTTCAATAAACAAAGTACAAGCTTACGAATCTGTTCGCTCTAACGGACGCTTGAAGTGAGATGCGCAAGGAAGTAGTCCTACATCAACACCCTTTTTTTGGCGATGACATGACTAATGTTGAAATGAATCTTTTAACAATGTCCTGTGGTGTGGTAACCGTGGTATAAGCGGAATAATTGACTCCGGTCCGATCAATTATTGGAAAGTTAATGCACACCTGAGGTGGTAATGCAGCCACGACGCTAAACGGATGAACAAATGTAAGTGTACAGTAAACATCACATGAATAAATACCATAATGGTAAGAAGAGCTGTGTTTTGATGTGCGTCTAGGCAACAACGGCCACTTCCGCTTCCTGTCAGTATGTCCCAGTGTGTGCCATCTATTTTGTCATGCACTAGTACCGACTATTCCAACACAAAAACACTACCTACTATCAGGGCTAGTAGAAGTTGGCGAACTGGAACGCAGGGAGAGTCTGTCCTCAGGACTGTTCACTTCATTAACTTGTGAGACAGAAAACTGTTCTCAGATCATTAAGTGAAGGTGCAGCACACATGAGCCTGTGGCGGTCTGATCACATGAAACATCTCAATACTGATCTCAGACCTGTGAGGAATCACACAGCAGATGTCAGGAGGCACCTTTCATAGTGATGCCCACCATCATTAACACATGCGCCGCTGCCTGCGCAGACCGATGGCGAGAGCCATCCGGAGCAGACCGCTCTCTCACACCGATCGGTCTGCGCAGCCGCAGCCGCAGAATTCAGAAACACCTGAACCAAACACGAGCGTCATTTACCTGGCGGAGGTTTCGGGTGACTTTAACGTCGTGCCACGTGTTGTCGTTGAACTTCCCGTTAACCGGCTCCACGAGCGCCTCGAAAGCCCCGGATCCGAGATTAATGACGAGCCACACGGCGCCGCTCTTCAGCGACAGATTGACGTAATCTGCGGACTTCCCGGTGTGCAGCATCAGGCCGTTACGCTGCAGCGTGCGGAACGACAGCGTGATCTCATCCGTACTGCTCTGGATCGGCGTCAGCGACAGATCGTAGCAGAAAAACTCGTTTCCCTTGAACGTCGCGACGGACTCTTCCTTTCCTTGAAGAGAGAGAGAGAGAAAATCAACATTATTCAGAAATCTTGCGTCTTATGTCATCATAACTGTGGTAGCATTCAGATGTCATCATAAATCATTCTAAAAAACCCATCACACATAATGTCATGATGCTAGAGGTTTTTTTTGAGCAATGCTTTACATGACGCACACGTTTAATGAATGTGTGCACGCGTCATGAAAACCTTCTCAAGAAAACAATCTCCAGACTTTCAGAGACATTTGAAAGATTTGTTTCATTCATTAAAAGTTTGAGCTTTGCTTCACATAAAGCCGTTATTTCACATGTTGTTGCATTATTATGATTATGATTATATTGCATCATGATCAGTGTTGGGTGTAATAAGTTACTAAGTATTTATTAGTAACTGTAATTGAATTACTTCCCCCTTGAAAAGTAAAGTAAGGGATTACTCTGAAGTAATTAGTTCTGATGTAATTCAACAAAATACTGTGAATGTAACATATTCAATAGTGGAAATGACATCGATCAAAATGATAAGTCGAACTTTAAAATGTATGCTTTAATGTATCCTTCTTCTCACATTTGTACACTTTGGTCAGTTAATAAGAATAATTTAAGTAGTTATTTATTATTTATTTGAATGAATTATACTTGAGTCACTGAACCAATCAAGGTTGATGGAGGATATAGAAAGTAATTAGTAATTCAATACTTTTTGGAGAGAGTCATTTGTACAGTAATGTAATGACACTATTACATATGTCAGTAGTAACTCTTTACTTTTCCAGAGTAACTTACCCAACACTGATCATGATAAATGAATATTATTTTCTGTTTATATTTGATTCTGCAGACATGTATTCAGTATAATGTGCTTTTCAGGGGTTTTGTGTCAGTGAATTTCAAACATCAAACTGCACTGGGTGTTGCTTCATGGATTCAATGTAATTCATATTCATTAGCAGGATGTTTTAGAGTAAATGTTTGTAAAGAGGGAAATACTCCTGAGAGCACATCAGTGTTAATGTAATACAGTCTTTACTCTGAGGAAATGATCTCTCCTCATCCCACACGAATCCTCAGATACAGAACACAACACTGTTTACACATCTCACAATCAGCTACAGTCCCTGTTGAAAAAAACTGCATATGCTGGTTGGATAGATTCTGAGATTCTGGTTTAAACTGGTCCTAACCCACAAACCAGCACATGACCATCTTAAACCAGCTACCATGCTCCAAAACCCACCTTACCCGCATATGCAGTTTCTTCATCAGGGGTGTCACTTGACTTCAGTGACCTTTCTTTACAGTCTTTGTTTCCGAGGGATCTACAGTATCTGAATCTACTGAAAGTCAAGAACTTTCACAGGAAAGCAAACAGTGTTACTAACAGATCCTCCTTACAGCAGAGATCAACTCCCAACTCAACCGGCCCACACACCACCAACACACAATCATGAACGATCACCGGTTCTTCTCAAGTATCAACTCAAACACACACACACACACACACACACTTCAGGTGCACAGTTTACTGCACTGCACTAGGCTCTGTTGTGACTCAACCACAATTATTCTACTAGTGACACACATTACACACATTCTGTGTTAACATTCATACTTCACTGATGTCCAATGTTTGCACTTCTCTTAATTCATAAACATCACAGTGTTTTCTTTCTTTTTCTAGACACACACACGTTTCATAAAACCTATTTTGCCCAAACAGACAATGCCCGAAGGAAACATTATGTCAACTTCAAACAGACACACAGAAGAACAACAGCAGTAAAACAACAAACACGGCAATTCAACCGCACGTAGCAATGAAGTCATCCGAGAGCGAGAGCTTGTGTTGATTTGTGCAGATATTCATTGTGCCAATAAAACACTAAAAATAAAAACAGATTTGTGTTTTCTGAAGGACACAGAAGTGCTGGCACAGAGCTGCAAAACATCACATAAAACTGATGCAAGACATAAAAGATCAAGAGAATTCAAATTCATCTCTGTTGTATATTATAATCCTCCAGTACACCACTAACATTCACTATCACAATATCATCTCAATGAACACACACACAATGCTTTAGAAATCCCATAATCATCCAGTCAGAGCTATTAGTGACATTCAAATACTGTCTATGACATACTCTACTACTGGAACATGTGTCATGTGTGTGATCAGTTCTTTGTCACCGCATGGATGACCACAGATCTCATGATTATTTACATGAGGAGAGTGATGCTGTAACAGTGATATGTGATAAATGATGTAAAGTGACTGTAGATCACACGCACAGATCCGACTGCACATCACTTTCACTTTATATACTTTATATGATGTTGCTTGGCAACCACAGACAGCGCACACATCTAAAGTAAATCACTGTGGCTATATTCATCACGGCCGTCTGTGACGCACACCTCAAATACACAACAGTTTACTCATCTACATGTGTAAATCATCACGCACACATATGCACGCACACACTCACACTCACACGCGCACACGCACGCATGCACACACACACACGCACGTACGCACACACACACACACACACACACACAACACACACAACACACAAACACACACACACACACACACACACACACACACACACACACACACACACATAAAGACACATGCACACACACAAACACACACATGCACACGCACACACACACACACACAAACACGCACACACACATAAACACGCACACACACGCACGTACGCACGCACACGCACAAATGCACACACACATAATCACGCACACACACACACGCACGTACGCACGCATGCACACACACAACACACACGCACGCACGCACACACACACATAAACACGCACACACACACACACACACGCACATATGCACACACACACGCACACATGCACACACACACACATAAACACACACGCACACACACACATTAACACGCACGTACGCACGCACACGCACGCATGCACACACACATAAACACGCACGTACGCATGCACACAACGCACGCACACACACACATAAACACGCACATATGCACGCACACACACGCGCATGCATGCACACACACGCACGTATGCACTGTGAATGTAGAACTGAGTCCCTGACCCTAAACCTGAGTATAATCTAAACCCTGAAACCAGGTCTTGACCCTCAAACAGCCCTTTAAAGGGGTCTCAGAAAGTGAGCACCGGACTAAATGTCCTCACTTTACTCTCTTAGTCCTCAGTCTGCTGGTGTAAAACTCAAACTGGTCCTCATAAAGATACATGTACGTGTACAAGTACACACAGACGCATGCACAAACACATACACATGCACACACACACGCATGTCTGGTTTACTATCTCCGCACGCACACACACACACAGTCAAAAATAAAAACAGCGCTGGCTTTCAGAGAACCCTCATCATCTCTCTTTCACGTTTGTGTGCTTGCGTGTGTGCGTATTTGTGTGTATGTGTGTGTGTGTGTGTGTGTGTGTGTGTGTGTGCGCGCGCGTATGTGTTTGTGTGCGTGTGTGTGCGAGTGCCTGCATGTCTGCGTGCGTATGTACACACACATACGCACACCTAAAATCACCTCTTTCTTTAAAAAAGAAAGGCAGACGAAGGGCAAAGGAAAGCCATCTGCAATGCTCCACAGCTTCTGGCGTGAGCTTGAGTCTGAAGTATTTCCTCATTTCTCAATAAAGACATCTAGAGGAACCGACTCTACATCACAAGCGCTCATTTGAACTGGATGTTTGATATGTACAGTGTGAGTTTGCACGCGGGAATCCCTTTAAACAAAGAATATCCAGAATGATGATGATGATGATGATGAAGAGACAGCATCAGACACAAACATTCACGGAGATGTTCATACACGTCTGAGATAAAGCCAGAACATCCTCCATCTCTCTCTCTCTATGTCTCTCTCTCTCCTTCTCTCGCTCTCTTTACATGTGTGCTGCATTTTCTCTGAGCGTGTAATTGCTTGTTGCCGTGGTAACGCCGTGTTCTCTTGACTTCCTGTCTCCCTCTTTTCACTTGTCTAACCGTGGTGGATTTGTACTTGTGCTTTTTAAGTGTAAAGAGATGAATTCATTAAAATACATCACTGTCACATTTCCTCATGTATCACATTCAAACATGTCTCACACCATCATTTATTATTGCTCACTGATGACAAGAATAATATCTATCATATGGATTTGAGCTGTTCTGATTTCCTACAGGACACACAAGACATTTCTAACACCTGGGATGATAAACCAGCATCTTCCTTCATCACCTCTCAAACAGACGTCACTTACACTATCAACACCTTAAACATTCGCTCTTCACAATCTAATCTGCACATCCGTCCACGTGTCCGCATGATGTCATGATGTAATCCTCCGGTAAAGGGGATTTATCTGGATAACAAGTCAAACTATCATGTGAGATTTCTGAGAAACATCACGAGACATTAAAGAGATGTGAGTGTGTTCGTGAGGGTTCACTGGGATGTGATGCATGTGCATAAACCAGAGACTAATGGACTGAAATGGCAGATGTAATGAAATCTCATGTTGTGATGTGTGTTCAACCAGCCGCAGCTACACAAGAATAGAAGCGCTGCAAATGGTGACAGGAGAGAGTTTGAGCTATTGACACGCTGCTGTTTGTTTAATAGCTAAGACGGCTTTTCAATTTTACCCCTCGGCGAGCAAAACCTCCGTACGCCAAAGAGGAATACAGCATCACTTCTGTGTGTGTGCTTCCACCGCACAAATATTCTTCTGCATTAGTGCTGAGCTGACCAATCCTGAATACAACACAACACATTCTCCCAGTGTAAATCACACACGCTAGCACGCAAACGAAATGAGTGTGATTTAGAGTCAAGACACACACACGTGTGAGGACACTAGGCTGGCTGTGTTGTCGTCTCTCACTGTTCTTTGACTGCGTTCACACTGACATTCTTTTGTTCATACGTGACCCAGATCTGTGAACAACAGGACACGCCACATGGAATCTGATCTCTTTAAATCTGCACAAATCTATTTTGCCACTGGACTCGGCGCGATGCAACATGACAAATGCCTTAATGGCTTCTATCGTCTTTTATGTCTTTACATCCACACTGGCCTGCGTGTTGACACGGGCTAAAGCAGAAGCTACATGTTCTACTACATGCTGCCATGTGCAGACCGCTCCACGCAGCACCGCAAACACTCAGACTTGACCCCTGCTTATTTCTGTATGACCGCATGCTGCGAGTTACGTGTTGTTGTCTTTTTTGTGCATTCGATTCAGTTTATAACCATGACTGTTCTGAGCACAAAAAATCACAATTGAGCATCAAGGCTGGCAGTGTGAACGCAGTCTTTGACACACACTGGAGTTGACACACAAATGTTTTTCAGCAACGGTCCATTCATGTAAGTGTGTGTCAGCAGTGTCTACAGGCTGATGTGACCTGACACGAGCACACAACTCACTGACCTCCAACACACACACACATTCATCACATCTGTAAAGCTTCACAACACTCGCCAATCCTGCACACAAATCTCATGAACACAAGTGCTCAAATCACATATAACACACACACACAGACAAACACGTGCATCACACACACACACAGACAGACAAACACGTGCATAAGCATACACGCACGAGACAGACAAACCGTGCATAAGCATTAACACTGACACCACGCACGCACCACACACAGATCACACACACACACACACAGACAAACACGTGCATAAGCATACACGCACGCACACACACACACACACACACACACACACACAGACAGACAAACACATGGACCACACATGCACACACACACACAGACAGACAAACACGCATGCATACACATCACACACACATCACACCACCACACACACACACAGACAGACAGCAACACGTGCATGCACACACACACAGACAGACAAACACGTGCATAAGCATACACGCACGCACACCACACACACAACAAACACAGCACACACACACACACACACACAGACAGACAAACACATGCATAAGCATACACGCACGCACACACACACACACAGACACACACACACACAGACAGACAAACACGTGCATAAGCATACACGCACGCACGCACGCACACACACACACACACACACACACACACACACAGACAAACACGCACGCACGCACGCACACACACACACACACACAGTAACACTTGCATAACACACACGCACGCACGCACACACACACACACACGCAGCAGCACACGCACACACCACACACAACACACACACACACACAGACAAACACGTGCATAAGCACACACGCACACACACACAGACAGACAAACACGTGCATAAGCATACACGCACGCACGCAAACACACACACACAGACAACACATACACACGTCACACACACACACACACACATACAGACAACAAACACGTGCATAAGCACACACATGTGCACACAGACACATAAGCACACCACTCACACAGACAGACAAACACACTAATCACACACACACAGACAGACAAACACGACACGCACACACACACACACACACACACGACAGACAGACAAACACGTGCATAAGCATACACGCACGCACACACCACACACACACACACACACACACAGACACAACACGTGCTTCACACACATCACAGCACACACACACACAAACACCATAAGTGCACAAACACCATGCACACACGCACACAGACACACACAGACAGACAAACACGTGCATAAGCACACACGCACACACGCACGCACACACTCACACACACGCACACACACACACAGACAAACACGTGCATAAGCACACACGCACGCACACACACACACGCACACAGACAAACACGTGCATATGCAGGCACGCACACACACATCTGTCTGGTTTACTATCTCCGTGGGGACAGTCCATAGGCGTAATGTTTTTTATACCGTACAAACTGTATATTTTATCCCCTAACCCAACCCCTAAACCTAAAGATCACAGAAAACTTTTTGCATTTTTAAAGAATATTGTTCTGCACAATTTATAAGCTTTTGTGCCCATGAGGACCTCAATTCTGGTCCCCACAGTGACACGAGTCCCCATGTGTTGTGTGCATTCAGGTTTAGGTCCCCACCGGGATATAAAAACATGTACACACAACAGACACACACACGTGCATAAGCACACACACAGTGCAGTGTGTGTGTTTGTCATTGGGAGGCGCTGTGGTTTCTCAGCTCACATCAGTTTTCACCTTTATGTTGTTTTGTTGTGCCACAGAAACAGAATCAATGCTTTTGTGCTGAACGTGTGTGTGTGAGATCCATTAATACACAATCGATGGGCGATGTCACACTCATTTTTCCTCATCAACCAATACCACTTGGGAACAAGCCTGTGTGTGTGTGTGTGTGTGTAGGGGTATGGGCTGTAAATGAACACTGGTGGTTTGTGTGTCTTGTCCTGTACTGTAGTGAAGTGAATCAAACGGCTTTCCTGTGGCTCAGTGGTTACAGCGTGGCGCTAGCAACACCCAGGTCAGGGTTGGATCCAGAGGATTGCACATACATAGACACAAGTGTGTAATATAATGCAATGCACTGTATGTCGCTTTGGATAAAAGCATCAGCCAAGTGTGTAAATGTAAACACTCAAATCCTTTAATGCACAGCTAGCCGTGGACTATCCCTTACATGATACATGTCTCCAACATTTATTAAAGGTCAATGTCAATGTCA
This sequence comes from Triplophysa siluroides, assembly GCA_006030095.1. NCBI lineage: Eukaryota > Metazoa > Chordata > Actinopteri > Cypriniformes > Nemacheilidae > Triplophysa > Triplophysa siluroides. The sequence continues at coordinate 263,924 of VCII01000491.1, read as the reverse complement.
TTTTATTTATAAAAGCACTATTAAAAACAACAACTGTTGACCAATGTGCTGCACAATGAATAAATACAGGACAGGTTAACTACCTAAAATAAGATAAAGCAAAACATACAATGATGAATCAGATATAGCATGACTCGATGTCATTTGTTATAAGCTATTTCAAACAGATACGACTTCAGTTTTGATTTAAAAGTACCTACAGTACTGGCAGTCCTGATAGAAACCGGCAGGCTAGTCCACAGGTTTGGCGCGGCTACTGCAAATGCTCGGTGTGCTTTAAGTCTTAGTTTTGTTCTTGGGAGCACTACTAATCCTTGACTTGATGATCTCAAGGACTCAAGGATCAGTCAGATATGAAGGTGCCAAGCCATTCAGTGCTTTATAAACCATTACGAGGACTTTAAAGGTGTTTCACACACGAGAAAGACTGAAGAAACATCGACACATTGTGTGTGTAACAGAAGACAGAAGAGCATTCATCTAGAATGAGAGAAACACAACTGTTTACAACTACTTGACACTGTGTGCTTATTGATCTGTGTGTTTGTCAATATCAATATGAATTATCAAGTATTTTTTGTACCAAATCATTTCATTACAACTGAACATAACTTTTGTACCGTTCCTGTTTTATAATGTTACACTGAATGACGGGAGTGAACACACATTCATGGGATGAAGATCAAATCTTTGACCCTTTGCTACAGTAACCTTACATTTCATAAGAGACCCTCCGCACTGCAGCACAACATCACAGACTCTCGTCTCCAACTCCTCTCCGTCTCATTAAAAGCACATTTCCCCTTCAATTGCTTGGCTAGAGGTCAGACTCTATTTTACAAGACGCCAATAAGTGTTAATGCGCTATTAGAATGCAGGAGAAGCTTTATAACCGACACAAGACATCACATAACCCATGACACACAGCTCTGTCTGCTTCCATTTACTCATGTTGACTAGCGGACGAAGCGACGGCGGCTGGATTCTGCTCACACAATCATCTACACTCAACAAACTCAATCAACTGCCACGAATAATACCAGGATTTGACCAGCTTTACACCAGTGTGAGGTAATGTCTTGGCCTGCGCACACACACACGTCTTCTTCAGCATCACGTGTCTGAACCGATGGAGTAATGTGAACTTTAATGACCTCTGAGAGAATCGTCAAGGCGTAACGCCACCCCCTGACATCCATCATCCGTGAGCGCCGCTGCATCCTTGTGCTCGGGCCTTGAGCGGATGAACGGCTGGAGCTCATCTCACGCGGGAGGACGCTCATAAATCCAGCGTACTGACATGTGAGCGCGATACACGCGCCTGCCATCGGCTCATAATTACACCTGAGAGACGCCATCGCTCTGACCTCCGCTGAGCGCTCACACACACATGAACTAATGGATATATCACATCAACATACAGTGAACATACATTGAATGAAACGATTTTAAACAGAAGAACTTTACTGTGTTCAGAAATATTGATCTCGCATTGTCCACTATAATGAACTTCTTCTGATATTCAAGTCACTTCTTATTTATTCATCACGTGATAAGAGAAGGTCAGGTCGAGCCTGATGCATTCTGGGAAACTGTTTCTCTGTTGTTGACACTTCTGCCAGTGGTGTCTGGTTTTTAAAGAAGCTCAGCAAAGGATGAAGGCCTCTGTGTTATGATCTAGCCAAGTTTCCATCCTGGTTTTATGCACATTGTGAAGCTTCAGAAATGAGTGACGGCCACAGAAGTAACCTGCACTACACAGGTGGGTATACACACTGCTGACTGATAAAGAAGTGGGCATACGCCTGCATATACCCTCCACTACACCACTGACTTCTGCACAATGTGTGTGTGTGTGTGTGTGTGTGTGTCAGGGACAGTGGCAATCACGTCACATTGAAATCTTCCTTTCATGCTTTAAATCTCATTCTGTGTTGAGTTTACTGTAGACTATAGCAGCAGAATACCTGCTTTCTCTCTCTCTCTCTCTCTCTCTCTCTCACACCTGACCCTAACACACACGCACACATCAGAGAGTATGACTTGCGTGTGTGTTTGTGTGTGTGTGTGTGTGCGCGTATGCTTGAACCTGTGTGTCTGTCACTTCTTTTGTTAACTTGTATAACTTGAATGTTTGGCTTATAGTCAATATGTTTCATGTAGAGCTGCTTTGTCACAATGAAAATAGTAAAAAGCGTTATATAAATAAAGTTGACTTGACACAACACAACACACAACAGTACAAACACACACACAGACTCCTCAGGTTGTAAAGTCAAGGACATGATGAAGGTGGCAGAGGATTGTGGGATATGCTGGTGTGCGTTCAGATTGCTGTTCAACACACACAGATGCACTTTAACATCATTCAGTGTAGATGTCATTGTCATGGCAACAGTCTGCAGGTTGTATTTATAGGTTTATGTGTCATGACATGCGACATATAAACAGACAAACGTTTGATTTAATCTCATGTGTGTCATTATTTATATTGAATTTATTTGTGAGTAAATGATTAATAATATCAAGATGACTTACAGTTCCCAGGTGAATGTGTGTGATAAGTTTTGAGCGGATGTTTTCTGAGAATAACAGACCTCAGAATGTCTCGACTGACCAATAAGAATCAAGTATTCCAGAGAGCCGTGTAATTAAGGCAGGAATCACACCGTCTGCTTTATTTATTGCTCTGTTCTCATCCAACATTTTCCTGCTTGGACTTGTGTAAGTGTTGTTTGACCTGTATGAATATTTTAGAGTTATTTGTAAATGCTTCATCAAACATTAATGTGTCTCATCAGAGCTGAACACAGCACACACACACACACACACACACACACACGTTCTCCCTCCGTGAGCAACACTCGTGATGAATGACCAGCACCTTCACCTTCTCACTCTCTTTAGCCGCGCTCACACTTGACTTTTCCTTCCGCTGACTTCAATTCATTCGCGTGCCAATGCGTCAGACCACAAACGCAAGCCGTCTGAAGATGTTCTGCATTTAGCTGAGTTGCAAAGTTCAAGTTTGTTGAACTCTGACCTGTGAATTCGCGTCACATGAGTGTGTGAGACCAATAGAAGATCAAAACGTCACAGCGTGACCTCGCGGTGCAGATACTGTATGTTAAAGATGGAGGAATCGCTCCAGCCCATTCTCACAGCACCACATCACATTGGATTTCACATTCTCAAAGTCACGTCTGACTGCGGCATTAGTTCAATCTCCATCTCTCTCTCTCTCTCTGTTTAATTCTTGCTATTGTCCTATAATTCTTTCTTAATATTATGTGTCCTGTAGTAGAAAGCAGAAACCCATTTGCTACATTACTGATGTTTCTAGTTACACAAGCTCTGGACTTGCTCTAACTTAATTTAAAATAATCCAAACCCAACTCATCGATCACACACATAATATTTATAATATAAACAATGATCCTTCATCCAAAAGATGAGAATTCTTTCTTCATTTCTTCATCATCATGTATGAGTTCTGCACAACACAACAGAAGATATTTGGAAGAATGTTGATAATCAAACAACACTGATGTATCAACACAAAACTACTGAGACCGTTCTCAAAACCTCTTCCGTTGTGTGCAGTGAGTTCTAACACATGACGTCAGGAGGGTTTTACAGCCCGGCGTGAGGATGTGAGAAGTGGTTTTATTCCCTCGGCATGCAGCGGAAGCGGATCTGATCTCTAATGGAGACTGACTTGATAAACGCTGTAATTCATCATCATCAGTTTCTGTGCGGCGTTTCACTGATGAATCTCCCGCTGCTGTCCGTGATGATTCATGCTCATAAACAACATCAACATTAATGCTGATTGCTGATCAGTTCAGAGAGACGCACGTGTCCACACGTTCACGGCCTGTTAATGAGAAGCGGCGCTCAACTCATGTCTGGATGCCATTCAGTCTCAAACACCAAAGCCAGCGGCGGGTTGATAGTGAAAGAAAAGAGACAGAATGTGAAGAGCGGAGTCTAAAGGAACTACAGAACATGACAGACTTCTTCAAGACAATAGAGACCCAGCTGAATGAAAACACTTGAGAATGATGTGGAGTTGAGCTCATTCACTGTTCTCTTCGTCACACACACACACACACACACACACACGTGTGGGTTTTTTATCTCCATGGGGACAGTCCATAGGCGTAATGACTTGTGTACTGTACAATCTGTATATTTATCCCCTGACCCAACCCCTAAACCTAAAGATCCTTGAAAACATTTTGCGTTTTTAGATTTTCAAAAATGATCATTCTGTACAATTTATAAGCTTTTGTGCCCGTGGTGACCTCAGTTTGGGTCCCCACAGTGACACGAGTCCCCATGAGATGGTGTGTGTTCAGGTTTAGGTCCCCACTAACATATAAAAACCAAGTCCACGCACACACACAGACTGCTTAGGGCCTCGCCGCCACTAGGGGGCCCCCAAGAGCACATGAAATTACACACATGCACTTCTCACGTAGGGCTGAACCCCGGTATTTTTTCTGTGTTTTGTGTCAAATGTTGTGAAATTACTGACTAAACGCAACATTGAAATATCAAAATAAGTGAGGTGGCCAATCAAATGAAAGGAGGCGGGAGTTACTGGTTACAGAGCCGAGCGCTGACCAATCAAATCAAAGAAGACGGAGCTACTCCACGTCTTCAGCTGTTCAGCAAGACGCGTCGGTTTTAAACTGGAACGATAGCTGTGCACCACACGACATACTGTAAGTGACTAAAAACATTCAATATTTGACAACTCTTAAGTGTTTAACTATATAGAAATGTTGAACATCCGACAGTTTTCACTGATGCAAACGACAAAATGCTGATTTAGATGAAAAATAAGTCATTTATAATTATCTGTCAATTCAGTGTTTTATTTGGGATAAGGTTAAGAATAATTGTGTGCGTATTTTAAATTAATTTAATGGTTATCAAGTTACTTCACTAAATAAAAAATAAAACCAATATTTGATCCTCCTCAAGGGCTGTGTGGCTTTAAAAGTGTGTTAATATAGGTTGTGGTTAAAATAGCATAAAAACGATTCTTAAAATACAATCTTTGCATATAGTTTAATGCATTGAACAATATAATCCACAACCTTTGTGTGGTCTGGGCTCAAAATTTAAAGGGACAGTTCACCTAAAGTTGAAAGTAATGAAATCATCAAATGTTTTGACAATCACTACACTTGTAATGAAAGGGTTATGTGTTTTTAGGACATTCCTACATCCCAAACACAGCTACAACTAATAGAATTGGGTAGGGCTGGACGATATGTCGTGTCATTTTTATGCTCAGTTTCTCAACGAATTACGGTTAAACGCCGCCACATCCGAAAGCCAGAGGGCGCTCTCGAGTAGGCGTATTCTGACGCAACATTAGTATACGCACGTCTGAATCTCACGAGAAATTGTCCACTACCCGGATATTTCTCGCCTACTGTTTAATGAATACTAACGAAATGGACATACTATTCATTCGCCTACTGCTTTTTGTCCACTATATAGCCATTTTGAACGCAGCCGTAGTGATTTAAGATCGAGCTGTACTTCCTACTGATCAAAGAGATGCAGTTCACGGAAGAGCTGTGCAGAAAACAGAATCGAAGCCTTTGCGATTTCAGAATCGACCTAGACAGGTATAAGTGAATCGAGATATATATCATTACAGGCCTAGAATTGGGTGTGATAGGTTTAAAGTGTGCGTGCACATAATCAAACATTGACAATAGTCGTTTGTATCGGGGGCACAGGGGGACCCCCAAATAAAACTCTGCTTAGGGCCCCGTAAAGGCTTGGGCCGGCCCTGCACACACCTGATGTTTCTCCTGACGTCTGTTTGTTTGGGTGATAAAAAACCTCTGAAAGTGAAACCTCATCATTGTGTGTTATAATCATCGTGGACGGAAAGAAAATGTCAAATCTTCATCTGAACTGTGACTCATTTATCTGAAGTGTGTCGAGACCTGAAGGGGGCGCCGGTGAGCAATCATTTCATCTCGTAGCACATCTGTTGCTCCTGACAGCTCACGTTAACACATCATATTTAGATTTCTTCATGCCAACCTGACGTCTGTGAGGAATCCTTCACATTACGTGTGAACAGTCACACTGCTCTGAGCATTTAGATGGATGTAAGGTTTATCCGAAAGTTCAGCTTGTTAAAGGCAAACTTCAGGTTGATTGTGTTAAATAATCTTGAATTCAACATTAGCAATGCAGTAAAGCGTAACAGTGCCTGTGAGAGAGAGAGAGCAGCTATGGGCCGCCAGTGTCCGAGCGTATCATCTTTCCCATTATCTCGGCCTTCTGCCATCTTCAACTCCCTAAACAATTAGAGCGCTCCGGACAGACCTCGCCTTCGATTTCCAATACTTCAGCACTGCAGTGAACTCTGCTCGGGTTTCCCGCGGAGCCAAACGACAGCCCAGATACACCGGACACGCTTCTAAACATCTGAGAGCGCAGGAACATTTCCAGATCACAGAGTCACGTTCTTCTCCATGAAATCACTCGTCAGGGAAAAAGAACATCACCTTTATTTCCTTCCTAGCACACGTATCATCTATCACGTCATGAACTCAAACATCCACATGTGTGAGAGGAAAAAACATACACTAGAGTCAAAATCATTCTTCTCCCTGAATCCATTTGTGTCCTGATTCAGTGCTGAACTGTTTTGTTTTATTTGTATTATTTCTTGTAGTACATTATATTTTACAGGATTTACTGTTGAAGACATTCATCGAGCATTCTTCTAGGGTGAACTGTAAAAACTCTTAATAAAGACAATAAGCTCTATCCAGTCTCTGACATGAGACAAAATTCTACAGTAATACTTTAAAATGTTAAGCGAGAGAGAGAGAGAGAGAGAGAGAGAGAGACCTTGTCTTAGTGATGATCCTCTACAGGACATCAAGCCTAACCCTAACTCACCCAACAACACAACAGAACATCCTCCAGAGCGCTTGACTCAGCAACACAATGTGTGTGTGTGTGTGTGTGTGTGCCCAACACTGTTCTTAAGGAACACCCAGAGGACATGAATTATGAGGCGTGTCTAACATCAGAACAACACACACACACACACACAACCCCCGATAAGAAGAAGGTCAGGATTTGTCAGATGAAACTAGCATCAAGAAGTCTTTATAGGTGAACATTCATCACAGCGATCACATTAGCAGGTTTGAGAGCTGTCTGAAGAATCAAAACAAGCTCTGAACGCATCTGTTCTCTCTCTCTGTGCGCGTGCTGGACTGCGCAGAGCCTGCGGCATGTTTCAAATGAAGACGTTAGATGACACAACTATCATCTCAGCCTCTATAACAGGAACACACAGAGGAACTGGATCTTCTGCCTCTTCACCTCACCACATTCAGTCGGTTCATGACAGAAGAACAAAACATGAGATCCAGAGAACACGGAAAGATCTCGCACGTGTTCCTGAGAAGGGTCTCATTAAGAGAGTCAGAAAGGCTTTACAGTGGAGCTTAAAGAGTGAAGATGGTTTCTTGGGTTATTTAGGGTGAACATACATGAAAGAAGATATCTTGAAGTCATTAAACCTCATAATCATATCACTGATGTTGATCTCAGCGCTTCAATCGGACGTCTTCTGAAGCGCAACAACATTTGACTTTCACTGTGTGAATATTCTTCATTTCTACACAATCCGATTCAGACCAACAGTCAGACGTGAGTGCAACCTGTTAAATGTGCTTTAAGTGAGAGAGACGAGATAGCACATGGTCTTTACAGAGATTGGGTTTCATTTAGTTTAGCTCATGTTTCCACAAATGCTCGTGTAGAGTTCATGAAAAGAAACCATCCGATCATGTGAGCAACATAAGTGTACAATTTCACAAAAACTGTCATTCTACAAGTCAATTTCAGTTTCATTTAGTCAAAGTCACTTTTATATCATTAGAAGTCACTAATGCTTGCCTACAGGACGATCACTGGATCTGCACCGGCTTACTTTCACACCCTCCTGCACTCCTACACCCATCAAGATCCCTGCGTTCAGCAAACCAGCGGCACAGGCAGCCGGTTGTTATGGCAGAAATAATCCCCGTCAGTGTGGTCAGGACGTGAAGCGGAGGGTCTTGTGTCACACTGAAGGGGTTTATTTGGCCTTTAAAGAGGGAGATACAGTGGATTACTTTAGGCTAAAAAAAGAAATTAAGTGTGAAATTAAGAGGGCTAAATCAGCTTACAAGGAAGATCTGGAGGTAAAATTGAAATCGGGAGATTTAGGTTCTGCTTGGGAGGGGATGTATTCAATAACAGGTCAGCAAAGTCGGAAAAGTAAAAAACAGAATTAGTTTAAATGGATTCAGCTCAGACGCAGTTGTTCTGTCACAGGATTTTAATCATTTTTATCTAAGATTCGATGATCATGATTTTAAAGAGGAAATCGATGGGTTGAAAGATGAATGTAAAAGAAATGGGGAGGATGATTGTGTCTTTTTTAATGTGAGTGATGTGACATCAGTTTTTAAACAGTGTAAAGGAGGGCACCTGGGCCTGATAAAATAGGGGGTAGATTACTTAAGGAATGTGCCGAGCAGTTAGGTCCAATATTTGATGAAATTTTTGCTCTGTCTCTCCAACAACAAAAAGTACCTGCACTGTGGAAGCGGTCTACAGTGATTCCAGTACCAAAAAAGCAAAATGTACAGGTGGTGGATGATTTTAGACATGTGGTGCTGACATCCCTAGTGATGAAATGCTTTGAAAAATGAGTTAAGAAAGTAATTATGCAAAGGACACAGAGTTCTCTGGACTCCCTACAATTTGCTTATAGGTCTAGGCGAGGGGTAGATGATGCAATAGCGACTCTTTTACATCTAGTTCTTTAACATTTGGATAAGCCGAAAACATTTGTTAAATTGCTTTTTATTGATTTTTCATCCGCTTTCAATACTATTCAGCCACATATCTTAGTTGAGAAGCTTATTAATGAATTTGGGTTGGATTTTAGTCTGGTAGGATGGATTTTAGATTTCCTTGTGCAGAGAAGAAAGAGAGTTAAAGTGAATGAATGCTTTTCTGAATGGCTGGGGTCATCTACTGGGTCTCCTCAAGGATGTGTCCTTTCGCCTTTATTATTTATCTTGGACACAAATGACTGTAAGAGTAGGTATAGAGATATTGTAAAATTTGCTGACGATTCGGTAATCGTTAGTGTAATGAGTGAGGAGGACTCTATGCATGGTCCTGTGGTTGATGAATTTATTATGTGGTGTCAGAATGCTTTCTTAAAACTTAATGTTTCTAAAACTAAGGAGATGATTATTGATTTTAATCCTAGGAGGAAATCTATTCATGATAAGCAACTGAGCATAAATGGAGTAGGTATTGAGATCGCTGAACAGTACAAGTACTTGGGTACTGTTTTGGATGATAAATTGTCCTTTTCTCCCAATGCTGAGGCTTTGTGTAAGAGGGGGCAGCAAAGATTGTATTGTTTGCGGAAACTAAGGTCATTTAATGTGGGGAAAACATTGATGTGCATGTTCTACAGATCCTATATTGAGTCACTGTTATCTTTTTCACTGTTGTGCTGGTTTAATTCTCTAAATGTGAAAAACAAGAACTGTCTTGAGAGGATTGTTAACCAGTGAAGTAAAACAACAGGGAGTAATATATTATATATTATATTAATATATAATATATTAGTTATCATAGACAGGTTCTGGGTAAAGCCCAAAGCATTTTGTTAGACGATTCCCACCCATTGTATCATGAGTTTAACCTTCTCCCTTCTGGCATTGGTTTTAGAACCCCGATTAGTAAAACAAATCGATTTAGGCATTCATTTATCCCCTCAGCTGTAAAGTTTCTAAATGTAAGGTAAGAACTTTTAAGGGAGGAAATGTATTTTTTTGTATTGTGTGTATTGTGTTTATGTGAATACTTGTGTGCTGCAACCAAATTGCCTTCGGGAGATGAATAAAGATGAACTGAACTGATAACAACCGGCTGCTTGTACATTATCCTGCTTATTACACGGCTACTTGCCACATGAGAAATAAACTGCACATGAAATGTGAATTTGAGATATTTGATTGGCTCATTTATACAGAATGCAGACCCTCTGTGAGGAAAAGCCGATTACTTTCAGTTTTAAAGTAAGAAACGACATTCAAACGTCACAATCAGGCAAATTGGTTTAATCATTTGTTAATATAATGTCATATGTGTTATTAAAAAACCTTTCCAAATGACTTGCTGGCCAATCAGAATCAAGCATTCCAACGAGCCGTGTAATAATCCTGTATGTTGTAGAATGAGGCAATGACACACCAAACCTTTCTGTCATGTGATCATTATTTTTGCTCTTCCGTTTTACTGATGTCAGATGTGTTTAACTGATCAGAATACACGTGAGCAGCTGTCTGAAAGATCCTTCAGAACGAGACATACCAGACCTTCAAGCCTTTATTCCATTGAATCGCTGCTCTCCGTCTCTCTCTCTGTGTGTGCGCATGATTGTAAATCTCTTGAATCTCTCACCATCAGGGTAGTAATTCCGCTCATTATAACACAGGATTGGTAATAAGCGTTATAAAGCTGTCTCCACTGTTGCCTGACTCCATTAAATCCACTTTCATCCTGAGGCGCACTGGTGCACCATGGGAAATGAGTGAGATCACACTCGCACCCGTCACTCAATAACAGGAAATCCTTCACTTTCTGTTCATTAAAACACACGGCTCTTGTTGTTCAGACACGCGTTTGACCGGGACCGTAGCGGTCACTCATTAAATCAATTCTGCCCAAAACTTCAAAACGCAAAGGTCAAAGTCATTAGAACGTGCACATGTTCCGTTTGTGAAATGACGGAATGAAACAGCGGAGCATGAATTCATTAATGTGTGAGTCTTGATTTACCAGAGGCCTCGCCGCTCGCTGTGACGCCATTAACTGTGACAGACCGCCGGTGACCCCGCCAGCACAACAACAACAGTCTGTTTCCAGTAACAAGAGCTTCATCACCAACAGACACACGCACCATAGACACACACTCCACATACTACAGACACGCACACCTAACACCCACACACACGCACGCACGCACACCACAGACACATACAAACCACAGACACAACCACAGACAAACGCACCACAGACACACACACTCACACACAACACACACCACAGACACACACACTCAACACACACCACAGACACAACCACAGACACACACCACAGACACACCACAGACACCACACCACAGACACACCACACACCACACACACACTCAACACACACCACAGACACAACCACAGACACCCAACACACACCACAGACACACACACTCAACACACACCACAGACACAACCACAGACACACACACCCAACACACCACAGACACACACACTCAACACCACACCACACACACAACACACACCACAGACACAACCACAGACACACACACCCAACACACACCCACCACACACCACAGACACACACACTCAACACACACCACAGACAAACGCACCACAGACACACACACACACCACACCCACACCACACCACAGACACACAACTCAACACACACCACAGACACAACCACAGACACACACACCATAGACACACACTCCACATACTACAAACACACAACCTGCACCACACCACAGACACATACAAACCACAGACACAACCACAGACAAACGCACCACAGACACACACACACACACACCCAACACACCACAGACACCAACAGACACACACACCCAACACACACACACACACACTACACACACCCACACACACCACAGACACACACACACACACACCCACAGACACACCACAACACACACACACACACACCACAGACACACACACACACACACCACAGACCACAGACACACCACACACACACACACACACACACACACACACCACAGACACACACACTCAACACACACACAGACACACACAACACACACACAACACCACAGCACACACTCAACACCACCACCACAGACACAACCACAGACACACACACCAAACACACACCACAGACACACACACAACACCCAACCACAACACAACCACAGACACACACACCCAACCCCACACACAGACACACACACTCAAACACACCCACAGACACAACCACAGACAAACACACTCAACACACACACAACACACACCACAGACACAACCACAGACACACACACCCACACACACACACAACACACACTCAACACACACCACACACCACCACCACACACACCACAGACACAACCACAGACACACACAAACACACACACTCACAACACAGACACACACCACAGACACACACACCAACACACACCACACACACACACACTCAACACACACCACAGACACAACCACAGACACACACACTCAACACACACACTCAACACACACCACAGACACAACCACAGACACACACACCCAACACACACCACAGACACACACACTCAACACACACCACAGACACACACACCCAACACACACCACAGACACACACACTCAACACACACCACAGACACAACCATAGACACACACACCCAACACACACCACAGACACAACCACAGACACACACACCCAACACACACCACCGACACGAGTCCCCAGGAGTTGGTGTGTATTCAGGTTTAGGTGCGCAACCGCACTAGCATGCTCACGCACACACACACAATGCTTCTGACATCAACACATTCACATGATATTTTATGAAATGATTAGACATGAATGTGAATTCTTTCTATTTTGTGGACAAACTGAGATTCAAATCAAAACAATGTTGTGTGCTAAAAAGAAGTTCATAGCATTTCATTATTGTTTCAGATCCTATCTGTGCAGTTCAAGTCTTCATTTTTCATAAATGTTTCTCATGAAAGATAAATGAATATATATTCTCCTGCTGTTCTATTGGAGTGTGAAGTGTCTTCTGCAGCCGGTGGTTTGGTGTCAGTCATCTTCAGCGTTTATCTGTGAAGGTCACAGAGTCTGTGTCACATGATCTCTCAGATGTCAAACTATCGCCCCCTCGGGGTCAAAGAGAGCACACACTTCTTTGATGATGTTTGTGTCATCCAGAGACGGAGAGATTCATGTCACAGTCCATCCTGATGTTCCTTCAGAGCGTGATGAAAGTGTGACTGAAAGAGATCCTCAGGTGTCGTACAGGACTGCCTTTGACATCACTGACACCCAGAAAACACAGCTACTCTGCCTCATGTAAAGATCCTTCTGTGAAATACAACCTTGACATCTTTCATATTGACCGAATCAAATCAACCACTGCTCCTTAACTCATCATCAGATCATGAGAACATGTCCACCATCTCTTCCTTGACTCATTATTTCACCAGGATAACAAACATGATATGTTTGGACTAAATGAGAAATAGAAGGCAGGAGAACTGTGATTATGTAAATGAGTAGCTCAGTGAGTAATGTGATGCTGTAATGTGTGTGTTCATCATGCTTTACTCTGAGAGAATGTCAGACATCAACTGCATCTCTGCTTCTCTTACAAACATTTCAAGTGTCAGGGCTTCCATAATAAGACTGATCCATTCTCTCTCTCTCTCTCTCTGGTGAAGTGAAGAGAGGGGGGTCTAATGGTCTTGTTAATTTGCTGGCCGAGGGGAGCACAGATTTCTCAGCAAACTGTCTTGGTGCAACACTAATGACTGAGCTAAATGAAATAACTGCTAATTACAGCACACGCACATAGATATATACAACTAGATGCCGCATTATCATCTCCTTCTAATCATCGCTATACGTTGGTTCGTCTACCATATTGGAGCGGTGCGAACCGGTCTGTGTTGCCAAGTCTGCGGTTTTCCAGTGGAGTAGGGTTACTTTGTAGAAGCGGACAGGTCTACGTGCCTGGAGCTCTTGAATGAGGCATCTAGTTATTTATATTTATGCACGCAAACCCTTTTCACCAGCGCTCTGCAGTTTTCTCTTGTTTTTCTTGATTTGCTGTGCACATGGTGCCCTCTCTCATCTGTAGGGAAGCCCCTGGCAACTGACGCCATGGCAACACGATTCATTGACATCAATATTGGTTTGGAATCGATCAACAGCAGTAGAAACAAGAGATTTATTGCTGCTCTGACCTTTGACTTCCAGACAGACACACTGAGCATGTGTATTTCTCCACTTAACATTTCAATTCACTGTCTCTATTTCTGTCTGTCTGTCCGTCTGCCTGTCTCACTCTCTGTCTGTCTCTCTCTCTCTCTCTCTCTCTGTCTATCTCTCTCTCTCTGTCTGTCTCACTCACTCTCTGTCTGTCTGTCTGTCTGTCTGTCTGTCTCACTCTTTGTCTGTCTGTCTCACTCTCTGTCTGTCTGTCTGTCTATCTCACTCACTCAATTCAATTTCAAAGCACTCACTCACTCTCTGTTTGTCTCACTCTCTGTCTGACTGTCTCACTCACTCACTCACTCACTCACTCACTCACTCACTCACTCACTCACTCACTCACTCACTCTCAGCCTGTCTGTCTGTCTATCTCTCTCTCTCTATCTCTCTCTCTCTCTCTCTCTCTCTCTCTCTCTCTCTGTCTGACTCACTCACTCTCTGTCTGTCTGTCTGTCTGTCTGTCTGTCTCACTCTTTGTCTGTCTGTCTCACTCTCTGTCTGTCTGTCTGTCTATCTCACTCACTCAATTCAATTTCAAAGCACTCACTCACTCTCTGTTTGTCTCACTCTCTGTCTGTCTGTCTGTCTATCTCACTCACTCAATTCAATTTCAAAGCACTCACTCACTCTCTGTTTGTCTCACTCTCTGTCTGACTGTCACTCACTCACTCACTCACTCTCACTCACTCACTCACTCACTCACTCACTCACTCACTCACTCACTCTCAGCCTGTCTGTCTGTCTATCTCTCTCTCTCTATCTCTCTCTCTCTCTCTCTCTCTCTCTCTCTCTGTCTGTCTCACTCACTCTCTGTCTGTCTGTCTGTCTGTCTGTCTCACTCTTTGTCTGTCTGTCTCACTCTCTGTCTGTCTGTCTGTCTATCTCACTCACTCAATTCAATTTCAAAGCACTCACTCACTCTCTGTTTGTCTCACTCTCTGTCTGACTGTCTCACTCACT
Organism: Triplophysa siluroides; assembly: GCA_006030095.1. Lineage (NCBI taxonomy): Eukaryota > Metazoa > Chordata > Actinopteri > Cypriniformes > Nemacheilidae > Triplophysa > Triplophysa siluroides. The sequence continues at coordinate 248,809 of VCII01000491.1, read as the reverse complement.
CACTCACTCACTCACTCACACTCACTCACTCACTCTCAGCCTGTCTGTCTGTCTATCTCTCTCTCTCTATCTCTCTCTCTCTCTCTCTCTCTCTCTCTCTCTCTGTCTGACTGTCTCACTCAATCTCTGTCTGTCTGACTGTCTCACTCACACTCACTCACTCACTCACTCACTCTCTCTGTCTGTCTAACTCTCTGTCTGACTGTCTCACTCACTCACTCTCTGTCTGTCTGTCTATCTATCTCTCTCTATATCTCTCTCTGTCTGTCTGACTGTCTCACTCACTCTCTGTCTGTCTGTCTGACTGTCTCACTCACTCTGTCTGTCTGTCTCACTCTCTGTCTGTCTGTCTCACTCTCTGTCTGTCTGACTCTCATCACTCTCTGTCTGTCTGTCTCACTCTCTGTCTGTCTGACTGTCTCACTCACTCTCTGTCTGTCTGTCTCACTCTCTGTCTGTCTGACTGTCTCACTCACTCTCTGTCTGTCTGTCTCACTCTCTGTTTGTCTGACTGTCTCACTCACTCACTCACTCACTCACTCACTCACTCACTCACTCTGTCTGACTGTCTCACTCACTCACTCACTCACTCACTCACTCACTCACTCCTCTGTCTGACTGTCTCACTCACTCTCTGTCTGTCTCCCTCTCTGTCTGACTGTCTCACTCACTCTCTGTCTGTCTCCCTCTCTGTCTGACTGTCTCACTCACTCCCTGTCTGTCTCCCTCTCTGTCTGACTGTCTCACTCACTCTCTGTCTGTCTCCCTCTCTGTCTGACTGTCTCACTCACTCTCTGTCTGTCTCCCTCTCTGTCTGACTGTCTCACTCACTCTCTGTCTGTCTCCCTCTCTGTCTCTCTCACTCACTCACTCACTCACTCACTCACTCACTCACTAACTAACTCTCTGTCCTCACTCTCACTCACTCTCCTCCCTCTCTGTCTGACTGTCTCACTCACTCTCTGTCTGTCTCCCTCTCTGTCTGACTGTCTCACTCACTCTCTGTCTGTCTCCCTCTCTGTCTCTCTGTCTCTCTCACTCACTCACTCACTCACTCACTCACTCACTCACTCACTCACTCACTCACTCACTAACTAACTCTCTGTCTGACTGTCTCACTCACTCACTCACTCTCTCTCTGTCTCTCACACTCTCTGTTTGTCTGTCTCACTCGCTGTCTGTATTGTCATCTGTATAATCCCTCAGTTTGCTGTGAGATTTCTGCTCATTATTTTCAGAAGAGTGTTCAGTGACATCAGTAACTCTCGTGTTTCTGTCTGATGACCTCAAGCACGACTCAATGTCATTATTCATTTGGACCAAACCTTCACTCAGGATATTAAGTCATCTTTAGGTATCATCACGACAGCTGCAGGCCAGCACAGTCAGTACCAGAGTCTTGTATATCAGGGTCGGTCCAGTTCTTCATCTTTCTTTACTCTTCACTATATTCACACACATATTCAATGGAAACATGACATCAGCTGCACATGCTACAGTAATGTTCCACTTGTATCTGCTACTAACCCAGAAAGCCCATAAACATCTCTGTGTGTTAGATGGGACTGTGAGTTTGTGAAACAGAGATCTTTCTTAAAAGAAAACGAGAGCTGTTTGTTTTTGACTCCTGCAGTAACTAAATTAACTGAACTGCTCATTACATCCCACAAACCTGTGCGTGTTGATGGATGAAGAGAAGAAGAAATAAAATACCATCTCTCTCTCTCTCTGAGTGTGTGTGTGTGTAAGGTGACTCCAGTAAGTGTAGTTTCGGAATATTTGAATGGATTAATATAAGGAGAGTATCTGGTGGTGTAAACCTCATCTCTCACAATTCGACACACGTTTACAAGCCGCTAAACACCCACAGCGAGTCTGGACACATTTAATCAGCTCAACACACACACACACACACACACACAGAGAACTACTATCAGTGCCTAACGTGTGTGTGTGTGTGTGTGTCATCATATCAGCGCAAGTGAAAGATTTTGCTCTCTAATTTTAATTAGATTCTGTGAGAGAGAATTTCTGAAGGCAAAGCTAGCAGAAATCCACACAGTAAATGTCATACTGATTTTTAACATGTTTGACAGAAGATACACACATGCGCACACACATACAGTATGTCATAAATGTGACCCTGTGCAGAACTCACAACTATTATTAGCAAACTACTCTTAGACCGTTAGACCGTTCTGCAAGATGTTCACACACACACATGCACACACACTGACTGACATGCACACACACACACACGCACGCACGCACACACACACACACACACTCAGCATCTGGAAAGAGTTTAAATACATCATGCAGAATATGCTGGAAAATAAACCATGATTGTACTACAAATAAAACCAAATCAACATCATTAAAGCTGAACCACGGTAACCACACATAACCCGTGACGGCTCCACAGTGACTATAGTTTAGACATGATGTACTGTAGAGTATGTAGGAAAACTCTGCTCGTAGAAATAATCGTCAGGATACAAGAAACCATGGTAACAGCACCTTTACTTTAATAAAACCATGGTGAATGTCCATGTAAAGATCAATGTTAAATGTATCTCTCTCTATTTCTCTCTCTCTCTCTCGAGTGTGTGTTGGGAGTGAGCGTGGTGAGTGTGGCAAGGAGCGTGTTGAAGTTTGTGAGTTTTTTCCTAAACTCTTTTCAAAGTTCTAGTTACTTTTTTCTTTTTCTTCTCACTATTATTATATTTTCTTATTATTTGTGAGACTTTATTTTAGAATCAGTGTTTAGTGTGTGTGTGCGTGTGTGTGTAGCGGCGGCTCAGTGCCGGCGAGGCCGGTTATGATGGCCGCCGGCGAACAGTTCAGCCTTTTTAGGCTGACTCGTGGACATGCGATCAAACTGTCTCCGCCGAACGGATGTTCAGTTGAGGATTGTAGTCTTGCTGTAGGAGAATTAGTTGGATACGAAAGTATTAAATCTGCTTCCAGAATGAATAGTGCGGTAGTGATCTTTCTAGACAGTGTAGACAAAGTGAATGAGCTTATTGAGAAAGGAATTGTGATTCGAGGTACATTTATACCTGTATTGGCCTTAGTAAATCCAGCAAAAAAGATCATGATTTCTAATGTGCCCCCAGTTCTTAAAGAACGAAGTCTTAGTGAAGGAGCTGGCGAGGCACGGACAGATAGTGTCTCCGCTAAAGATGGTTCCTTTTAGCTGTAAGTCTCCCCATCTTAAACATGTCGTGTCTTTTAGAAGACAATTGTTCATGATTCTTAAAAACACCAACGAAGAGTTGAACTTGGTTTTGAAGTTTAAAATAGATGGCTGTGATTATACTGTGCATGTTACATCAGAGACGATGAAATGTTTCGGGTGCGGAACTGCAGGGCATCTGATTCGTTCATGCCCGGAGAGATTAGCTGAGCGACAGGCAGACGCTAGTACGGTGGAGACGCCAACTACTAGCGGATCTTTACAGAATAAATCACAGAAAACTGCACAAAGCACGCAAGAGTAAAAGAACGAAGATGTTATCAATGAGGAGATAGAGTTGATGGAGGCCGTAGCAGATGAACAACGCGAACAGGAAGCACCAAGCGATCCAAAGGTAGGCACAATGGCGGTTAGTGTGGCAGAGTCAGCGTTGTTTAATGAGGAAAATGTCGTGAGCGATAACGATCTGACCAAAGTGGCAGTTAAGAGAAAAGAAATGGAATTCAATGTGAATACAGAATAAGTCACGAAAATGACAAAGTTAATCCCAACGGACATCCGGTCTGATTCAGAGGACAGTATAGACACACAGGAGAGTGAATATGACACATGTCAAGACACACAGGCGAAAGTGGAGTGTTTACTCTTGTACTAGAATTCAAGCTTTTTTACAGCTCTCAAAAGGCGTGAGAGCGGTTAATGTTGAGAACTTTTTTCCAGATTTGAAGTTGTTCATAGACTCAGTTAAACTGATAATGAAAAACACGGGTGAGATGTCTTTTACTGAGCAAGAAGTTTTCCGTCTCAGAAAATTTTGGCAAAGATTTGAGAAAAATTAGCCAACGATCCTTAAGCTTTCTCTCTCTCTCTCTTTCCTTTTCTTTTTCTTTTGTTTTCACCTCTCTGGTTTGCTCAAATGCAGCTTTTTATTCAATATGTGTGATATAAAGCTAGGCTCTTTAAACATCAATGGTGCCAGAGAGGAGGAAAAGAGGATTTCTCTTTTCAATTTGTTTAAAGTTAGAAAACTAAATGTGTTTTTCCTACAAGAAACACACAGTTCAGTTGAAAATGAAGTAGATTGCAAAAAAGAATGGGACGGGGAGGTTATCCTCAGTCATAAAAGCAGCAGAAGCAGTGGAGTTGGTGTATTATTTTCTAGAGATTTTTTACCGATCTCTTATGTTACTGAGCAAATCATAAAGGGACGTTTGCTTAAAATTGATGCAGTGTTTGAAAGTGTAAAAATAACTTTCTTAAATGTGTACGCTCCAACTTTGGGTAGCGAAAGCGTCATCTTTTTAAACGCTTTAAACTCTGTTATAAGTAACTGTACTGGTGATGGTTATTTGGTAATAGGTGGTGATTTTAATTGTACTGTAAATCCAACTGTTGATAGAAACCATATGGAACCACATGGTGCCAGTAAGAAGTGCTTAATTCAATTAATTGAATCAAATGAATTATGTGACGTTTGGAGGTTTTTTCACCCTACTCAGCGACAATATACCTGGTCTCATGTTAAAGACAATTCTTTATCTTTAGCTAGACTTGATAGGTTTTATTGTTTTAAACATCAGTGTAATGTTTTTAAAAGCCGTTCAATACATCCTGTTGGCATTTCGGATCATTTTCTTGTTCAATGTTCCATTTTTATTAAGGATGTGAAATGCAGCAGTGCTTATTGGCATTTTAATGTGGCCCTGCTTGCTGACATTGTTTTTAAAGATACTTTTAAGGTTTTTTGGAATGGTTATGCAAGAACAAAATCTGAATATACTTCCTTACAACAGTGGTGCGATTTAGGGAAGAGTAAGATAAAACAGTTATGCTTACAGTATACTCTCAATGTCACAAGAGACATGACCAGGTCTATGAAGGATCTGGAGAGTGAAATAGTGAAGCTGCAAGAGTTGGCAGGCTTCACAGGAGAAAGAGAACATTTTGAAGCTCTCAAATCTAAAAAGTCAGCTCTATCTAACTTGTTGGGTTTTTCTGCTCAAGGTGCCCTAATCGTTCCCGTTTTAACAATGTTGCAAAAATGGATGCACCTTCCCATTTCTTCTTCGGCCTTGAATGTAAGAATGGACAGAAAAGACTCATGCACTCTCTACGATTCTAACACCAAACAGGTGTTGCTTGAGTCTGCTGAGATACGAGGATATGCGGTGACGTTTTACGAGAAACTTTTTCAAAAAGAATATTGTGAGAGAACAGATGTGGCACAGTCCTTCTTTGAGGGTTTACCTAAAAGTTTCCAACGAGGCTAACACAGAGCTAGATGCCGTGATTTCAGCAGCTGAATTGCACACTGCTTTACAGAGTTTGGAGAGTGGCAAGGCTCCAGGCATGGATGGACTCCCTGTGGACTTTTACAAGGCCTTCTGGCCTGTTATTGGCAACAATTTGCTGCTTGTTCTTAGGGACAGCTTGAGGAAAGGACATTTACCACTGAGTTGCAGGAGGGCGGTCCTCACCCTCCTTCCTAAGAAAGGAGACCTACAGGAGATTAAGAACTGGCGGCCAGTGGCCCTGCTTTGCTCTGACTACTGCTGTCAAAGGTTTTAGCCATGAGGTTGAAAAAAGTTATTGAGCAAGTAGTTTATGTCGATCAGACGTATTGCATACCTGACAGGCAGATAACTGACAACAATTTTTTAATTCGGGATGTTTTGGACCTCTCATTAGGCTGTGAACTTGGTCTGATTTCGATAGATCAAGAAAAGGCGTTCGACAGAGTTGAACATCAGTACTTGTGGGAACTGCAAGACACGTTTGGTTTCAGCTCTAGTTTTATCGCTATGATCAGGGTCATGTATAGTGACATTGAGAGTCTACTCAAGATCAACGGTGGTTTGAGTGCTCCTTTTAAGATTCAGAGGGGAATTAGGCAGGGATGTTCTCTATCAGGTATGTTGTATTCCCTAGCCATCGAGCCTTTCCTTCACAAATTAAGAATGACTCTCACAGGAATAACTATACCTGGTTGTGATTCAGTTTTTAAATTATCCGCCTATGCTGACGATGTGGTTGTGTTTGTCAAAAGTCAAAATTATATTAATATCCTTGTGAAATGTATTAACGATTTTGGTGTTATATCTTCTGCAAAAGTCAATTGGGAAAAAAGCGAAGCCATAGCTGTTGGGACTGAATTAATTAAAAATATCTCTTTACCAGGTGGGTTATCTTGGAGCAGGGGTGGTTTTACATATCTTGGTGTTTATCTCGGGGATGACTCTTTTTTGTGCAAAAATTGGGACAATGTTTTAGAAAAAGTGGAAGGACGCTTAAAGAACTGGAAATGGATTCTACCTCACATGTCCTTTAGGGGGCGTACTCTGGTGATAAACAACTTGGTGTCCTCTATGTTGTGGCATCGTTTGATGTGCACGGATCCACCGCCACAGCTGCTAGCCAGAATACAGGCAGTTCTGGTCAATTGTTTTTGGGACCGTTTGCATTGGATCCCTCAGAGCATACTGTCTTTACCGAAGGAGGAATGAGGACAGGGACTTATTCATATCCACAGCACATCCAAAGACTGCTTGTTGGGCCTGCTGATCTTGTTTGGAGGCCCTTAGCCCGGTCTATTTTAAGTCAAGGTGGAAAATGGCGGCTGGCGGAATCTTTGTTTCTGATGAATCTAAACTCTCAAAAACTTGGTAATCTTCCAAAGTTTTATCAGCGACTTTTTACTGTTTTGCAGATGTTCCACAAAAAAAGGATGAGTTCAAATTCCCTGTCGTGGTTGTTGAAAGAGCCAGTAGTACATGGAACATGTTTTAATGTTGAACTCATAGCAGGACTTTTTGTGCTGCAGCGCTTTCACTCGGCTGGAATCGTTACTCTTGGTCAGGTTGTTGATCTGTGTGGCCCTCATCTGAATAATGCTGAAGAACTGGCATCTCAGGTGGGAGTCAGGTCCATCAGGACTATAGAGCATATACTAAACATTTGGAAGTGCGAACTCACAGACTCTGAATTTTCTTGCTTAAATGAATACTGTAATGGTCTCTGTCAACCCAATAATAATGACCCTTTTCCTGAATTGTTTCTTGTTCCTGACCTAAAAAACTTTTCTGGTCAGTTTTTGGAGCTAAGTGAAACTCTTACAAGTAGACTAGATGATATGAGTGGAAAAAATATGTATAAACTGTTTGTCAAGATAATAAATAAGGATAAATTAAGTGGTAGGGCTGACACTCCTTGGAGAGCTCCTCTAGGGTTTGACAACGAGATCAGACCTGTGTGGAGAGCATTATACAAACCACCGTTGACAAAGAAATGTGGAGATCTCCAATGGAGAGTGCTGCATGGAATTGTAGCTGTAAATGCGTTTGTATCCGTCATTAATCCTAATGTAAGTGACGAATGTCCTTTTTGTTTACAAAGGGAAACAGTGTTTCATTGTTTTTTGGATTGTGCCAGACTTTACTCACTGTTTGTTACAGCAGATGTTCTTAGAATTTGGAGAAACATTTTCTAGAGAGATGTTTATTCTAGGATCTAAATACAGTCAGACCTCTAGATTCAAATGTCAGTTGTTCAATTTTATTTTAGGCCAAGCAAAAATGGCCATCTACATTAGCAGAACGAGTAAGATTCTTTCTTAGAATGCTGAAAGTAAGATTGAAATTTGATTTTACTTTTTATACGGCTACAAACAATGTTGAAGAATTCATGCTCATATGGTGTTATAAGGATGTTTTGTGCTCTGTTGTGGAGAATGTTTTATGTTTTGGAGTTGTTTTGGGGTGATTTTTTTTCTCCCCACAATAATATATATATATTTTTTTTTTGTTATGTAAAGAAATTAATTTTGTATAAATAAAGAGGTTTCAAATCTCTCTCTCTCTCTCTCTCTCTCTCTCTCTCTCTCTCTCTCTCTTTCTCTCTCTCTCTTTCTCTTTCTCTCGCTCTCGCTCTCGCTCTCGCTCTCGCTCTCGCTCTCGCTCTCTCTCTCTCTGTCTTGATCTCAGAGGCTTAAAGCATTTGGTGAAGAGTGTAGTGGATAAGCCGCTATACTTTCATGAACTACATCTCCCATAATTCCTCTGGAGAAGTTGTGAAATCCCAGTCGAGAGGGAGGCTGTGTGAAGGATTCGCCGAACAAGTATCTCTGAATCTTCTGACACACGACTGCAGGATAAACACTAAATGAACCCATGAGACCTTCTGCTCAAACCTCTTTCAGTCTTCCACTATTCATACATGTCTACAAAATATCATCAGACCTTTAACATCAGCAGAACATTTCTGAGACTAATAAGCTCTCCTGGCTAATCAAAAACATTTACTCAGAAACTTTAGTCAAAGTCAGTGAGTGCAGCTCGGACACGCCAGAGGAGATCTGGTCCTCCCGGCTGAGAGACAAGCGTGTCGTGTTCTTTAACGGTCCGTCTGACCTAAGAAGTAAGATGTCCTGTTTACAACGGTTGCTATAAGAATTCATCACGAGCGACTAAACGCTTCATTCTTAAAAGTATGCGAGGTTCACGGCATAAACTCATAAGCATTTTGTTGCTGTTAACTTTTGACATGTTCATGCATATACACCGGTCTGTTACTGCGGTTACTCTACGCCTCTAAACATGACACGGCACAAACAAAAAACGTGATTGGTTGCTTTACCTGTCAGTCATATGGCCTTTTGGGCGGGCCTTGGCCAAAGAAAGAGGCGATAAGTTCCAGACCTTCGGTATGAAGGTCTGGCTACGCGAGACTAAGATAATAAAAACATAACGCTTCATTATGTAAGGTCTTTATACACCCCTGAACATGTATATTATATTGCATTTCTGTCAATAAAAGAAATACACACAGGACCTTGAAAATGTACATTATGGCACATTATTTTAAATTCAATTGAATGGTCGTAGTTATTGCATGTCTTGTGTTTTATGTTTATGCATTATCATAACCTGCAACATTTTCATAAACATTTCTAGAAGAAACATGTGACTTACCCACTTGAGATGAATCACCTACAGAACAGAGAGAGAGAGAGAGAGAGAGACTTTAGATGTTGCTCACATCATCATTTCATCAGAAGAGTATGTACATGTTGACACTGCCTTTACTCTAATCACGGCCATTTTGAAATGAAGTTTCTACAGAACAACTTCCTCTCATTACTGTTTTGGTCAACAAAAAAACATTGTGGAAGAATACAAGAAATCACACATCAATAATCAGTCAGAGAAAACTTCACACGTGTTTCCATACAAGAGTCTGAAATGACTCAAGAGACACACATCTCCAGCTATTCCAGCTACTCCAGCTCCAGAGTTATTGAGGGTAGTGAACACACAGAATACAACCAGAGAACAAACCAAATCACAAAGATTTCTATTAATGTGTTGAACCTTTACAAATATCAATCAGTAGTGCCCTACTCAGGTCTTAAAGTGAGATGGCGATTGGTTTTCTCATCATAAAGCCGTTTGGATCACACTTGGCAAACAAATGTTAATAAAAACAACGCCATATTCTCCTTATCCGAGACGACACTTGGTGTTGGTTTAGAACGCACTCTTCATGACGCATCCGCAGACCGATTACTCATGCCATGATGTTGAATTTTCTTACACTTTATAAACGATCAGCCCCCCCACTCTTCAAAAAACTGCATCATTCACAACAATGGCATATTTTGATTCAAAATGCGAATTTCACCAAAAAGCGTCTTGTGTGAAGTCATGCACTTTCTACAGATCATATGCAAATTAAAAATGATGTGAGAAAACATCTGTAATATTAAGACTCAATGTGATAGGACGGTAAGTCTGAATGTTTGACTGCACTGAGAGTTTTACACCGTCATCATAAATGAGTGACATACAGTCTGTCTCGCTCGTGTTTCTTCACTTCTGAAAACATCCCGTCATAAACCTGCTGAGATTTGAATAAGAGAGATAATAAAATACTATAAAAAACATTTACTGATGAATCAAGCTCAGAGACCAACAGCTGTTTCACAAGAACACGCACGCGGGTGGAATGATGTTTGCTCTCTTTTCACATTTCCTAAAAACAGCCGCTGAATTCTGAGACTCTGACAATATGGGATTCCTTTTGTGCCAATAAAAATGAAAGCAAATTTAAAAAAAACGAACAAATAAATACAATAAGAAAGAAAAAAACACTTTGATTATGAAATCAATAAACTCAATTGCACAAAAATGTGACAATATTTTCGAATAAACTGCAATTTTCATAACAATTTTCTAAGTTTCGTTTTTGCAAATAATAGTTTTGAATTCGCTGCTAGATTTTTCATTTGCGCTTTCCGAGTTTTCGTTTACGCTTCTCAAGTTTTCGTTCGCCTTTCTGGCACAAATCTCACGTGTGGGCGGGATTTATGGCCACTTCACTCTCATTGGTTAGTAAGATTTGGATTGACAGCTCCCTGACCAGGAAGTCGATACTGAAGACAGTGCAGCGGATTAGAGAGAAATCTGCTTGCTGTTTTCTGTATTGTATTGTTTTAGTGTTTGTACTTAAATAACTTTCTTATTTTATTAGTATATTAGCAGGGTTGCCAACGTTCACGCACTTAAAGTGGGACACGTTTCCAGGCTCTGTCACGCCGTAACAACACGCCAACATCGAGTAAATACAGCTAGCCAGCCACATGCAACTGTACATGGGTTTAGAGGCCGTCAGACAGCAGTCTATAGTTTATAATTACAGTGATATCAGGACAATGAGATGCCCAGTGAGTTTTTAGGAGATATATAATAAAGTGTTATGCTTCCAGTTCATATTTATAATCGTGGTGGCATTTCATGTATTGTTTCTATCTTTAAATGTTTGTTTATATTGTAAGAAGTCTCTATTCTGCATTTCTTTAACCTGTTTTATGTAGGTGTGTGAATACACAATGTATTAGTTGTTTGCAAGTGGCAGACTAAATTAATAACACATTCTAAAGGCCTCTAATTGTGTCACCTTATGAAATTGTTTTGTTGTAGCGTTTTAAAAACATAAATGCCATTTGAATGCATTGGCACTGTTTTATGAGGTGTCAGTTCAGTGAATGTAAAGAAAGGGGTATAATACTGTACATTCACCATGAGTTTAAAGAGAAAGATACAGTCATTGATTTATAAGTGGTCTTAGTTATTTAAAAGGAGACTGTATGCCAGAGCGACATCTTCATCCTCCTCCTCAGCTGGACACAAGTCACCCTCAGGTTCATTTATGTAACCGACATAATAAAATCGCTAAAAGTTTTAATCTCTGTACAGTAACTATGCAGCAATGTTTTCATTTAGCACAACCCAATAATCTGTAACGTGTCTTTATTGGATGTTATATAATGCAAGTTGTTCGTTCCTTTTTAAGAAAATAATCTTAATAGTCCATAAAATAATACCTGACAAAAAATATAAAGCACACAATGAACGAGCTAAGTAAAGACGGAATTGCCACTGTCCAGGAATAAAACTTTTAGTGATTTTCTTTATTATCTGAATAACATTCATTTACTTGTGGAGGAGGACGATGATGAGAAAGAAGCTTGGATCCACACCGCGCATGACTTACCAACTTCAAATACCAATTACTAATATACCAACTAAATAACAAAGTAGTTTTAAGTACAAACAATAATGATAACAGCATGCAGATTGTTCTCTAAAATTCGTTGCACTGCACTGTCTTCAGTATCAACTTCCAGTCAATCAAAATCTTACTAACCAATGAGAGTAAAGTGGCCATAAATCCCGCCCACACGTGAGATTTGTGCCAGAAAGGCGAACGAAAACTTGAGAAGCGTAAACGAAAACTCGGAAAGCGCAAATGAAAAATCTAGCAGCGAATTCAAAACTATTATTTGCAAAAACGAAACTTAGAAAATTGTTATGAAAATTGCAGTTTATTCGAAAATATTTTCACATTTTTGTGCAATTGAGTTTATTGATTTCATAATCAAAGTGTTTTTTTCTTTCTCATTGTATTTTTTCGTTTGTTTTTTAAAGTTTGCTTTCATTTTTATTGGCACAAAAGGAATCCCATATGACAAGGTGTCTTCACCAATTCATTTGTATATTTATTGATTGTTTATTTTATTGTTATCTTTATTTTTCGGTTTCAGTTTTAGCTGTTGTTTGATTGATTTGTTTGTTTGGTCTAGTTTTGGACATTCTTCTTCTTCATGGTGGATATAAATGGAACTAAGTGGGTTTTTCGTGTTCACAAAACTCACATATGACTGTTACAAAAGTCCAACACATCAAGTCATTTCCGTTTCTACACACAGTTGTTCTACATTCAGTGTTTCAGTTAAACAGCAGATTGATTCCTTTCAAAGTGAATTATTGAGATTTTTTCATGTCAATGATGACATCATCAGAATATGAGCACCAATGGTGGAGTTTGTGTGATGCAGGACGGTCAAACAGCATTCACAGCTCTCTAATGACGGAAATGTTTCACATCACACACTGTATTAATAGTTTATCAGCTCAGCTGAGATCTTAAACACGCGTGTGAACACTTTCACAAATCATTTGTCATTCTGGGATGTGTAAACTCGTTTATTAAATAGAGCTGATTATGAAATCACACGTCTGTAACCTGAAACACTCATGATAAAAACACACTCACACCTCTATAGGCACGCACACGCACACGCACACACTATCATAGTAGGACACTTTTTTTCTTCTGTTGAACACAAAATGAGATATTTTGAAGAATGTAGGAAAGCAAACAGCTCAGGGGCACCTCTGACTACCATTTCAATTTTCCTACTACGGTGGTCAATGATGTCCCAGAAATGAACATTCTTCCAAATATCTTTACTTGTGTTCATCAGAACAAAGACACTATACAGGATTGGAACAATTTAGAGGGGGAGGGGGAGTAATTCATGACGGAATTTTCATTTGTGTGTGGAGTATTCCTTTAACACTTCATGTGTGTTGATCTGCGAGAGTTTAACCTCACACTTAAAACCTCTGATATTCATTCTGACACACACACACACACGCAGGGCATCCGTGTTTGGAAACAAGCTGTACATGCATGAACTCTACAGCTGTCGAGAGTCACGGGCTGCTGCTGCCGAGAGAAGAGACTGTTGCCTGGTAACCGTGACAGGCAGGATGAAGGGTATGATGGCACAGACACCATCACCACGGCAACAGTGGGTAGGAAAAGATACACCTTACAATGAAGAGACAGACAGACGGTGTCATCAGAAAAGGAAACATATCCAGCACATATGAAGAGACTCAGACAACGCCAATGTCTCTCTCTCTCTTACAGTTCAGACTGATGAGAGTCATGTGATCATTATAAGCTTGTGTTTTGTTTTTCACTTTTCTTCACCATCATTTATAAACACAGAGGGATGCAGATGAATCTTCAGTTTTTTTCTGTCTTGCTGATTAAATCTCTCTCTCTTTACACGTGTGTCTTTGTGTGTGTGTGATATTGACCCCGATGCCCTTTAATGTGTGACGGAACACAAGCTTTCCCGCTTTCCCTGATCCGTCTGCAGACTTTAATCCAGCCACTGGATGCCGAGAGCAATTCCCATAATCCCTTTAACACAAGACCACTCAACACATCTCCATCCCAACATGACCCCGCTCTGATATCTGAAATCTCATCTCTCGGGGATGTTTTCCTCCGTTTCCTTTCAGAGGACAGGCAGGTTGTTTACAGACTGTTTTATATTTTGGGTGTCAGAATGATGTTAAATATGAGCGTGCTCTCACAGATCAATGTCACGCCATCTGCTCTTCTCTCCTCGCAGATAACACAGGATTTCTATGTCATTCGCCGTCTGCTCATTTCATTAAATGCTCCGCTTTCTGTGAGAATGTGAGAAAATGCTTTTCAATTTCACATCAGAAAGCAATTTACGCTTGAGAAAATGGAAGCTGGTGACACGGCATCATGTCAGAATGTAATTATCGGTTGGGCCTGTCTGTCAAACCATCACCTCGGCAAAAAGCCATCAGATATAAACACCGTTTGTAAATACAGCTGGAAGTAAATCTTCATAAAGAATCTGTGTCGAAGGCAGAGAAATGTAGCTTCAGAATATTTGTGGGGGTCATGCTGGTTATATTTCTCACAATGCGAGTGTTCTTTAAACATGAACAATAGATTTCTGTTCTGAGAAAGGAAACTACACATTAATAGAAAGCTTTCCACACTATTTAATGTCTTAATGAGTGATATCATCACGCGTGACAGTCGGAGGAAAGCCGTACGGATGCTGTGTGAGCGTCTCGTTTGAGTGCCGTTATTAATGTGATGAAATACAGATCTAATCACTCGCTCTGCTGGATATAATACAGACGACCATGTGAAAGAGAGAGAGAGAGAGAGAGAGACCCCGAGCTCATAAAAGTCCACCCACAGTGATGCCAGCAGACATCACCTCGACACACACACACAGGCAGACAGATAATAATAACAATAATAGTGATGAGAGACTGACAGAAAAGAACAATATATTTGATCAATGTGTAAAACATGATTAACTGTACATGTGTAAATGAAGACAGACACATTAGTTTGAGATCTATGAGAGACTACCGTACTGTCTGAAATGATGCATTACCACCGAGCGGCAACCTTCCGGTCTCTCTCGTGAAACCAACACGGAAGTGATTTCAACTGCAATTCAGAATCTCACTGAGCCTTGTGTTAAAACGCTTACTTTATAGCAGATAAAACAGGTTTGCAGTCTGGTAGAAAAAAGGATTTTGGTGTCAATAGGGGCAATGACGCGCTGCCAAGATGGCGACGACCGGCTCCGCTCACTTTAGGCTTAAAAATGGCTCTTCACAAACCTCCAGGTGACGTCACTGACACCTTCAGCATCTGAATCATAAAAGGAGCTTTATTGCCAAGTATGTTTGCACATGCTAGGAATTTGTTTTGGTGACAGGAGCACCCGGTACGCAGAGACCATAACACAATAAATGTTTCTGATTGAGATGGGTTTCAATTCTCTCATCACACAGAATGTATGAGCTTGTTAATTGTTCAATGCAGTGTTTTGTTTTTCTTGTTTGATTAGGAAATATAACTGAAAAACTGCAGTGGAATTACGCAGAGTCGTTCAGGAAAAGTCCTTCGATTTCTCCATATACCACACAACACAAGTAACGGTACATATCAAAACAATAACCGTAGTGGAGTTTTTTTCCCCAAAATGGCGGCGCAGCTGCGACATGCAACATAAGGCGTGACGTCAGCTTCACATTCTCTATATGTGACAGAAACACGATATGTTGGAGAAACATTTGCACTTACATTTTATCTTCAAGCATTTGGCAGACGCTTTATCCACAGCGACTTACATTGCATCATACTACACCTTCGTTTCTGAGTATGTGCACTCCCTGGGATGGAACCCATGACCTTGGCATTGCTAGTGTCGTGCTCTGACCGCTGAACTACAGGAAAGCTTCAATAAACACAAGCGCCGAGCAGCCGACAGAAACTCATCTGTACAAAGACACGTGTAGCTCAACAGGCAGCGCAGGGAACACACGTGCACATGTACTGTAGAGTCTGCATGTACACACGGTGGATAAAAGCATGTCGATGATTTCTGTGATCACCACACATATTCCTTCATGAACCCTCTCTCACTACAGTTACAGCATAGCAACACCCCGGCAACCAGAACTGTGGCATACGTTTAACAAACACCTGTCTATAGAAAACAATCCCACAATGACACCTATCACATTAAAGAAGTGTCTACACATGTTGTTCTGAACGACTCCGTCTGTCTGTCCAGAGAAGACATCAGTCTGAGGTCGTCTGCCGATGTTGAGATCAGTTAGCCACCTTTAGAGTTGCTTTAGAGCATCTCTCTCTCTGTCTTATGAAAACTCTGCTCTGGTGTGACAGACAGGGTTCAGGAATATCGTGTGTCTTAGAAAAAACATTACTGGACAGAACAATGTCCCTGATGTATAATTGAAGATGTGTCAGTATCGAAGTCAAACCCACATTCAGAGATCTAGACTTGAGCGGGCCTAGAGTTCCTCGCGTCTGTGCGATATTTCTCATGTCATGGTCTTCTGGCATTTGTTGGCATCTCTCATTAGAGCCGCACCTGAGCGAGCGTGTTCAGTTAGCACCTCGGCACCCGGCGGCTCGGCTCAAACGCTCTTCTAATGGCACTGGTCTCGCTCCATTAAACCCAGCGTTCGCTCCAGTGAGCGCAAAACACCTCCACCTTTCTCAAGAATACAAACAGCCGGACGCACGGCCGTTCATTCTGATGCGCTTTTATGTGCCTCATTAGTTAAACACATATTTATGTTTCAGATCACCTCAGATGAAAGCTGTGTGAGAAGAGGAAACCAAGCCCACCACGGCTCTCGCTCACAGGTATAAACACAGTGAAGTGTTGGTGTTTGAGAGATCTCATGACTGTGTCACGTCTCATTGTGCTTCATGTGTGTAAATGCTTTCAACAGAGAGAGATGATTCACTGAGCGTGTGATGTCAACACCTGCTCTCACAATGCATGAATGATATTAAAGACAAACTCTTTCTCGCTATACAAACTGTGCTTTCCAGCCAGACTACTGCTTGAACAATAAAGACACTTTACTGCCCTCAACAATCCTATGGAGCGAAAATTGTGCCAAAACTTAACAAACAAATCCAGCGTTTTGCAAACAAACGCAACCTTTTGTTGAAAAAAGAAACTTAACTCTGAAACAAACAGAAAATGTTTTACAAATACATAATACATAATACGAGAGAAAATGCAAAGCTGTAAAGCATAAATGTACTGTGTTTAAGTCTCACCTTTTTATGATTTTCTCACAAATGCATGTGCAACTGCCTCTTACAAAACAGCAGGGGGTGCTATTGGGAATTTGACACCAGTTTCTACAGGAAGAAGCCATGAACATTACCTTTTGCGTGCCACCCTTGCTAGTGCCAGAAACTTGATTAATTTCATTCATCAAGTTTCATTCAGTTAGTCTCATGAAATTTATTGAAACTGTTAATAATAATCAGTTGCTGTTCTTAAAAATAAATAATGAATTATGCATTGGTTTAATGTACAAATAACGTACAACAAACTGGATGCATTTGCATTGTTGTCACCCCTTCCATCCCATCTCATTCTCTCTTTCTTTTTTCCCAACTGTTTACGTTCACAAAACACACTACTTTTAGATACTTTCTTATAAGGGAATTTTGACATAATTTTGTGTATTTATCATGGCCGGCTCTTGGCATGGGCAGGGGTGGGCTGAACCCACCTAAACGTCCGTCTTGCCCATCCAATGAGAATATTTCTTTTTTTTCTATTGGCTGAAAGCAACCTCACTCTTCACTTCACTGCTCTGGCTTTAGTTTGTAACAGAGAAGCATGCTACATGCTACAGATGGAGCAAAATAATGTGCAAAGGAATTTTAGACGCACTGCAAATATGTAAAATTAAGCATGTACAATTAATTGTGCAGTAAAATCAGATTCATTTATTAGTTTTTGCGTTCTTATTTTGGGCTGTTCACAAACAGCTAGATTTTAACCTATTGACTTTCAGTAATGACTGAAAGCTCCATCTTCAGAAATAAATCTGTCTCTCTCCATCTCAAACACCGCTATTCACGCTGCAGGTGGTAGCGAAACAATGTGCAAAATAGTTTAGTTTAGGCGCGATGGGCGCTCACGATACCACATAAAAAACAGCAGACACGATGTAAAGTTTATTGTGCAGTGTAATCAGATCAATTCATTCAACGAAATGAAACAGAAATCAGTGATCGTTCAGTGATGGGGAATGTTCTTAGCCTGCTTTCTTTTGTAGGCTTCTATTTACGTCCAGTTTACATAACCGTAAAACATCAAAAAAATCACTATATAATTTATACACAACTACTATATACAAGGCAATAATCAACAATAATTCTTTTTTGTTTTAAACTCGCAGTCTTCTGTAATGAATGCCTGTTTTTTATATTTATAACATCATAAATGATTTAAATCCTGCATTTATTGCAGTCATATACTGCAGTGTTTGTTGAATTCCAACAAAAGCAAACCTCAAGAGTGACTGAGAGCATGATAATAAACGAATAAAAAAAATATGGGTTATTTCATAAAACTTTTTTTAACGTGTACAAACATTAGTTTTGTGTTGCTTAAAACTAAATATGAACTTGTTTTTGGCGGTGTTTCTGTTTTCTGTTTTTCTGTTGTTTTGACCAGTTCATTTTCTCCAAATAAATAAAATAAAATTATATGAAATTTGGGAGAAATGTTGTCAAAAGTTCACAGGAATAAACAAAAATTATAATTTTACCAAAATACATTTTTATCAGAAAAAAAGGAAAATATAAAATGTATGTAATATTATGTCTAAACACTATGGCATTAAAGTAGAGAGTTTTCTAGGCTATAAAAGATGAAAAAGCAAATAAATCGTCATGGCAGTTGTTTCAGTCAGTCGTCTACATTGTTTGGTTACCATTAGCCTATTTAGGTTTAAAATTTCAAGCTAATTGGGCAATTTTTGCAATAAAATAAAGCAGCACAAAAAAACTGTGATATAAATGTAAGTCAAACAAACTACACTGTAAAAAGTGATTTTTTGATCTTGTAAATAATGGAAACATTATTCAAGTATGTTTTACAAACAAATACTATTTAGTCTTTTTACTTGAAAATGGCATGTTTAATTCAGTACATTACTTGCAGTTTCTTTGTCATTTATTGTTCTAAAATACATATGTAAATTTAAATACAATCTCCTAAGTAATATTTACTTAGTGTTCGCCATCTAATCAAATCACACCAAAAAATGAACAACTCAAGTAAAATGTAATCAATACAGCAATATAATTGATGCGTCTTTGGCTCCGAGTCCGAACTGGCGCGCACAGATCAAAGGAATCGAGACGGATCAATCACGGATAATGTGAATTTTACCACGGTAAGTTATTAATATGCTTATTAAGTAATTGAGGTATGTTTGAGTTATTAAGCTATCTGCAGTCCCAGTGGTTTGTGCCTAAGTTACCTTTTCTTTTTTTTATCGAGTTACGGATGCTAGCAGTGTTCATGTTAACAATGTTAACAGATTTTTGGATAACGTTAAAACATAATCTTAGTTTTGTTTTGTTAAACACATGAATAACAGAGTTAAATCATTAATAAATGAAGCTATTAATTTAGTTGACAGACTTGCACCACCATCCGTTATTAGCAAATGGCATCTCTGTTGAAAACAATAGTCTTAAGTTTTACATAACGTTAATCTTGTCAGACGATTATTGTAAAAATGAGTTTTAACATCCGTGCAAACTTTGCTCGAGGCTTTGCCGTCGTGTTCGAGCATTCTGTCCCAGAAAAGTTTGAGCTGCCGAAATGTAATAATCACAATCATATCACTTAGCACGCGTTCGTCGCTCGACTTGTCGACATGGCGCCTGTCTGTAAACGCGTAATGTACTGTCTTTATAAAGTATCTTCTTATTAAACTGTTTGTACACTTACAAAGTTCTCAATGCTTCGGTTTGCATGTAGGGACCCTAATTATGCTACCGTGGTAGTGTGAGGCTATTTTGAGCCTTGTTAGTGGTATTAACTAGCGATTTACTTTAACTTACTCTCTGCCCCATATACTAGCGTTATAAGCTAATCTGTTTTTAGAAATAAAACTCTTTTACATTCCATTTTCATGAAAACGCATCCCAGAGAACGATCTACTCGGTAACCATGTGTTAATTACCCCTAGGTTCATTTTTCACCGGAGTTGTCCTTTAAGACTAGTGGACAGTTTGTCTCAGAACAGGAAGCCATTGAGGAAAATTGAAAAATTGATACTGTACAGTATTTTAACCACTTTGCACTGATTTGTGTATTTCACAGGATATCAGCAGGAGATGATTAAGGATACCTTCTCCAGTCATGTCATGAAAATCATCGTACTGAGCAGATCTGTAGAAGAGGAAGATGCCAGTATGTCTGATGTCATCGAGGGGACTGAGGTGCTGCTGGGATGTAAAAATCTAGCAAATGCATGTCTTTCACTCATGGGCTGCATTTACTCCCTAAACTTAAGCTATCACCCAAAGCTGAGAAACACCTTCGAAGTGTTTCAGAAAATCTTTCTGGGACTAGATGCGTTAAAATTTTCGCCAAAGGTTACCTCTTTGCATAGAAAGATTCTAATGTAATCTGCTAGTTGGGCACTACTTGCACTTATTGTACTGTTTTATTTTATTTATTTTTTTGCAAAAAAGGTTGTTCAGAAAACAACTTCAACTACAGTACTGTTTAACATAACAATTCTTATGCATTTTAAGTAATGCTATTCTGCTGGAGACCATAGATGCAGAGTTTTATTATTATTTTATTTTATGTTTTTGTTCCCTTAGGTTTAATCTTAGTGAAATTAAAGTTAGCTAATGAAAGGCAGCTACTAGTTTGACATTATTTGCACTTTTACACTTTTGTATTTGATATCTCCAACTGAGGTTGTTGTAAAATGTTTATGTTTTATGTTTATAGAAAGGTTTTCAAGTAAAATGTATGTCAGTGTTATTTTATTGAACACCATTTAAATACATAAACAACATCAAGTCATTTTAAAATAATATTTAAAGTAAAGGTTACTAGGATTATTGTGTAAAAAAAAAACATTTATAAGCATTACTTAAGTAAAATATATAAACAAACATTCAATACAATTTACTGGGAAATTCCAAGTAAACTTTACATGAGATTTTCTAATTAAAGCTACAGTTCCTTGTGTTTCGTTTTTACTTGGGAATTCTATTGAAATTACTCACATTTTCTAAGTGAAAAAACTTTCCTAACTTTTTTTAAGTAAATCCTACTCCAAATTTGTTTCAGTGTATCTGCTGTTTGGGATAAAGTTGCATAACTGAGAAAATCTGCACGGTAACATTTGTGAGAAAATCAAGCTGAGAGAATCTCATAAAATGGTGAGACTTAAACACAGTAGCCTACATTTATGTGTTACACCTTTGCATTTTCTCTCGAATTTCATTATGTATTTGTAAAACGCTTTCTGTTTGTTTCAGAGTTTAGTTTCTTTTGCATACATGATTGCGTTTGTTTGCAAAACGCTGGATTTGTTTGTTAAATTTTGCTACAATTTTCGCTCCATACAATCCTGTCATCATGTCATTCCAAACCTGTATGTAGGGATGCACAGATTTGTCTAGCCGATACCGATTTTAACAAACAACTATCGTGCAATTCTGATACCGATATTGGTCAATTGCATAGTACTTTACAATACTAGTGTAACAGCGACCACGTTTACATGGACAACAATAATCCGATGTGAACAGGATTAAGTCGATACTCTGATGAAGAATGGAGCATGTAAACAGAGCTTTTTGATCAGTTTAATCCGTCTAAACTCATAATGGTGGTAAACACAAATGCAATTAAGACGGGTGTAGTACTCCAAGTTTAGTGGCATTATGGAAGTGCGGTGTAGACATGTACACACCTTAAATCGCACTATTACCGGCGTGTAGGAACTTTGGCGGCACTTACACAGCCGTTACACAGTTTACACACACGCACGGCACTGGACAGCTGTTTGGTTTTACAGCAAACAACATGGCTTCAAGCAAGAAAGCACAGTTTTGGTCCGAATGGGCAACAAGAAAGCTGTATGTGGTACCATGGCGAAGACGAACTGTTTGTTGATACATGAAATTATGGAGGGAACGTCGAACGGCATCGCTTAGGGACGTAATGACGTATGCCATTAATCCAACTATGTAGTGTAACATGTAAAACGGGAACATAAAAGGTATATTCTTAAGGTAACTCATGCAAACAACTTAATCCTAATATTAGTTTACTCAGAATAAGGCAAATCATTTGATTAGTGACATCCATGTAAACGTGGTCATTGAGTAATCCAGACAGGGAGGCAGCGGATCCACATGCAGTCAGATTTTATAATACACAAAAACACAAAGTACAAAACAATAAAAGAACAAAGGAACTAAATATAATCCAAAGAGCACTGAGTAACACTGGGAACAGGAAAAACATACAAAGACTCACACTAGACAAAGGAAACACTGGGGTTTGAAGACAGAAACTAACATGATGACAAGACACACCTGGAGCAACTAATTAAAGGGGTGATAGGACACGGCTAAAAGGAATATTATGGTTTGTTTTAGATGTAATGTAATGTAAACAGGATTTAAGGTTGATAAACGCTGTATTTTCCACACACCTTGCATGTTTGTATCTCCTCTTTGCTCCGCCTCTCTGAAACGAGCGGATTTCTAACAAAACTCATGGCTCTGAAAAAGAATGAGGCATTTATATAGCGCTTTATTGCTGTACACCAGTGCTTTACAATCATATGAGGGGGGTCTCTCCTCACCCACCACCAGTGTGCAGCATCCACAGTACAACGGCACCAGTGTGCTCACCACACACCAGCTATAAGTGGAGAGGAGGGAGATAGATAGAGCCAATTCAGAGGGTGGGGAATATTAGAAGGCCATGGAGGGGATCTGGCCAGGACACCGGGGTTACACCCCTACTCTTTAACAGAAGTGCCATGGGATTTAATGACCACAGGGACCTCGGTTTAACGTCTCATACGAAGGACGGCACTTTTTTACAGTCCAGTGTCCCCGTCAATACACTGGGGCATTAGGACCCACACAGACCACAGGGTGAGCGCACCCCACTGGCTATGGTGGAGCAGGCACTACTGTGGTAGTGTCGAGTGTAGATAGGGCTCCTGGGGAGCAGCAGTACAGCGGCAGTGCGTTGTGGAGGTTAGGGCTCCTGTGGGAGCGAATAAAGTAGAAGCTACAGCGTCCTCGGAGAAGAGGACTGGGCCCCTGTGCTGCGGTGATACTGGCTTCTGTAGAAGTTGAATTTGTTCCGGCAGAGTCCGGAAGGAAGCACAGGCCCCTGCGAGGGTGATCGCTGCGGCGATACTGGCTTCTGAGGGGGAAAGGGAGTCTGCTGTGGCAGAGTAAGGGAAGAAGCACGGGCCCCTGCGGGGCGGTCACTGCGGCAATACTGGCTTCCGGGGGGCTACCAAGGGGGTCTGCTGCGGCAGAGCTAGAGATGGCAGCATGGGCCCCTGCGGGGTGATAGCTACGGCGATACCGGCTTTGTAGAAGTGGTGTCTGCTGCGGCAGAGCACAAGTTGGAAGCATCACTGTTATCCTGACGACACCCAGATCTACATCTCGTTTCACCCAGACGATACCACTGTAGCAGCTCGCATTACAGTCTGCCTCGAGGACATCTCAGCTTGGATGAAAGGGCATCAGCTCCAGCTGAACCCTGCCAAGACAGAACTACTCGTGTTTCCGGCACAACCCAGGGTGCAACACGATCTCAACATCCATCTTGGCAATACCACAATCACCCATTCCAAAACAGCCAGGAACCTCGGAGTCATATTTGATGAACAGCTGTCCTTCAATGATCACATTGCAAAGACAACACGGTCATGCCGATATGGCTTATTCAACATTTCAAAGGTCAGACCCTATCTCACTGAGCAAGCGGCACAACTCCTTATCCAGGCCCTGGTAATCTCAAGGTTGGACTACTGCAATGCTCTCCTTGCTGGTCTTCCTGCAAAGGCTATCAAACCACTCCAGATGGTTCAGAACGCAGCAGCACGCCTCGTCTTCCAACAGCCTTTTCATCTCTCTCCACTGGCTACCGGTTGAAGCCCGTATCAGATTCAACTCACTAATGCTTGCCTACAGGACTATCACTGGATCTGCACCGGCTTACTTTCACACCCTCCTGCACCCCTACACCCCATCAAGATCCCTGCGTTCTGCAAACCAGCGGCGTCTTGTATTGCCTTCCCATAAGGGCAGTAAATAGCTCTACCGCTCGTTCTCATTCACAACTCCTTACTGGTGAAACATTCTTCCTAACTCTGTCCGGTCAACCACATCTCTCACAACATTCAAAATACTACTTAAAACCCATCTCTTCTGTGAATACTTGACAGACAAAAAAAAATAAACACTAACCCTTTCACTCCACAGGTAGTGGTCTAGCTTTTGTTGAAACCAGTAACTTTGTATTGGCCCCTAATGTATTATGGCTCCTGTATGACATATCGCTTATTGCTCCCTAAACTCTTTGTAAGTCGCTTTGGATAAAAGCGTCTGCTAAATGTCTAAATGTAATGTAAATGTAAGCATAGGCCCCTAAGGGGGCTGTCGCTGCGGCAATACTGGCTTCTGTAGAATTGGTGTCTGCTGCGGCAGAGCACGAGTTGGAAGCCCGAGCCCCTGTGGGGGCGGACGCTGCCGCGATACCATGTTGGGTGGTGTCTTCTGCAGCCGTAAAAAGACCTGGCCCTTGCGGGGTGGCTGTGGTGATGGAGATGCAAGCTCCTGCTGGAGCATTGTTGCCGCAGCAGGTTCCTGCTGGGGCATAAGTCCAGTTGATTTAGTGCTTACTTTGTACTCACGCTTAGGTCGGCTCCTTGGGCAAGGGCAAATGTGGAGGAAGGGCTAAGGAACGGTCTGTGTTGCTGGCGGAGGCGTGCTCGGGCTGCTGAGGTGGCTTGTGGCGGTGTGGGCCACCAGGCGCTGGTAAGGTTGTGGTGGTGGGCTCGGATGTGTGGAGAAGCGGTGGAGGGCTAGCAGCGGCGGAGTCTGGGGCGCGGCCCAGGCTTGCCGATAGCCTGCTACTGCAGCCTGACGACCGTAGGCCCTTTCTCGTGAGGGCAAAAGCAGGGGCTTCATCAGGACGTGGTTGTGATCAAATGTAGTCTCGTGTAGCTGGAACCTGATACTGAAAATCTGGGGACTTGTTCGCTTTCTGGCCTGGGACCGCCCAAGAGCCCATGTGACTGGCAGGTATGCGATGTTGTTTAGTTTCGCATGGCAAAGTTTGAGAGTGTAGTAAACTTCAGTGAACGCACAAGGTCTGTTTTTCAAAGGTTAAAGCGACCATTATGAGTTTACATCAATCATGATGAAGTATTGTGTAGGTGATACCTGTGCTTGCAGATGGATTATAGCCAGCGTGTGCATGATGCCCAGCTATGTGCGTGAGCAGAGAGACGCGGAGAGTAAGCATGTTACCATCACCCAAACGTTCTCAATAAAAATGCTGTTATATCTTCAATTGCTGTGCGCATCTTGTATAGTCGAACACAATAAATGATTCCAGAGTAAACATTTGCGGCTGGGGTCATGAGTCCAAGATCCAGTTTTATTCGGGTTGGAGATACAAACACGAGAAAAACTGAGTTCATTATTGATAAATAGTAAAGTATCTGTAATGAGGCATGGAATTTGGGTTTATTAGAGCGAATGCATGGAACGACAGAATGAATTGTTTCCCCCAATATGATTGTTTCACTTCGCAGAAGATGAGTGTACAGCCATTGACACGTTAATGTATTGGCATTGCATACCGTTATTGGGTCGAAATACGGCAATCTTGCGAGCCTGACTAGCATAGGCCTATATTTACAGATGCCGGCATCTGAACACTCGTGTCCCGTTAGCAGAGAGCTAGTGTTAGCAGCGAGCTAACGTGCCGTCAACACTTGCAACTGGTAACGAACAAGCTGACGAGATCCAATGTAAACAAGCGGGTATATGGAATCCCTTCCCGAATCTGGGGCGGAAGATGTAGGCTATGTGGAAATGTAGCTTTAACGGATCGAGCCTGCGGGCATGCTGCGTGGTTGCTGCGCTTTTAAACTCCGTAGGATCCCTTGAATACCTTACGTCCGCCCTGTGCTGATGAAATCCTTCTTAGAGTTTAGTTCTCATTTAGGAATAGTTTATCGAAAAGCAAAAACAAGCTGCTGTGTTTGCGAGTGCGTCTATGAGCAACAATGTTGTGAAACATCAGAGAGAATGGAGGTGAGGTGGCTTGACTACTTATAGGCTGCTAGGATCATTGCTGTGATTGTTTATCGAAAGCCAGCCGAGTTAATTATCTGCACGTGCTCCTATCGAAACTTGTTAATAAAACATTATTTATTACATTGTGACTGCTTTTAAGAAAACATAATAGAGCACAATAGAAGGCATCATAATGTTCGGTTTGAGGTTTATTAGGTGTGTTTAACTTCATGCGATATGAGGGTATACGGCTCAGTATGCTTTTAAACCAGCCCCGCGTACTTCAATTCAATTCAAGTTTATTTATATAGAGCTTTTCACAATGTGCATTGTTCCAAAACAGCTTTACAGGAGCAAATAAGAAAACACAGAGGTAGAACACAGCACAGTGCATGGTAAAAAAGTAGTAACAACCAGGGAAAGTAGTAATGGCACATTGGAACATTATTAACATCGACCACAAAACAAAACAAGACCAAACCAGACCTACACAGCCCCAACAAATAAAATCACCACAACCAACGAGCCCGACCCACCCCCCACAAACACCCGCCCAGCAACCCCCAATCAGGGCCACTGAATGCAGCTATAACTTCAAACTGCTGACATGTGATGTAGTTTAGCATTAAATACCAAGCATTGTAACTTCATTGTGATAAAGCCAATTGTTACACGAAGCGCTGCACTTTGTTCTGAATGCATGTTTTAAATGATGCACCTGTTTAAATTCCTCCCTGAAGTTCAGCTGTCATAGCAAAAAACATCTCATACGCACAGCACTATTAAGTGCAGGCGTGTGTCACCGTTCCATTATATAGAAATAAACCATTGTCAAATCATTTCATTTTATTTTATGTTTCATTTTGTCTTATAAGTGCGCAGTTGTGTATAATGAAATTGTTAATCTGGTTTTCATTTTCATTGTTTAATTAATTAATTTAAATTTGGCAGGATTTACCTTCCATAGTTTTGTGTTCATGAAAGTCAATGGGGTTTAGTGTTGTTTGATACAGGTTTGACATGAGAATGAGTAAATGATGACAGAATTCTTTTATATTTTTGGGGTAAACTGTCAATTTAACAGCAAATTAGTTATTATTCTGTGATGATGACTAAACACAAACATCTGTTATGTTAAATAACTAGGAAAAACAAACCTTCATTTTTAAAATGCCTCTTGTTTCTTAAATAGCAACATTTCTGCAGACTGCGTGTGTGTGCCTGTGTGCGTGAACCTTTGACCTCATCTGTATAAATGAGATGCGTTACACGTGGAGATTTTAAACGACAGTTTTTGTTGTGTCATGATGTTCAGGTGTTTTTTTTTGTCAAATCAATTAAATTTAGATGTACAGTATTTATATAGGGCTTTTCAAAATGTACATTGTGCAAAGCAGCTTGACATACATCATAATATTATGATTTATTATTAATAACAATAATTATTGTAGTATTTGAGGGAAAAAAATAAAAACAGTACCATATTTACATTTAATATGTACATTTGGCAGAAGCTTTTATCCAAAGTGACTTACAAGTAGGGTGAGCATATAAACATTTTGTCAACACCCTTAACAGTAGCGTTAGTTCACAAGTAGGGTTGGGAATCAAAAATCAATTCCAATTTGGAATCGGAATCGAAAAGTCTAGGAATCGGATCAGAAACAAAAGGTATAGGAATCGGATATTTGAGATTAAAATGAATTCCTAATTCCTCTTATCAATTCCTGTGTGCATACTTTCAGAGAAGTACACGCGTTGCGTGAACTGCTGATATCTCAATAGAAGCCATTTTGAAAATTAACAATATTTTTACTATAGAAAGCATAGTTCAACTAAAGTATTTGCACAGGAACCACAAATTAAACATAGTTTCATAATAGTTACTACAGTTTAACCATGATGTAGTTCAACTATGGTAATACAAATTGTAATAAATCAGAAAAAACATGGTTCTATATGTATAAATACACAAAACGGTGCTCATAAATATAAATATATATATATAACAAGTCAATAATCAGGCTAAAAGACATACAGGTTGATATCTAAATGTTTTACTTCAACTGTGGAATCGAAACTGAGAATCGATATGAATCGAAATCGAAACTGAGAATCGATATGAATCGAAATCGATAAGCAGAATCGTAAATGGAATCAGAATCGATAAATTCAAACGATTCCCAACCCTATTCACAAGGCCATGCTACTAGAGGATTAAAGCTGGAGTAAGCGAAGGAGAGAATAGACAGACAGACAGTTGTGGAACAGGTAAGTTTTGATATATTATCTATTAGCAGCTAAGATACATGGTATTCTTTTCTCCATGCAATGTCCATCGTGTCACGACCCCTGTGCCCTCTTTAGGCCTCTCTTTGTCAGCGTTTGGCCTGTGTGGCTTGATCCGATAATTAAGGTCAGCTGGGACAGAGGGGTTTTCCCCTCCCTTAAGGGGGAATGGTTTGGTTCTTATTTTAAGGTTATCACACATTCTTTGTTTGCCCCCTTTTGTTTTGTTTCTTTTCCTGATGTACCGATACATGCATTGGCATTTATTCAACATTTATTTATTTTTCCCTAGACAAAAACTATATCGTTATGTTTAACAAACCATTCTTTGATTAAAACTTACTTTGTCGTCCGTCTTCCTTTTTATGTTACGGGCTTAAACACGAGCTAGGCCGCAAAATTAATTGGGGGCTCGTCCAGGATAAAAACCCTCTTATTCCCAAACCTGTGTCCAAGTTGAACTTAATTATCTGATTAAGCCACAGAGGCCAAACGCTGACAAAGAGAGGCCTAAAGAGGGCACAGGGGTCATGACAACTGAAATAAATGCTATGTTGGATTGTCAGAAACTGTCAACAATTGAATTGAAGTATAATATATCATTTAGGTACATTATTATTTTAAATATTATTATGGGGACTGGAAACCTAAAATGACAATATACCGGAACAATTTTGCAGAGAAAGAATATATATATTTGTTAAGGTGTGTTAGCGCACATGTCAGTTGTTTATATTTACGGATGAAGTAAAGAGTCAGTCAGTGGTTTGTTAAAACTCTTTTATCATTTGAATGCTTGATTCTGATTGGCCAGTCGCGACATTCCAAGGGTTGTTCTTTTCAAATATCAACCGCTCAAAACTAACAACACCCTGTAACCCGGATACTGCAAATCATTTTGAGAGGGGCAGTTTAATATTACACAAAAATAATTCTAAATATGTCTTTTAATAACATATATGACATTATATTAACAAATGATTAAACAAATTTGGCTGTTCGAAAAGTTTGAACGTTGTTTCTTGCTTTAAAACGGAAACTAAACGGCTTTTCCTCGCGGAAGGTCTGCATTCGGTAAAATGAGCTTATCAAATATCTCAAATTCACATTTCAAGTAGCCGTGTAATAAGCGGGATAATGTACAAGCAGCCGGTTGTTATTGCCAAATAAACCCCTTCAGTGTGACACAAGACCCTCCGCTTCACGTCCTGATCCCACTGTCGGGGATTATTTCTGCCATAACAACCGGCTCCCTGTACATTATCCCTTACTTCATCTGTAGTGCAGTTTTTTACAGCAAACCTCACATGAGTGTTGGACACATCAGCAGATTGTGATTTCAGAATAAATCGCAGTTCACTTTATTTACTATTAATAAACAGAATAATCCTCTCGCCGGCGTTCTGCTGTTATCTAATGAGCGTCTCTATCTCTTCTGATGTTAATGTATTATTTCATAACAGCTTCTCCGTGAGATTAAACTGTCGGTGAAAGACTCATTCAGTTTGTGTTCCCGTTCATGGTTCATTTTGTCAGATAAGATATTAAATCAATGTCTTATTATTTCTTTGTTGCATAAAAGATTCTGTAAAATATGATGATGACATTATATATTTTGGTGTTAAGAGACATTTGCTTGTGTTTAGTGAGCTCGGTGGCGTGGACTGATACATCCGCATCATTGTGTGTCATTTAAAGAACATAAACAAACATGTTTTAAATATCTCTAAACTAAAGCGGCTTCTATTACTGAGAGTGGAGTGCTGCTGCATCAATACAGACTCCATTAAAAGAGAAATCCATATAAAAACATTAGTGGAAAAAGAGCAGAAGTGGCAGAAACTGAGTCATACAAACCGATTCAAGATGACACAGAAAGGTTTCAAACCAATGAAACTGTAAGGATTAGTGGAACGACTTCATAAAGACAACTGAATGTTTCTTAAAGTCACATGATCAATTCTACAGAGAAACCCATCCAACAGCAGGTCATTCTACACCAAATGAGCCCCAAAGTATATTGTTGCTGTATTCCTTAGAGGCCGAAAGCTCCAATGAGTCAGAGAAAAACCCCCGAGGTGAAGAAAAACCTTAAAAACATCTCCTGAAAATAAAAGAAATCAGAAATGCAGAGTATTCAGTCATGGACTGAGGGCTAAACTTTATATGACTTACACAACCAGCATTCACTTTTATTTCTACACAATATAATGACCCACTGAACAGATTATGCTTTTACACTAGGGCTGGGCCGATATCATGCCGAATCGCCATAAAAATGTATGTCCATAAGATGACAAGCTCTAGACATTTTAACTCAATATGGATAAATCTTACAGCCAATCAGACAGCAGAAAATAAACGAGACAACTGCTAGTCAGCGTGCAGCTTTTCCCATGCGCGTCAAACTTCAAAATCCATTTACTGCACTTGGCTAAGAAAACTCAACACGCGGAGGAAACGGCAACGAAAGTGAAATTACGAGTTCTCTCGAAACTCATTGCAAAGGCAAGCACAAATGTTTTTTCTTAGGACGTTAAGGACAATTAACACGATTCAAATGTTTAACCCATTAAACGCACCCGCCCCAGACATAAGTAGATCACCTTAAATTTCTCACAGTTGACTGGTGACAAATATGATCCTGGGAACAACTTACTGCGTGATATAACATACAGAATACTGTCAGAAAGAACCTCACATTTAAGATATCTGTGCAAAAATGACCCTGAATGAGCTTTTGTCTCATATTTATTTAGTTACGCAATCACACAAGCGCAATATCAAAGTAGTGCTGTTTTTGTCCAGAAACCACAAGTGCACATGTCATGTAGATTTTATACAATAGTTAATTAAACAAGAAATTAATTTTACATTCACATTTAGTCATTCAGCAGACAAAGTGAATTACAAATGAGGTAAACGCTCATGTAGCTGATGTAGCTGACGCTCATTAACACTCACTCACCGGCCTCGACTCACGGTCTCGCCCCGCCTACTCCACTACATACCCCCATCGCCCCACACAGGCCGGGGGGTACCCCCCGGCTCTAGGGAAACGGAAGTGCACAGTGTGGCCACTGCCAAAGCTTCGGTGCGACGGCGACCTTTGCTGCCGCGCCCCTGGGTCGAGGTGGGGTGGCTTTCGTCCGAGCGGGAGCGGGGGAGTTGCCGCCGTCCGCCAGAGGCCGGAGCCTGCGTCCGTCCACCCAAGGGGGAGGAGCAGGGGGCGGAAGCGCCGAGGACGGCCACCGCCTGCCAGAGGCCGGAGCCTGCGTCCGTCCGCCCAAGGGGGAGGAGCAGGGGACGGGGAACTCGCCGCCGACTTCCCACAAAAGGAGGAGCCACCGCCAGCCGCCAGGGGGCGGACGGTCGAGCCGTCCACCGAGCGCCCAGGGCCACCGCAAGGCACCGCGAAGGAGAGAACCCCGGCTGGTTGAGGACCGAGCAGCAGCATGTCGAGGAACCGGACTATATTTTTTTTTTCCTGTCTCCCCTCTCTTACCGGTCACTCCGAGGGCTCCCGTCTCCGTTGTCTCGTCTCGTCGCTACATACCCCCAGGGGAACGGTACTCCGAGACCTTCCGGGGGTACCCCCCGGCCTGTGTTGGGCGATGGGGGTATGTAGTGGAGTAGGCGGGGCGAGACCGTGGTTCGAGACCGGTGAGTAATTGTTAAAGAGCGCCAGCTGTGCGCACAACCGATCTCGAATCACGTAGGAGATCGGGAGCACATAAGAGAACGAGCGACCGGACCGTCACTGAGAGAGGACCGGGCCCGGACACATGTTAAGTTGTTTTATGTTTTATGTTTCTGTTGCCGGCAGTCGTCCGTGAGGGGCTGCCGGCTGTTTACTTCCGTGTTATTCTTTGATTAAATGTTTAAATGTCTGCCGGTTCCCGTCTCCTTCCTTCCTTTTAATGAACCTTGCTACACTTAGTGTGCCATAAACAACCTGAGCACAGCCAAATTACTAATACTAAAAGTACCGGATAGTAAGAAAAACATGTACATATAAGACTTTCAAATCCAGTAGCAGGAAGGCTAACGTTAATCTCCATTCGTTTTGCAACCCGTTGCCTCTTGCAGCTTGCGCCACCCAGTGTAAGTCCGTCAGATATTGATTCGTGTTCGGTCTGGTGTCCGATCACTCTCTCTCTTTTCCTCTTTGTTTTATTTGCTGGCTCTGCCATGGTGATAGTTTGGAGACTTGCGTTGAACTAGATCGCTTCGTCTAAATGTTAGCTGTTGACTAACTTCCCCAAGGCTACAAGTAAAATTTAAATAGTTAAAAACTATAGACAACTGTTTTACCTTTTATATATGACGTTATAAAGACTATAAACAAACAACCAAATACATCATACAAAGTTTTTGTGAGATAGAAACAAGCTCGCATTACAGCAGGGAATGGTAACATAATAAATAACGCCAGCGCTTTGAGCCTTCTTGATCAACCAGTGTTACGCCACGTCTCATCGTGACTCAACAAAGACAATAAACCCAAAATAAATACTAAATAAAAGACATTATAAACACCACATTTGTTGCCTCTAGTTAGAACATTATTACTGATTATTAGGACTTATGTTGTCTTATTTCACGTTGTGCGAGTGTCTGCATTTGCAGATCACAAACACACAACAAACTCAACTCGCGTTAGTCCGTAACAAAGTCTTTTACAATGAAAATATACTTACAGGCTGTGAATCTGAAAATAAGTTTTAATGGTTGGAATGGCCCCACTTTTTAACTCAAGCTTTCGTGCATAGCCGGTCTCAATCTCTCTCCTACGTTTGTGAAAGCAATTGTCGGAGAAATGCGCTGCAAAAACTTTCGGATTGTACTTTTCTGGAACAGTGTTGTAAATAAAATGTAACCATTAGTTTTTAGTCGTCTCATCTTTTGGCAGAGCAAACAAAGAGTCTTTCTTTTCGCAACGAAACACGGCGTCTCTGCGACATGGCTGCGGCAGCGACGATACAATGAGATTTACAAGTAAGCACACCTCACTTGCGTCAATTCACATTCGCCGGGTGTGCGCAACACGTATTCGCGCCATATGAACCCTTTAAGAGTTGTCCTATCACTAAAATAATTTTAGAGAGATTATTTTAAGGTCGAAAAACAGCTCGCTGTTGCTTTAAATTGATTAAACCAGAATGAGTTTTTATTGTGTAGCAAAATGAAGGGGAAAATGTGATTATTGACTGAGAAACGAAGGAAAACATGGCTTGTAAACCTAAATCTGTGGTCAGAAGGAGACGAGCCAGATGACTTTCTAAAATGCTTAACGAGGTTTAACGTACCTAAACAAACAACCAGGGAAGCCCACAAAAAAAGTAATAAATCCCACATTACGCGTTTCTTCAACACAGAAGTCCATTAAAAGGAAACAGCTTAACATAGTTTTTTTCGGATCGACAAACCAACATTCACCTGTCCGTATCTCCGGTCCGGAAAAACTTACAGAAACGAGCCAGGACTCGTTGGAAAGGTCTCCGCCGCGGCTTTCGAACGGCGCTGACCGCGAGTCGATGCAATCTCTAGGTCGGGAGCTAGAGCTCCCGGTAAAAAATTTAAGCTCCGGGAAAGGGTGGCCCAGCGTCCGGAAGACCAGGCTGCGGTCAGTCGCCTTCCGCTGAATGTATCTCCGGCTCCCGGGGTCGCGGCGAGTCAATGCGGGTCAGTATAGCATGGGTTTCGCAAAAAAATATTCTCAAGAGTGGTTCAGTACCAGCTGTTCAAGATCAAGCTTCATCTCTGGAAGAAGTATTACACATCGTTTGAAAATCGCCTTTATTAAATGTTTTTTATGTGTTTAGCAAGTTAGCGGCTGTTGTTTACATGTTCGTGGCTAATCCTGAGATTTACATTGGTCCAAAGACAGGTGTTGCATCATAACGTTAGTGGTAAAACGCATCACACTCATCGGTTCAGAAGACTTGTGACCGACATAATTTCTGTAAAGCTTATTCATTACAACGAAAGGAAGTTATAGCAGAGTCTTTCTCTGTGAGTTCAGTGTTTCTCGTATGTAATAAGTGCAACAATACTTAAAGCGGATAGAACCAGAGTGCGCATTTGTAAGACAACGAGGTTACGCAGAAATTGCTACTCACAACGTAATAACACCTGGTTGCTGATCTTTACATACCTGTCTGTCATATTCAAGTACTCTGAATGCATGTTTTTGCCTATATCCGAGTTTATGTCTGTTAGTAATATGCATGCACATGATTAATCATCAATGGCCAACATTTCATACAGCAAATGTTCAAAATGTTTTTGTCTTTTCCATTTAATTCGTATTTATGAACAAGGCATTAAGGTGATTTTTATTGCAGTTAGTGTATGGATTTTGTTGGAAAGGTCTTTACAGACGTAATTGTGCTTTCCGCTATATTGCTTGTCTTGATGTCATCCAAAGCACATGTGTAAGCGCTCTACCTCCTATTTTGTATTCGGGGAAGGGAGCAGAATTTGCATTTAAAGAGAGACACACAAAAACGGCGCGTTTTCCATTGCAGCCACAAATGGTCATGTTCAACATCTTGTAATGAAAAATATGTGGTGTATTTTGAGCTGAAACTTGAAAGACACATTCTGGTGATACCACTGACTAGTTTTACATTGCAGAAAACACCTGGGATTGCGGCCCTTTAATTAATCGCAACGTAATGTAATTAACTAGATTAAAAAATATATATTTCTTCATAGTCCTAGTCTTGAAATGAAACCAGCACTGTCCTTCTCTGATTACAGAAGTGATGAAATTAATTATTGTTAAAGTAAACGTCATATTGTATACGTTATTGGGTTGCAACATTTGGTCTTAAGGCAGAATGGTACATTCAAAGATTGAAGCATGTATGTAACATGCTTGCATTATTGAAAAAAAGTTTTTGATAGATTTATTGGGGTTCACTTAATGCATTGAATCTCACTAATCGAGGAAAACATTGCAGCGTAAAACAGTATGCAACTCTTATTTTCAAAGAGAAATGAGCCAATTGCGTTCAAGTGTGAGCAGTGACGGAGCATTTTTATTCGTTGAATGTAGTGACTGAATACGCCTTTTACTGAACGAACGATTCAATTGAAATGTACATGTCATTCATGGTCTTGATCTAATATCCGTATTGCTCTGTAAAGCTGCTTTAAAACAATGTGCATCAGAAAAGAATGCTTTACAAATAAAGTTTAATGAATTTCAATATAAGAGGTTTTATTCACCAGCCTAACTTGCTATAGAGAAAACAGAAAAGTTAAACAAATGAGTGGATTTACTGTGGATGCTGTGAATTTAACACTAATGAGTCATCTTAAGAACTTAAGAAAGTCACGTTTGCTTTCTGTGTATCTTGCTCTCTTGTAACTAAATAATAGCTCACAACGAAAATTATTTTATTATTTAAACAATACAGTTAATAAGGCAGAAATAAGGGCAGATGTACGGGAGAGAGCAGATATAAGGGCAGATGTACGGGAGAGAGCAGATATAAGGGCAGATGTATAGAAGAGAGCAGATATAAGGGCAGATGTACGGGAGAGAGCAGATATAAGGGCAGATGTACGGGAGAGAGCAGATATAAGGGCAGATGTACGGGAGAGCAGATATAAGGGCCAGATGTACGGGAGAGAGCAGATATAAGGCCAGATATCAGAGAGAGCAGATATAAGGGCAGACATACGGGAGAGAGCAGATATAAGGGCAGATGTACAGGAGAGAGCAGATATAAGGGCAGATGTACGGGAGAGAGCAGATATAAGGGCAGATGTACGGGAGAGAGCAGATATAAAGAGCCGATAAAAGGGCAGATGTATAGGAGAGAGCAGATATAAGGGCAGATGTACGGGAGAGAGCAGATATAAGAGAGCCGATATAAGGGCAGATGTATAGGAGAGAGCCGATATAAGGGCAGATGTATAGGAGAGAGCAGATATAAGGGCAGATGTACGGGAGAGAGCAGATATAAGGGGCAGAAGGAGAGAGCAGATATAAGGGCAGATGTACGGGAGAGAGCAGATATAAGGGCAGATGTACGGGAGAGAGCAGATATAAGGGCAGATGTACAGCACAGGGCATGTACGGGGAGAGAGCAGATATAAGGGGGCAGATGTATAGAGAGCAGATATAAGGGCAGATGTATAGGAGAGAGCAGATATAAGGGCAGATGTATAGGAGAGAGCAGATATAAGGGCAGATGTATAGGAGAGAGCAGATATAAGGGCAGATAGAGAGCAGATATAAGGGCAGATGTACGGGAGAGAGCAGATATAAGAGAGCCGATATAAGGGCAGATGTATAGGAGAGAGCCGATATAAGGGCAGATGTATAGGAGAGAGCAGATATAGGGGAAGATGTACGGTAGGTGAACAGTAGCTGATATAATAGCAGATATGCAGATGTTAAACTAACTTTATTAACCATTTAAATAATTGCCAAACAATAAGAATGACAACAGAGCAGAATAATCAAACTCTGTGCATTCTGGACATCAACACTCCAGCATTTAAACACATACAACACACAACATCATGTCAAACACTTCACAAGCCAATCAAGACTGAGAACAGGAGAGCGTTACCTGTGGACGAGAGGTCAGCAGTCACGGGCCAGTCTTCAGGGCACAGCAGCAGAAATAAACCAACACAATAAGATGAGGGGGGTGTAGGGTACATGAGACAGAATCTGGGGGGGTGTGTGGTTGTTGCTGCTGAGAGAGAGGCAGTTTTTTCCTTTACTTATATAAAGATGGAAAAGGGAATGACTCGTACCTTGGCTGTTTAACGTCAGGTGCGCCAGACCTTGAAGGAAAGAACAGAAAAAATAAAGAAAGAAATGAAAACAGAAGGTCAGAAACGGTAGAAGCAGAATAGAAGCTTTTGTCACAAGGTTGGACTGCAGTTTGTGACAGACATCCGGCACACGTCTGGATGTCAAAGATCAACTCAAAATAAACCAAACGAAAGAAAGAAAGACAGAGAAAATCAAAGTATAACACACTTCTTGAGTGGGGTGCGGGGTTAGAAAAAAAGCATTTCATTCAGTGCAACTCCCGCAGGCTATTGCTCGCTTAAATGCTTTTTTCCTCAGGTCTTATGAAACACACACACACACACACACACACACAGAACTGTTTGGCAGCATTTAAGAGCTTCTATTAGGGAGCATGGGCCTGCTCTTATCTACAGAAGTGAACACAGCAAACACAGCCAGAAAAACACACAATAATCCCCCCAGCAAACATTTGAAACACAACATAAGTGCACACTAGTCAGTAAGTGTCCACTAACAAGTCAACAGAAGAATTTCAGTCATGAACGTTTCACATGAAAACACTGTGATGCTAGTTTATTTCCAGTCAGCAATGAAACTTCTCATCATCACTTTAATGACAAGCATGAAACCAATATCTACTTGATCAATAATAACTGTTTAATAATAATAATAAAATGTTTTCTCCTGTTTTTGACACTGATGATTGTGAATTACATTTGATTGTGTTGTTTTTATGCAGTCGGTCAATCACAACAGACGTGACACTGAGTATCATAATTCTTCAAGTAAATGACATCAAAAAAAATCTGCAGAACAAGCCACCGATAACAAGACCAAAACACATTCTTGATAGGTGAGATTCAAGACCCCCGTCAAACTGCACATAACAAACAGAATCAAGTGCAGACAAAAGTGTCATTCACTCTCATCTGAAGATTCCGAACACTTGATGAGAAACAGACGATCAGATTCATGAAATAATCACACATTCATCCATGCATACAGTATAACGAAAGAAGTTATTTATAAAATTAAATGTAAAATAAAATGTAATAAAATATATTAAAATAAAAATGTGACCTTTGGAAGTAAATGGTACTTCCGCTTGTACGTGTAGGCACAAGCGAGAGCTAATAAACGCACCCAATGCCTTAAAAGCTCATATTCGGACACACTTTTGGTTTCATGAAGATAAGGGAGCGCATGGATTCGGCACTGCACGTGATGGCACATTTCTCTATTGCTGGAGACCATGAGCAAGCAGCCCACCTCAAACCATCCTATGAAACACAAGCGACTCTTCACCCTGTGTTCTATTCTGAAGCCATCATCCCTACGCCCTCGGAAGGGTAGAGCTCCTGATGTGATAACTAGAGGAAAAACGCAGCTGTACCTGTCTCTTAATGTGGACAAATTCACTTGGTAAAAGGAGCAATAAAACAACAGCATTTTCTCTGGATAGACGTGCATGACGAGAGAACGGTCGGCCCGTAAGTGATGATGTAGTGTTCAGTGCTCATGTGTTCTGCGGCAGAAGCACATTCATGACCAGACCCATTTCCGCTCTGTGTTTTGTCTGTTGTTGTCTTTCAAGTCATGGTGGACCATATATAAACTTTTGTATGAGCAAGTGATGCTGAGTTTGAAACTTGACTAATTCTAAACTTTTAAAAAATGTGGATAAATGGTAAAAAAAATATTTGACCTTTTGTTTCTGTTGCAGATATGTTCTATCCCGTTTTGTTGTTTTCATCATGTCAAGAGTGTAATATTAATACAAAAAAAATCAGTTTTGGCCCCAAATTATCAATTCAGTGCATCATTGTTATTTTTCTTATAAAAGCTGCCAAATAATGGTTGTAAGAGAAAGTGGTTGAAGTATTTGTATGATGAATTAAAAAATGTCAGACGAGATACATGGAACGGCGACTCAATCGTGAGGCAGGTGAAGATTCACAGTTCTACATGTTAGTAGTGTAGAGTTCTCAACCTGCTGAAAGTCTTTAAAGGGACACTGCACCCAAAAATGAAAATTCTGTCATGAATTACACTTTACATTTCTTTGTTCTGTTAAACACAAAGAAAGATATTTGGAAGAAAGACAGCAACTGTTTGCTGTCCTAAATTCCTTAACATATCTTATTTGTGTTAAACGGAACAAAAGAATCTACAATAATGTCCCTACTATGGTAGTCAATGATGTCCTTGACATGTCAGTTGCTTGCATGTTTTCTTCAGAATAAAGAAATGTATAGAGGTTTGGAACAACTTGAGGGGCAGTGAATGATGACAGAATTTTCATTTTTGGGTGAAGTGTCCCTTTAAAGAGGAGCACACGTGTGATGTCTCTCCAGTTCTTCTCAAATGAGATTCAGCTGTGACACTCGGGCTAAAGTCACAGATATTTATTTGTTGTATTTTTGTGTCATACAGTTGAGGTTTGGAATGAAATCAGTAAATAAGGACAATGAGAGATGTTTCCTTTATGACTGAATTAATTCCTTTGTCTATACCAGTTCCTTCATTGAGTAATACTGATGAAGAAAGAATCATTAGAATCCTTGGACATTCATTCCTACAAAACAAGAATTATTTTCATCAGATTGAAAGCGATCGTGAATAAGTAACAGGTTTGGATTGGAACACTACACGCGCACACACACACGTTTGCACAGCTATCTTTATGAGGACATACATTGACACAATGCAATCTCTAGCCCCTGACCATCAGAACTGAGTCCCTGACCCTAAACCTGATTATAACCTAAACCCTGAAACCAGGTCTTGACCCTCAAACAGCCCTTTAAAGGGGTCTCAGAAAGTGAGCACCGGACTAAATGTCCTCACTTTACTCTCTTAGTCCTCATTCTGCTGGTCTAAAACTCAAACTGGTCCTCATAAAGATACATGTACAAGTACACACACACACAAGATGTGATGATGTGTGTTAGCGGAGCTTCGTGACTCTTCTCACGCGTGTTTCTAACTGTGTGTGTTTTTGACATTCAGCCGGCTGGCAAACTGAAGGAACGGCGGTACTCGTTACAGATCTGCCGTCTGATTGGCCATATGGGAGTGCGCGGGCAGCCAACGGCGTCACGGGAAACTTTCACACGTCTCGCAGTATCTCAGCACGTCTCAGTCCGCGGCCAAATCTCAAGCCTGTGTGCTTCTCAATAAAAATAGAGATTACAAATCCTCTGCTAATATTAACTCGCTCACCATCCCCACACCTTCATCTGTTCAGAATGAATGATGAAGACACAGAGGGCATCTGATTGGCTGAGGCTGTTTGAGTGACAGATGGAGAAAGGCTCATCAGTTTGTCATTATGGAGGATGTGATGTTTGAAAAGCTTCGATCTGCTCAACATCCGCTTCAGTCCTACAGCTGGATCATCCGCATGTCACGTCTCTCGGATGTTTCTTTCTCTTCAGGATAACAAAGGATATTGTTCATATGTAAAAACATTGTTAACAGTTGTTTTTGTAACTCAAGACCATTCAGAGAAAACTGCAGATAATAGACTTTACAGAACATCTCGTAGAAAGGAACAGTGTGACTTCAGTCGTAATGAAGTGGGTTTCTTTTTCTGTGGGCTGAAACTGTGTGACAAAACATTGCAAGTGTTGTTTAATAATGAAACTAGACAGAAACACACGAGCACAAACACTCACTGATGAACACAACTCTACAAGAACATTCTCTGCTGCTCTTCATTCAGCTCAACACAAAACACATGACACAAGCGTGTGAATAAATGAACTGAACATTCAAAGACACATGTGAGGTGACAGAGCTTGTGTGTGGTGAAGATGATGATGATGGACGTGCAGCGGACGCTCTCTCACCTGTGAGCTTTAATAATTCAAGTGAAGAAGTGTGTGTTTAACTGCCACAGAGCCAGTGTGTGTGTGTGTCACTGTGTGTGTGTCACTGTGTGTGTGTGCTGTTATGACCCGACATCATGAAACCAGTGTGAAGTTACCCATTATATAAACCCCACCGGCACACACACACAGTGACACACACGCGTGGGCACACAAACACATACGCACTGATATACACTTTACAGATGCACACTCGCACTGATAAACACCACACACACACACTGATAAACACCACACACACACACACACACACACACACACACACACACACACACACACACAGTGACACACACAGTGACACACACACGCGTGGGCACACAAACACATACGCACTTATATACACTTTACAGATGCACACTCGCACTGATAAACACCACACACACACAAACACACACACACACACACACACACACACACACACAGTGACACACACACACGCGTGGGCACACAAACACATACGCACTTATATACACTTTACAGATGCACACTCACACTGATAAACACCACACACACTCACACTGACAAACACACACACACACACACACACACACACACACACACAGTGACACACACACACACACACACACAGTCACACACACACAGTGACACACACACACGCGTGGGCACACAAACACATACGCACTTATATACACTTTACAGATGCACACTCACACTGATAAACACCACACACACACAAACACACACACACACACACAACACACACACACGCGTGGGCACACAAACACATACGCACTTATATACACTTTACAGATGCACACTCACACTGATAAACACCACACACACTCACACTGACAAACACACACACACACACACACACACAGTGACACACACACACCACACACACACACACACAGTGACACACACACACACTCACACAGTGACACACACACACGCGTGGGCACACAAACACATACGCACTTATATACACTTTACAGATGCACACTCACACTGATAAACACCACACACACACACTCACACAGTGACACACACACACAGTGACACACACACACACACAGAGGCGTGGGCACACAAACACATACGCACTGAAAACACCACACAGACACACACGTGTTCACACACACTGACACTGAGAGACACACACACGTTGCTGTTACTCTCTCTCTCAGAATAAATGTGATGATGAAAACTCTGGGTTGAAGCTGGCAGGCAGAGAAAAGCAATTTGGCTTCATGGTTAGAATAATGAAATAATGAAAGTGAAATAGTTCAGTGAATCGTTTAATGTTACACAATCTCCTGATTATCACAACACAGGTTTTCTTTTCAGTGACACCTTCACACAGAGACAAACTGAGAAGAATTATGGATTCATCTTCATTTAAGCGTTCATAAACATGTTCAGCCTCCATCTGCTGCTGGAGAAATCTTCAGTCCATCAATCCATGTTTATTACATCTGTAACTTCATAAAACAAACAAGCTTACAGTCAATTACACCAGCAGCACCGTTACTCTCTCTCTCTCTCTCTCTCTCTCTCTTTATTAACATCTTTAAGCTTGTCTAAGTGTTAGTCTCGGTTCTCATCTAATATTCATATTTCTGAGGTTTCTGTACCTCACAGCCTTCAAGAGTAAACGTGCTACAATCCTTTTTAAGAGTTCATATCGGCAAAAACATCTGCCCAGCGTCTTCTTTTGACCAACAACCTTCCACATGGCATCATCGACCAGAAACAATGTACAAAGACATCAGAATCTCTCCCTACGTTCACATTTACGGCAGACGCATTTAAGTTGATTTACACTTGATCTGATTTAAAGCCACAACAGTAACACAACAATCCCCCAGTCAAAAGAAAGA
Organism: Triplophysa siluroides; assembly: GCA_006030095.1. Classification (NCBI taxonomy): domain Eukaryota; kingdom Metazoa; phylum Chordata; class Actinopteri; order Cypriniformes; family Nemacheilidae; genus Triplophysa; species Triplophysa siluroides. The sequence goes on along the minus strand of VCII01000491.1, from coordinate 205,942 downwards.
CCCTCAAATTTCACATCAAGAGCGTCACCATCCGGACGTCTGAGACGGCAGCGTGACTCCTGGGGCGTCGGCGAGCGTTTAATATCTCATGTAAATGATTTCGTGCTGGTTATATTTTAATCCTCTCATTAGATTCTAGCTAATGACGCTCCCTCGGTTGAATGTCTTCAGCTACGAGCTAATAACACATCGTGTTCTGCTGGCATCTTCAGAATCATCAGAGTATCTCCATCAGACATCACGCAGCAGGTATCACACAAAACATACAGTAATGAGATATTAATGTTCTCCAACAGAGAAACACAGAAACTCACAGCAAACACAAACATCCCATAGAAAGAAACGCCTCGCTGTTAAGAAGACGGTTAACACAACCGCGCGGTCTGTGTTTCATCAGCGCGACGGAACAGATGTTCTCGCTCGAGGCCTTCACGTGCAGAATCTTAACCCAACTGGAGGAAGAAACGGCAAATGAAGCGCAGATGATCTGAAGCACAGAAGCAGCCATCAGCATCTCGCCGTTGATCCATTTGAGATGCTTCATGAACACAAGAGGACCGATATGTTCTTCAGTTTCAAACCTTCCGCTGAGCTCGAGGGCCAACGCTCATTATTTCTGCTTCTCTGACTAGCGCACACGTTCGCCGAAATTTCAATCTTCAGAAATGGACTGAACTCCCAGAAGCCCGGCCGACAGAAGATGGGCTCGTGAGCTGGAATATGCATTAAGATCTCTATCCACACTTGAGTTTTTAAAGCCTGTCAATCAAAGCGAAGGTTAAGGATTTAATAAAAGACACATCTCGCCCTGACGGGAGATTAATCCAACACTGACCCTCAGAGAAAACGCATCAGAGGAAGGTTTGATTCTGGATGAAAACATCTCGGCCTCCGTGAAATGATGACATGGCAAGAGAAAATCTGTGCGGGACGGCTCTGCAGTTTCTACAGGGTTTGATCACCTCACGTGATTCGCTGACAGCAATCTGACCGCCTGTGGGAGAACAAGACAAACTTCATACAAAGCTTTTGAGAGAGAGAGCGAGCAAGACAGAACTGGTAGATCTAGAAAACATGAAAAGCCATTTGAAGAAATTGAAAGTCTGCTCAACCTTGCAAACAAATATTTCAAGAACGTTTAAGAGACTTTACAAGCGGCGAGGTTCAGTGTGCTGTGAAATAACAGCGCGGCATCACCGAGACTTATTTCACGAGCTGAAGGAAAAGCACGGCGTGTAAGGAAAGGTCTGATGTGACATTAAAAGCATCAGATCTGTGAGCACCTGCGGCGGCCGGAGGTGTGGCGCGTGGCTTTATTGCTCCATTAATAACTTCCACAGTCACCGTCAAGCCTTGAGGTGTCGCTCCCACACCTGAACAATACCACACACTCCCATTGGTGTAAGAGCCAGTCAGTCACGGCTTCCCGATCGCTGCAGGCGGATGGTGTTGTCATGGCAACAGGCTCACATGCAGTGACGGCCATGTTGGTGAGATAAGTGCTTGAGCGCATTTACTCGCAGTGCTCTCTCACAGGACCGCCGCTTACAAACTCGTCATTATTATTCTGTGTAACCCACACACACATACAGCCGCTCACATGACACATGACAGAACAGCGTGTGCGCGTCGTCACATTAAACCATCTGTTTTTGTCCTCTCGTGCACACACGCTGTATAACACCTTGATCCTGTGAGTATCCGGCCCTGCAGTCACATATGAAGTCACCTGCAGTGCCACCCACATCTTGCTCCGTGCCCTCCTAACACACACGCCCTGGCACAGCATCACACACGGCCTCTATGGCGTGACAGATACGCCGGCGTGGAACAGTGGCACGGGGGTTCTGCAGATTATCTGCCTGTCCTCTCAACACGCAACCTTTGTCTCACAATCCAACCTGTTTCAATGCATCTCTCCTGCACAATTCACACACATGAACACGAGGTGAAGGTGGATTTGGCAGAAATTCTACCTCAAGATTGAGAAACTCATTGAATCGGCTGCTAAGGGAGTCATCAGTAAAGACTCACTCATACAGCAGGACCGACTGGAATAAAAACCACAGCAAACCAGAGCTGCCTTACAGAAGATAAGAGAGAGTAGACGAGCGTCAACATCTTTACTGCTGATCTGAAACCAGCGGTGATCATCATTCATCTGGACAGTCACACATTCATTACAGGTGGAGCAAAACTCTCACAGCACATGAGAGCACAGACCTCACACACATCACACACCTCCCCCACACACACATCACACACATCACACACCCTCCCCCAAATCCCACGTCACACAACACCCACACACACACCGCCCCACACATCACCACACACAGATCACACACCGGCCCCCACACACACAGCGACACCACGACAAACACACACACACACACACACCGCACACCCAGCACACACAACACCGCCACACACACAGAGCACACCACACATCAACAGCGAACGACACCACCGCACGCAGCACACACACACACACCACCACAGGAGCGCACACACAGGCACACACGCCCCCGACACACACCAGCACACACCACGACAACCGCACATCACAAACCGAGCACACACACACACAGCGCGCAAACAAACACACCGCACACACACACACACCAAACACCAGCACACAAGCCCCCACACACACAGCACAAATCACACGCACACACACACACACACCGCACACACAGCACCCCAACACCGCACACACAGCACAGCACCGCCCCCACACAAAACGCACACACCGCCCGCCCCCCACGACACACGGCACACACACACACAGCACACACCTCACACCGCACACACAGCACACCACACAGAGGCACACACCGCCCCCAGCAACAAGCACAGCGACACATCCCACACACCACACACACACACCAACCGCACACCAGCACACACACACCGCTACACCACACTCGATGCACAACACACACATCTCACACACACACCTCATCAAAAAACACACACAATCTCACACACATCACACACCGCCCCAACACCAACACATCACACACACACACACACACATCACACACAACACTATCAACACACACACACACAACATCTCACAACACCACAAATATCAAACACACACACACAAACACACATCCCACCCACACAAAATACACACACAACACTCACACATCACCACCTCACACACCTCACACACATCACACCCTCCCCCACAAGACACATCACACCTCACAAACCACACACCTACCTCACACCACATCCCACACACACACACACACACACCTCACCCAAACCTCCCCACACACACTCACACAAATCACACACACAGACTTCACACACCGCACCACCGCCCCCCCCACACACACAGCACACACACACACACACACACCGCCCGCCACACAAACACCACACACACACACCGCCCTCCACGACACACAGCACGACACAAAGCACACACACACCGCACACACACACCGCCCCACACACACAGCACCACGACACAGCACCGCACCCCCACACACACAGCCACACTACACACCGCACACACAGCACACACACACCGCACACACCGGCCCCCCACGACACCAGCACACACACACCGGCACGACAGCTAAACGCACGCACCCGACACACAGCGACAGAACACACACACAACATCCCGCAGACACGCGCGCGCCCAACACGAGGTAGCACAACACACCGCAGAACAGCACTACAACACAACGCACAAACCCCGCCCCCACACCAGCCGCCACACAACCGCCCTCCACACACCCACCGCACGACGACATCCGACACACCACGCAAGTCGCACACACCGCCGCCCACACTACACCAAACCGCACACACCGCCCGACACACTACCCGCACACAACCGGCCACCAAGCACAAACCACAGCACAAAATCACACACCGCTACACACACACAACGCACACAAACACACCTGCCCCCACACACACCCCACCCACAAACACACCGACATCACATCACACAGAGCAGCACAACGCCTCCCCTCACCATGTCACTAGGAAAGCACAACATGCACACACACACAAAAACACACACACACGAATAAACAAAGCCAAACCACACACCGCACACACACCGAGCACACACACACACACAGCGCATCCGACACACACAGACACACACACACAAACACGCGCACATCACAGACAAACAGCACGCCCCAACACACAAGGAACAACACACACACACACCGCACACAAACATCCGAGCACACCCACACCACACACACACAGCGCACCACAGCCAAACAATGCAAACACACACACACAAACAGACCCAGATACCACAAACAGCACACACATGCACCGCACACAACCACTACACAAAACGGCACACAGCAGCACACAACCACCGCACACACAGCAACACAACGCCACCAGCAGACAAACAGCACAGCCGCACACACACACACACGCACCGCACACAACACGCCGACACCACACAACACATGCACCGCGCCCCCACACACACGCACACAACCGCACACGACAGCCACACAGCACAGATTCCGCACCACCGGCACACACCGCCCCCCACACACACAGCACACACAGTCACACCCGACCTCCACACACACACACACACCACGCCCACACCGCCCCCACCACACACCACCACACCACACACACACACACCGCACACACACACACACACACCACACACACCCGCCCCCACACACACAGCACACACCAACACCGCACCACACTCACACACACCTCACACACCTCCCCCACACACACATCACACACACACATCACACACACACACACACCCTCACACCACACACACACACACCACCTCACAACCTCCTCACACTCACACACTAACAAACCGTCCAACACACACACACACAACAACCCCCACACTACACACCGCACACAAACAACACACAGCAAAACACACCGAAAACACCCGCCCCACACAAACACCTCACACAACGCCCCGACCACACACGCACCACGCCCCACTACACACACAGCACAACACCACCGCACACACACACACCCCCGACACACAAACACACATCCACACACATCACACACACACCTCACACACGTCACACACACACCTCACACAACCCTCACACACCTCACACACACACACCACACACCTCACACACATCACACCTCACACACACACACACACACACACCTCACACACCTCACACACACACCTCACATCACACACCTCTTGAAGACTTTAGGAAAGCAATCAGTTCTGTGGGTGTGTGCGTGCGTGTATCTGTGTGTGTGTTTGTAGAACTCCCACTACATGCTGTTATTGTCAGGACAGGACAGTTTGACCACAAGGTCATTGAGCTGCTAAATCCAATTAAATCCAATTACCCATCAGCCCCTGCTGTGAGGAGCGAGTCCTGTGTGCGAGGGGTCCGGCGCGGGTGATCCAGCGGACACAAATCCAGCGACTGAAACTGGGATGAGGTTTAGGGAGGTGTGGAGTTACACTCAGAGGAAATGACTGAATCTCCAGACAGAAGCTCAGAAACTCATCATCATCATCACCATCACCCCACACACTGAACTGATGAAACTCAATCTGTTCTCGTGGAGAAATCACAACACACACCTGATACACACTCACTTCATTGTGTGTGCGTGTATAACAGTGCATGTGTATCAGTCACAGTGTGTGTGTGTGAGAGTGTATTAGTGTGAGTGTATCAGTCAGTGTGTGTGTGTGTGCGTGCGTGCGTGTGTGGTCGTGGCTCTTATCACTCTCTGGCAGGCCTGCTCAGCCCATAAACACTCGTCTGCCGGCGGGCGTCCCTCATACATGTCTGGCAAAATGTCAGAGAGAGAGAGTGTGTGTGTGTGGGCGAGTGAGTGATGGAGGGGTGTGTGAGCAGCATGAGCTCTTATCACAGTGTCACTCACCTGAACTAAACACAAAGCATGCTGGGAAATCAAACTCATAGCATGTCTCTTTCTCCCTGTGGAGTGGAAAGTGTTTTTATCCTGAGAGATACGTGACCCTCCACATTAATGACAGAACACACACACACACACACACACACACACACACTGGATCATTCTCAGCACAATGCTGTTGTGTGTTATTGTGTTCATGAGTCGAGTCTCATGTTCAATACCTGAGATGAAGAACACACCTTCATTACAGTCAAAGTGCAGTAAGACTGGTTTCATGACAGACAGATTATCATTTGCATGAGCACAGTTTGATCACCAGGTTCAGAAGATTGTTGTGTAGGTCTTTATCCATCATGATGATGAATTTACACAAATCAAATGAAGTGTAACAGAATAAGATGAAAACGGTGTGATGGTACAGTGAGATCTCTAGCAGGTGTTTGTCAGCCGCTCCACGTATTACAAATCAACAATCTGACATTCAGCCTCTGTCTATCTGTGTGTGTGTGTGTTGTGTGTTGTGAGGGGTTGGTGTGAGCAGATGTTCAGAGTTGGTGACAGCAGCTTTTAATGATTTGCATTGAAGGAGTGAAAGACGCTCATAAGAGCTTCATTTCCTTCACATCCGTCCAAATGTGTGACGCTGTGCAGCTGGGCAACATGAGAAATCATCTCACCGCTCATTACCTCATTACTATTCACCACCAGAGACCTAAACCAATCAAACACAAGTCACATCTGATGCCACACACACACACACACACACCTTCAAATGTGACTTCATAAGAGCCATCACACACACACGCACATGAGCGGAGACCATTCATTCACATTCAAAAACTCTCAAACGCTTCCCTTTGCTCTCAACACCACAACACTCCTTATAGACACACACAAACACGCACGCAAACACACACACACACACACACAGATCGTTAATTCATATTCAAACACTTCCATCCGCTCTCATGTAGATACACCTGAACCAGACAGAGCTTACAAGATACACAACACCACACACAACACTCACTAAAGACACAACTCACTATTAAAACACAACCTTACAATAGAGACACAACCTCACTATAGAGACACAACCTTACAATAGAGACACAACCTCACTATTAAAACACAACCTCACTATAGAGACACAACCTCACTATAGAGACACAACCTCACTATAAAACACAACCTTACAATAGAGACACAACCTCACTATAGAGACACAACCTTACAATAGAGACACAACCTCACTATTAAAACACAACCTCACTATAGAGACACAACCTCACTATAGAGACACAACCTTACAATAGAGACACAAACCTCACTATTAAAACAACCAAAACTCAACATAGAGACACACCTCACTATAGAGACACAACCTTACAATAGAGACACAACCTCACTATAGAGACACAACCTCACTATAGAGACACAACCTCACTATAGAGACACAACCTTACAATAGAGACACAACCTTACAATAGAGACACAACCTCACTTTTAAAACACAACCTCACTATAGAGACACAAACTCACTATAGAGACACAAACTCACTATAGAGACACAAACTCACTATAGAGACACAACCTTACAATAGAGACACAACCTCACTATAGACACACAACCTCACTATAGAGACACAACTCACTATGAGACACAACTCACTATAGAGACCAACTCACTATAGAGACACAACTCACTATAGAGACACAACCTCACTATAGAGACACAAACTCACTATAGAGACACAACCTTACAATAGAGACACAACTCACTATAGAGACACAACTCACTATAGAGACACAAACTCACTATAGAGACACAAACTCACTATAGAGACACAAACTCACAGACACAACCTATAGAGACACAACCTCACTATAGAGACACAAACTCACTATAGAGACACAACCTCACTATTAAAACACAACCTCACTATAGAGACACAAACAATCAGGACACAACCTCACTATAGAGACACAAACTCACTATAGAGACACAAACTCACTATAGTGACACGACCTTACAATATCAACACAAAATGTGTTCTTTGAGTTAAATTTTCAGATCGCTACAGATGTTCAAGACTGGGCTCTGGCCGGGCCATCTCAGGACATTCACAGGACATTTGTTATCTTGGCTGTTGGAAGATGAACCTTTGCCCCAGTCTTTGGTCCAGAGCGCTCTGGGGGAGGTTTTCCTCAAATATGTCTCTGTACATTGTTGCATTCATCTTTCCCTTGATCCTGACTAGTCTCCCAGTTCCTGCCGCGGAAAAACATTGCCCCAAGGCATGATGCTGCCACCATCATACGTCACCGTAGGGAGCGGTGCCTGGTTTCCTTCAGACATGATGCTTGCTTTTAAGGCCAAAGAGTTCAATCTTTGTTTCATCGGACCAGAGAATTTTGATTCTCATGGTCTGAGGTCCTCCAGGCAGCCCGTCATCTGCCTTTTACCGTGGTGTAGCTTCCGTCTGGCCGATCTAGCATACAGGCCTGGTTGGTGGAGCGCTGCAGAGATGGTTGTAATTCTGGAAAGTTCTCCTCTCTCCACAGAGACATGCTGGAGCTCTGTCAGAGTGACCACCTAGTTCTTGGTCACCACCCTGACTCAGGCACTTCTACCCCGATCGCTGAGTTTAACTGGGCAGCCCGCTCTAGGAAGAGTCCTGGTGGTTCCAAACGTCATCCATTAACGGTTGATGGAGGCCACTGTGCTCACTGGGACCTTCAATGCGGTAGAAACTTTTCTGTCCCCTTCCCCAGATCTCGGCGGTCTACAGACAATTCCTTGGACTTCATGGCTTGGTTTGTGCTCTGACATGCACTGTTAACTGTGGGACCTTATATAGACAGGCGTGTGCCTTTCCAAATCAGGCTTTGAATACTTATGTACTACACAGATACACGCGGAAGCGTTTGAAAGTCTATCAAAGTCAAAATCAAACGCTTCTGTGTGTATCTGTGTAAGCCGGTGGTTCTCAACTCTGGCCCCGCGAGATCCATTTTCCTGCAGAGTTTAGCCCCAACTCTGATATAAAACACCTGAACAAGCTAATCAGCGTAATTAGGAATAGATGCTTTCAACTTAATGCGGCGCTGTGCAAATCTATCAGCGTATGAGATTGAAGTACCGCGATAGCGATTTTAGTGCAGATTGCTCGGTACGCATTTGAATGGCTCTCGCGGTACTTTAAATGATATATGCCAAACAATCTGCGCAGACCAACATTAAGTTCAACGCGTCTGTTCCTGAAGTCACTGATTAGCCTCTTCAGGTGTTTTATCAGAGTTGGGGCTAAACTCTGCAGGAAAGTGGATCTCGCGGGCCAGAGTTGAGAACCACTGGTGTAAGCGCTCGGTAGAGAGTGCGATGCAATGATCATTTCACACGCTTCCGTGTTTGGATACGAAAGCGCTCGGTTAGGAGCCATTCAAAGACATATTCGTTGAGCTTGGAAACACAACGGCCAATCAGAGGTCTTTCATAATCTGTTCAACAGCGCTCAAAATGATAGCGGGAGATGCAAGTATTGTCACATTTAGTACCGACTGGTACCGAAGTTTGGTATCGTGACAACACTATTATGTACATGGGATTTTTTATACATTTGCAATACGATTTCAAACAAATTTCTTTCACGTTGTCATTATGTAGAAATGATGTAGACTTTTCAGGAAAATAAGGAATTGAATCCATTTTGGAATAAGTCTGTAACATAACAGAATGTGGAAAAAGTGAAGCGCTGTGAATACCTTCCGGATACACTGTCCACCTTCAGATGAAAACCTTTTTAAGACAATATGAAACATTTCATTCAAGCGTTCAAATCAAATCCTTTTGACTGGTGATGTAGTAACAGTAAATGAAAAGCTCTTGATGCATTTAGAGAAAATGCGGTGTTGACATGCAGCTATACCGCTTTTGACAGATCTGTGGTGATGTCACTGTCTGTGTATTAATCCGCATCATATATAAGATGATTTTTTTATGCTAAATATCCATTTATTTGGTGCACGTAAACCCACTCACTGATGCATAACAGTTCTAGTTCGTTCATTTAATAAAAGCATTTAAAAGTGTCATGATATTCAAGATATATCGAGCAGAGTGGGCTTCAGAAGTTATGCTGATTATTTCTGATGGATGAGAGAAATGTGTGAAGGTCCAGCACACACACACTGAAACACAATTATCAGAGAAAATGACTATAATCGCTGTAATCATGTCATTCAAACACATTTACAAGAACCCGTTGCCAAGATACCTGCAGCGGACAGAGGAGAATGTGGCTTTCTACAAAGAAATATACAATACAAAATCATCACAAACACACATTTGTGAGGTTTGATCACACATCAACACGGATGTCACTTCATTCAAAAACACATGACTAAAAAACATCACATCAGTGAAATATTCAAAAGACAAACCCTTAGTCTACACACTTCAGTGAGAGAGCGAGAGCGAGAGACCTCAGACATCGTGTTGTGAGAAATCACTTCAAAGACAGTATTGTATTTCTGCTTGAATTCTGTTCGTACTCTTCCTATGGGAAATGCGATTGACAACAACACAACAGTCTGACCACCAGTGTTGGGCAGTAACGTGTTACTGTAGGTTGATAACTTTTTTGGTAACGGAGTAATAAAAAGCATTTTAATTTCTAAAATAGTAATTAGATTACAGTTCCCAGTCCATGTAACTATATGTTACAGCTGCGTTACATTGTTGCCGTTTTATCAATTATATTGTAAAAGCGAAATAGCTTTTTCAAAGTCTGGACGCCTACCTGTCGCACCCGTGGAAAGTGCTACCAAAGCCACTCCACGGAAAGCCTACCACCTTAAGATAAAAACTCGTAACGGCCAATGCTATCGCCAGTTCAACGGATTGGACGGAACGCAGGCAAGGAGACTAGACGCTGTTATATGATTGGCTGAGGTGTCTCTCGTGATCCATATTAGCCTTTATGCTAAGTATTACAGACCCAAACATCTCCCTATAATAAGACAGTCTTTGGTACTACCAGCGAAAACAAACTCAGCATGGAGAGAGAAACGTATGCGTTCTGTAGCTGCAAATGCAAATGCATTCATTATTTTGAGTTTATTTTTGTCAAAGGCAAGAACATTGTTGTGCGTTGCCGGTCATGTGGTGGTAAGCAAAACCCTCTCTCCCGCGAAAAACAACCCGAAAGGGCAGTACAGCACGATTAAACTTCTCGAGACAGTAACGTTACCGGGCACAGAGAGCAATGAGCCAACTTACTGTCGAGTGCCAGTCTGGTTTTAGCCCTTGTTATGTTTTGTCAAACGTTTAACAGACACTGTTATATTTATGATATGATGAAGAAATCATCATAGAAATATGCAGAAGCACTAGTTAAGATATACAAGTTTAAGAAACTAAGGAGAGACTTTACATTATGGAGCATGCAGGAATAGAATTACAAAAGTTAACATATGAAAATGTTTTAAGTTAAAACATCACATCACAGCATTTCATTATTATTATTATTTATGACAGGCTTTATTATGGAATAAGCAGAAATAATTTATTCAAATAATTAAAGACAGGCTAATGTAGTTTGTTGCGAGATGCACTTCCCAATACAGTTTAGTCATGAGAAGGCTAAAGAGGTTATTTTGTGTTTTGAGGGATGGGGGGAGTAATGTAACTAGTAATGTAACAAATTACTTTTGAAATAAAGTAATCAGACCAGTAACTTGATGTTCATGTTGCTGTTGATGCATGTGTGATGTGAGTGAGTCCAGATCCAGAAAACACATGAACCTTCAGCTGAAGCTGAACAATGGCTTTCCTTCACTCACACACACACACACACACACACACACACACACACACACACACGCACGTAACAATCCTGTGAAGATGTGTGTGTGTGTCATGGAGATTGCCTGAAAGCTTTTCATTTGAATTCATTTAGGAAACAATATAAGGAGCTCACATCTGATGATGAAGAACACACTGATCCTGAGGACACGCGAGCGCACGCACAGAACTTCAGAATGTGCAATAATAATAATAATAATAGAGACAGAAATGAAGGAAGATGTTTGGATCATGAAATCATCAACTTGCTAAACTGAAAGATCAAAACCTATAATCTTAGACGGATCATTGATATAAAACTGACATGAGAGTTAAATCCCCTGTAATTTCTCACAGTAACAAATGTATTTTTAATAAAACCGCTGAATGCACTGAATAAATGTGTGAGACGGAACAAAATACTTTTTGTACATTTGTCATGTTAATGTTTGACTGTCTCTCTGGACACACGGATAAATGTTTTTCATATCCCAGAGAAACATCTTTGACTCATCAAACTGTCACCCGATTGATTTTCTCTTGATTTCTGTCATTTTAACAAATGCCTTACATTCACAATCATCAAAGCTTCTCATGATAAATGGTAGTGATGTTACAGTGTTACTGAAGAGAAGACGTGTCATTTCCTCCCACAGGTCACATGACTGGCGTGTTTGAAAGGTCACAGTAATAACAGTGATCTCAGGTCTTCATGTAAAATCATCACCATCTACACGTGAAACGCTGCCAACGATTCAACAGATGAAAAGTCGTGTGTCCGAAATCACCGTGTTTCATACTATAAAGTAGGCGAAAATGAGTATGGGTCAGGAGTAGTATGTCCGAAACCTCAGTATGCACAAAACAGTAGGCGAGAAATACCCGGAAGCTCCCGCCAAGATGTGCGGATCGGAAGAGTGTGGATCGGATGAACACTTCTCTATCCCATGATGCCACGGGAGCCGAGCAACGCTCAAATTTCAAAAGTCAATCAATTTAACTTCATAGCGGGTGTCTGTTTAGAAATCTAAGTCCCGATAAATGTATTTCTCGTGAATAAATGATGTTTGTACCGATGCCTACGTACAGGTTGATGTTAATACGTCAGAGGTCAAAGAGCATAAGCGCCACATGGCCATAAAACATGGCGGACGCAGTACGTCTCAAATCCATTCATACTACCCCCACACATACAATATAGAACTGTTTTAACGGCCGATAGGTGGGTCCTTCATTTAAATCAGTTCGTACTGTCACATTATGGGATTTCGGACGTAGCGAGTGTCTGCTTGTCATTACTGGTTTTAAACGAAACTGATTGGCCACTGCAGTCAATGCGCACAACAGACTGTAGCCAATCAGTCACATGCTCAGCCACAGTTCGGTCACATGCACAACTGCTGGAAAAGGACACGGACAAACAGTGAAGCTGTGATGAGACTTCACGGTGAGGCTACGAGACAAACACACAAGCTTCAATCAATCACTGAGGTGTCAGGGGTCCAAGAGAGCAGACATGCTCAGCAACGGTTGCCACGCCAACTGACAGCGAGTAGCAGTGAGGTCACGACCAGAAACCTGCGGCACGGCCCACCGTCAAGACGCCAAAACAACCTCTGATACAAACACCTGACGTGAAAGACAGACTGTCAGACATACTGCACAGAGAGAGACTCACTATAGAAAAACATGAGTGATTGTGTCCACACTGTCATCTAAATAATAACACAAAAATAAAACACAATATACACAATATGTGTTCAGAAAAAATCTAGTACATCCACCGCACGATTGAAACTCAAGCAATGACACACTGTGGTTTCTATAATCTGTCCTGTACTCATGTATTGTAAACACAAAGAAACACAAATGCGCTGTTATAACTATGATTTTTGATATTTTCATTTGAAACTTTTTCAATTACTTCTCTGAAAACTGCAGTCCATAACTTTGGCCTCTTTGTCGCCATCTCACTTTGACACATGAAATGTCAGTTAAACGCAGTTATACCGCATCAGCACATCTGTTCATCAACGTGACCGTGTCTGTACCGGAGACAACGCCAAACGTTTAAAAACATCACTAGTAAAGAATCAATTGTAGCGTTTGATATCGTGTCGTGCGTGATGTAGAAAAAAACTTGAAATAACATGGAAATTACCGCCTACCTTACGTCCTACAAATAATATCTGAAACATATTGAAACACATACCATATCTGGCGCTTTTGTTCTGACTTCTTGAAACAAAGACTTATTAAATCACGATAGTGATGTCTTACCTGTTAATGCAATCCTTTCTCCCTGTCGATGTTAGCTTTTGCTTTAGCACGAAGCTGTCATTTTAGCTCTCCGGAGCACGAGGTTACTTTGTTATTAACAACAGATGATACCCCAGATGAAATCAGCGTCACAACTTAATTAATGAAGATGTTTTCATGACATTCCCCAGATGATCGCTTTTACCAGGTGATCACTTTTACCAGCTGTCCCTTTAAACACAGCCATCTAGATGATGAATCATATTCCGAGCGACTGTTATAAGAACCAACAACAGTCTGTCACCCGCAGCAGTGACGCTGCAGCGCCATCTACACACACACACGTGATAAACTAGCCGGTTCTTCTCCTATGTGTTTACGGACGACCCGACACACAAATTATAAATCATTTTTTTAAGCTTACCGTTGTGAATCAGGGTAAGATACGACAATCGTTTTGAACACTGATCTGTCTATGTATTTACTCCATAATTTATTTCTGATCATTTTTACCCCCAAATTATAGCGGATTGCCACTTTAAACAACAAGGCTAAGCTAGATATGTGCATTTTCTGCAGAAAAGTGAGTGGTGCTTGCCATGGCAAAACTTGGACACTAACATCAAGTTTTAACTTTGCTAGCATGCTTCACATGTCGCTAACATGATTCTAACATGACGTTAACATGATAAGCATGTGCCTAGAATGATGCTAACACGATAAGCATTTTGCTTACATGATTACCATGTCACCAGCATGATTCTAACACGGTTAGCATGTTGCCAACATTATGTTAACACGATTAGCGTTTGTTGCTAGCATGATGTGAACATGATTAACATGTTGCTAGCATTATGTTAGCATCATGTTTACAAGATTGTAGATGTTTACAAGATTAACATGTTAACCAGCATGATACTCCAAGCCACAAGTTAAAGAACCAACCCCCAACCCGATGTCTCTACAATGTTCTGATACAGAGATATGCTTAGCTAATTTGTTTGGTTGCTATGGGCGTGGCTTGACAGCTACCAATTGGCCTTACTCCAAGTCACATGTAAAACGAACCAAGCCCCATGTCTCTATGATGTTCTGATGCCGAGATATATGTGTTGGTAAACGGTTGCTAAATTAATCTGTTTTGTTGCTATGGGCGTGGCTTCATAGCTTCATGAAGATCCTGAGAGTCTGATTGGTTGCCTAAGTAAAATGAGTTGCCCCTTGTCTCTATGACACTTTGCTGCAAAGATATCCATCTGGGCTTTATATAATGGGAGTCTGTGGGATCGGTTGCTAGGCTGCTGTAAATGGTTGCTATGGGCATGGCTTGATAGCTTGATGATGATCTGGATAGACTGATTGGTTGCATGAGTAAAATAAGCCCACCCCCTTGTCTCTACAAAACTGTGCTGCAAAGATATCCGCATGGCCTTTTATAGCTCCATAATATGGGCATAATTCCTGCCCCATTATAAGTCAATGAGCACAAAACCAGTGTTAAGTAGCACGAGAACATGTGTCCGCCCGATCCTGTAGATTCGTCCTCTACAATATTCGAAAAATTAGACCCTTCCTATCAGAGCATGCTACGCAAGTCCTAGTCCAGGCCCTTGTTCTGTCCAGACTGGACTACTGCAATGCGCTAATGGCTGGACTCCCTGCTTGCACAACCAAACCTCTACAGATGATCCAGAATGCAGCGGCAAGAGTGGTCTTCAATGAACCGAAGAGAGCACACGTCACTCCTCTCTTCATAAAGTTACATTGGCTCCCTATTGTGGCTCGCATCAAATTCAAATCCCTCCTCCTGGCCTACAAGTCCACCACTGGTTTGGCTCCCCCTTATCTTCTTTCGCTAATGCAGACGTATGTACCCACCAGATCTCTGCGCTCTGCAAACGAACGACGTCTTGTGGTGCCATCCCAAAAAGGTAAAAAATCTTTCTCACGAACCTTCTCTGGATCGGTACCACTTATGTGGAACGATCTACCCGCGGCAACAAGATCTGCAGATTCTGTAGCCATCTTTAAGAATCGTCTGAAAACACATCTCTTCCATCAGCACCTGACCGATCAGTTCTGACTTCTATCTCTTTTCTACTCTTTCAAAAAAAAAAAACTTCCAACTTAGCTCTGTATCCTGTGGTAGGCTTTATGAAACCAGTTTTATTGGTTGCACTTTTGCTTTTTGTTGTACTTGAGTTGTCCGAATTGCTTCAATTGTTTACCCCATCTGTAAGTCGCTTTGGATAAAAGCGTCTGCCAAATGACTAAATGTAAATGTAAATGTGTAGTAATAGCCAAAAACACATTGTATGGGTCAAAATGTGTCAAAAATCATTAGGATATAAAGTAGATTTCCTACATTTCAGAACTTTATTTCAGCAAAACATCTTTGAGAATGACTCACTCAAGTTTGATGTCTGTGTAAAGCTCAGAATTTCAGCTTTCAGGTTCATCTACTCTTCACAACATACAGCGGTGAGCCAATAGAGAGCCTTAAAATGAACCTGTTTCTTCTGAGCATCAGCCTGCTACAGCGCCTCTGATGGACAACTTTAAAGGCCATTTGCTCAAGATTTACATTTTTTGGCACCCTCAGATTCCAGATATCTTGGCCAAATATTGTCCGATCATAACAAACCATACATCAATGGAAGGCTTATTTCTTCAGCTTTCAGATTATGTAAAAATCTTAAAGGAATATTTCACTACTGAATAAAAATTTCTCCGTGTTTTACAAAATTTCTCCCCCTCAAGGCATCCTAAACGAATATGATTTTCTTCTGGAAGAACAATGCAGTCGTTGTTCTAATCCCAAGTATCATTTTACTTCCGAGCAGTATAATGGGAGTGGATGGTAGTTAGGGCTGTCACAGTTATGAAATAATCGTCTCATCGCGATGGTTTCACATCATCGCAATTATTGCACATCTCTAAAGAAGACACAAGGGGGAGCTGCAGTGCCAGCATATTGAATATTTTAGTGTATATATTGTAACTAAGTATGATAATACTGGTAAAATATACCAACAATCACTTCAAAAAAACTTTAAAGCATATACCATAAAAACCTGTAGTACAATTTAATATTATTTAAACTAATCTCAGTGTGAAAACCAGCCTACCAAAATTAAATTAACATAGAAGTACAATTTTACTGTAATCTTGCAAAAAACAGACTGAAAGCTTTTCTATGACTGATATAGGATTTTAATGGGGCTTCAATTCACTCGTGATCAAACTTGTCTTACACGTATTTGGCGGATGTATTATTGACATGTAAAAGCCTAGATCTTAAAGATATGATGACCCCATTTTTTAAGAGAATATATAACATAGTCTTTCATATTCATAACAATATGGGCGTTTCAAAGCCGAATAAAAAATGAACGAGAATTAAATGTCAAAGCCCTAAAACAGACAATGAATTATTATTAATTAAAATGTTAATGTCTAGCTTCCGTTATCCCTCGGGCTGCACGCGCACCGATGCTTGCTTTCTGGCAAATGACGGTAACAAAAGCTTCCGCATATAGGAGCGACATCTTATTGGCTCAAAACGAAAAATGCCATGCTCGTCACCGGAACTTACGAAAGCAAGCATCAGTGCACGCACAGACCGAGGAATAACTGAAACTAGATATTAACGGTAATAACAATGTCAATATGGATATTTCTCTTAAACAAACCCTTGGATTCACATCAGAAGACCTTTGTTAAGACCACACAGCCGTGTCGAGCTGTTCTTTGATCGATGGATGCACTATTTGGACCTTCAAAAAGTCCACTACCATCCACTCCCATTCTACCGCTTGGAAGTAAAATGATATTTGGGATTAGAACAACGACTGCATTGTTCTTCCAGAAGAAAATCATATTTCGTTTAGGATGCCTTGAGGGTGAGTGAAACATGGGAAAATTTTGAATTTTGCCTGAAATATTGCTTCAAGGCTGGTTTTGTTGTCCACGGTCATATTTGTCTCACCTGTGTCTCAGATGTGTCTCGAGAGGAAAAGAACCTCTGAAATGTCTCCATTAGTTTCAGAAGAGATCTCAATAATATCATGAACTGAGATCAGATTTGTCAAATCACAGAAGATGAATGATGAATTCATTCAAACCTGTTTTTGATAAACAATCTGCATTCCTGTTACAACTTATTTCTGTTTCTAATTCTCCTGCACATGAACGTGTACTGTTGTTTCACACTCACAGAAGAGAGATATCACAGCAGCACATTCACGTCCGATTAAAGGAATCAGATGAAATCTTTCACGTTACAGTAGAACATCAGACCTCAGCATCTCACCCAGAGCCACAGACTCTTTCACCACATCAACAATATCATCCCAACCAACCAAATCACAAACTCCACAGGAAGTGATGAGTCAGAAATATTCTAATCTGGTCTGACCCATGAACTAATCCATAATCTGGTTTATCTGATCCACTCAAATCTCTGACAACACCAAACTTTAATCTCATATCTACACAAAACATCCACCTTCCTCTTTCTGGCCAAGAAAGAAGAGAAAAAACCCAAGATTTTCCAACCGGCACAAAGTATAATCCTAAATGTTCCAGGGGGAAAGATCATTGGCTGGGATTGAACAGATATAGACGAGATCTACAGACAGACAGACAGGCTCACCAAACGTCCCTCTGAACTCTTTAACCTCCGCGTAATGTCAGAAGCAGATTGCTCATTGGTTTTCAGGTAATCTCCTTCTGTTCTTCACATACCACAGTATTCTGCAGATACTCGGGAACAAACATGACAGGATTTGGAGGAAAATGAGGTCATTTCATTCCCAGCTCATTCATTTTCAGAGCAAAGTTTCTCCCTGCAGACACCACAGACGCTCATTCTCATCAATCTCACTCCACCTTCACCCGGTCAGCACCGCCCATTAAAACCAAACCTCTTTAAAACAGGCCATCGGAAATAAACAGATGAGGGTCCCCAAACTACACGCCTTGTGTACACACAGTATAAACCACATGGGTCCCAAACTACTCCCAGGGTGGTGGGTCCAGTGCAGTGCCAAAACTACACCCAGTTCTACTCCCAGTACAAAACTACACCCAGTGGACTACTCCCAGTACAAAACTACATCAAGTGCAGTGACTCCCAGTACAAAACTACACCCAGTGGTGCAAAACTACACCCAACTACTCCCAGGAGCGTGGTAACTGAGAGGGTCCCAGCCCACAAAACTGTCCAGTTGCCAAAAACTACTCCCAGTAACTACTCCCAGTTGTGCTACACCAGTGCAAAACTACTCCCAGTACACTACTACACCCAGTGCAAACTACACCCAGTGCAAAACTGCCCAGTACAAAAACTAAAACTACACCCAGTGCAAAACTACTCCCAGTACAAAACTACACCCAGTGCAAAACTACACCCAGTGCAAAACTACACCCAGCAGTACTACACCCAGTACAAACTACACCCAGTGCAAAACTACACCCAGTGCAAAACTACACCAGGCAAAACTACACCCAGTGCAAACTACACCCAGTAGTGTGCAAACTACACCACAAAACAGCAGTAAAACTACACCCAGTGCCACCCAAAACTACACCAGTGGTACAAAACTACTCCCAGTACAAAACTACCCAAGTGCAAAACTACACCAGTAAACTACACCCAGTGCAAAACTACACCCACAAAATACACCAAAACTACACCAAGTGCAAAAACTACACCCCAAAACTACACCAAGTGCAAAACTACACCCAGTGCAAAACTACACCCAGTGCAAAATACACCCAGTACAAAACTACTCCCAGTACAAAACTACACCAGTGCAAAACTACACCCAGTGCAAAAACACCAAGTGCAAAACTACACCAAGTGCAAAAACTAAACCAGTACAAAACTACTCCCAGTACAAAACTACATCAAGTGCAAAACTACACCCAGTGCAAAACTACTCCCAGTACAAAAACCCCAGTCAGTACCCCAGTACAAAACTACAAAACTACTCCCAGTACAAAACTACTCCCAGTGCAAAACTACACCCAGTGCAAAACTACACCCAGTACAAAACTACTCCCAGTACAAAACTACACCCAGTACAAAACTACACCCAGTGCAAAACACCCAGTGAAAACTACCCCAGTGCAAAACTACACCCAGTGCAAAACTACACCCCAAAACACACCCAGTGCAAAACTACACCCAACAAAACTACAAGTGCCAAACTACACCCAGTGCAAAACTACTCCCAGTACAAAACTACACCCAAAGCAAAACTACACCCAGTGCAAAACTACACCCAGTGCAAAACTACACCCAGTACAAAACTACACCAAGTGCAAACTACACCAGTGCCAAAACTGTGCCAAACTACACCAGTGCAAAAAAAACTACTACCACCCAGTGCAAAACTACACCCAGTGCAAAACTACACCCAGTGCAAAATTACCACCCAGTACAAAACTACTCCCAGTACAAAACTACACCAAGTGCAAAACTACACCCAGTGCAAAACTACACCCAGTGCAAAACTACACCAAGTGCAAAACTACACCCAGTGCAAAACTACACCAAGTGCAAAACTACACCCAGTGCAAAACTACACCCAGTGCAAAAATACACCCAGTACAAAACTACACCCAGTGCAAAACTACACCCAGTGCAAAACTACACCAAGTGCAAAACTACACCAAGTGCAAAACTACACCCAGTACAAAACTACACCCCAAGGTCCAAAACTACACCCAGTGCAAAAACCCCAGTACACCCCAGTACAAAACTACACCCAGTACAAAACAACAAACTACAGCAAGTGCCAAACTACACCCAGTGCAAAACTACTCCCAGTACAAAACTACTCCCAGTACAAAACTACACCCAGTGCAAAACTACACCCAGTGCAAAACTACTCCCAGTACAAAACTACTCCCAGTACAAAACTACACCCAGTGCAAAACTACACCCAGTGCAAAACTACACCCAGTGCAAAACTACACCCAGTGCAAAAAACTACACCCAGTGCAAAACTACACCCAGTGCAAAACTACACCAAGTGCCAAACTACACCCAGTGCAAAACTACTCCCAGTACAAAACTACACCCAGTGCAAAACTACACCCAGTGCAAAATTACACCCAGTACAAAACTACTCCCAGTACAAAACTACACCAAGTGCAAAACTACACCAAGTGCAAAACTACACCCAGTGCAAAACTACACCCAGTGCAAAACTACACAAGTGCAAAACTACACCCAGTGCAAAACTACACCAGTGCAAAACACACCAAGTGCAAAAACTACACCCAGTGCAAAACTACACCAAGTGACCCAGTGCAAACTACACCAAGTGAAAACTACACCCAGTGCAAAACTACACCCAGTGCAAAATTACACCCAGTGAAACTACACCCAGTACAAAACTACACCAGTGCAAAACTACACCCAGTACAAAACTACTCCCAGTACAAAACTACACCCAGTGCAAAACTACTCCCAGTACAAAACTACAGCAAGTGCCAAACTACACCCAGTGCAAAACTACACCAATTACAAAACTACACCCAGTGCAAAACTACACCCAGTGCAAAACTACACCAAGTGCCAACCTACACCCAGTGCAAAACTACACCCAGTACAAAACTATACCAAGTGCAAAACTACACCCAGTGCAAAACTACACCAAGTGCAAAACTACACCCAGTGCAAAACTACACCCAGTGCAAAATTACACCCAGTACAAAACTACTCCCAGTACAAAACTACACCAGTGCAAAACTACACCCAGTACAAAACTACTCCCAGTACAAAACTACACCCAGTGCAAAACTACTCCCAGTACAAAACTACTCCCAGTACAAAACTACAGCAAGTGCCAAACTACAGCAAGTGCCAAACTACACCCAGTGCAAAACTACACCAATTACAAAACTACACCCAGTACTACACCCAGTGCAAAACTACACCAAGTGCCAACCTACACCCAGTGCAAAACTACACCCAGTACAAAACTACTCCCAGTACAAAACTACACCCAGTGCAAAACTACACCCAGTGCAAAACTACACCCAGTGCAAAACTACACCCAGTACAAAACTACTCCCAGTACAAAACTACTCCCAGTACAAAACTACACCCAGTGCAAAACTACACCAAGTACAAAACTACTCCCAGTAGTGCCAAAACTACAGCAAGTGTACACCCAGTGCAAAACTACACCCAGTGCAGTGCCAAAACTACACCAGTGCAAAAACTACCACCCAGTGCAAAACTACACCAGTGCACCCAGTGCAAAAACTACACCAGTAAAACCCAGTACAAAACTACACCCAGTAAAACTACTCCCAGTGACCAGTACAAAACTACTCCAAGTACAAAACTACATCAAGTGCAAAACTACTCCCAGTACAAAACTACTCCCAGTACAAAACTACACCCAGTACAAAACTACACCCAGTACAAAACTACACCCAGTGCAAAACTACTCCCAGTATAGTAATCCCCAAACTGTATCCTACTCATGTTGCTCTGACTGACAATAGTTCTCTTTGTTTTTAGACAACTTTATTTCACTTTGATCCACAGGGACAGTTTCTCGTTGTTATTTTGCAGATTCATTGCGAAGCAGATCAGGAATCATCATCACGTCCAGGTCAACCTCGCTCCCTAGAGTCACAACACATGACAAAACCTCCTCTGGACGCCCGCCGCGCTGACATTTTCACATCAAGGGCTAACATTCAGCTCTCTGGATGAGTCCTCTTGTTCACCGGGCCGCACGAATGACCAAAACAAAGTTTTTCAGACAGTTTCTTCAATAAATCTCACCATCTGATCTCATTAAAAACACAACTGTGTGTGCACCAGTGGTGTAGTCCTAACAAAAAAAGTGGTTTACTATACTATACAACGATAACCCCGACCCCACATGGCCAAAAGACAGGGGTCAGTGTGTTTGTTTGATTTGTTTTTCAGGTAATATATGACAATTATTTCAGTTAAATATTTATGCATTATTATTCGCTTATGCTTTGAATATGAAGTTATAGAATTGGAAAAAAATAAGTTGGTGGAAAAAGGTTGGAAAAAACTGTCGGTACTGTCGACCACAATACAATATTATTTACAAAGCATCATATCTTTGTAACGCATCACATATACAAGAATACGTAAAAACATATGCAAGATTTTACAGAATAGAGATGTAACTTTGTCATCACTGCGATCTCTGTGTCAATACTTGTTAATAATTGAAGGAGAAGATATTAATGTATGAAGTTAACGTTATGGTAAAAAC
This sequence comes from Triplophysa siluroides, assembly GCA_006030095.1. Taxonomy (NCBI): domain Eukaryota; kingdom Metazoa; phylum Chordata; class Actinopteri; order Cypriniformes; family Nemacheilidae; genus Triplophysa; species Triplophysa siluroides. The sequence goes on along the minus strand of VCII01000491.1, from coordinate 182,653 downwards.
AGACTACATTTTAAATGTAGAATAAACGTAACAAGGAGGTTCACAATGACTGTAAAGGGAACGAGGATACAGAGAACATGTAAGGATTCTGACTTTAAACAGTAGGGCTCTGTAAGTGCTTTGTTTAATTTCATCATGTGTCATTTAAAGAAAGCTAGTATTAAAAGTTGTGACAGATAACATAGATTTGCGATGCACTGCAATATCGTAAAGAGATAAAGCAGCGCAAGAGAACCCGTGAATTCAGTGTCAATCTCTTCCGAGGCCCGGAACAGATGAGAAGAGCCACTGCCGGTGAGGCCCTTTAACCCAGCTTTGACCAAGAGCAGTTTTATCAATGTTACCTGACGGCTTCACCGGGACTCTGTCACTGACGGGACGAACTCCTCGCAGGCGAGTTGCCAGCACTGAAGATGACGCGCTTGGCGTGGTTGTTGGAGGCGGGGCCGCAATAAATTTTTTTGAACTTTCTTAAGAAATGCACTAATTGTATGAATCATTTGTGAACGCGATACGGTTAAAGGGAAAGCAACCACAAAAGCAGCTTGGAGACTTTAAGCAGGAGAACAAGTGGGTTTACGCTCATATAGATCTTTAGAAGTCGTTATACGCAAACAGCGCTGTGGAAAAAGTAAGCATGCAGCGTATGGCCCGCCTACACCACTGGTGCGCACATGTGTGTGCGTGTGTGTTTTACAATCTACAGGAGTGAAGTCTGGCTTATGAAGATGAGGAATAGAAATCATGCTGTATCACGTCTTCACTCGCAACTAGAACGTAACACATGTGAATATAAAACTCTGACATGGAGGAAGCTAAATAAGCTTGAGTTGAAAACAACCAACCCCTGTCAATAAGATTGGGACTTGCACCCGAGTCCAGAAACCTTGGCTCTACTTCACCACACACATAATTCTGTGTTACCATAGTGACATCTCTCCTGAGGCATGCTGGGTAGAGAAGGGTAATCCATCAACAGCGTTGTGTCCTGATATAGAGAAAATATCAGGATACCTGCACACACACACACACGAGAGAAACGTCCAGCCATCCATTACTCACACAAATCCTGCCTGCAGGGGGATTATGGGTAAATACACGTGGCCCCGGATGCAAAACCGAATTTGCTTTCCCTTTATCTCTGTCAGACAGCAGAACGACACTCACGGGAAGGTTTAACCTTTTGAGCGTTCACTCAGTAAAGTAGCGTCGTGTTTTTACTGCAGCATCTCAAATTTACAACCAAAAAAATCAATGCCATAAAGTCAACAAGCAAGAGCGATGTGATGCTGTACGGATCCGTCCGAACATTTACAGACTGACTCTTTACACCTCATACAAGAGACTGATAGAAAACTCAAATCAAACAGAAGAATAACAGAAAGAGAAAGATCAGCAGCAAGTCAAGTCTCCAAACCGCAGTCCAATCTGACAAAAGCCTGCTCCAGAAATACAGAATTCAGTTTAAATCAGCAGCGTTCTTACCTTCCACCGCGTGTTCTTCTGCTCCTGGACAACGCAGAGAGAGCAGAAACGAGAAAAGAGAGAGAAATCACACATTAGATGAATGAATGTTTCGTTTGAGAAACACAAGAAACAGGTCAACACAACACACTTTTCATGCAAAGATAAATCTCTCCTTTTCTAAAGTCACGCTGGAGTCATTCCTCTCACGCAGCACATTCATCAGTGTCTTGTTGTGTTCATGACCTCAGAGACATTCAACATTTGCCTCAATGAGGTTAATTACTGTAAAACTCTTGGCAAGAAACTTCCAGACAACCTGAAAGCCTTAAGGCCGAAGTATAGTCCGTCCGGTATACTCACTGAGAACAAGAACATGAAGAACAACGTGAAGCTCATTTTTATGCAAGTGTTAATAACTTGACTGTGTTCTAATAAAGCTTTGAGTTTAGATCAGAATTAGCGTGACTTACTTCATTTACAGCACAATGCAAGCACTGTTAGAGTGTCGGCCGCCCTTCCCAATATTTACTTTCACGTTTGAAATGCAAGTGCAAGTAAATAAGCAGAAAATCTCTAAATATTCAGTCCTTGGAGCACAGCTGAGAGAACGGTGAATTATTTATTTTCATAAATCTAGCAGCTCATCTCCTGAGGCGAGGCATTGACTCTCACTATTAAGATTTCATGATAGTTGTGGCTGCAGTGTTTGAGCGTCAGGATTTAACATCACAGCACTGACAACTAACTTAACTTTGGCTTTTTGACTGACAACACGTGACATCTGAATGACACTAATGTGTGCTTGTCAACCCATGACAGAGGATGCTCTGGTGTCTCATGTACACTGATGGTATCATTACACCCACAGTACACACATGACAGTATGTGCCCATAATAGAGCCAATCTAGTTGTTGTTTTCAGTACCACACGTATAAATAAACTCTCCTCATCTGATGATTGATGTTATGACTGTAATAACTCACGATAGGTCTGTATTATCTGAAGGATGTGAGCTGTGAGGTTGGATGAACAGTTTTCATATTTATATTCAGAAGAAGAATGAAGATCAACACTAACATCAGAGAAGAGTGATGTGATGTGAACGCATAAAACATTCAGCACCAACAAATCTCTAAATCGGAAAACAAAAGCACTCAACTAATCTTTACTAAACCATTAGATTATTAGCAGCCATTCTATTCACTGGATTTGAGATTTTGGGTCATGTGAAGGTTGTGAGATGTGAGGATTTTTCCTAAAATAAACACACAGCCTGAAAGTAATGAGGCCATAAAGACTTTCTGACCTGCTGATGACCAAACACACTCGTCCAGTAAAGGTTACAGCTGTGATGACACACACACACACACGTATGCATGCCTGAAGGTGTAAACACTGTGTGTGTGTGCGTGTCAGTCACTACAGAAGAGCATCATTATCATCACACTGAGCTCAGATCAGTCAGTCACTGCAAAAGAGCATCATGAGAGTGACCTCAGACCCATCACACTGACCTCAGATCAGTGAGATTAAGTTCATCATCTCTTCACACAGACACAAGCTCTTCACAGCTGCACTGACAGCCAAGAGGAAAACATCTGAACAGCATCTGGATCTCGACCAGTATCTGTATCATGTTTTCCAATAGAAATCTCTAAACATCTTTAAATCAAGATGAATTACTCTGTGCAACAAACAAAACAGATAAATGAACAGATACTGCTCTGTGATGCGATACTTCAACTCTCTTTAAGTGCTGTCTATGGCAAGCCGAATTAGCTTAAATTGTCCCTAGCGTTACTAGTCGTAATTGCATTTTTACAAGTAAGAATTACATTTGAGGGCTCTATAATTCGTCTAGAGCTCTGCAATTCAATTAATACTAGGGATGTAACGATTCACTGAGCTCACGATGCGATTCATGATTCTGATCTCACAATGCGATTTACTCACGATTTACTCACATTTTATTTTTACAAAATGAGTTGAAACAAATTAGAAATGAACAACTTCCCTTGCATTATTTCTTAAATTCTTCAAGTTTCTTTGTATATAAAATTATGTTTTATTTCAAATAACAAAACTAAACTGCAATTTTAAAACAAATAAATAATAAAAAAAGTATCTTTAATATAAACAAACTAATACTGTCTGTGCTTTCTTGGATTTTTTTGCATTTAAGAAATATCAGCATGTCCATGTTTAGGTTTGCAGTGAACATGGTGGCCCCTGCTGTTCTAAAAATATATTGCGATTCAGTTCTTACCTCAACCGATTTGAATCGTCACACATTATAATCGATTTTCAACCGGCTCACGTTGAATCGTTTCATCCCTAATTATGACTAGTAACAATTTAATTATATAGCTCTCTTATTGTAATTGTTACTAGTCAAATTTTTATTGTAGAACTATCTAATTATAATTCTTACTAGTAAAAATCGAATTCGAGAGCTCTCTAATCGTAATTGTTGCTAGTAAAAAATTTGTTATAGAGCTCTCTAAATTCATTCGTACTAGTAACAATTTAATTACGAAGAGTAACGCTGGGGACAATTTAAGCTAAATCGGCTTGCCATAGCTGTCTGTCATATTCACCTCTTCAAAGAGAAGAGAATAAAATCTCTTTGACTTTCTGGATAAAATAAAAAAAATAATTATTTCAATAATAAATTGATGTTACGTGATTGTGAAATCCAGTCAGTTTTGTGCTCTTTTTTAATAGGGATGCACCGAATGTTCGACAACAGAAAATATTCGGCCGAAAATAGGAAAAGAAGTAAGGTTTTTTGCTATATTCGGTTGCCGAACATTCGGTGCATCCCTATTAAAACCTTGTTATAATTTGACTCTAATGTTTGAACTTATTGTATGTCGTTTGTTATATGTTCAATGCTTTGGCAATATTGTAAGAGTAAGAACACGCAATCATGCAAATAAAGTACCTTGAAATTGAAAATTTGAGAGAGAGAGAGAGAGAGAGAGAAGGAGACGAGTGCGCGTTATTAATGCAGATATCGTGTCGGCAGTGTATGTCAGAGAAAAACAGCGGCGGAATAATTATCCGAAGAAAAGCATCTTTAGCGGTCGGTAACTTGTGTACTGGAATGATCTGCCTGCTGCTGGCCATCTATAAGAGTCGTCTGAAAACTCATCTCTTCCGTCAGCACCTGACCGATCATTTCTGATTTCTATATCTTTACTACTCTATCTATATTTAAAAAAAAACTAAGCTCTTGTGCTTTTTGTTGTTCTAATGTTGACCCAATTGCTTCCATTGTTTACCCAACTTGTAAGTGGCTTTGGATAAAAGCGTCTGCTAAATGACTAAATGTAAATGTACTTCAGACAGGAGCGAGTGGTCGGACATTAGCCCCGTCGCCCGTGGCATCCTTTGACATCATACAGTGGCCACCTGCTCACAGTTCTCTGTACTAAACAACTTGTCAAAGTGTGTTCTGTGCATCTGACCCCCCATTCAGACAGCCAGAGACTTTGTCGCTGTGTGTCGCTTGTCTCTTGCTATGAGATCGTTTGTAGGCGTTCCTAGCTTTTGCTGTCCAAGTAACAGTTTGAACAAACCCTCCAGTAACTGACGAGAGACGGATGACGTGAGCTCCACTGCTTTTCTCCTATTGGTTGTCGCTCACGAAAGTCGCTCATCATTTGCATAAAGTTGAAAAGTTCTCAAGTTTTGTCGCTTGACTCCTGTCGCGGGACACACCCACATCCTGTTGCCAACGGTTACTGTCGCTCGTGTCGCCAGAAGTCGCCAGCTGTCCATTGAAATGAATGAGATCGCGTGGCTTTGTCGCTGCTAGTTTCTGGATGTCTGAATGGGGCTTGAGGGTTTTGACGGAAGAATAGGGTTACCTCCACTGGGCATGTGCACTTCAATACCGCATCGTTTTTGTCACGCTGAAAACAGTTGATTCATGTTTTTTGATTATTGCAAGGTTCGGTTTAGTGTTGGGGTAAGTGAAGGCGTTAGCTAATGTCATTTATTGTAATTATATGGCGAGATTTTGCACCACTTCCGGTCGTAGCTGTAGCCCTGCTAGCACAATCCCTTCTGAGAGAAGGTCAGCTTGTGTGGGCGGAGTTTGGAGGAGAGACGTGAACTGAAATGGTTGTCTGACAGAATGACTTGCATGGATGTTTTTTGCTTCTTAAAATCACTTTGCAGTGTATCCTATAATAATCCAACAGTTTTTCGATTATTCTTATGTTTAGCCTAAAATGTTGAAAGGGTTTTGTTGTAGGGAAACAGAGCACAGTACATTCTTTAGCAGTCAGTTATGGGCCTAATATAGGCTATTCAAGAAGAGAGGACTCACATTTTTTTTAAGTTAACATCCTTGTTTTACTCAATTTTATTGTAAGTTATATTGAAAAGCAAGACAAAACATAAAAAAGCACATTTTCACCATTCAGTTTATGCAATATTGAAAAACTTGGCTAAATAAATAGAAGCAATGTGAAAAGCCATGTTCAATGTGCGCGGTATTCAGGCTTCGGCCAAGAAGTCTCATTTCAGTTCATCCCTATTCCCTAGTTTTATAAGCATGGCATCTATTAACACAAAAGCTTATCAACTCTGAACAGTGCTCTCACAACATCAGATGACCAACACAATTCATGACATCAATATTTTCATTCAGTTTATTGTGTTTCGTCTCATTTTAAGGTCAATGAATTTCACTCAAAATATGAGTGCAGGGAGACCGAGACACCGAGAGTTTGTAGTTATTGGGACATATTCACCGTTATTAATAACACTTGAGCAGTCAAAAATAATGTCATCTGAGAGCATGAATGTTCTGTCACAAGTTTACTGAAGAATAACCAAACTGACCGTGATGTGGGCCGTCGCCATGACAACAGCTGAAACCCACTGACTAATGATTACCGGCTGAAGAGGTTTGATTGCCAAACTATTATAGTGTTGAGAGAATAACATTACTGATGAATAATGGACTAATAACGCTCTTTCATAAGCTTGTGCGTGTGTGCGCCAGCCGTCTGCAGTCAGAAATCAAACTGCAAACTCACACTGTTCAAGTGAATCTTGACAGAAACAAAACAGTTTGTGCATGACTGCGGTCTCACACATCAGATCACATCAGACAGACGCACGTCCACTCAATAACCCCGCCTCTCACTTTGATGGACATGAGTCTCCACCAACAGTGACACTCGCCTCAGGCCATTTTTCACCCAAACTACACAGAAAATGCGTCCGTCTCTGTTTGTTTGTCAAGTTTTACATCTACATTGCTCTCGTTTGAGGATAATGGCTCTTTCTAGTGGCGTCGGACCAAGAACTCCTGCCTGTGTCACAAACACATTTATTTTAGGTGACATGGTTGTCTACGAGAACGTCTGCAAACACAACACACACATCAGCCGTAAAGATGTGTCTATGACAGATTCAGCTTTCTGCTTCTGCGATGGGACACATTTTACAGTCCAATCAATACATGAGAAATCTTCTGGCCTCTCAACGGGCGGATCTTCAAGGATGAGCCGTGACTTTGTCCACATCTACAGAGAGAAACTGAAAGATGAGCCGGCACACGAGAGCCAGCTGACAGTTTATCAATGCCGTATCGCACCTGGAGCCTGTGAGGGAGGGGCGGAGCTTATCACCACCAACCAATCAGACACACAGAGAGAGAGAGAAGGGGAGTTATACGGATGCTGTAAATGAGACAACAGTGTCACCCATCAGCCGTGATCATCATACTGTCGGTTCATTTGCTCTTATTCCACGTGATGTGTTGAAACCTGTGATATGAAAGAGCCGAGTGAGTGATGCGAGAGCGTCTGTGTAAATAACGTTAGAGAGGATTGTGGGGGTTTTCACTTGATGAATATGACTCACTCAAACGACTGAAACAGACACCAGAATCTCCCACACACGCGTCTGCCGAGATCTTCCAGCTTTCCATGAGGAGTCATGAAGACGTACAGCAGTAAAATCAATGAATGCTCATATCAGCGAGTGACAGCTGCTGCATTCTGGGAGTGTCTGAAGAAATCATTGAATCATTTGACCCTGAACCGTGATAAGAGAGGCATATTAAAGTGACGTCCATCACGATCTCCAGAGTCAGAGTAAAATCTCCCCCAAAAATTGGACGTTAAAAACATCAAACTGTTTTCTTAAGTTTAAAGAATGAGTGTGAGTGTTTGTGTCTAATATCTTTCATCTGAAGGTGGTCAGAGTGGATTTAACCCCACGAGACGCTCTCGTGTTCCCTCAGGACCTTGAGACGGCCAAAGTGAGAAAACTGATTGTGTTAGGACTGAATGAGAGTGAGAAACTCTGTCATGAATCTGAACACTCGTCCTCACAATCACACGTGTGGAAACATGCACTACTACACAACATTTGTTTCATCTAAGAAAAGGACTTCCAACTCTACCAGAGATATCCAAAACAATCTGAGGCGTTTCCAACAGTCCCGTCCAGCAGACGTGGCGTTTAGCTTCAACAGTGATTCATTGATTTTTATTGAAACAAAAACAATCAAACACTCCACAGGAGGGACTTTTGACCGGAAGTGTTGAGAAATATGAAATAGAACTTGAGCTAAAGACGAGTTTCACGGATCAGCAGATGAGACGTGTGGAGACAGAAGATGCTCGCTCATGTCTCAGTGTTTGTACAGGAGTCTGAGCATTGATGAGTGTTGACATCCAAAAAACATCCAGTCAACTGAAGGATTTTCAGGCGGTAAAGAGAATAGACAATCATCACGGAGCTGTAACTGAAGCTAAAGGTGCAGTTAAACCGTGGTGTTCTTTTAGAATAAAGTTGTAGAATTTGTTTACCGCGGTACAGAGAGCAACACAGTGCTGTAAACTCATCTAATCACAGTGAATTATACATGACAAGAACACCACAGCCGAGCATCACTCAAAACATCAATAATGCACAACTACTTCCTGAATCACAGTCAACACACACGCACGCACACACAAACAAGCACACACAAACACAAGGTAGAAAATGACTGCTATGACTATGTTTGTGGAGTCATTCTAGTGCAGGACTGGTCACCTCTGGTCCTCTAGGGCCTGTGATCTCCATAGTTTAGTTCCAACCCAAATGTGTTTGATAAGAGTTGGAACTAAACTGCAGGACACCAGTCCTCCGCTGTCGTTTCCAAAACTGCAAGTTAAATGGGCGAGAACGCGATGAGAAGAAGTGATAGGGAGTGGGCGGGGCTCGCGAGAAAATGATCCATATCTTAAAATATATCAGTCATTACATGCAGGGCAGCACGATACATCGTTGATCAACCGCACACGATCAGGCGATTTCCTACGATTGTTTTTGCGCAGTTCTTCGGTGAAGTACGGTAAATGCTGCAGCATCTGAAAGGCAGCCCTAAACCACTCGATTTAATATGATGAGTATCTATTTTTATTAAAAGACAAGTATAACTGTTCTAGTTAAAATATGAAGTTAGCCTTGGACAGACTTCATAAGACGTCAATGTATCGCTATGAGCCGAGGAAATGACTTTTGTATTGAATGTAGGAGAGTTTTGGACTTTCAAAGATGTGGCGTCTCAAGACGTGCATTTCTTAAGCACACCGTCCATAAAGTCTCTCCACTCGTTTGAAATGTTAAGGCGGGCCAGGTCAAGATGATTGGTCTACAGTCACAAAACTGAGAGAGAAACATGCACACACAGATGTCAGGATCCTATAAACAAGATCATAAAAACAGAGTAAAAGTCCCAGCTGAGGGCCGATTGAATCTACTGGGATCAATAAGAGAGAAGTAAATAAGATCTCCTGCTGCACTCATCAGACAACAACATCTGCTCTGTCTGATAGATGACATCATCACATCACATCACATCACATCACATCACATCACACTACCCCTGATCCATACAATAGCATTTCAAACAAAAGCTGCGGTGTAGGTGTGTGCGTGCAGGCCTACACACACGCACGCACACACACACAGGTTGTTTAAGTGCACACACACACACACACACACACACACAGGGACACTTCACACAAACACACACACACACACACACAGCTAAGAAATACAGACACACATTCAACACGCACACACACACACACACAGCTAAGAACTATAGACACACGCACACACACACACACACACAGCTAAGAAATATAGACACAGGTTCATACACACACACACACACACACACACAGCTAAGAACTATAGACACACGTTCAACACACACACACACACACACACACACACACAACTATAGACACACACACACACACACACACACAGCTAAGAACTATAGACACACGACACACACACACACACACACACACAGCTAAGAACTATAGACACACGTTCAACACACACACACACACACACACAGCTAAGAACTATAGACACACGTTCAACACACACAACACACACACACACAAGAACTATAGACACAATTCAACACACACACACACACACACAACACACACACAATTAAGAACTATAGACACACGTTCAACACACACACACACACAGCTAAGAACTATAGACACACGTTCAACACACACACACAATTAAGAACTATAGACATATGTTCAACACACACACACAACACACAACACAATTAAGAACTATAGACACACGTTCAACACACACACAGCTAAGAACTATAGACATACGTTCAACATGAACACACACACACACACCTAAGAACACATTTCAACAGACACTAAGAACTATAGACACACGTTCAAACACACACACACACACACAGCTAAGAACTATAGACACACGTTCAACACACACACACACACACACACACAAAGAACTATAGACACACGTTCAACACACAACACACACACACAGCTAAGAACTATAGACACACGTTCAACACACACACACAATTAAGAACTATAGACACACACACACACACACAATTAAGAACTATAGACACACGTTCAACACACACACACACACAGCTAAGAACTATAGACACACGTTCAACACACACACACACACACACTAAGAACTATAGACACACGTTCAACACACACACACACTAAGAACTATAGTTCAACACACACACACACACACACACATTAAGAACTATAGACACACGTTCAACACACACACACACACACAGCTAAGAACTATAGACACACGTTCAACAACACACACACACACACACACACACAATTAAGAACTATAGACCACGTTCAAACACACACACACCACACACACACCTAAGAAACTAACACACGTTCACACACACACACACAATTAAGAACTATAGACACACGTTCAACACACACACACAATTAAGAACTATAGACACACGTTCAACACACACACACAATTACACACACGTTCACACACACACACACACACACACACACAACACACACACACTAAGAACTATAGACTCGACACACACAAACACACACACACACACACTATTCACACAGCTAAGAACTATTTACACACCTATAGACACACGTTCACACACACACACACACACACACACGCTAAGAACTATAGACACACAACACACACACACACACTAAGACACACGTTCAACACACACACACAGCTAAGAGTTCTTAATAGTTCTTCATTGTGTGTGTGCGTGTGCATGTTGAACGTATGTCTAAAGTTCTTCATTGTGTGTGTGTGCGTGTGTTGAACGTGTGTCTATAGTTCTTAATTGTGTGTGTGTGTGTGCATGTTGTGTCTATGTGTGTGTGCTGTGTGTCTATAGTTCATGTGTGCATGTCTTAATGTGTGTGTGTGTGCGTGTGCAACATATGTCTATAGTTCTTAATTGTGTGTGTGTGTGCGTGTGCATGTTGAACATATGTCTATAGTTCTTAATTGTGTGTGTGTGTGTGCGTGTGCATGTTGAACATATGTCTAAAGTTCTTCATTGTGTGTGTGTGCGTGTGTGTGTTGAACGTGTGTCTATAGTTCTTAATTGTGTGTGTGTGTGCGTGTGCATGTTGAACATATGTCTATAATGTGTGTGTGTGTGTGCGTGTGCATGTTGAACATATGTCTATAGTTCTTAATTGTGTGTGTGTGTGTGTGTGTGCATGTTGAGTGTATGTCTATAGTTCTTCATTGTGTGTGTGCGTGTGCATGTTGAACGTATGTCTATAGTTCTTAATTGTGTGTGTGTGTGTGGGTGTGCATGTTGAACGTATGTCTATAGTTCTTAATTGTGTGTGTGCGTGCGTGCGTGTGTGTGTTGAATGTCTATAGTTCGTGCTGTGGTGTGTGAACGTGTGTCTATAGTTCTTAGCTGTGTGTGTGTGGTGTGTGTTGTTGAACGTGTGTCTATAGTTCTTAGTGTGTGTGTGTGTGTGTGTGTTGAACGTGTGTCTATAGTTCTTAGCTGTGTGTGTGTGCGTGTGTGTGTTGAACGTGTGTCTATAGTTCTTAGCTGTGTGGTGTGTGTGTGTGTGAACGTGTGGAACGTGTGTGTTGAACGTGTGTCTATAGTTCTTAGCTGTGTGTGTGTTGTATTGTAACCTGTTTTTCAGAGCACATGAGTGAGATATTTCCCCATTAACAGCAGAGCCCTTGTTTTGTATTTACATGAAGAGTGTAATGTTATAATTGCTTGTGCAGTTGAGTTGTGACGCTGTAGATGTTTAACACAAGCATCTGTCTGTCATTTACACCAGAGACATTTGCTCATAAAGTCAATGTAATCCAATCAACACGAGCCGCTGCACATCGCTCCTGTGCTATAAATGATCACTCTTAATCCTCTGCCCTCCAGATCTCATTTCACATCTGTAATTACAGAAAGACAAGGCTTTATTTCTGCTAAACCAACGCTTCTGATACTCAACTGTCCCATCTGACTGCACTTCAGTTCAGAGCAACATCCATCCATCCATCCGTCCATCCATCACCTCGCTTTCACACCGCTAGCTTCATAAACACTATCTCTGTTTTACAAACACACCCCTTCTCAACAAGAGATTATCATATCTGTCAAGATCCAAACACAGTTTTTTTTATCTAAAGCTGATTAAAATTAGTTTTATAGACAAAAATGTAATTGTGAAAACATTTCAGTTTTTTCATTAAATATCATTGGAAGAAAAATGGAGGGATGACAAACTAAACAATGATGAGAAGTCAGTCAATACGAGTCAAAGGAGATGAAGTAAAAATCATCTCAGGGTGAAAAACACTAAAATCACAAGAGAACATTTTACTGACTACACTGAAGAAGGAGAAATATAACAGAACTCCCAAAGTTGCATGTGTTTCCTGTTACTCTGAAATGTGGGACAAAGATGATTCAAGAATAAGTAAGAGCACAAAATGACTTTCTTACTTGGTATGTTTGTCTTGCTTTCCAGTACAAATGTTTACTTAAAACAAGCCAAAAAATCTGCCATTAACCTTAGTTACTAAATTCAAGGTTTTTTTGTTTATTTTAAGTACAAATTCACTGAAATTTCTTACTTTTATTCTAAAAACAACACTTATTTTCTTGGGTCGTTTTGCTCATCACAGAAATGCATCTTGATTCAAGAATTTTCAGACATTTGTACTGGAAAACAAGACCAACATACTAAGAAAGTCATTTTTTTGCAGTGTACGTGTGTGTATGAATACAGTAGTTGTGTAGAAAAAGTCAAAAGTGATTGTTTGAGTTTGGCAGATACCACAACATATTATCTGAAATCCCTCTTTACTTAATCTACATAATAAACACAACAACACGAGGATGAGAAAATTATAAGAGATCATGAGAGAATCTTTTAATAAAACAAATAAAATAACAAAACAGAACAGAACAATAAAGAATATTCTTGCAGATGGCCAGTAAAGAAATGAAGAGAGAGTTGTTAGTTGAGAGAGAGAGAGAGAGAGAGAGAGAATGTAAATGTTCTCTGTCCTTCTTCTCTCTAAAGGGCAAATGATTCCTGCGGTCACAGTGCATTGCTATTCTACTCTTACTTTCACTGAGAACACAACGCTCTCTCAACTCTCCGTGACCTCTTAACTCTACCCATCCCATCCCATCACCACACACACACACACACACACACACACACGCGCACACAGAGTGAGAGAGAAATCTGGCCTCAGAAATGACTACAGTAAACATCAAACTTGTTTTACAAGAGAAGACAAAGCAGCAGCGATTCATCTTCAGTCTGAACCCTCACAGAAGAACACAAAACGTTCAAGAACATTTCTGTCAGATCAAGGAACATTCAAGCGGCCATGAGTGTGAATCTAAAATCAAATCACGAGCACATCTTCAATTATTCATCCCAAACAAGATCAACACAAACAAACAACAGCATCTTTCACTGGATGAGTCCGGTGTGATCATGTGGAGGGTTTTTCACAGCAGGTGCTCACGTTTATTTCTCGTCTTGTAAAGTTACAAAAGTGTTTATTTTCTGTCATGACAGACACCTTTAGGTTTCTGTGTCACATGGCTGATCGCTTATGACAACGTCAAGGCAATTATTTCATTTTGGCACCCTTACGTTGTCTTCATCACGTTATATGTATAGTTTATGTAAAAGAGTATTCAATCTAGAGGTGCCTTTGAGTGGATCCTTCAGAAGTCCTTCATGGTGTTTGTTTCTAAAGTCAAAGGCCTGAAACCACAGAACCACAGACTCCGACATGCTGTTTGGAAAAACTATTGGGTCAAGCAACACAGAATTCACCGTCAACAGAAAAAGAGGCCAAAGTTTTACCTTCTTTGCAGTATTTTCCTCTGAAGCGCGTATGCGAACAGTCGCAGTGAACTTCTCCAAACTGGACGCTGCAGTATCCTCCGTTCAGACACGGGTTCTGCTTGATGCACAGGTACTCCAGATCGTTCTGAATCCCGTTACTGTTCAGCAGAGTCGGCGGCATCTCTCCCACCTTCAGATTGGAGATCAATCCCATAAACGGAGGTTCATATTTCACCGTGCTGGACGTGAGGGCGGACAGACGCACGTCAGGCGGAATTCCTCCCAAGAAGAGATCGCTGACCACGGCCATTTCTCTGCGCTTGGAACGGACCTCCTCCACTTTGGTCTCCCCGTCCACCATCAGCATGGTCTTGCGGTAGTTCCGAGTAAGCAGCACCATGTGCCATCGGTCGTCGTTGACGCGGGTTTCCATCTGCAGCGAGGCGGGTTCGGCGCAGTGGATGGCGAATCGGAGCTGCAGATGTCCGCCTCCGATCAGGAGTTCCAGAAAATCACAGTTCCCTCCATCATCGAGGTACAGGACTAGCGCTTTGCTCACGTTTGTTTTCAGGCTAAAGCTGAGCTCTCCGATGCTGCCCGCCTCCCAACGCGCGTAACGCGCCCACTGCCCGGGACCGCCGCTGAATTCAAGCCCCCCCCCCAACACCAAGAGCCCGGCTAACAGCACCGGCCCCAGGGGCCACACGGTGGATCCACACTTTGCCTTCATTTCAGACAACCAGACACAAAAAGTACTCCTTTCTTAGACAAATGATGTGGGCGGCAAATACAGCGTGTGCCCCTTTCACTTTTCCTGAGGGGTGTGCGAAAGCCAAAGTCCCAAACCTGCCGGCTCAGCGCAACTGCCCTCTAAAAGAGAGAGAGTTTCCCTCTGTTGCTCCTTCTTGATTTTATCCAGACTCTATCTGTAGTCTCTCCATGAGCCGGTACAGCAGGTGATTTGTGTTTTTAAATGAAAAAGGTTCTCAAGCATCTGAGGTTAGATGTTTCTGTGGAGATCTCTTCTGGACCACAGGCGAGGATCATTCTTGACCGTCTATCAGCGATGGAATCCTCCACGTCTTTCAAACGGCTTGGGTCTACATGAGGGATCACAGCAGGAAAAGTTTCATTGCCCTTCAGATTTCAACGTCCTGCAGGTCTACTAGACAAAAACAAAAACACTTAATTAGATAAAGCACACACCACCTTTCCAAACACAAACATGTTCATATTCCTGACACACATGTAAAACCCTTGGCAATAAACATCCGTCAGTGCATGAAGAAAAAAAACTGGCATCAATAAGAAGAAACTAACAGCAGATCTCACTGTACGATAATAAAACCTCGGTATTGCGGTATTTTACGTGACAAATGGGTGACTTGGAAACGTGCCGTAAGCATTCTCTTTTCTTTATCCTCCAATCATAAGGGTTGCTTAGAGGTGTGAGTTATAGTATGAGATGGGTCAAATGACCTAACAATCCCTCTTATCAAAGAAAACCATTGCACCAGATGGACCTTGACAGAGGTAACATCTATTATTTGTTCTAACATTCTCTGTGTTTGGCCCGGAAGACCTATCGCTTCATACAGTCATGTGACCACCATAATATTGAGACTATTTTGCTATTGTGATAACACGATATCCCTAATATCGCTACATCCCTAGTCATGTGTGCTGAATGGTGATGTGTGAATTACACACAATGAAGTCTTTGACAAGACCAATCTGATTGATGCTCTCAACCCTTCGGCCTTCATGAAGACATGCACATTTATTCTCAAGAGACACTTTAACAACTGACAATTAAACACTCCATTCTCCTCCAGACCTCTCTCTCTCACACACACACGTGTATGATGTGCGTGTTGTGAGGCGGCAGGTCAGGTGGATGCTGAATAATTGCTTTGTGTGTCATAAGTGGTCATTATATATTCATACACATGAAGAGATCCATTACCATTGGACCAATCGGTGACACGCTGGCAAGATTTACCCCATATGTATGTTCTTCTACAGCATACTATATGTCATAAAAGAGAAGACACATGTCACACAGAGATCTAATGAGTGTGACCTGTCTAAAACAGGGTTCTCAAACTTTTGGAGCCAGGTGAGAACATTTCCTACGTGATTGTGATGGACGCTCATGCTGGAGGAACTCCGAGTCAGTGCAAGCCATATATTAATGTTGGAAAACAAAGTAAATCATTTTGTTAGTTATCTTGGAAAATGACCAATGGTTTGGCTAGACAACACTCTTATTCATCAGCTGGTGTCGTGTAGTCTTTTGAAGCTGAAATTTGGACCAACGGCCTCCTGTTTAAGTGCATAATACGGAGAAGAACCCTGGAAAGCTTTGCTCGAAAGCCTCAATTTGTTTTCCACATAAGAAATAAACGCATGGACATGAGTGAGTGAATCATCATGACAATTTCATTTAATAGTGAACTACTTCTTTAAGATCTCCTGTAATGCACGGATGAAATAGAATGTGGAACATCAGATCTTTTTCCCATTGGTTAACCAAACATTTACTTTATAACAGATTGTGTCTGCGTGAAGATTTTCAGGAACATGTGTTTTTAAATACTGTCTGAGAGCTTTGAACACACTCTTCACGTGTCCGTCAGTGCGAGTAAGATCGTTCATAAGGTATCACTCCTAAATGACATCAATCAGGTTCTGCACTTTATTTTCTCATTCCTCAGTGTTTAGAAAGCAAAAACAAAACGTCCGACGCACAAGTGCTTTGCTTCCGATGGACATGCATCTTTTCTATTAGGAAAGATTTAGGAAGGTGCACTTCTCAGAAAACGTACAAAGAAAGATCATTTTAGGTGTTTCATTAATATTGTTAATTAACAACTTCCAGCAAAATCCTAATTTTTCCCTTCTTTATCCTGTAGCTCAAAACTGTAGAGCATTCCGACTCATCGTGCTAGCACGGGTCACAGATTATTCTCCGCTCCCCTAGCTATAGATTGAGGACTTCTGGTCTAGAACACACACGCACACTCTCTTTATGAGTAGTCTTTATCAGTAGTTCACAGTATGCAGTCTGACTGAACGAGACATCACTCAAAATCATCGGCAGAAATCTATTGTTCTGAATTTAAAATATACAATTTCCTTACTGTGAAATAAAGATGTTTTCAACTGAGACCAAGACAAACACACTGTCACACCCTGAAACACACACACACAGAATGTCAGCAAAGGGCAATCCAAAGGAAATTGTCTGCAGTAAATGACTCTGCATTACCATCTTAACTAAACTGTCAAAAAGCAATTTGCTTCACACACACCGAGTCTCAAATCTGCACCTTATTACAGAGTCTGGAGTGTAATTCAGCCTCAGACTCCACCACACACACTGAACGAGAGAGAGAGAGAGAATTTGATAAACACTTTATTTATACAAATTTCTTTAACCATTTATGTACAAATCTAAAAAGTGAAATATATATATAAATAAAATAATAAATAAAAACAAATTACAACAGCTACTTTGCAAAAAAAAAGATTTTCATCAACAATAGAGCACAACGCATTTTCACAGCACCATTGAGATGCAAAAACATTAAAAGTGCTCATTAACTTATAGAATTTAAAATCAATAAGAATTCTTGATTTTACCATGTTTTTAAAAATTACAACAAGGTCTTGTTCTCATTTTCCTTCTACCTTATTTTGTCTAGTGATATTTTGCTTGTCCTTTAATAAAATTGATCAAATTACATTTTAGCTTCTGTTTTGGACTGTAGTAAAAACCAAACACAAAATATTTTTTGTTGTAAAAAAAAAACCCTCAAAAGATCAAAAAGAGAATCAAGCCGATAGCAATATATAAAACAATGAAAAATGGTCTCTTGCTCCAAACAAAAAGGACATCTGTCACTTACTGCAGGATTTAAAATGGAAATAAAAGCATTCACAGCAACAGCTCCATGTAGGATTCTCCATTGCAGATCCCCAATTCTTTTAGTTAATGGTGGTTTATACAGTGCTCTCCAAACAGGTTTAGTCTCAGAATCAACCTCTAAACTCATCTCTCCATACTGTATCTGTTTTACTGCTTAAAATACGCTGATTCATTATTTTCACAATACAATTCTATAACACCTTCCCTTTAACGTCACAAAAGTTGATACATTCGTTATCTCCCAAGTTTAACCAAAGACAAGTATAACAAGACCCATCTAAAGTGGGAATAATTATAATACATTCTGTGGCATCAGGGAATATAAAACCCATACTGAACTCTTCCAAAAGTGTTTTCTCTTCATAGATTACATAAAAAGTTAATTTATCAAGAAATTTATTTGCAAACCATATTGATTTAACCCCTAATTCAGCATTTTGTAAATCACATCATGCTTCAGTAAAAAAAAATCAATTTAAAAAGCTTCTTTTTACCTAAAATATCTTCCACCCCCAGAAAACCCCCACCAGAAACATCAAATCGAGCTCCAAACACAATGGGTTCTTCTAATAACCAGTGAAGTGACTTGGCTGAATCCATCCACTTTTGTTTAAACACACCCCAAACTTTGAATAAACTCTGGTAAAAAGAAGAAATTCCAACAAAATTCAATCTTTTATGATCCATTAAAAAATGTTAAATCTAGTGCCATACCGCCAACTTTCTTTAAAATACTTAAAGCTAGTGGTCTCCACACATTTGAATAAGGACCCATCAAAAGTTTTTGAACAAACTGCAGTCGATAAGTGGCCCCCGAATACTTTGGGGAGTCCAATGAGAATTGTCCCAAAAAAATTACATCAGTTCTTTCTGAATTTTAATAAGAAGTCCATTTGGTGGATCCACACAAGCAAGTCAGTGCCATAATGAAGATGCCACAGGATTGTTAATGATGAGTATCGTCCTCTATAACAGTGTTTCCCAGCCCTGGTCCTCGGGGCACACCTTCCAGAATGTTTTAGTTCTCTCCCTATATGAAACACCTGATTGATGAGTTGAATCAGGTGTTTTATATAGGGAGTGATCTAAAACATTCTGGAAGCGACATGTTTGCGAAACCCTGCTCTATAAAACACTTGTGAGAGTAACCATTTCCATTTTTCTAAACGTCCTTATACCTTCTCCAGTAAGTCTTCCCAGTTTTTTTAAGAAAACTTCAGTACCTAAATAGACACCAAGATATTTCAGTCCTCCTTTTTTCCAGAGCAGTCCTGAACGAACTTGAGCTCCTTGTGCTCTCACTCCCAACAGGTCTACCAATCTAGCCTTTTTTTCTTTTAGATCAACAGTATCATACTTTTTGTTGATGTTATTAACTCTTCCAAATTCGTAATCTCAGTTCCTAAATTCTTCATTGACTGGACTATATCTCTAGTACATTTATGCATTTGGCAGACGCTTTTATCCAAAGTGACTTACATTGCATTTTCCTATACATTTATACATAGTTATTTGCAATCCCCTGGGAACGAACCAACAACCTTGCGTTGTTAACGCAATGCTCTTACCACTGAGCTACAGGAAAGCTAAGTAATTACATTCAGAGTGTACTTTTGACAAAATTCATTAATTAAAACTTTCCCATAATCCCACCATTGCTGTAACGAAGCGTAAAAATGTCTTTGTTGCTTGAAATTAGGGATGCACCGATACTACTTTTTCCTTGCCGATCCGATTCCGATACCTGAATTCTGTGTATCGGCCGATACCGATTCTGATCCGATACTAGCACTGTTTTTATTGATCAAAGTAGAGTTGCATATTTTAACTTTTATTGCCAGAGATGGATAGTTCTTAAACATGTTTGCTTTCAAGTACATTTTAAAATATCTGTACTTTATCAGAGTACTTTGGACAAAAAATACTTCCCTACAGTATGAAGCACATCATACTTACTCCACCTCAGTCCATAAATAAATGTTTTTTTTTTACTTTAAATCCATGACTACATTAAAATCTGCCACTTTCCTTTACTTTAGTTACTTTTAAAAGTAGAAAAATATGATTTTTTAAATGTAAACTTAAAAAAAACATACAAAACAAAAATGTGGTCTCATAAAGCGCAGATACTTAAACAGATATTTATTTGTTAAACATTTTGTATTACACAAAGCTATCACAGTATAAAATTCTCCAAACTCGCTCATGCACATCCTGGACACACAATGATGCGCTTCATACATTCGCTTCTACGTTATTTAAAGTCATGCGCATTGGACGCAGAATGATGCGCTTAATACATTAGCTTCTACGTTATTTAAAGTCATGCGCATAGGACGCAGAATGATGCGCTTAATGCACCCGCTTCACTCACGAGCATCCCGGAAAGTGATGATCCTGATGTCGCGGGGTTCTTTGCTTCCCAAGTTCAAAACAGTTATAACACAAAGATAAGAGATATGTTATGTGTTTAAATCATAGTACATTGCATCCATCCTAAAGTAAAAAAAAAAAAAAGAGTTATTGTGCATGAATGACGCATAACATTATTCCTCGCATAAAGCTATCAAAATAAATTACATCGAATACAGTGCATGACAACTTTTATGGTAATTTCCTGATAGTTAGTCCTTTTTGAAGCTTTAGAGTAACATCCACGGGTATCGCAACGGATCGGACTAAAGAGAACCCGTCAGTCCGATACCCGATCCAGCAAAAAAGACCCGTATCGGCCCAAATTCCGATCCGAGTATCGGATCGGTGCATCCCTACCTGAAATCGTTCCAAAAATATGTAAAAGTGTCTATAAACGTTTATCGTTCAACAAAGATGTAATTAAAAACCAGTATGCGCTCTTAGAATTAACAAGTTTATTAAAAGCACCACATAAAACCAAACTATGATCAGAAAAACCTACTGGAAGAATATGACAAAACTTGTTAACATTACATTGATGCTGAACACCATAAAATCTATCAAGCCATGCCAAAGAGAAAGAACAGGTCTGCATTATGTGCCCAGGTATATTGTCTTACCAGGTATATCATTTGGATGCATACTTCTCCATATATCACACAAATCATGGGTTTCAATCAGTAGTTTTAAAGCCTTTTGTGAAGTAGCGTAACTTATCATTAGCTGTACAATTAAAATCTCCACCTAAAAACAACATGTCTCTTCAGGATTTAAATCTTGCAAAATAGTATCAACATTTTTTAAAAACAAAATTCATTCTGAACCTTTTGTAGGTGCGTAGGCATTTATAATTACCATAGTGATTTTCTCAAACTTGATTGTAACTTTTAAAAGATGTCCACCAATCACATCATTAATTTCACATGATAAAGGAGTAAAATGTTTAGAAAATAAAACAGCCACGCCCCCACTAATAGTGGATTTATGACTAAAATAATCTGCCCATCCCATTCTCTTTTCCAATCTACTTCATTTTTAATATCACTATGTGTAATGTGGACTTTTTCATCCACATTCAAACAGGCCCAGGTCACACCTCTACAGAAGAAACCCACATTGGACCCCTCTACTCCCGACAGTTACAGACCTGTCTCTCTCCTCCCATTTATTGCAAAAACACATGAAAGGGCAGCTTTCAACCAGGTGTCTTCCTACCTATCCCCCCCCGAACAAACTACTGGATGACAAGCAGTCTGGCTTCAAAACAAACCACTCCACTGAGACTGCACTGCTATCACAGAAGCACTGCGGCTAGCAAAGGCGGAATCTAAATCCTCTGGCCTGATTTTGATAGACCTATCTGCAGCGTTTGACACTGTCAAAATCACTGGGGTCCCTCAGGGATCGGTGCTTGGACCGCTGCTTTTTTCCATCTACACGACATCCTTAGGACCCATCATACGGGCACATGGCTCACTGTTATGCTGACGACACCCAGATCTACATCTCGTTTCACCCAGACGATACCACTGTAGCAGCTCGCATTACAGCCTGCCTCGAGGACATCTCAGTTTGGATGAAAGGGCATGACCTCCAGCTGAACCCTGCCAAGACAGAACTACTCGTGTTTCCGGCACACCCCACGATGCAACACGATCTCAGCATCCATCTTGGCAATACCACAATCACTCCTTCCAAAACAGCCAGGAACCTCCGAGTCATATTTGATGAACAGCTGTCCTTCAATGATCACATGGCAAAGACAACACGGTCATGCAGATATATGCCTTATTCAACATTAGAAAGGTCAGACCCTATCTCACTGAGCATGCGGCACAACTCCTTGTCCAGGCCCTGGTAATCTCAAGGTTGGACTACTGCAATGCTCTCCATGCTGGTCTTCCTGCAAAGGCTATCAAACCACTTCAGCTGGTTCAGAACGCAGCAGCACGCCTCGTCTTCCAAAAACCCAAAAGGGCTCATGTGACTCCCCTTTTCATCTCTCTCTACTGGCTACCGGTGGAATCCCATATCAGATTCAAGTCACTAATGCTTGCCTTCTGGACTATCACTGGATCTGCACCGGCTTACTTTCACACCCTCCTACACCCCATCAAGATCCCTGCGTTCAGCAAACCAGCTGCGTCTTGTATTGCCTTCCCATAAGGGCAGTAAATCGCTTTCCCGAATTCCCGCTCTTTCTCATTCACAACTCTCCTTCCTGGTGGAACATTCTTCCTAACTCGGTCCGGTCAACCACATCTCTCACAACATTCAAAAAACTACTTAAAACCCATCTCTGTGAATACTTTACAGACAAAAAAAATAAAACATTAACCCTTTCTATAACTTCATTTTGCGAATTCATAGAAAACTCTGAAATAGATTTGAATCAGAGAAATCTCCATCACTGTCTGAAACCATATTCTCACTATCAGCATCATTCATCTTAACCTGCTTAACAGTTTTATTACGACTATTTTTCTTTCTTTTACCAGGAACTTTGAACACTGCCTGGTCTTTCATCTCAGCATCGTTACTGTCTGCCTCTACATTGTCATGTTCCACAACAGCACCAACACTTTTGATAGATTCGTTCTGCTCATCGGACTCTGGGAGCATATTAGAGTATCTTGGTTCAACTAAATATTTCGTTAAATTCGTTTTCGTTTTCGGAGACCGCTGCCACTAGCAACCCGTCCACACTCGCAGCTGTGCCTGCGAAGCCAGCCGGCGGAGGAGCGGAGACAGATCGCTCTGTGCTTGTTCCTGCAGCGTCTACTTTATCAGGACAAGCACGAACGAGATGGCCCATTTTACCACAATTAAAACATTTCATTTAAGTATCAGAAGTTATGTCAAAAACAGTATAATCAAACTAGAGATCGACAGATACATCGGTTCCCCGATAATTTCCCCAATATTTAATCAATTTCCCATCATAGGGTATCTGTCGTTTGTAGCCATTTAGAGAATTGCAAGCGTGCAGGACCGTCACTGCAGCAGAGCCTCTGAGGGGAGACGACAGCGTGCACAGGTAATGCAACGTTATACTCACTTGCTTTATTAATACAATTATATTTAACATGAGAGCAATTAATGAACAAATGAGATGTTACATTTAATGCCTGATATGTAGTTTATGCAGCTTCGCTAAGAGACAAACTCACAGAGTTACATTGCCTAAGCTATCAATTCCTCCCCCAATAAAGATGTAACTTTACATGAATTAAATGAAACAGCCATGAATTAATTTATGTTGGGAATAAAATAACTGAATTTAATAACTTGTCTATACTCATCAATCATATTGGTGTTAACTCACCGGGTTGATGCTCAGGAAGTTTTAGCATAGTCTAAAACTTCTTAACAAGATTAACTTGTTTTAAACACCATAAGTTATACTTTCATCGACTGTATAACCATATTATATACATAACCAATGATTGATTAATGGAGAAAAACCTCGGGAGAAACCAGGCTCAGCCGGGAGGGCCAGATCCCCTCTGATGTGTCATAGCTGCACTCAGTGACCCCGACCAAAAGTCACCGAGCAAACATCCACGAGGAAGAGGGAGAGCCCACCGGCCGCGACCCAGGAAGTCCCACTCGCCGAAACCATGCATGTCCAACCCGGTCCCACTCCACGATCGACACCAGAAAACAGACAAACAACCAGGGAAAAAAGGAATGGCATAATGTAACTTTATTCCTCTGCTGTCCGACATCGACCACAAAACAAGACCAAACCAGACCCACACAGCCCCAACAAATGAAAGCTCAACCAATAAGATTTTCTCCTCAGCGAATGACACGTCGCTCAGACTGGTAGACTTGCTGTCAGAAACACAGGCGAACAGCATGAAGGTCACAGTGAGGGTACTGGAACGCTCTATCAGTGCTTTACTGATAACACACTCCCCCCCGGTGTGCGTCTCATCACACAACACACACAGATAAGACGCTCCAGTGCACTACACAGGGCACTAAGGTGCAGACGGCTCTGACTGTTATCTGTTCACTA
The DNA here is from genome assembly GCA_006030095.1 of Triplophysa siluroides. NCBI lineage: Eukaryota > Metazoa > Chordata > Actinopteri > Cypriniformes > Nemacheilidae > Triplophysa > Triplophysa siluroides. Next base: position 158,105 of record VCII01000491.1, on the reverse strand, counting down.
ACTGACTCTCTCTCCTGACCGCATCTAAAACATCAATCTTTACACTGACCTGAGGTCAGCCGCATGAGTTAATGATCTCAGGTCAGACGTTCACAAAGAGAATAAATTTACCGGCGCTCAGATGGCCAGTCATTTTACACACAAAAAAAAACCGGGAAACCAACATGAACGAAAGAGAAAGAGAAAGAATGTGTGCGTGCGTGTAAGTATCATGGTTGCAGGTGTAGCTTGTGGCTGTGAAGTGATCACACGTCAGCTCGCGTGTTTATGTTGCTGAACACGCTAATGAACACATTTAGTGTTAGTGTGACTTTACACTGTGAGTTTGAGTGACAGCTGCTCAATTGGGTTGCTAACGGCAATCTGTGAACCCCCAGCGGAGGAACAAAACGCCTTCGGACAGACACACACCTTCAAGCCAAACGTTTAACCTCCTGCACCCACCAAGTGGATTTCACCAACACAATAATCCTGTACATTCATCACACATGATCACATTCTGTGATTCACATATTAAGATCTTCATTTATTCAGATGAACACAGAGTTGGCACAGAGTTACTTTTGAAACGTTTGTGTTGACTTCGAGAAAAGAAGATACAATTCTAGTTTCATCATTATTTGTTCTTCAGAAGAGATATCAGCTACCCAACCATATAAGAACGAGCAGATTTAGGTATGGGATCATATAGAGCTTCCAAAAGAAACAATCAAGAACCAAACAATCACATTCCTTTCATCTCAACACGGACTGACCCGTGACTGTAACGTGTTTTATTCTATTTACTTTATTTAGGACGGATATTCCAAAGGAGTGCTGATTTCACACCAGTGCATCTAAAACCTTCACCGACAGAACGCAGCGGCTTCACATCTCTGAGAGACCACACTGAACGTGTCCATGCAGTCCTGGCGATGATCCCGCTAGCGTTTCCAGCCCTATAATCACTTCTGCCATATGGTGCTCTGAGCTCGAGCGCGGGCCGGGAATCTCACGCAGTTGAGCGAACCATGCTAATCACGGCTGTAAATCTGTGCTAGCATCTCATGCTAAACAGCTGAAGCTGAGGTTATGGCGGCGTCTCCTGCAGCGAGGCAGTGTTGGGCTTCATTATAATCTGATATCAGGCACAGCACTGTCAGCATCTCCTCTCTCTCTCTCTCTCTCTCTCTCTCTCTCTCTCTCTCGCTCGCTCGCTCGCTCGCTCGCTCGCTCGCTCTCAAGTCTGTTTATCCAATCAGCAGCCTGACTCCTGCTGTTAATAAAGCCTATTTGACTGGATTCTGATTAGCCAATCAAACGCAGCACGCCGCCGCTGATGGAGCCGCTTTCCTGTTTCATTTCCATGCCAAACATCATCATCCTCTCCATCGTCTTCATCATGTCTCCTGCACAACACAGCACAGTACACTACACTTAAATACAGCTTCAATGCATTCTAAACGGACACACTGGAGACATGTGACGTAAGATGCAAACACGGATTAGCACTTCAATAAATATTATCGTATTAAAAAGAGGCAGGAACTGTGAAATTGAATCGAACCAGTGGAATAAATCCTCCGATCCAAGAGAGAAAAGAGGACAGTAGAGGACAAGAGAGAGTGTTGATGCCACATCACTGGAACTACACGTTTACACATACACAAACAGACACACACCGCGCCTGTGCATTATGTCGTTCTATCAGAATCTGAGCTCATAATCCTGTTCAGGAGTAAAATCATTACAGCACACAAACTGTCATGACACACATGAGACTCCCTCACTAACCCTTCAACAACGCACACACAGTCATGTGAGTAAAATGGCCGTCTCTTGGTCACCATTTTGTGCGGCAGCTCTGTTTTGTGTGGTGACGCAGCGGTCGAGTCCCCGGTGAGTAAGTGACTGTTGTTCATAAAAGCACTTTTTCAATACGATGGACTCCTGCAGCTCTAATTGAGCCATTTTATTTCCATTTGGTTCTGTGTTGAGAAGGAAAGCAGCCGGGTCATACCTGAACACATCAAAGCCCAGACTCTCATTCATTGAGAGAAGGAAACGCTCACATGACCCCTCCAAACCTGTCAATCACTGTGACATCACAGTGCTTTAACACACTTCGATTTAGGCATGGGCCGGTATGAGATTTTGACTATATGGGCACAGTTTCACGGTATGGTGGTATTGGGGATGCAGCTTTAAAATGTGTTATTTTAAATGTCTTGGTAAAAAACATTGAACACAATAGATTTGATTTTTAAGCAACACAAAATATTGGTAACAGTAGTAAACATGAGCAGTATGTCAGGTTAAATCAGTGCTTCCCAAACATTTTGAAAGCATGGCACCCTTTCTACTCTTCTTTTACATGCATTTCCAGTAATTAAACTTACATGCATTCATCCACACGTAAACATATACATAAATCAATTAAATGCAGATGAGCAAACAACTAATTAAGCATCAACAAAATATAGCACAGAACCTGACGGATTCCTGCACAAAACAGCTCATACCTTTGGAACGGTATAACAGAAACTTTAGTGCCTCTCCAAACCGCGGTATACTTTGAAACCAGTATCCGGCCCATGCCTTCTTCCATCTTAAGAATCCAAAATGTCCTCTGTTTCCGTCATATTTACACACGGACTCATGAGAAATAATTCGGACCGATTTCCTGCGTTTCTCGCATCCGTAGCAAACATTTTGAGAGGTGTTTTAACATTTTTTCAGATCCACGATGGCGTGAGTGGATCTCTTTGGTCTCGCAGCACAAAGCAGTGTATCAGGGTACAGAGACATCCATTATAAAGCAACAGTGTGGCAGATGATTGCAGAACAGCTTGGAAAACAGGACGGTATGAGCCGATTTTAAAACGGGGTTTATGAAAGAGACCAGCCATCGTGTTCCGGGATCACCCCTCTGTCTTTGCGCAATCTCGTTCTGGGAGTTGGCGGGAGAAATAACTGAAATATGGGAGTTTCACAGATGATGGCAGAAGATGGGTGTGAAAAACAGGAGTGTTGTCATGCATGAGACGCAGGCAGAGAGTGAGGACGGCCCAGCGGCAAGGGATAAAAGGAGAGGGAACGAGATGGAGAGAGAAACAGCAGCGACAGGCTTAGTTAGTTCAAGACGTATTAGTTCACCCAAAAATCTCAATGTTGCCATTATTTCCTCACCCACATGACGTTCTACACATTTTAAGCCAGCGTTTTCGGAACCTGGATGTCTAAATGTCTATTGAGGAAGCCTGGAAGCTCTCGAATGTCTTCAAAAATATCTTCATTTGTGATCTGAAGACGCCGAGAGGTCTTGAGAGGTGAAGAATGTCATGTGGATGAGGAAATAATGGCAACATTTTGATTTGGGGGTAAACTAATCCTTTAATACGCATCAGACTCAGTGTGCAAGGTTTATGTGCGTGACCGATTTTTAGGATGAAGAATACAAAAAAAGCGCGTCTGAAAATATGTGTGTGTGTTATATGAAGTGCAGTTGTGTGCTTGCATATGTTGTGTGTGTGTTCTAATGACCTTGGCTGAGTCTAATTTTCCTCTTCTAAACAGCGTGACCGTCCACCTGCTGTGATGCCATTTGTTTATTCTCGCTCTTTTTCAGTCTCTCTCCATCTGTCTCTTCATCTCTCGCAGATCGCTCATATTAATGACATCAGAACTGTCTCAGAAATGACAGGGAAGGCATTTGTTTGGGTGGGTTAGAGTTATTGAATATTTTTGACAGAACATTCAAATGACACAAAGTGATTTAATTAATAAAACACACAGAGAGTCTTGCAGCCAATTACAGCAAAGTAGTTACCGTTAGTTAAAATAAACCCTTTGATCATTTGGTCATGTCAGACCTTTATGAATTTCCTTCTTCTTCAGAAATGGTGATAATCAAACAACATTGAACTCCATTGACTTTCATTGAATGAACACGAAAGAAGATTTAAATTGAGAAATCGTTTTGTGTTTCACTGAAGAAAAACTCACATACAAGTTTACAAGCACATGAGCATTGTTTACAATGTGCATTTAAGAGGATTTACAAACATAAGAGATTTTGTTGGACACGTTTTGGGTTTTCCTGTCTTAATATGACACATATGAACATTTATCAGCAGAGAGGTGAAGAAACTATGACCAAATTCACTAGTTATATTTACACCAGTTTGTTTTCTCTTACTTCATCAGACTAGACTTGTTGCACATAGGTTTTCACATTTTCAGCTTGTGAAAATTCTGTCCTTTATCAAACGCTCAGCATTCACCCTCAGATACTGATGATGTGAGATCTGAGATCACTTCACTTCACTGCCCAACACACACACACATCTCTTTTGCTTCTCAGCTTTTAACGTTCTAGCTGACTACTTTTACATTGACCCTTGCTAATATGGGAATTTTGACGAAGTTTTGTGTTTATGAGCCTGTTTCAGAGTAAGAACATGTGAAAAAGCTCCGTTTAGTAGTTTGCACTCTGACTCTCTGGCCACACATGTATAAACACATGTTTTCTGCACAAGCCTCCCAATACACAATTTGTTATAGTTGCTGTTTTGTACCTTAGCCGGGGAAATTCTTGTATTCTGCAGGCAAAAAACATATTTATTTAGCTCCTTCAGTTTCATCATTAGTTGCGTCTCTTGCACAGGCGCAGCACTTGCGCATACTGCGTCTTTGTGGGGCGGGGGCCCTGATAGAAAGCGAATGGTTGAAGGAGGGGAGACGAAGTGGAATGACTGGATGCGCCACTTGCGCAATATAACAGTTCTGCGCATTAAATTTATAATATATTGGTGATCAGTTTGGCTGTCGCACCAGCCATAAAATCTAGAGCCCTGGATAAAAAAAGATAATTATAAAGTTACATAAAACATTAAATTAATATTAACCAAACAGAAAAGTTGTTTGTAAATCAAAAACTCGCTTTACATCCTTTTCAACTAACTATTTAGGCCCCAATAGCTAACTGAATGAACCAGTCTTACTAAAAAAGCAAAGCTTTGCATTCGTTTGCGAGTCGTACGGCTGAACTCACTGTGTAGAGTTTAACGCTGATTCAACGAGCCAACTCCACAGCTTAAAACATTATAATAAATGCAATGTTCATTTAAGGAACCTTATCAAGAAACTGAACGTACTCTGAACAGTCATGAAATACAGCTTATACAGCATGATATTTGTCCTCCAGGATAAACCCTGAGTGCTCATGCTCTAATTATTTTGCTGTAGCGCCAAAAATCCTCCCCACCACGACTACAGTCAAAGACATTAATATGAACCCAATTACTACTGCCGCTACAATGAATGGAGAGGAATGCTACTCTCAAAATGGTCCTGCCTTCCAGTAAACGAGCCAATCGTCAATCAATAAAGACTGATGACTCAATGGGGCGGGGCTCTCTAGAGACGTTGGCCAGCCGGTGTGCAGGCGCAGTAGATGAGACGACCTGGAACATTTTTATTTTAGCAAATTTAAGCGGAGCAAACCACATTTATGATACAGTTCGTGTCATTTAATTGTGATTTTTGCCAGCGATTTTAGAAATATCTGCCTTTCAAGTAGATGTGGACTTGCTATGACGTAAATAACTGCCCAGAGGCATTGCAAACATGGCCGTAAATCGTAAATGAACTTTGCTACCGTGACGCTGTGCATGCGCTGTGTGACAGAATATAGCCACAATCTCCGCTTTTTAAGGTGTGTGTGGTGATTTTATGTGGTGACGATATGACTTGGTTTTAAAACAAATTACACAACAGAAACAGAAAATATGCAAATGAGAGTAGTATTGAAACGGGTCTTGAGTTGCAACTTTTGCTGCCTTCACACGCGTTTGTGATGGGAAATATCCTACTTCCAAGGTGTCTTATACGCAGTATTAAAACTATTAAATGATGTCACGAATATGTTAATTAGAATGTGACATCATCAAGCGCGGAAAATGCTCAAACGGAAATGCTGAACCCTGTCTGAGTTTCTTCACATGGTAATGTTTGATGAGCTTGCTAGCTACTACATGGATGACGGAGCGCTCATCTAAATCTCTCTCTGTCTCATGTGAAGGTCATACAGATATGAGATTGTAATTATCACAATGAACGTTGATCTATTTTTAGTTGTTTTGACTGTGTGGACAACATTATGACAGCCGCCCTGAGCAACAACAGCCAATAGCAAAACAATCTCATTTATTTTTCTTGTCTACACTGCTATCTGTGTCATTCTCAGCTTCTCTGGATGGCTCACCCAAAAATGAAAATTCTGTCATGATTTACTCACCATGAAGTTGGAAGTTCCAAACCTGTATAAAAAATTGAGAAAGATATTTGGAAGAATGTTAGCAAATGACATTTATGTGGCACCTTTGACTACCATTTAAAGGTTTTTAACTATGGCAGGTTGCTTATTTTCTAAATATCTTGCTTTGGGTTCAGCAGAAAAAAAGACATTAATCCGGTTTGGAACAACTTGAGGTTGAGTAAGTCATGACCGAATTTGTATTTTTGGGTGACCTGTCCCTTTAAGACAGAAGAATCTGCGCCTGTATTACTTTACCCGCGACAGTATATATGTGCTATTATTATGGGCCTCTGCCTGTCCTAATAATTGTCGTTAACATGATTTGTGCTCTTTACTGCAAGTTGCTTTGCTAAGAAACCATCTGCTAGACCTGCTAATGTGAAGACGCACACATTATAAATGTCTCTATATATATCCCAGTAATGTTGTAGTTCACAGACATCAATGAGACCAACTACAGCAGCACAACTGACTGGAAGCATCTTAAAATACCAAATCCATCGTCTCTGCCAACTTTGGCCTATTCCTCTTTTCCTGCCTTAAAGGAAAAGTTCAGCTTCAAAATGAAAATTCTGTCATCATTTACTCATCCTCTTGTCATTTCAAACCTGTTTGACTTTCTTTTTTCCGCAGAACACAAAAGAAGATATTTTGAAGAAGGTTGTTAACAGCCCCCCATTCACTTGCATGGCATTGGTTACAATAGAAGTGAATGGGGTGCTGCGCTGTTATGTTACCAACATTTTCAAAATATCTTCTTTTGTGTTCTGCAGAAAAAAGAAAGACATACAGGTTTGAAATGACAAGAGGACGTGTAAATGACAACAGAATTTTCATTTTGATGGTGAACTACTCCTTTAAAAAACGGCCAAAGACAATAATACAGATACTTGCTTCCGCGTCTACAGATGTTGTGTCTGTGCAGCGGTCTGTAATGGGTTTATACATGCTCCTAAACACACCAGCCAGTCAATTTTGTATCACCATTAAACATATGGATGACATCCCAGAGGAAAGTGTTGCTGCTCATTAATGGCTCAGGAGACTTCATGGAGAGATGTTTCACTGAACTCTGTCTAAGATGATGATTCCCTTCAAATTAGGAAGACAAAAGAAGCTATAAAATTGATGTGGACCGCACATAACCAAAAAGTCCATAACAATATAAAAAAAACAGATCACAGCAGAATTCTAAGCCCACTTATTACTAAGCAGCCATTTCAGAATTAAAGATTAGAAATGAAACACATGGATCAACTCCGGAAACATTTGTTGTACTTACACGGACAAACATATTTCTCATGATTTTTACTGGTCAATTTTGCTTAATGAGTTCCATGGTCATTAAATGGCACCGGAGGCTCAGAGCGCAATGAACTGTGGGTAATAAATCAGTAAAGCCAAGAAGGCAATGACAGCAAATTAGCAATCACAAAGGGTCAGAGGGAAACGCTGAAGTCTTATACAACTATAATGCCATTAAAGCAATCCATGTGCAAAAAAACCCTCATTATAATTCTGCTGCTATTACTACTAAAATGAATAATGAAGTAAATTCAACATCAGATGTTAACTAAAACAAGAACGAGAAGTAACCTTGGCAACGTGATGGAGAAACAGGAAGTTTGTCAGTAGAGAGAGAGAACAGAGACTCTGAAGTTAACCTCCTCCTACACGAGTCACAGGCTCAGACAAAACAAAACCAACTAATACTAGTGTTTCATATAACACACACATCAAACCAGCTCAAGTTCACAGAACTGTCTCCTCGCATCTTACACACTAACCAAATAATGAAATATTTTTTTATCACCGATATCAAACATCAGCATGATCTGTTCTCAGTTTGTCTCTGTCTTGAGCTGTTTCATTATAATTGACTTCCATAGATTTCACACCGACGCGGCGCCACGTTGAAAACGAAAGCGAGGCAGAGGTGGGAAGAAGCTAGTGTTTATTGCAAGTTCATTTTGCACTTCTGGCAACATGGGAAGTTCGTCACTCACTACGCTTGTGCTCAGAGTCCATACATCTGCTACACACAGAAAGAGATTACAGAGACGCAGTTGATATGATTCAGCAGCGCAAGAGGTTCTTCTCAGTCACACTCCGTGTTCTGTGCGTACATTCGGGTCTGTGTTAGTCTTCACTTTATATTTACAACCATGAGTGCAGCAATAAATACAGACACAAGGAGGGAGATTGATATTATACTGCAGCCTTTAAATATTGTCAGATTTACGACAGGACTGATGACCCGATCATCCTCACGTCCATTTTCTGTCTCTCGTCTCCACATCTCTCCTGCCTCTGTGAGACACAGAAGCACACAGAGAGCCTTTCTGCTTGCAAGCGTCCGCTATAGCACAGAAGTGTTTCCCATACAATGCATTTACTTGAGCTGGCCACCCGGGTATATGTATTTGGCATCACATTTCGTCATTTTTTATCCATCCGTGATAATGACTGTATCTGTGATCGATGAACTGGTGGATAAATGGCACTTCCGCATCTTCTCTCTTTCCTGACTTGTTTGATGTGAGGTGCGCGTGGCCATGTGCGTCGCATGCACTCTCTCTTTTTCAATGAGCTCCGTGTAAGCGTGCGAGCCCTCGGCCGTTAAAGTGACTGCTGGTGGCATTCAGCTGTAAAATACAGTATAATGTGCCTTATCAGAGAGTAGAAGATAAACAGATATCAAGTGCCAACACCAGTCCAAACACAACGTGATGACGTCACAGATATGCTAATTAGTACGTGACATCACCAGCACCACAAGTCTCCCAAAATCCTGTTTGAAACACTGCACAGCACTATTCTAGAACTATTAGAGAAGCATTCCTTGTGTTGCATGATTGCCTTCTGTTGCTCTTATTCTCAGTTAAAAGTCACTTGGGCTAAAACCATCTGGACCAGGACAGGACCAGCTAAATGTTTGTGGACATAAGCTACAGCAGAGAAAAGACAACACACAGACAGACAGTCAGTCTAAACCATGTTCTGTCATCGTGCTCAAATAAACCAATCAAATATTTATGTCACATATGAATGTTGCTACACATACAAATATTATTTTAATATAAAAACCCATAAACATAAATAACCAACTAAAACATATCCAATTGGATCCGTTTAAACAATTTTAGAACTATAGTCGAAATCACACACACCCCTCAGGTTATATCGACTTGAACATGACATGTGACTCAAGCGTGTATGCGTGTGTGTCATCATCAGTAAATGACCTTGTTCCCAAAGATCAAAGACATGACCACCAAGCGGAAGATAGACTTTCTCTCTGCATATGTTGTTTTTCCCATTTGTCAAAAACATGTGAGAATCTCACACATTCTCCAACATGTTCCTCAGTCTGAAGAGAAGACAACAGTGTGGATGCTGATGGAGTCAGATGAAAAGCTTTCTCAAGCACTCGGCTGTGAGAATAGTTTGTGCGTGGTGGGTGGGTGGAGAGACATCACAGGCACATAGAAATGCTGCTATTATTGAAATGCTATGAATGACCTGCCTGTTATACAAACCACGACAACTTATTTTCTTTGTTAACGCTAGGAAAAATATGTAATCAGACAGCACTGGTTTTATGAAAATTAATCATCTCAAAACTCCCCGTCTTTCATACGCACGCCAGATGAGACGCAAAGCTGAAATCACAGGCTGTCAGACTAGAGTAAAAAAACAAACCACAACAGCAGAACGTCAAATTACAACCTCCAGAGCACACATCATCTTTCTGTCCTGCGCATATTTCCACTAACAGAATTTATGTGCAAGAAGCCTTGTAACTGCAGCAGCTGGTAATCAGGCAGTGACAGGCCGTTCGAGTTTAGGGGTTTTCACTGCTTGCATATCACAGGCGTTGTGTTTGAATATCTAAATGCTTCTAAATTATTTAAAAATATATATATATGATATAACATAAAATATAATAATAATAATGGTGCTGAACACACACTGTATAATCGTGACCGGAGCTGTCTGTGGTGCTGAACACACACTGTATAATCGTGACCGGATGAACACTGTATAATCGTGACCGGATCTGTATAAACCGGAGCTGTCTGTGGTGCTGAACACACACTGTATAATCGTGACCGGAGCTGTCTGTGGTGCTGAACACACAAAATTTAATTTAATTTAACAGCAGGTAAACAGCACACAGTGGCCATGTCTAGCACAGTAGATTGTGGAGAAAATGGATTTCAGAAAGAACAGAGCCATAATCTAGCTATAGTTTGATGGACCAGCCTGACCTTTCCACAACCACATCTGCTCTGATAAGAGAAGAGAAGGAAGAAATGGACAGAGAAAAAAATGCATGGAAGAATTATAAAAGACTGTTTCAAAAAGGTATACGGTTTTATTCACTTATATGTTGCCTTGGTGTTATCAAGCACTAATAAATAACACCTTCAGCAATTCCTAAGGAGGAAAGAAGTGCCACCTTAAATAGAAATGCCTAATAAGGACATCTGCAAGGCTGCAAAAAATGTACTTGAGGAAAGTTATCGAAAATAAATAATTATAAAATATAGGAGAAAATAACATACAGAAGATCATAACTGTCTCCGAAATGTCTTGGTAGGGCAGGTCTGTTGCTCAATCGTAGAGCGTATTCTATGAGACTATATTTCATACTCCAGTAATCACACCACCAACTAACATATTAACTCTGTCAAGAAGATATTCCTCTCACCTGAACTGTGTGATGATCATGTGACACACAGCTCAAACCCTAAAACTGTTCTTGTTTCAAAAACAAATGTAGTTGGCAATAGTAGAATCAGATCATACAAATGCAGACTGTATAGACCCTTACAGAATATTGTGCAAATGCATTTCTACAGCTATAGACCATTATCAAACACTCCATATCAGCGGCTAAGAAATAATATATTACAGAGAGAAGTAATATATAGGGCTGCAACAACGAATCGATTAAATCGATTACTAAAAGAGTTGGCAACGAATTTCATAATCGATTTGTTGTGTCGCGCGACGCGGAGACGTTTGATTATACAAAAAAAAAAAAACTTTAGTTGAGCGCGGAGCGAACACACTCGGTCTCTCTCGCGCACTGATGCTAGCAGAGTTCGGCGCCTCATAGACAGGGCGAAGCAAAAATAAAAAAAAACGAGCGAAGGTAGAGGAAAGATACATGGCGGAGGCCGAGAAATCCGTGCGAACCAAGTCATCCAAGCTGTGGGAGCATTTCACACTAAATAAACAGAAAAAGTGTGTTAACTGCAAAATATGCAAAAGCGACATGGCATGGCACGGGAGCACCACGGCAATGATCCAGCACCAGTGTTGGGTGTAACTAGTTACTAAGTAACTAGTTACTGTAATTAAATTACTTTTCCTTTGAAAAAGTAAAGTAAGGGATTACTCTATTTTTTCCTGAATTTAATTACAGTTACTTCTGATGTAATTAAACTAAATACTTTGTGTAATATTTGTGTGTGCAAGCATGGAATTGACATCAAAATTCAAAGTCTAACTTAAAAATCCGCTTTAATGTATTATTCTCACATTTGTAATAATTTGGTCAGTTAATAATACTACTTTATGTAGTTTTATATTATTTATTTGAATGAATTAAAAGAGCCGTTTCATGTCTATCCTTAGATCACTTAACTAATCAAGGTTGATATAGGATATACAAAGTAATTAGTAATAAGTAATTAAATACTTTTCGGAGAGAGTTATTTGTACAGTAATCTAATTACACTGTTGAATATGTAACTAGTAACTAGTAATTAATTACTTTTTCAGAGTAACTTACCCAACACTGTCCAGCACCTGAAACGCAAACATGTTGGAGTCTTTGATGAGGAGGAAGGGAGTTCAACAGCAGGGTAGTCACTACAGAATCCTACTTTTGTTCAGTTTTGAAGTGAGGAACGTAGTGTCCCTGGTGCTGGTGTTTACTCCTTATCCAGCTTGACAAGTTAGCGTTAGCTCGTTCATAACGGTAGTAAAGCAGGGGTGGTATAGTTACTTTGCATTGCAAGACTAAAGACACGTTTTTATTCACTCGCCTTTTTTGGACCATTCATTTTTCAATCTGTTGTCATGTATAGCTACACTGCCAAAGAAGCTTTTCTTAGTAATTTTGTCTCGTTTCCAGTCCAAATATCAAAAAAATCTTAAATCAAGATTACAAGACAAGAAAAATGGCATGAGAAAATTAAGTGATGCTTAAACTATTTGAGATTATATCTCATTAAGATTATTTTTCGTACCCCATTGGCAGATACTTTTGCTTGTTTTAAGCAAACAATCGCTTAATTTTGAGGTGATTTTTCAGAAAACAAGCCATAATTTCTTATGCCATTTCATGTGTCTAGTAAATGTATCTTGATTTAAGATTTTTGTTTATATTTGTACTAAGTTAGAAAAGCAATTTTTGCAGTGTATATTCTGTGCTTTGTCCCATATAGGTTATTATTGACAAATATATTTGTGTGTGTTTTAATTTTTAATTTAATTTTTTAAGTTATTTTATAGCACTTGGTCATCTTAAGCTGTGTTTAAATGTGGTGTATAAATGAACCTTGCACTTACTACAATGATGGTAATAATTTAATGAATAAACTTCAAGTGAACTTGAGAGAGAGTGTGTGTGTGTGTCAGTGTGAGAGTTTGTGAGTGTGTGCGTCTGCAAAAGTGTGTGCGTCTGCGAGTGTGTGCATCTGCGAGTGTGTGCGTCTGCAGTGTAGTGTAAGTTCTGACATTCAAACAAATCCTGTTAAATTTTCTGATTTGTATTGTTCTTTATTTTTTATAAATTATTTATTGTTCTGGCAGCTCAGGTGGCACTTTATTTAAAAAAAGTCTATATATTTGGCAGATGTAAAGCATACATGTGTATGTTTTTTGCGTTAGTCCATTATTATTTTATTTTATTATTATTATAACAGCTCAGGGATGTTCAAGGAGCAACATGTTTGTGCACTTTCTAAAGATTTTAGTTCTGTTTTTGAATAAAGGGTTGGAAATGAATGCTTTTCTTGTTTTTTGTTTTTTATCCGATTCATCGATTAATCGAAAAAATAATCGACAGAGTAATCGATGATTAAAATAATCGTTAGTTGCAGCCCTAGTAATATATTAAATGTTACACAAGAGTTAAGAAACAGACACAGGAAAGCATTCTGGCCAATAAACTAGACCAACAATATTCCATCCAGAGCTACTTGAGTTTTCCCAGAGATAAATGGTAAAAGGTCCTAAGAGGTGAAGAAAAAGAATAAAAGTCACAGTCCTAAATCAAATCCAGCTTTGTTTTGTGCTATAAGCGACAAAAAGTTGTGAACAACTTTCTTTTAATTTTTTTATTTACAGTCTCTTACCCTCTGCAGGCCTCGGACTGTGTGGGTGTGTGTGCGCGTGTGTGGGTCAATGGTGTCAATGTCACAGTGTGTTAATGAAAGAACGCTGGCTGAACAAACTGAACAGAGCAATCGGGACTGAGATCAGACCAGCCCAGAGACTCTCAAGCGCTTCTATTGTCCTCTACAATTGCCTGATCAGAAGAAAGAAGATGCTCTCTCGCTAAAATGAGATGTGTTCCTCACATTCAGATCCCTCACACATACCAGGCGGAATTCTTAGGGTATGTGGAAGAAAGAGGAAATTGGGGGCTACACACGCACGCATGCACAGAAATGAAGAGAAGATGCTGAATAAGCAACAGCACTGCAGAGAAAGACAGAGAGACCTAGAAAGGGAGAGAGAGAGAGAGAGATGGACAGACAAACAGAGAGAGAGAAAGTTGAAGCTCAAAGCTGCTGTGAGGTCTGTCACCTGCAGCCATGACAAAACAATCAACACACTGTACAAGAGCACATCAACTCATATGACAGCAACCTGTCACTGCTGCTTATACAGATGAAAATATATATTTTTAACATGCCTGCTTATGTGGGTAAAAATTTATATTTAATGTTTGTCTGTGCTTTTCGGAAAATAAAGGTCTTATTTGACCATGCCAATTAAAGCTTTTTTGATTCATGAATCTTGTTGGCTTGTCCATCCTGCTGCTAGTAATGTCGCACAAAAAGACATTTTCTAATTTTCAAATATCGTCCAGATTAACAACAGCGTTTGTTTTTCAGAAACTCTTCGGGTTGACGCTAAACATAAAAACAGACAAAATATGATGTGTATTACAGGTTCTCTAAAGCCACTGCGCTTCGACCACTACACCACATGGATGAGAGATTCCTCCTAAAACACTTCTGGTGTTTGTGTTAATAGGCTTTAGCAGCACGAATACAACGAACAGTCTAGAGGTCGACCCATTATCGAACTGGCCGATTATCGGCATTTTCAAAGCCGATTTGCCGATAAAGTCATTTAATTTTGAAATGCGCTATTTCGCTCTGACGCAGCCAAGGATTTAGTGAGAGCGGTCAGAACACGTCACTCTAGTTTGTTGCCTAGAGTAATGCCCGCCCACTGCCCCTCTGATTTGTTGGGACTAAGTCACAGTCCGGCCAATCAACGCAGGAGGCTGCGAAACAGAAGGTTTTTTTCACTCTCGCACCGAACGCACTTACTGACTGGAGCTGCTTCAGGTTCATGCTCTCTGAGGTAAAGCATCAGACGTTGAAATAAATCACAATCCACTACACTGAAGATGCAAAACACTTCACTATAATTACTGCCTGAATTTCGGAGCAGCTTTGCGGGTTTCCTGCAGGTTCCGCAGGATTTACGCATTATTATCATCATGTAGATATAATTCACATCCATAGTATAACAATGATTTTGCTCTGCAAGCGAGCAGCACACTGCAGACGCGGTTCTTGTAATTGATCGAGCTGGCGTTTTGCACGTCATTTTAAGTTACGCCATTTCAAAAATACAAGCCATTTTAAAGCATAAAGAACTTGAATCGTCGGTCTTCAGTCAGAGCGCTCTCATGCACGCGCGCACACACACAAAGACTTCGCCTCTTAAGCATAAATGTTCAGAGACACACATGGCTGTGATTAAATGCCCGTCTTCCAGACAATACACTCAAGGAATAGGCTAATGTACTAACTAAGTGTGGCAAAAATATGCTTTTAATGTTATAGCTTCATGAAAACATTTGCGGCCTTTTCAACAACATACACAATAAAGCTATGAAGGCAATTCAATTATTTACACTTATTATATAAATTCAAATTGTACTAGTTAATCCAATGATGAGCAAAATGATTAATTGAATAGTTCTAGTAATGTATGCAATGTTTAAGTCATCAGAACATATTGTTATTAATATAAGTGTTATTATTAAGATTTCTCAGTCAGAATTAAAAATGTTTCAAATGTTTCAGAGCCTGTGTTCTTAATTTCTATATAAATTTACGTTTTTACACCATATATATATATCGGTTCAAAATATCGGTTATCGGTCTAATTCACATGGAAGGTATCGGTATCGGCCTGAAAAACGCATATCGGTCAACCTCTAGAACAGTCTGATATCTATGAGAATTAAATGAAATACGTGTGATGTTGCTATTGCTGTCACGACCTGTGCTCTCTCTAACATGGTGAAATTTCCTCAACATTACATTCAGTCGCCCTGAAATGATTTTTAAGATTCTTCTTAAACGATTGGAAGGAATTCACTTTAAAGTCTCGGTGCAGGCAGCGAGTGAAATGAGATCAGAGAGATTCAGCTTCTCTTGTTTAAACTCAATCTTCCCCAAGCTGCTGTGCTACGATTATTTAAATTAAACCTTCTTTCACTTCTCTGGCTAGTGTTATTAAATCACAGCTCGGTTTCAGTCAAACCCTTTGTTTCACTCAAATGTTTGCTGTTGTTTATCCAGAAAAAGCACACGGAGCTCAATTCTGAATGAATGTAATTCTACATTTATGCATTCATTCAATGGTGTTGCTCGCTACGGAAAGTCTCAACGGGACATATGCATATCATTCCTTTATTTAGCAGGAGCTTCATGCTAACCGGTTTCTAAGGTTGCGTATAGCACAAACAATGAGCACAGCATACAGGAACAGCATTAAAGCTAAAGGAGGAGACACCTGAACAGTGTAAAAGAGGAGACTTAAACCATGGCAAACATGAAAACACACACACAGCAGGGTGAGATGAGGCATGAGACACGATCAGTTTTATTCTAAAGCCCTACACACAGTTTGAACTGTTGAAAAGCAGCTTTATGGAAACCTACATTTAACACACAGGAACAAACGAAATACTAAAACATAACATCTGCATGCCAGTTGTATTTATCCTGTTTTTATGTAAGATATTGATTTAACATTACAAAGTGTAAAAGTGCTCAAAGCTGATGCTGGTCAGAACACTTCATTTACAGTCAGCTTCACGTATCTCACTGTGTGTGCAGTGCCTTGTTATAGTTGTTGCATAGCAACATTCTGTTGTAGTTTACATCATATTGTTAAGTGGAGAATCAATAAAACATGAGATTTCAATCAAAGAAATGATGGCATTTTCTTGAAAGCAATAAAGCATCTATAAGGGCTGAAGAATCAGCAGCGTTTCATGAACCTGAACCTGTATGACTTGTGTTGATATCCCTATTCCTTTAAGAACCACATAGCAACATATCTCATCAGAAGTGACGCTAATGTGTCACTAATCAACAAGGATGATGCTGGAGAGAGAGAGAGAGAGCGTGTGTGTGGTCTGAAGAGGGATTATTGTCAGATTAGCGGCTCTGTGCAGACAGCAGTAAACTCTGACCGACGCCCAGTGCTCCTGTCACAGGTGGTGATGAGTCACATCAGTGAACAACATGACTTTGATCTGATGGATGGATCAGTGTTCAAAGACAAAAGAGCTTTAAACTCTGATTAGTTGGATTAAATGTTCTTCCTGAACTCAGTTTAATAACGTCACTTTACTACAGAATGAAAATCAAGGCAAGATTTGCGTCAGATCCAAACTCCTCCTGAACATTTGTTAGTGTTCACGAGAGACACCTAACATCAGGTCAGATCACAAGCAGGTTCCTCACAAACCCTCAAGCGTTCTGTTGACTCTGAGTGAGCAGCAGATCTGTAATAATCGACTCCTTTTTTTTGCCAGCTTTGGTTTTTGATGAAAAATTATTTGCAGAAAAAAACCACTTAGCTTTTCCCCCTGAGCTGCGTTTAATTTTATCACTACTGCCGAGCTGATCTGTTTCTAAACTGAACCATCACAGTTAAGCACTTTACTGACTACAATTTATAAAATATCCATATTCAAGGGACAGGTCACCCAAAAATAAAACAATTCTGTCATGAATTACTCTCTAGTTGTTCCAAACATGTATACATGTCTTTGTTTGGTTAGTAGGATATTTGGAGGAATGCTTGTAAACAAACAATTCTTGGACCCCATTGACAAGCGTAGTAAGACAAATGACAATCTACATTCTTCAAAATACCTTCTTTTGTCTCAAGAAGAACAAAACAATCTTATGTCATTTATCCTACTATGGGAGTCAATGGGGTCCAATATCTTGTTTGGTTATAAACATTCTTCCAAATATCTTTCTCTGTATTCATCAGAACAAAGACATTTGTATAGATTTGGAACTCGGAGGTGAGAAAATGATGACAGAATTTTATTTTTGGGTGAACTGTCCCTTTAAAGGGATATTTCAGAGGCAAAACCAAATGACACCATGTTTTACTCACCCTCAAGTAGGGATGCACGATTAATCATATTTTTATTTGTGATAACGATTTATGCTTCCCACAAATAACAGCATAATCGTCGTTGTGATAATAGTGTTTTAAAAGTAAGCACAACACTCTTGATAAGGTCAGAAAATCTTTTAAACTGCCACTTTACAGGAAATAAAAAAGCTTTTTTTTCACTGCATTTCTACTATTTTTATACTTTTTTGCAAGACCCATAGACAAACATGAAGGGTGACCGATATTAATGATTTATATTTAAAAAAAGAAATTAAAAGAAGATTATATTCCGAAGGTCACAAAATGTTAAGAGTGTTTAGAAGATTGATGGCGTGCTTTGATATACAGTGTTGAAGAAGTTCAATGGCAGAGAAGATTATAACATATTCATTGGCTGTAAAGTATAGGCTTGATAAACATGCTGTAGTGAAATTAAAACAAATGTTCTGAACTGACAAAATAATCGTGTTTATTAATCGTGATGTTCATTTTACCCATAACCGTGCAGCCCTACCCACAAGGCATCTTAGGTGTATATGACTTTCTTCTTTCAGTCAGTCAGAGTCATAATAGCATCTATCTTTGCTGTTCCAAGCATTAGAATGGGAGTGAATGGAGAGTGAGATTTTAAAGCTCAAAAAGTGCATCCATCGATCAAAGAAGTGCTTGGTACGGCTCCAAATGACAAGAAGGCTAACCCTCTCGTGCGGCCGCCGGATAACAGAAGTTAGATATTTATATTTATTCATTTGGCAGATGCTTTTATCCAAAGCAACTTACAAGTTGGAGACATTACCGTTAATAAAGCTGTAAATATGGATATTTCTCTTAAACAAACACATCAATTGACTTCAGAAGGCCTTTATTAACCCTATTAAGCCGTGTGGAGGACTTCTTTAATCAATGGATGCACTTTTTGAGCTTAAAAATCTCACTCTCCATTCCCTCCCATTCTAATGCTTGGAACAGCCAAGATAAATGCTAATATAACTCTGACTGTGTTCGTCTGAAAGAAAAAGGTCATATACACCCAAGATGCCTTGAGGTTGAGAAAAACATGGTGAAATATCCCTTTAGCAGTATCTAACTAAAGTGATGCCCCATCATTGTTTGTGTGGTGATTCTGTAAAACATATAATAACAAGGTACACAAATCAATTTAAATTAAGATCAAAATAAGTAGAAAAGTAAAGCAATACAATAAAAAAATCAATTAGCTTATGATTAATCAATGAGGAAAATCTGAAAACCAGAAAAGACATCCGTATATGCGCGCGCGCGCGTGCGTGCGTGTGTTCTGCGGGTCGTTCAGGAGATGTTGTATCGCACCCCAGTGGAGGAGCTGAAACCCTCCTCACATGAATTCAATGTAAAGTCAAACCGAATTAATAAACAAAAACAAAACCCAACACAAGAAGGATTTGTCGGGGTCCGAAATGTGTTAGTGTGTGCTCGAGTTTCATCACATACAAACAACTTTACACGTCTCATCTGATGCTTGTGTAGCCTAACGCCACAGCTGAGGACTATCCGAGATCTGCAAACGACATGATCCCAAACAGGAGACCACACACTCAAATATAGGCTACAAACGACGCGATTCGAAGCAGAAGATCAGAATCGAATACACAAACGAAATGGAAAATCAGACACGAAATGACATGATCTGAAGCAGAAGATCGACACTTACACATACACAAATGACACAGTCGCGCGCGTTTCATCTGCGGAGGTCTGGTGATGCTCTTCATACACCCCCGTGATATCAGACCCAGAACAAACACACTCACCTCAGGAATGCCGTGTGTGTCTGTCTGTCTGTCCGTCCAGATTCCCGCAGCAATCGCTCAAGAATAATCGTAATAATTGATGTTTTGGATTCCCATCAGATGTCGTATCCAATCGCGGCGGATCGAGTGGAGATCATCCGTGTCGCCTTTCGATGGAGAACCGCTGAACGCCGCCGCCGCGTCACCTGCGTCTTCCCATCAGCACTGACTGTGCGCGAACCCGCCCACAGACGCACGCCCCGCGCCGCGGGCGGAGCCGAGCCGCAGTTACGACGCAACGCGTGTGTATAGAGATCCTGTAGGATTACTTCTTTATCGGGATTCCCTCCTGCAAGCATCACCGCACCACAGAGACATCCACGACAAGCATGTTTTCCCCTTCGCGAGTTTCATGTGCGCGCGAGACGCGCAGCTGTTTGTTTTCCATCAGTTCAAGACATCGTGAGCGTCAGAAACGCCAGATCAGATCTGAGATCAGAGTATTTGAGAACGCATGAAGCTGTGTGAAGTTCAGAGCTTTGTTTTGTTTTGTGATTGGTGCACGTTAAAGTGAGTGAAGTTCGTGGATTTTAAGGATTATTATCACCCCCAGATCTAGTCTAACGTGAGCTCCGCTCTGCTCATCCTTACATTTGGGTTGTGACTAGAAGGGATACAGCTACGGCAGGAAGTGGTGCAAAATCTCGCAATAAAATTACAATAAATGAAAGTAGCTAACGCCTACACATACCCCAACAGTAAACCTTACAATGATAAAAAACAGTACTTAGCTGTTGTTCAGCAGCGTGAAATAAATGATGCGGAATTGAAGTGCGCATGCCCAGTGGAGGTAGCTGCTTTACCCTAAATTTGAGCACGTTTCAAACTCGGAAAACCCGTGATGGTCTTAAACGTCACTCATGCTCAGTGAATTCAGGTGTGTTAAGTCTTAGGAAAGTTATTAAATTAGGAAAATATTCAATTCTTCAGAGTTCAAATGATCTGAGCTTTGCTGTCCACATGAATTGTATAGAAACATACTTCATTGTGTCAATAATTGTCTCGTGATATATAAGATTTTAGGGGAACCACAGGGAATATCAAACAGAACTAGTCCGTGTCACAGAGACAGTCACACACACTCTCTCTCTCTCTCTCTCCTCTCTCTCTCTCTCTCTCTCTCTCTCTCTCTCTCTCTCTCCTCTCTCTCTCTCTCTCTCTCGGTCGCTCACTCACTCACACTCTCAATTTTTTTTTTTCAATTTTCAAAGTACTTTATTGGGTTGATTGCGTGTTCTTACAA
Organism: Triplophysa siluroides; assembly: GCA_006030095.1. Classification (NCBI taxonomy): domain Eukaryota; kingdom Metazoa; phylum Chordata; class Actinopteri; order Cypriniformes; family Nemacheilidae; genus Triplophysa; species Triplophysa siluroides. The sequence continues at coordinate 137,044 of VCII01000491.1, read as the reverse complement.
TATTGCCAAAGCATTGAACATATAACAAAAGACAGACAATAATTACAAACATTAGAGTCAAATTAAACTAAGGTGCTGAGTAAGGCATAAATATAGAATGAAATATAGAATAAAGTATATGTAAGTAAACAGATGAAATATGGAAATAAAATCTCAATATCAAAAGTAGAGTTCAGGCAGAAACATGAATGTACTAAAGTCAAGAGTGTGTATGTGCAGTGATTGTAGCTCAGGAGTCTTCAACTAAAATCGCTTGAGGTCCAGTAAACGAACCCTCCTACCAGCCGAGGTCCGGACAATTAAATACCTAAAAACATGAATTGATGGTTTTTGGCAGACCAAATAAATAAACATGTCTTTTCATATCTATGACGGCATAACAATGTCTGACAACAACATAATGAAGAAAAATGTGCAAAAAGCCCTAATTTCTAAACCTGAACTGAACATACATTAATTTCAACATGAACAACTTTAAAAAGAAAACTAAAGTGTTGTTTTCTGCTGAACTGAGATTATCAAATAGCAGCATCAAGTTGTGACTGAACATCCTCATAACATTTCAGCTCTTCTTGTGGCTGTTGCAGCTGAAACGGGGTTTGTTTAATATTTTCTTTTAGTTCATGTCTTTATTTTCCTTCTTAACGTGTTTCACACGCAGCCTCCATGCACTCTTTTACTATTTTCCCATCAGTAAAAGGCTTGTAATGTTATCCTAAAATCCACTGTATTCATTATTAGTGAACATTCATGTGCTGGTTGTTGGTCGGTAAGTGAGTGACGGAGGACCCGTGTAGATCGCTTCAGGGCTTTGAGCGAATATATTTCCGTGTCCTTACCTCAGACTGCTGCGGGCAAGTTTCTTCATAGTGTCTATGTCTAGTTTCATGATGCCGTTTACATTTTTGACAACTGCAAGACTCCGAGCAAATGAGTCAAACCGGCCCCGTGCGTGATCAATAATAAATGCAAATCTCTCGACCCATTCATCTCGGAAAACATGGTTTAAAGCATCAACTGTTCTAACTTTTGAAAAGGACATTGTCTTTCAGTCACTGACAGTTACATCTGTCTGCGCGCTGTGCAGCGAGTCTGTCTCGACTCTCGGCTCTCTTGACTCCACGACGTTGACATCTGAAAGTAGCAACAGTGCGCATATGTTAACTGTCCGTGCGTGGCGCCATAGGACCCAAACTGCTACTGAGCGGACCTTTATGTGCCAGGTATAAATTTGATTGCATAGAAAATAATGTTAGGCGTTCATTAATTTATTAGGTCAAAATGCTTTGAGATCCGGACAGACGAATCTCGCGGTCCGCATTCGGACCAGAGTCCACTAGTTGGTGGCCCCTGTTGTAGCAGATGAAGGCAGCAGTTTGTCTCTCTCTCTCTTTCTCTCTCTCTCTCTCTCTCTCTCTCTCTCTCACTCTCTCTCTCTCTCTCAAGATTCAAGATTCAAAGGAGCTTTATTGGCATGATAAAAAGTTTTACATTGCCAAAGCACAAGATTAAATATAAACATGCACAAATACAGATTAAGTCAGATTAAGAATAAAAATAAAGTCTATAAGTAAATATATATATATATAGATATACATCTCAATATAAGGGTGATAGTGTCAGTTTGTGTGTGTTGTCCTGTCAGTGTTGTTTTGTGTTGTGCTGGTTGTTCTTTGGTCGTGGCAGGACTTCACATATCTTGCAGCAGGTTTGAGCTTCTTGAGTTTTCTCCCAGTATGTATGAGATCTTGTCCTTTTGTTGAAACTGGTGGAAGTCTTTGTGCAAGTTTGTACAACTCTCTCTCTCTCTCTCTCTCTCTCTCTCTCTCTCTCTCGAGTGCATGCTGGGAGTGAGTGGGCGGAGCGTGGAGTGTGCGTGCGAGCCGTCTGTGGCTGGTAAGAGTGCTTTTTTCAAACTTTTTTTCTTGTAAGTGTTATGTTTGTGTTTTTCTTTATTTGAGGTATTTAGTTTTTTTTCGTTTTATTTTTGTGAGGATAGTCTGCTTCCAGCATTTTTGCTGGGAAGCATGGCGACTCCAAACACCATGGCTTTTGAAAATTTAACTCGGCGTCATGGAGTAAAAATTGATTCAAATGCTAACGTGGAAGATGTTTGTTTGGCTGTAGGAGATGTTGTGGGTCATGAAAACATCGTGTTCGCCTTGCGAATGCGTTTGTGTTTTTTTTTAGAACTATTGAGAAGGCGAATGAAATCGTACAAAATGGTGTCGTAATTAAAGGTTCACTCATGCCGGTGTTTCCTCTGAGTACTCCCGCCAAGAAAAAAATGATTTCAAACGTCCCTCCTTTTGTGAAAGACGAGATAATCGTGCAGGAATTGTCAAGATATGGAAAGATAGTTTCCCCCATCAAAAAAATTCCGCTTGGATGTAAATCACCTTTAGTTAAGCATCTCGTGTCTTTTAGGAGACAGGTGTTTATGATTCTGAAGGATGGCGAGGATGAACTTGACTTGGTCTTTAAATTTAAAATAGATTCCTTTGATTATGTTGTCTTTGCATCATCTGATACTACGATCAAATGTTTTGGTTGTGGGAAAATTTGGGATCTTGATAAAGTGAATAAGAACGCAGAACAGATTAAAGCAGATCAAGCGGGGAGCGCGAGCGCTGTGGCTGAAGCTAGCGTACCTGCGGCCGCATCGCTGGAGGCCGAAAGCAGTGTAGCTGCGAGTAACGCGTCGCTAGACGAGCCGCTCGCGGGGGTGAACAGCGCGGGGACACCGGGGTCTGGTTCTCCTGTGGATGATGGAGGGATTATGGAGGAGTCTGTGGCGGTAGAGAACGCGGTTGGGTTGAGCAAGACAGTATTTTCTGCTTTTGTAGAACAAGATAGAGACACTGTAAAGGAAGACTTGAGATTGAATGACTGTGAATTGGAAATGAAATCAACTTTCAAAACTCCAATTAAAAGAAAAAAGAATCGAAACAATAAAACCAGTAAACAAGTCAAAAAAGGTGACGCTGAAGAGGAAATCATAGCTTCGGATGACGATGATTCTGATTCTAGCGTTTCTGTGTGTTCAGAGTTTTCTGTTTGTTCTCAAAATGAAACCATAAATGTTTTGTATAAAGCCGAAGACATTCGTGTTTTTCTGCAGGAAACTAAAGGGCTAAAAGGTGTGCAGATTGAGGATTATTTTCCTAATCGCGCACAGTTCGTGAAGGACACCAGATATTTGATGAAAGAAGGGGCTTTCTCAGATCTCGAGGTGTACCGTTTACGGAAATTTGTAAACAATTTAAAAAAACTAATTCATAGAGATGAGAAGAATGCCATGGTTTAAATCCTTATTTTTGTTTTTTTTCACCATATGCACAATCTCTGTTTTTTCCCATCTTAGTTTCTTGTTGAACTTAAATAAAACTATGAGTCAACCAAAAATTGGAACTTTAAATTAAATGGAGCTAGAGAAGTTCGTAAAAGGATGATGTTGTATGAGTTTATACATCAGAAGTCTGTTGATGTCATGTTTATACAAGAAACGCATAGTGATCAAAGAAATGAGGTAGACTGGATAAGAGAGTGGGGAGGTCAACTTTTTCTTAGTCATAAATCCTCTATTAGTGGAGGTGTTGCAATTTTATTTTCTAAAAATGTGACTCCAGTATCTTATGAATTTGTTGAAATTGAAAAAGGTCGTTTTTTAAAAGTTACTGTTAAATTTGAAAAAATTGTTATGGTGTTTTTAAATATTTATGCTCCTAATAGTGGGAGCGGAAAGAGTTTTGTTTTTAAATTTAATCAACACAACTCTGAAAAGCCTAAATACAGATGGTTTTTTAGTTTTAGGTGGAGATTTTAATTGTACTGAGAACGATAAAGTAGACCGAAATCATTTAGAACCACATGTTGCATCCCAAAGTACGGAGCCCTTTTAGGGACATGGTGGTGGAAAAAAATGAAAGGGAATAGAAAAATATTTTTTAAAGCTTTCGCGTTATCTCGCAAAACTTTTGCGTTCTCTTGCAAAACTTTTGCAATCTCTTGCAAACATATCTCGAAAAACATTCAAACGTCCTGTTGTCCCACTCCGTACGTTAACAATGGTGCGGTTCATAGATTCCCGGACCAATAAATCGTGAGCTAAACGTTGTTATGACACAAATAACACATAATTCATAGACTATAGGATATACAACCTAGCCTTGCACAAAACGAGAATATAAATTGATCTCTATATAGGCAGGCGACATGGACAATTCCAAAGGAACCGTCTGCAAAGTGACTGTAAATCCGAAAAGCGTTACTACAAAAATAGTAATCAATAACTTAAATGTTACACACTGTAGTCTCACCAAATTCAGTTTACACATTAATGCTCTCCTGCTGAATTTACACTGGTTTTAGTTATATTACAGTATGTAGCACTGAAGTTAATGGCTATTTTTAGTAGGCTAATGATCTTTGGGTTTTGCACTTTACAGACGATCCCTTCGGTTTTGTCTCAGCCGGCTCTTGCGATTTGTGGAAAATTAAGTTGAAGTTCATTGTTTACGTTACATAGAATGAGCTGTCATTTGTGTTATAAGAACGTTTAAGCTCACAAGTTATTGGTCCTATTATTGGAATCTACTACGAACCGCACCATTGTTAATGTACGGAGCGGGACAACAGGACGTTTGAATGTTTTGCGAGAGAACGCAAAACTTTTTGCGAGATAACGCAAAAGTTTTGCGAGATAACGCAAAAGTTTTGCGAGAGAACGCAAAAGTTTTGCGAGATAACGCAATGTTTCTCGGGGGAACGCAAAGATTTTGCGAGATAACGCAAAAGTTTTAAATAATATTTTTCTCTTCCCTCTCATTTTTTTCCACCTCCATGTCCCTAAAAGGGCTCCGTACCAAAGAGTTATTAAGCAACTCGTTCAAATTTTTGATCTCTGTGATATTTGGAGAAATATGCATAAACAATTAAGACAATATACATGGGTTCTGTCACGGGTTACTCTCTAAACTAAATCAAAACTTCAAGTTTAAACCAAAAACATAACTTTAATAATGACCAGGGGATGAGACACATTGACATAAACATAAGGGAAACACCAAACAAAACATACACCAACTGTGACAGGTTCATTGTAAAGATAATTCATTGTCTTCGGCACGTCTTGATCGGTTTTACAGCTTTAAGCACCAGTTCAATATTTTTAAATCTTGTCAAATTATTCCTGTAGGTTTCTCAGACCACAGTGCAGTTCTTTGTTCTGTATTAGTTAGTAATGTGAAGTCAAGCAGTGCCTATTGGCATCTTAATACATCCTTGCTTGATGAGAAACATTTTAAAGATTCTTTAAAAATTTTTGGGATGTTTTTAAACAACAAAAATATTTATATAGCTCTTTACAGCAGTGGTGGGATTGCGGAAAAATACAAATCAAAAGTTTTTGCCAGCAATATACTCTTAATGTTACAAGAGAACTAACTCAGTCACTGAATATTTTAGAGACTGAGATAATCGATTTGTACAGTTTGTCTGCATCAACGGGTATAAAAGAACATATTGAAGCTTTGACATCAAAGAAAACTTTATTGGGTAACCTGATGGACATTAAGGCACAGGAAGCGCTGGTTCGCTCACGTTTCCAGAAAGTCACACAAATGTATTCGCCTTCCAAATTTTTCTTCAGTATGGAGAAAAAAAATAGTCAAAGTAGAATAATTCATTCCTTGGTCTCTGATGCAGGACAGGAATTAAATACAACTTCGGAGATAAGAGAAGTTGCTGTACAGTTTTATAAAAAATTATATACAGCTGATTTGATAAATGAAAAGATGACCACTAGTAGTTTTTTTGAAGGTCTGCCAAAACTTGACAAAGAGAGCAATGAAAGTTAGCAACAACCACTCACAGAACAAGAGCTTTACACCGCAATGATGAGTATGGAGAATGGGAAATCCCCTGGGGATTGATGGGTTACCCATTGAATTTTATAAAACTTTCTGGCCCATCTTAAGAGAAGATCTCGTATCAGTGTTTGATGAAAGCATTATTAATGGTTTTCTTCCACTCAGTTGTAGAAGGGCAGTTATCACTCTATTGCCAAAAAAAGGTGATCTTCAAAATATCAAGAATTGGAGGCCTGTTTCTCTCTTGTGCTCAGAGTACAAAATCCTGTCCAAAACTTTGGCTACAAGATTGAGTACAATAATAGGAAAGGTGATACACTACGATCAAACATACTGTGTACCAAATAGATAATTTATTTTGATAATGTAACACTAATCAGAGATGTTTTGGAAGTTTCAAAGCTGTTTGGTATAATTACTGGCCTTATTTCTCTAGACCAAGAGAAGGCATTCGATCGGGTCGAACAGTTTTTTTTAGTTTTTGAAACAAGTTAAAAGGTCTAACATTGCCACAGTGTAATAATGCTTTTTATTTATCTGCATATGCTGATGATGTTTTTGTTTTTATAAATGATAGTGATGATGTTCAAATTGTACAACAAATTGTTAAAGATTTTAAAGATATTTCATCAGCAATTGTTAATTGGGGGAAAAGTGATGCCTTATTGATTGGGAAATGGGAAGGAGGAAATCCCATTCTACCTGGAGGATTATTATGGCGAAAAGATGGGTTAAAATATCTTGGTGTTTTTTAGGTTCTGAATCTTTCATGCAGAAGAACTGGGAGGGAATGGCAGATAAAGTAACAGGACGTTTGAAAAAATGGAAATGGCTGCTTCCTCAGTTGTCATTTAAAGGATGCACACTCATTATTAACAATCTTGCGGCTTCTTCCCTGTGGCATACACTTGCATGCGTTGACCCTCCTGTTGGTCTCTTAATAAAAATCCAAGCAGAAATTGTGAACTTTTTTTGGGACAATTTGCATTGGATCCCTCAAAGTGTTTTGTTCCTGGCTAAAGAGGATGAAGGCCAAGGTCTAGTGCATTTGGCAAGTAGATGTGCTCCTTATCGTCTTCAGTTTTTGCAGAAATGTATGCTGGGATCTGAAAGACTGGTATGGAGACCAGTGGCTCAATGCATTTTATGCCGAATAAGTGGACTTGGCCTGGACACTGTTTTGTTTTTAATGGACTCTAAAAAATTTGATTTTAGAGGAGTTCCTGCTTTCTATCGAAGTCTTTTTAAAATATGGAGTCTGTTTAAGCCTCAATGGATGGAACCATTAATGTCCCTGTACTGGCTACTGGAAGAGCCCATTGTGTGTGGAGCACGTCTTGATGTATCTGGTGATGAAATACCAGGTCTTAAAGATGTGTTGTATAGAAGTGGATCTCTACAATTGAAACACATCATAAAAAATGCAGGTCCTGATTTTAAAGATGTAGAAGCAGTTTCAGCCTTTTTAAAGGTAAAGTCTGCACGATACATTAAACGGTTTTTAGATAAACTGCAGGGGGCTTTGAATGTACAAGAAATAATTTTACTTGATGAGTACAATAAGAAATGTATATTTCCAGATTGTGAAGATTTCTTTCCAGATATAAGTATTGTACCTGATCTTATTTCATTTAATGACATTAATCCCTTGTTGAAGAAGGAACTTGATGGTCAAATTGACTTTTTTGAAGTTAAAGGGAAATCATTGTACAGAAGTATTGTGAAAGTGACAAATATGAAATGGTTAAAGAATAGAAGTGATACTGTATGGAGAGACACATTGGAGATTAATGAAACAACAAAACCATTACCTAAAAGAGTTGGTGATCTCCAATGGAGGATACTCCATGGGGCCATAGCAGTTAATTCTTTTGTGGCAATGTTGAACCCAAATGTATGTGAAAATTGTCCTTTTTGCATAGAAAGGGAGACTGTGTTCCATTGTTTTATGTTTTATAACAGACTTTCTGTTTTGTTTAGCCTTCTAGAGATTCTTTTTGAATCTTTTGAGGTATGTTTTACAAAGCAGGATTTTATTCTTGGTTGTATGTATACTATTAAGAAAAAATACAAATTTCAATTGCTTAATTTTATCGTTGGTATCGCAAAATTAGCAATTTATATAACTAGGAGAGATAAAATTGAACAGAAAGGTGAACAAGAACTTATAACAGCTTTTAAAAAAATGGTAAAATCACGACTTGTAATTTAGTTTAATTTTTATAAACTAATGAGTACATTGAATATTTTTGAAATTGAGTGGTGCTGTGATAATGTGCTGTGTTCATTAGTTGATGATGAACTGGTTATTTTGGAGGTGTTGATGTAATGTGTTGATGTGAATTATTATTACTATTTTTGTATTAGTATTATTAATTTTTTTTTTCTCTTAATATTAGATTGAAAAGTGTGACTTGTTTTGTAAATGTTTTTATTGCCAAGATATTGGAATGAAGTTTGAAATTTTTGTAATAAAAAGGATTCTCACTCTCTCTCTCTCTCTCTCTTAGGGTGTGCAGCTGATAGATGAATGAAGCTCTCTCTCTCTCTCTCTCTCTCTCTCTCTCTCTCTCTCTCTCTCTCTCTCTCTCTCTCTCTCTCTCTCTCTCTCTCTCTCTCTCTCACTCACTCACTCACTCACTCACTCACTCACTCACTCACTCACTCACTCACTCTCTATCTTAGGGTGTGCAGCTGATAGATGAATGAAGCTCTCTCTCTCGCTTCTCTCTCTCTCTCTCTCTCTCTCTCTCTCTATCTCTCTCTCTCTCTCTCTCTCTCTCTCTCTCTCTCTCTCTCTCTCTCTCTCTCTCTTCTCTCTCTCACTCACTCACTCACTCACTCTCTCACTCTGTGTGCTCTTTAATTGATCTAGATTAATTGAATGTAGTATACTGTCAAACATCTTCATCTTCAATGTAGTCCCGACATTTCAAAATGGGCAGCTGTGAGATGCTGTAGGAATCGATCATAGTGCTGAAATCTAATTTCAGACATATTACACATTAAATTTCACTTTATCTCTGGTGAATTCAATATTATTAACATCTACATGTTTGTTCAGCTTATATTAAATCTTAATTGACCTTTGCTAGATCGTCTTCCAGCTGTCTTTATTGTTTTAAATAATTGGAAGTTAAATATTCTGTTAGGCTGTTGAGGTGACATGACTCATTGAAGGTATTTCATCATCCTGTCATTGCTGTTGATGTCATGCTCGTGCACATGAATGTCTGTTTGGAGAATGGGAAGGTGACGTCAGCAACGCAATGCATTCTGGGACTTTAGGGCACCCACACTGCCATAGGGACTGAAAAGAACATCGAGAGACGCTTTCTGTGTCATGAACAGCCATATCTGCTCTCATGACTGGCAATTAAGCACAATTTTCTGCTTTCCAGCTTAGAAACAACACACTGGTAAAAGTTCAACTTAATGAAAAGAAACCAAAAGTGGTTTTGTCATTTATATATTATTACAGATTCATAATTTCTAAACCGGTGTACATTCAAAAACTTGTCAAAAGTTAACAGCAACAACCATGATTATGAGTTTATGTTGTGATCCTCGCATACCTTTAAAGGGCCGCAATCCCAGGTGTTTTCTGCAATGTAAAACTAGTCAGTGGTATCCCCAGAATGTGTCCTTTAAGTTTCAGCTCAAAATACACCACATATCTTTCATTACAAGATGTTGAATATGACCATTTGTGGCTGCAATGGAAAACGCGCCGTTTTTGTGTGTGTCTCTTTAAATGCAAATGAGCTTCTGCTCCCCTCCCCTTATGTAAAATAGGATGTAGAGCGCTTACACATGTGCTTTGGATGACATCAAGACAAGCAATATAGTGGAAAGCACAATTACGTCTGTAAAGCCCTTTCCAACCAAAACCATACACTAAGGGGCTGCGTCCACCGAGTCGCTTTTACGTTGGCCATTGATGATTAATCATGTGCATGCATATTACTAACAGACATAAACACGGATATAGGCAAAAACATGCATTCAGAGTACTTGAATATGACAGACAGGTATGTAAAGATCAGCAACCAGGTGTTATTACGTTGTGAGTAGTGTCACGGCCCCTCCTCTGCTTCGCAGGGGCGGTTCCTCCTGTAGGCAGAGGAGGGTCGTTAGTGATTGGAGCCACCTGGGCTCAGGGTATTTAAACTGCTTCACTAACCACTCTGTCTCGCTCTGCTCCTCCAGGTATGATACTGTTTTGTTTGTTCCTTTGTAGTTTTACTTAGTTTCCACTCAGTCATGTTCACACACACACACAGATTCACACATCCATGCACTTTGCATACACTTTACATTATGACATTATCACACCTCATTCCTTTTTCTTTGTTTAAAGTTAATAGTTTGGGTTTACAATAAAGACAACCTTTTTTGGCCTATACCTTGTTGTGCGTGTCCCCTCATTTTTGCCACAGGCTATGAGCCGGCCTGTGACAGTAGCAATTTCTGCGTAACCTCAAAAGGACATGCGAGAAAACACTGAACTCACAGAGAAAGACTCTGCTATAACTTTCTTTCGTTATAATGAATAAGCTTTACAGAAATTATGTCGGTCACAAGTCTTCTGAACCGATGGGCGCGATGTGTTTTATCACTAACGTTACGACGCAACAGCTGTCTTTGGACCAATGTAAAGTCTCAGGATTAGCCACGAACATGTAAACAACAGCCGCCAACATGCTAAACACATTATTTAAAAAGGCGATTTAAAGGGGTGATATGACAGGGCTAAAAGGAATATTATGGTTTGTTTTAGATGTAATGTAATGTGTATACATGATTTAAGGTTAAAAAACGCTGTATTTTCCACACACCGTGCATGTTTGTATCTCCTCTTTGCTCCGTTCCTCTGAAACGGCTGATTTTGTACAAAGCTCATCGCTCTGAAAAGCGAGGTGTGCTATGATTGGCCAGTTAACCTGTGCGTAGTGATTGGTCGAATACTGCAAGCGCTTCACGGAAATGCAACGCCACGAAAATGTCATCGGTACTTCCTTATATCAATTCGAGACAGAATCTGATCTGGAAAATGAAGATGATCAAGCCGTTACATCAACTTTGCAAGCGCGACTTGAGCAGGACGTAAAAAAGCTTACTGTTTTACCTTTTATATACGACGTTATAAAGACTATAAATAAACAACCATATACATCATACAGAGTTTGTGTGAGACAGAAACAAGCTGGCATTACAGCAAGGAATGGTATAAATAATAAATGACGCCAGCGCTTTGAGCTCTTGATCAACCAGTGTTACGCCACGTCTCGTCGCGACTCAGCAAAGACAATAAACCAAAAATAAATACTAAATTAAGAGACATTATATACACCACATTTGTTGCCTCTAGCTGGAACATTATTACTGATTATTAGGACTTATGTTGTCTTTTTTTTCACGTTGCACGCGTGTCTGCATTTGCAGATCACAAACACACAACAAACTCAACTCGCGTTAGTCCGTAACAAAGTCTTTTACAATGAAAATATACTTACAGGCTGCGAATCTGAACCGCCAGCGAAGTTTTAATGGTTGGAATGGCCCCACTTTTTAACCAAAGCTTTCGCGCATAGCCGGTCTTAATCTCTCTCCTACGTTCGTGAGGCAATCGTCGGAGAAATGCGCTGCACAAACTTGAACATTCGGATTGTGATTTTCTGGAACAGTGTTTTAAATAAAATGTTACCATTCGTTTTAGTCGTCTCATCTTTTGGTAGAGCAAACAGTCTTTCTTTTCACAACGAAACACAGCGTCTCCGATGGCTGCAGCGGTGACGAGACAATGAGATTTACAAGTACGCCCACTTTTCTTGTGTTTAGATATGTGCGGTCTTAGTCAAGTCATACCACAAGGTGACGTACATTCGTGGGGGTGTGGTTAAACGAGGCGTTTCAGGCAGGTCTGGGTTTGTATTCGCTTTAAGATAGAATGGATTTTTTGTTCCGACACTTTAATTTTAGCAATTTTATGTATCTAATACATGCATGGGCAACTTATACACACCAAAGAGAGAGAAAAACAAGTTTTTCCGCCATATGACCCCTTTAAAAATGATGTGTAATACTTACTTCTTTCGGAGATGAAGCTTGATCACGAACAGCCGGTACTGATCCACTCTTGAGAATATTTTTATTTTGCGAAACCCATGCTATATAGACCCGCATTGACTCGCCACGACCCCGGGAGCCGGAGATCCATTCGGCGGAAGGCAACTGGCCGGAGCCTGGTCTTCCGGGCTTTCCAATGAGTCCTGGGTCGTTTTTGTAAGTCTTTCCGAACCGGTGAATGTTGATTTGTCGACATATGGCGGAGTCTGTGAGTGGTCATGGACAGGCGTAAACAATGTCACATCAGAAGCTGGCGACTAAATTTCTCTGTTAGATAAACACTTAAAGTTGCATTTTCAGGGATTGCGGCCGTTTAAGAATGTGCCGTTTAGTCGATCGTTATAGCAACCGATGTAAACATGACAGCTTTGACGACCTTAAACATGCTAAAGTGTTTTCAGAAAAGTGTGCCTATGCATCAGACGTTCAGCCAACACTCTTCTTTGTGTTCTGCATACAGATTTGAAATGACAAGAGGGTGAATAAATGTGACAGAATTTTCATATTTGGGTGAACTATCACTTTAAAGCTGATCATGTGAACATAACAGAAGAGCGTGTGAGAGGTCAGACTAACACCTGCTTTTACAATCTGCTCCACATTATTGATTTTATGGAGTCACACAGTAAATTGTGTCTGGCCCACTGCTCTACTAAATGTTCATGCTCATGTTGTTGATTTACGGCTAAAACAACTCAAATGTGCTGCAGATCCTTCACGGGTCAATAGAAATAAAGAGATACGCTGTGTATCTGTACACGTTTGTTTTAGCATTTCTTAGAGAGCCGGAGCCAAGACACCTAAAGAAATAGATGTGAATGTTCTTTTGACTTTAAGAGCAAACACACATAGTGCGTGATGACATCTAAACATTCAATTCTGTTCAATGCATAAACATGAGCTATAAAACAGAGCGCCCTGAAGAGAAATTAGGCAGAATTGTGATATTAAGACTACAGCCAGCTTATTTAAATAAAACAATATTTGTTTATTATTCATATTCTTGTTATTGAAAATAAATAATGTTTTGATTTCCAATTTAAAAAAACTATTCTGAAGTGATTCTGAATCGTTCTTTTGAACTGTAACGCATTCTGCAGAGACTGATAAATATTTTAGTGAATATTCCTCATTGACTCGACACGAGACAGACATCAACAACAACGTTTGAACTCTATTGATCTGAGATGAGCAAAACCAGAAAATAAAAGAATTTCAGAAAAAGTGCAGAGGTTAGAAATAGAAAAGACAACCAAACATCATTTCCACAGTGTGTGGACCCCGAGAGCAAATACACATGCACGCACACATACATACATACATACACACACATCCCTTCATATGACCCGTATGCAAGTCTAATGTTGGTGGAATGGCTCCTGTGGGAATAGCGGTGCTGAATCACCTCTTTTCATCTATTCTTCTGTCTCACTCTTCTCCTCCGTGACCGATGGAAAGCTGATGAGCTCATATTATGGTATATACAGATCCACACCAAAACAGTGAATTATTGACCAACAATCAAAAGTACACAGACGTGGTTCTTGCAATTGTACAGTACATTGACATAAGAGCAAGAACTCTGGCTTTGTGCACTGTGAGAGAAATTAATTAATTGTGTTGAACTCAAAAATGTTTTTATATGTTTTGTGTGTGTGTGTTCGTCTCTCTGAGTTTCATCTCAAACAAACAATTGCAGATGATCTGGTTCTGTTGTCTCCCACTCAACACGGTTTACAACAGAGCCTGGACCTGCTAGAATAATACTTTCAGACCTGGGGCCTCATTTATCAAAAGTGCATAGACAAGCTTCAATGTTTTGTTTTACGAATGAAATCTAGAATGTGTCTAAGTACAAAACAATCTGTATTTCTCAAACGTGCGCACAAGGTTCTTATGCACACTAGTAAGTAGTCCTTACATGTTCTTAAACACCATGTTCCTTCACGTTCATGGTCATTTGCAATCTGAAACACCCCTAATGAACCATATATGGTGAGGAAACCTCCCTTTATAAATCATGTGAATGTATTTGTGCTCTCACTAAACACATCACTGCGGTCTTTGAAAACGCATTCTTTGCGCAATGCATGGTTTACTCCATTTGGCTTTTAGGGTTAATTTCCTACAGGACATTTATTTTCAATAAATAAAAATGTTTAGAATAGAATAGAATTTGCAGTTATTTTTTGCTGGAATTGCAATGTTATTATGATCAGGGAAAGCGATAATAGAAAAGCAATAAGACGTTAACATTTTTTATCTCTATAATTTTAGTAATAATGATTCATATGTAAAATGATTCATATTGTTCTTTTTCAATTAGTTGGAAAGCTTTTTATTTTCTTTTTTTCATATGTTGTTCTGTTAAGTGTGTGTTTTTTACACTGTGCGTTCAATAAAAGAATCATCCAGCAAAGCGAGATCAGCCATTACACTATAACTACATTTCACATGATTTTCCATCTGTCTTTTAAAGTGTTTCACACGCAAATGTCTACCTTGAAGTACGAAATTCCTAATTGTGTTTTTGTAAATAAACAAACACAGAACGCACAGTGGTACTTTGTTTTTGTAGTATCTACTCTCTGTGTAAGCATGCTCAGAGGTGTGCCTATATTTACACACAATTCTACGTAAAATGACAAGTTGGTTGATCCCACACTTTGTGTGAAACTGTTCTTACGCACTCACTAGTATATGCACACATCTGTGCATACTCACTGTTGATAAATGACGCCCCTGGACCTTGACCTTGACAGTTAACTCTCAGTAAAACTAAAATGATCACCTTTCAGACTAGATCCAAATCCCAAATCTCACAACACACATTTACATTAGGCACAAACCCTACTTGAAAAATGTGTACCAAACAGCAAACATAACACAGAAATTCATCTCATATGTTTCAATGAGGACAGAAAATCAGCAGACTGTACAGCTTTAAATTATTAAACACACAATGGGAGAGAGAGAGGGAGAGAGATGCAGATATAGTGAATGTGTCAGGCAGTATGGACATTTCATTTCTTTTCCAAAGATCCATTGTGCATTAGTGATCCATTTAGTGGTTCAATAAGAGCTCTCTAAAGGGATATTGTTACCGCTTGCTTATTGGTCCATTTATTCTTCCAGCAGACGCCTATGTGACTTTAACACACACACACATGCTTATATATAAACTTAAGATCAAATGTGTGTGTTGAAAATGCAGAAAGGTTTGTGTGTATAAAATAATACTGTAAGTAGAGAAGTAGAGCAGAAAACATCCATCTGAATACCCGGTCTGTGTGCTGATAGAATTGTTTTTTGACAGTTTTAATGATCACTACAGATGCACACTTAACTGTAATGGTCCTAGAGGGTCCTTGGCTCAATGCTTGGACAATGCTCTTTTTTTCTATGTGGGTCCACGGTGAAGGGCGAAGCTGCCCCTAAATGTTTGTTGGGAGGGGGCAGTTGGCCTTAGGCTCCATTGGCCAAGGAGCCAGACCCAACACAGCAGCCTGCATCCTCCACATTAATGGTCCCAAGTCCGGTGGCCCAGGTTTCCGGACCTGCCTGCCACGCCCAGGTTGCCAGACCTGCTTGCCACGCACAGGTTTCCAGACCTGCCTGCCACGCCTCCCTGGTCACCCGACCAGCCTGTGACGCCTCCCTGGCTGCCTGACCAGCCTGCCACGCCCATGTTTCCAGACCAGCCTGCCATGCCCAGGTTTCCAGACCTGCCTGCCACGCCTCCCTGGCCGCCTGACCAGCCTGCAACGCCTCCCTGGCTGCCTGACCAGCGTGCCACGCCCAGGTTTCCAGACCTGCCTGCCACGCCTCCCTGGCCGCCTGACCAGCCTGCAACACCTCCCTGGCCGCCTGACCAGCCTGCCACGCTCCCTGGCCGCCTGACCAGCCTGCACCTCTACACCACGCCCCAGGTCCTGTTCCCCTTCATGGGCCTGGCCCGCCAACCCTCCCCCAGTTCCGTCTCCTCTCCACCGCCCTCCAGGACCTGGTTATTTTTGAGGGCGTCTGGAATCCACCCTTAAGGGGGGTGTCACGCCCTGGTGCTGGGACCTCTGTTCGCCACCTGAGGGTGCCATTCCACTCTGTGTTCTGTCTATGTTTTGTAAGGACTCGAGTTCCCATCATGCTTTGTCTCGTTATCATGTATTGTTTTCACCTGTGTCTCATTACCTGTTTGTCCCTTCATCTGTGTATTTATAGCCCCTGTGTTCAGTTGTCTGGTGTAGATTATAGTATGTATGTTTCCCTCGTGGTTCCTGCCTGGATGTACCCCTTTGTATGCCTTTTGGACTTCACATTAAACATAATTTACTGCACATGGATACGCTCCTTGTTTTCCCTCGGGTCATCGTGACAAAAAGAATCAGATCTCATTACTGTCATAAACACAAAACAGAGACCATTTTAATTTCAGAGATATTTTAATTTCACTTAAATGTTTGTACTTATTCTATGTCTTATTGTATGTCTTTTGATTATTTTTGCTATTCTGCGCATGCGTTAGAGCCCTTATACCCCTTCTGCTAGGCTGAAGATGAAAAAAAATATATAATACTTCTAACCTAGCACTGTATCCTGTGGTAGGCTTTATGAAGCCAGTTTTATTGATTGCACTCGTGCTTTTTGTTGTACTTACGTTGTCCGAATTGCTTGGATTGTTTACCCCATCTGTAAGTCGCTTTGGATAAAAGCGTCTGCTAAATGACTAAATGTAAATGTAAATCACTTTCAAGTTGAGGAAACATCTCATGGCGCATAGGATGTTATAGATTTGAAGGTACTTTCTATTATTTCTATTATAATTTTTTTCCATAACTCGATGTGTAGGTAGGGGTTGAATGACCTCAGATTTTTTTAGAGCGACTATTATGTGTAAAAAGTTGCGTCGACATCGACTAGTCGATGACATTATTATTAAATAAAATAAGAGCTAGGCAATGTTTTGCAACAAGATTTGACAGGTGTGGGCAGTAAAACACTTGTGTGTGTGTGCAGACTGCGGGAGAACGGCGGGTCTCCCGCAAAATAGCCTCTAAAAATCTAGTATCTAAATACAAATTAACTGTTGTGCTCTCATCCCGCCTTCCTCGTTACAGTCGCGCCAGAGCATTAATGTCGAGTCGGTTAATTTGTGAAACCCCGAGTGTAGAGTGTCTATGGAAATTTGCATTACAAATGAGCTATCCATAGTACGGAGCCTAGCACATATAACGTAGCAAATAAATGTTGTGTTTTCCTTCATGGGCCGTGTACCATGGCTGTGATTTACTCAAAGGAGGTAATAAGTTGTGAAAACGAATTCTCCATAGTATTTAACACACAACAGACTTCACCTTGATGTCCTAATGTGTTATTTGTGCATATTTAGAGAAATATTGATGGATTTACTTTTATCCAAAGCGACTTACATTGCATTATCCTATCCATTTTGTTTCTAAGTAGATGCAATCCCCTGGGATCCAACCCACGACCTTGGCATTGTTAACGCCATGCTCTAACCACTGAGCTATAGGAAAGATATATTTTTAAACATTTTTTTATACGTTTACTTCAAATCTTTGCAGAGAGGAGTAACAATTGTTCATTTTTATTTAAAACGCAGCAGTATGCCGTTTATAGAGCGTTTGCACTCGTGTAGTGTCTGCTTCATTCATACTGGAAGCAATTAAACTAAGACGGCAAAGTTTTTAGTTCTAGGTTTTATTTAAGATAAGCTAATTCAGCTATAAACACCGATTTTGTCTAGTGAATGTTACGAACAGACAATACATTGGTTCTTTACATATGCATTTGTTTGCAATGCATGATTTATATTTCTACTACTGTATCAAAATTCTGCAATACACAGCCAAAACACTACATCAGCAACCTTAGTGAGGGCCTGAGGTTAAAATCCTAGAACCGCTACTGACTCTACCGCGTTTATCATTCACACTTATGTAATGGCATGTAAAGTTGAGCTATATACATGTTAGTAAAGAAGAGTATATATAGCTCTCACAGCTCTCACTTTTAGTTTCTGAGTGGGGTAAGATGGGTCAGCCTCTTATCTAGTAAACTGTGGTCAACCTTATGGCAGCAAATCAAACTTGTACTGGCTTTGTAAAGGGACAGTTTTTCTATCTTACACCAGACACGATTTTTTGGATTTAATTTCAATTGATAGTAAACGTTTTAAAATAAATGAACAGATATTACTCTCACCTGTCTCTCATATGTCAGCTCGATTGGTGTTGTGTTATCTGAACACGTCCCATCAGAACAATGACACAATAGCGGCGCCCACAGAAATGCCAACCATCACTCAGCGTTTGAGAAGTGACAGACGGAATGGAAGTTGTGTCCTGACCCACCGTGAGAAATGAAAGCGCAAAGTTCTGTACTCCTGCTCGAGGCTTCACCTGGACGGACATACAGAGAGAAAATACTTCATATTTTTCAAGATAGAAAGAGAGAAAATGAAAGAGACATATAATCTTTTATTCATCAAATCAAGAACTTGATTCCTAACTTTGAACTTTGTGCCGTCACCTTTGATGTTCAACGTATTCAACATCATCCTCTTCCACAGCTGATGTCATGTTCTGTTCAGACTGTTTTTAACTTTCTGTTTCTGTTATCAATCAACCAGGATCATAAAGCTTTTTATCAAACTCATTTTCTGTTTAGACTGGATGGGCTGATGAAACGTGACCCGGTCTGTGAGTCTCATGATCTAATCAACGTTTCATTTGAATCATTCATTTCACTTTGACTTCAATCTTTACTTAGTCAATATGAAAGATGTCAAGGTTAGATTTTCACAGAATTGTTTTTACATTATGTACATTATAATATGATGTATAAAACAGTAAATCACAAAAAGCAGACTGTGTCACATAGAGTGTATATCTCCGTATCCTTGTAAGACTAAAAACAGAAGACCTTGCATAGACCTCATCTCAATCCAGACTTTCTTTGTGTTAGTGAAGACACACTGCCAGAGAAACAGAGAGAAATCTTGACATTTAAAGAGAAATTTGAAAAGCTGAAGCTCTGAGCGGATCTGTGTGCATGTCTCTTTTATTATCCACCATGTGGATATCTAAGTGTTTGTCTGTGTGATTCACCAGCAGCTTACACACACACAGTCGGCAGGGTCGGGTCGGTCAGTGCTGTGCTGCTAGTTGATGTGTTCAGGGTTTGCTTTAGAGCAGTCAGGTGAACAGATCTCTTACTGCAGACGGCTGCCTGCGGGGCAGGAAAATGCCACTCTGTTAAAGTCCGGTCAATACGACCCGTCTCACACCTCAGCCTGCAGGGCGACACTTCCTCACCTTTTCATTACACACTGAATATTTCAACAGCGCAGAGGAGAGATGCCGGCCACAGCTGTTTTCTGTTCCTCTACAGACGCTCGTCTCCATTAACCGCCGATGCTCGGACTCATCTCATTCATTATGCTCCTGCGAGCAATAGAAATAAAGCAGAGAGACTTTTTTCTTCTATTCCATTCTCATGCTTCTGCTTAAAATGTACATATATATTTTTAATTATTTAATTTTCTTCAGTCAGTTCTTTACTAACATGCACTTTATTATTATATTTCATTCAGAAGCTTATTTTAAATTCACTTGAATGGTTGTAGTTATATGTGTATATATGAGTA
Source organism: Triplophysa siluroides (assembly GCA_006030095.1). NCBI lineage: Eukaryota > Metazoa > Chordata > Actinopteri > Cypriniformes > Nemacheilidae > Triplophysa > Triplophysa siluroides. Next base: position 117,379 of record VCII01000491.1, on the reverse strand, counting down.
CACACAATATGCCAATAAAGAACCTTGAATTTAAGACAGAGAGACAAACAGACAGAGAGAGAGAGTGAGTGAGTGAGTGAGTGAGAGAGAGAGAGAGAGACAGAGAGAGATTTTTTTATTTGACTAGGGCAACGAAAACTGAGACCACATTGAAATCAAAGTTTTTTTCAATTTGATCTTTTCTACTCATATAGATTGACATTTTTGCCTTTCCCGATATGCAATTTAACAGTTGACGTGTCCTTGTATACCTAAAACCAAGAATAAAAAGTTGCGTTGAGAATTCCACATTAAAACAGTTTAAAAAAAAATTAAAACAGAAAATAAATCTTTAAGCCTATCACAAAGTTCAAAAGTGTCGAAAATGGACTCCCTCTGAAAACAAAAGGGACACTCTTGACCAACATCTAGGTTCAACACAAAAATAAAAGCATTAACTGCAACGATGCCATGTAAAATTATCCACTGTAAATCTCCATTCCTTTAAGTTAATGGTGGTTTATAAAAATAACTCCACTGTGGTTTTACTTTTTCTTCAACACTTGAAAAAAAGAACGCCATGGTGTATCTACTTTTCCATGTAAAGTTGTCTTGTTAAAATTTTTGACACAGGCTTTATATATTTTCTTCCCATTCACTTCTTTCAATTCTAAATCTAATACATTTTCTGACTCCAGGAAAAAAACAGTATGTTCATCTAATTTTGGTGATAACAAGATCTTTGGAAATTCATCTTTCTCTTAGCACAATACTTTTGTATCATTTAATTCTCTTCCGTTGTAAGAATGGACTTTAAACCTTTTACAACTTTACTAACAATTCGAAACAATGCTGACAATTCTTCCACTTCTGTCAAATTTGGACCTGTTACATTCATTAGATGTCCAAGTGTTATTACTTTAGCTTTGATAAAAAATTCAGACATGGAAACACCACCATTTAAGCTAGCACCTTTAAACAAAGGCTCTTGGAGAAGCCAGTATAAGGACGTTGTTCTGCTCTCTCTTTCCACTTTAAAAGTATTCTAAACTTTAAAAAGATTTTGATAAAACATAGGCAGTTTTTTAACATTAACATTTGTTGGATTCATTAAAAAAAAATGTTTGTCCAAATTTAGTCCACCAGTAGTTTTTAAAATAGCAGAAGCCACTGGTCTCCAATTTACAGCTTCATGTTCACCCAAGAAACGTTGTATGAATTGCATTCGAAATGTAGCAGCCCTTCTATGCAAATTTATGAGTCCTTGGCCACCTTCTTCCTTTGGTAAATATAAAATACTATGGGTTATCCAATGCATTTTGTCCCAAGAAAAGTTTACAAGCATTGATTGAATTTTTGCCAGCAGATATGATGGTGGATCTATACAATTTATACAATGCCAGAGGGAAGACGCAACAACATTGTTAATAACAAGGATACGTCCTCTATAAGATAGTGATGGTTTTATCCATTTCCACTTATCCAGTCGACCTTTCAACTTCTCGTAAATCTCTTCCAAATTTTTTGATCGAAAAGCATCGTTTCCCAAGTATACTCCCAGACACTTGAATCCACCTTTTGACCATGTTAATCCATCTGGAAGATTTGGGGTTCCATCTGTCCATTTTCCCATCAGAAATGCTTCACTTTTAGACCAGTTAACTTTTGCAGCTGAAACCAGTTCAAAATTAGGGATGAGCGAGTACAGCATTATCTGTATCTGTTAACCATATTAATTATCTGTATCTGTATCTGTACTCGGACTGGGCGGGGCATAACCCGGAAGTGGGCGGGATTTAACCTGGAAGTGGGTCGGGTTGTCTTGAGATGGGCGGGGCTTTAACCGGTATGTTATTTTAAGCATGCAATTGATATGGGTTGATCAGAAATTGTTATATTTATTGCTGATTAGAAAACTATTTACATGACAGCATCAGCATTGAGCTTCAGATCAATGGTTTTGATCACGATAACAAACGAACTATATACAGAACAAGTTTTGCAACAATGAATACAACACATGCGGTTGCAATTATGAAGTAAAATGTAATGAACAAAAGTTTCATCTCAATATAACTTTCTTTTTTTAACTTTTTCATTTTTTTATGATCAGTGTGCTTTTTTTTTTGTGATTCTTTTTTTTTTTTTTTTACACCAGGTATGTGTGTGTGTAGCTAATTAATTCAGTTTTATACCACTACTTCCTTAAAAAACTGGTTAGAGCCAGCTGACGGTTTAAAAAAGAAAAAAAAACTCCGACAGACAGAGACGCAACACGAGTCGCGTTCTACCAAGCACCACGTCTGAACAAACCCCACGTTTATCAAAACTCTGCTGTTTAATAAGTAAGTACTACAAACCGAAGTAAAAAACAAACCTGAAGAAACCCTAAACGTTAACGGAAAAGACCCGCGAACCTGAGTGACTGAGGGAGAGACAGAGAGCTGTTCTCTTGTGTTCAGACCAAACGCGAATGGCGCGTCAAGCGCGAGTGATTTCCATGTTAAGTCAATGCAAAGACGCGATAGACCTACTTGCGGCGCAAATCGCGCGAATGAGGCGGCGCGAATTGCGCGAATCGCACGCGCGAATGAAGCGAGTAAACTCAAAATGTTTAAGCGTCCAACTACACGCGAATAGCGCGATTCATTCGCGTTTGGTTTTCTGTGTGTGAGTGAGCAGAGCGGGACACAGTCAGCAACACAGTACATCTGTATGTGTGTAGGGGAGGGGCGCTGTGACTAGCCTATCACAGAACGCAGACACAGTCAGCTACCCAATGAGGATTTTTATTCAATCCGAGCACATATTGACTCGTATTACTCGTATGATACTCGTACTCGGCAAAAGTGCGTTATCCGTAACGGATACTCGTTTCAGCCGAGTATTCGGCTCATCTCTATTCAAAATCTTTTAAAGTTTTCCATAAAATGTCCACATAAGTTTGTCTGTTAATAAAAACAACAACATCATCGGCGTACGCAGACAATTTTAAAGTTTCATCACAGTTTTTTAACGAAACCCCTTTAAAAAAATGTCTTAATCTATGTAAAAGTGGTTCTATTGACAGAGTGTACATCATTCCAGACAATGAGCATCCTGTTCGCACCCCACGTTCAACCTTGAAGGGAGCACATAAACCACCATTAACCTTCAATAGACTCTCAATGTCACTATATAAAACTTTAATATAAAACCAAAGGCATCTAATGTTTCCCATAGATAATCATGCTTGACGCGGTCAAAAGCCTTCTCTTGATCGATGGAAATCAAGCAAAAATTTAAATCACTCAGCTTCGAGTACTCCATTAAATCTCTGACTAAAAAAATATGATCAGATATTGATCTTCCAGGCACACAATAGCATTGATCAGAGTGGACGATTTGCTCCAAGACTTTCCCTTACCGAATTGCTAATACTTTGGACAATATTTTATAGTCTGAGGAAAATAGCGACACAGGTCTCCAGTTTTTGATATTACCCAAATTGTCATGGTTCCGCCTCATCATGTCATGTTTTTCTTAGTCTTGTGGCGGAGTCATGGCGAAGCCTTTGGTTTTGTGTGGGGAGAGACATATTACTGTTATCTTGACATAATATGCGCTCTCTCCAGTCTCGTCTTTAGCCCCGCCCCTCTCGTTTCCTCGTTAGCTCTCTATCAGTGTTTCATCCCCGACACCTGTCCCCTGTTAATTATCCTTTGTTTGTCACCCTATATAAGATGTCTATTGTCCTGTGCTCAGTCATTGTGCTTACTGTGCTTGAATGCCTGCTCGTGTGTTGGATCATGTGAGTGATTGCAACGTACCTTACCTTGCCGTGTGTTAAGACGTTGTGTCGTGTTTATATTTGGTTTTGGTTCCCGTTTTCCCTAGTCTTAGTTTATTCTGTTCTATTGTTTTGTCCCCCCCGTGGGAAGTGTTATTTTGCTGTGTTTTAGTTTATCCTGTTGCTGCAACCTTGGTGGCAAGCGGGGGATGCGTGAGACCTGGGAGTCCTCTTCGGAGGCCTCCAACCCCGAGCCAGCCGTGCCCTTTTTCGGCTGAAAAAGAAGAGACAACGGAGGGGGTTTGGAACCCAGCACAGCCGGTGCAGCCGGAGTCCAGTCCGGTGCAGCAGCGGACCTCAAGTCCGGTGCTTCCAGTCTCCTGTCCGGTGCTTCCAGAGTCTCCAGTCCGGTGCGGCAGCCGGTGTCAAGCCCTGTTCAGCCGGCCTTCCAGACGGCATCAAGCCCTGTCCAGCCGGCATCAAGCAGCCGGTGACTCTGCCGGTCTCACAGACCTTGTCCGGTCCTACCAAAATCAGCTTTGACCTTTAAAAACGTCCCTTTTACAATTTCTTCTACTACAGACAATGATGGGCTAAAATTCTTATTGAACAAAATTGCAACTCCTCCACTTACATTTACATTTAGTCATTTGGCAGACGCTTTTATCCAAAGCGACTTACAGATGGGGTAAACAATCCAAGCAATTCGGACAATGTAAGTACAACAAAAAGCATAAGTGCAATCAATAAAACTGGTTTCATAAAGCCTACCACAGTATACAGAGCTAAGTTAGTTTTTCTTTTTATAGAGCAGAAAAGAGATAGAAGTCAGAACTGATCGGTAAGGTGTTGACGGAAGAGATGCGTTTTCAGATGATTCTTAAAGATGGCTACAGAATCTGCAGATCTTGTTGCCGTGGGCAGATCGTTCCACATAAGTGGAACCGATCCAGAGAAGGTTTGTGAGATCGATTTTTTACCTTTTTGGGATGGCACCACAAGACGCTGTTCGTTTGCAGAGCGCAGAGATCTGGTGGGTACATACGTCTGCATTAGCGAAAGAAGATAAGGGGGTGCCGAACCAGTGGTGGACTTGTAGGCCAGGAGGAGGGATTTGAATTTGATGCGAGCCGCAATAGGGGAGTCAATGTAACTTTATGAAGAGAGGAGTGACGTGTGCTCTCTTCGGTTCATTGAAGACCACTCTTGCCGCTGCATTCTGGATCATCTGTAGAGGTTTGGTTGTGCAAGCTGGGAGTCCAGCCATTAGCGCATTGCAGTAGTCCAGTCTGGACAGAACAAGAGCCTGGACTAGGACTTGCGTAGCATGCTCTGATAGGAAGGGTCTAATTTTTGAAATATATTGTAGAGGATGAATCTACAGGACCGGGCGGTGCTGGCAACCTGATCTGTGAAGTTAAGCTGATCATCGATCACCACTCCAGGGTTTCTGGCCTTTCTGGAAGGTGTGACGGTTGATGAGGCCAGTTGAATAGAGATGTTGTGATGAGTCTTTGTGTCAGCCGGGATTACAAGCAGTTCTGTTTTTGCAAGGTTCAGCTGCAGGTGATGGTCCTTCATCTAGAGCGAGATGTCGGCTAGGCATGCTGAAATGCGTGCAGAAACTGTCGGATCGTCAGGCTGAAAAGACAGATGGAGTTGTGTGTCATCCGCATAGCAGTGATAGGAAAAGCCATGTTTCCGAATGACAGAGCCTAGGGATGTCATGTATACAGAAAATAGCAATGGACCAAGCACTGAGCCCTGAGGCACCCCTGTGTCAACTCAACTCAACTTTATTTATATAGCGCTTTTTACAATTTTCATTGTTACAAAGCAGCTGTACATGAGACGCATTGAATACAAGAAAAACAACTAAAGTCATATACCTGTAAAAACAAGAAAAAGGTGAAAACAACAAAAGACAGACATACAAATGCTCCACACACACAATATGCATACATACTTACACACATTGACATAGACGCACACACGCAAACACACTCGCACAGTAAAAAGCACACATCTGAGATAAAGGAGAGAGAACCACAGGTCAAATATTAAACGGACTATAAATTCTTATATGCAATATTAATTATGCCTTACTTCTAAATTCTAAAGCAGCCCCCCCGGCCAGGCAAATAGTGCAAAACAATAGGCAAACGGTGGCGAGGAACCCAAAACTCCAATCGAGAAAAAAAAACTCAGGAGAACCCAGGCCCAACCAGGTGATTCCAGTTCCCCTCTGGCAAAAGCTGCTGCCTCTGCAGAAGCTCAACAGTGCTTGCACAACAAGGCTACATAAAAAATAAATAAACTTACTAATAAGGTCAATTATAGATTTAAGATGTTAAGATGTTGGGACTCTCCATGATACTCTAAATGACCTACCTAGAGGTAAGACCTGAACCATTCTAGGACCACTCCAGAGACACCCATAGCCTTGAGGGTTGACAGGAGGATGTGATGGTTAACGGTGTCAAAGGCAGCAGATAGATCCAGTAGGATAAGAACAGATGAGTTTGAGGTAGCTCTCTCTTTCCAGTCTCAGTGCTTCAATGACAGAGAGCAGCGCTGTCTCAGTGGAATGACCGCTCTTGAAACCAGATTGGTTACTGTCCAGGAGGTTGTTCTGGGTGAGAAAGGATGTGAGCTGGTTACAAACATCATGTTCAAGAGTTTTAGCAATGAATGGGAGGAGAGATACCGGTCTGTGGTTTTCTAACAGTGCAGGATTAAGAGTAGGTTTCTTCAGTAGTGGTGTAATACGGGCCTCTTTGAAGAGTGTGGGAAATGTACCAGTGGTAAGAGAAGAGTTAATAATGTGGGACAGTGTGGGAACAACCAATGGAGAGATGGCCTGGAGGAGATGAGTTGGGATCGGATCTAGTGGGCAGGTAGTCGGGTGGTTAGAAGAAATGACCTTGGAAACATCGTCTTCAGATAGGAGAGAGAAAGAGGGGAGCGAGCATGTGTCTGGGGGTTAGGCGTGATCAAGAGGTGGTGGCGCAGAGAATTGACTGCTTATGGTGGTGGTCGTTTTCTTTACAAAGAAAGCTGCAAAATCATCAGCTGTTAGGTCATATTGAGGTGAGGGGGCAGGTGGGCAAAGGAGAGCAGAGAAGCTTTTAAAGAGAGTACGAGGGTCAGGAGAGTTGATGATTTTTGCATGGTAGTACAGGGTTTTTGCAGAGGAGACATCAGCAGAATAAGGAGAGACTGATAGAGCAAGAGGTCAGTAGCTTCTTTAGATTTGCGATGCACGATGCTCACAGAGAACATCAGATAACCAGGGTGCAGAAGGGGATGCACGAGATGGCCTAGATGTAAGAGGGCATAAGCTGTCTAAGCAGGAGGTTAGTGAGATCGTAGGGTTAGAAAGAGCGTAGGTGGCGCTGTTAGCATCCAAGAGAGAGAACTGATCAGAGGAGAGAGCGTGGCAGAGACCGCATAGGATAAGCAAGGGATAGAGTGATCGTAGTTTGCGCCGGAATGTGACCAGTGGGGAAGCATGTTTAGTGTCTGGAGAGGTTAAGTCGAGATCAAGAGTGATGAGGAAATGATCCGACATGTGCAGCGGGGTGACCTGAGAGTGATGAGTGGAGCCTTAGCGTGTATAGATAAGATCAAGTTGATTACCAGATTTATGGGTTGATGAAGTGGGGACTCGCTTGAGGTCGAACGACGCAGTCAGGTTGTTGAAGTCGGCAGCCTGTGGTTTTTTAAGGTGGATATTGAAGTCTCCAAGTACCACCAGAGGAGTACCATCCTCGGGGAAGGATGACAGAAGTTCAAACTCCTCCAAAAAAAGCCCAAGCTGACTTAGGGGGGCGATAGATGACTACAACGTGAGTTTTAACAGGGTGGATAACAGTAACAGCATGAGACTCGAAGGAGATGTTGTCACATGAGGGTGGCAGCTGTTTGAATTTCCAGTCGTTAGGAATAAGTAGATCGGTTCCTTCACCCCTCCCTGATATGCGTGGCCTGTGGGAGAATGTGTAATTATTGGAGAGGGCAGCCAGTGTGGCAGTGTTCTCTGGTTTGATCCAGGTTTCAGTAAGTGCTAAAAGAGAAAGGCCAGAATGTTTAGCAATAGCTGTGATGAAATCTGCTTTGTTTACAGCAGATTGGCAGTTCCATAAACCAATGGGAAATGTGATTGAGGTGGTTTTGGATGCTGAAAGACTGTGCAGATTATTAGCATTAGCCTTGCGTGGCCTTCTACGTGGTACCGGTGATTTACGAGTTGTAGTGACAGTAGGGATTTGAAAACACATAATGAAAAACGGGGAATAAGGAATGTACAAGACAAATAAAGAGAAGAGAATAAATAAAGTGCACTAGTCAAAGTGCCATCCATCCATCCATCCATTTTCTTCCGCTTATCCGGGGCCGGGTCGCGGGGCAGCAGTCTAAGCAGGGATGCCCAGACTTCCCTCTCCCTAGACACTTCCTCCAGCTCTTCCGGGGGGACACCGAGGTGTTCCCAGGCCAGCCGGGAGACATAGTCCCTCCAGCATGTCCTAGGTCTTCCCCGGGGTCTCCTCCTGGTGGGACATGCCTGGAACACCTTCCCGGGAAGGCGTCCAGGGGGCATCCGGAAAAGATGCCCGAACCACCTCAGCTGGCCCCTCTCGATGTGGAGGAGCAGCGGATCTACTCTGAGCTCCTCCCGAGTGACCGAGCTTCTCACCCTATCTCTAAGGGATCGCCCAGCCACCCTGCGGAGGAAGCTCATTTCGGCCGCCTGTATCCGGGATCTTGTCCTTTCGGTCATGACCCACAGCTCATGACCATAGGTGAGAGTAGGAACGTAGATTGACCGGTAAATCAAGAGCTTCGCCTTGCGGCTCAGCTCCTTCTTCACCACGACAGACCGGTACAGCGACCGCATTACTGCAGAAGCTGCACCGATCCGTCTGTCAAACTCCCGTTCCATCCTTCCCTCACTCGTGAACAAGACCCCCAGATACTTGAACTCCTCCACTTGAGGCAGGAACTCTCCACCTACCTGAAGTGGGCAAGCCACCCTTTTCCGACTGAGAACCATGGCCTCAGATTTGGAGGTGCTGATTCTCATCCCAGCCGCTTCACACTCGGCTGCAAACCGTCCCAGTGCATGCTGAAGGTCCTGGTCTGAAGGGGCCAGCATGACGACATCATCCGCAAAGAGCAGAGATGAAATCGTGTGGTCCCCAAACCCGACGCCCTCCGGCCCCTGGCTGCGCCTAGAAATTCTGTCCATAAAAATGATGAACAGAACCGGCGACAAAGGGCAGCCCTGCCGGAGTCCAACATGCACCGGAAACAAGTCTGACTTACTGCCGGCAATGCGAACCAAGCTCCTGCTCCGGTCGTACAGGGACCGGAAAGCCCTCAGCATAGGGGTCCCGAATCCCATACTCCCGGAGCACCCTCCACAAGATGCCGCGAGGGACACAGTCGAATGCCTTCTCCAAATCCACAAAACACATGTGGATTGGATGGGCAAACTCCCATGAACCCTCCAGCACCCTGGAGAGGGTATAGAGCTGGTCCAGCATTCCACGACCGGGACGAAAACCACACTGTTCCTCCTGAATCCGAGGTTCTACCATCGGCCGGATTCCTCCTCTCCAGTACCCTGGCATAGACTTTCCCGGGGAGGCTGAGAAGTGTGATCCCCCGATAGTTGGAGCACACCCTCCGGTCCCCCTTCTTAAAAAGAGGGACCACCACCCCGGTCTGCCAGTCCAAGGGCACTGTCCCCGACCGCCACGCGGTGCTGCAGAGGCGTGTCAGCCAAGACAGCCCCACAACATCCAGAGACTTGAGGTACTCAGGGCGGATCTCATCCACCCCCGGTGCCCTGCCACCGAGGAGTTTCTTGACTATCTCGGTGACTTCAGCCCGGGTGATTGACGAGTCCGCCTCCGAGCCCCTCAGCCTCTGCTTCCTCTAGCAGCTTGACGGCATCTCTTACTTCCGGTGTCTAGTCGAAGTGCAAAACCGTAATACTCAAGTGCCTTGTTGGTGTCCGTGCTCGGTGGAGTTGCAGAGGTAGAGTCGATGGTCTTTACTCTCTTTGGTCTTCACGGGATGAGGGCTACACGCGGTGGTTAATCCCACTTAAATACCCTTCCGAATCACGCAATTGAATTCAGCAGGACACGCCTTCCAATATCTCCCAATCACACGCGAACCAAACACAACTCACAACACGTGACACAGCGGTTGTCAACATCGCACTCCGTTAGACTCAATAAGACACGATTAATCAATTACACTTACGAGTTTCAGTTGATTCTTAAGCTGCAACAAACTGCTTCTCTACTTAGTAACAAGTAGTGTTATGGCTGTGTCTCTTGTTTCATTACTTAATTTATCTCTGCTCTTTTTCTGTAGTCCCTAGCTCCATTCACATTCAGTGTGGCAATGCGAATATCAGTCATTTTTTTAAAGGAGGAAGATACCGCAGCAAAAAAAAAGACACTCTAAAAAAAAATTAAGCCATATCATCATCATTGTTTGACTGTTTTTGAATTTTTGTCTCCATTTTCCTTAGTCTAAAAACTTCTTGTTCATCAAATCGACCCTCGCCCATCAAAACCTTTATGCTTTCCAAAAATTGCCTGAGATCTGGAAAGTATTTACTAATTTTTACACCTCTTACATTTTTTGTCACTTTTAGGAAATTCTGGATAGTTGCCACGTGTGCCACTTGTTTGAGAAAACTTTAAGCACCAGAGTCAGAGTATTCACTCTCACTACCACCCTCAATTACCATGTTGCTTTCCACTTGTTCTTTTTCCACTTTTGTTCCCTGTTTTAAAACAATACTCTTCCTGTCCTTTTTCCTCTTTAAAGGTGCTTTGAACACACAACCTGATCCATATCCATTAAGGAATTTTCAATAATACTTTCAACAACTGACTCCACATCAGAACACAGACTCATACTAGCATATGTATCAATTGGTTCCTCACTTTCATCACCACCAACTTTATCCACATTTTCAATGACCATTTCATTGATCTCACTTTGTACAACGTCGATTTTTGTCAAAAGTTACTTTATCTTTCATTTTCAGTTGTTCCCTGATCACATCATCATTTTCAGTTTCTACTGCAGTTTCATTTTCCTTTCTTTTTTCTCTAGTGTTACGAATCTTGGGCTCAGGGCACTTGCTAATCAAATGTCCAGATTTTCTGCACCCAAAACATTTTAAAATATGCGTGGTAACAAACACGGTGTAGTCAAAACCATCTACTCTGAGTTTTCATATTTAGATCTAGCTCAGTTCTATTGCTGTCCAAAATCATAAAAGTAAATCGCCTGAAGGACAACAAATGTTTAATCAGGTCTGATTTACTTCCTATATTAATGTTCTTAACTGGAGCGATCACTTTACCAAAATATGATAATTCTTTAATCACCATCTCACCCTTGATAAAAGGAGGGATGTTTGAAATGATCACTTTTTTGCGGGGGTGGAGAGAGGATATACCGGAGTAAACAAACCTCGGATCACTATGCCTCTCTCCACTACCTCGTTAGCTTTCTCCACGCTGTTCAAAAAAAGAACAATGGCATTGTTCATTTTGGATGCTGCTAACACACAATCATGTCCTATCACTTCCCCTACTGCCAAAGTGCATTCTTCCACACTCCCCGCACCCGTCACTTTTACTCCGTGACGCCGCGTGAGTGAATTAAATCCGCTGGCAGATTGTGCCGCTATTACTCCCAGCAACCCGCTGGTTCTGGTGGCCAAATCAGCGAAACTAAACAATTATATTTAAGAGATCAGTAGCAAGAAAGGAAAGGAAAGAAAATTCGTTTTCCAGTAAGAAAGACTTCTTACTGCTGCCTTCATCTGCTACAATCACTGCACATACACACTCTTGACTTTATTACATTCATGTTTGTGCCTGAACTCTACTTTTGATATTGAGATTTTATTTCCATATTTCATCTGTTTACTTACCTATACTTTATTCTATATTTCATTCTATATTTATGCCTTACTCAGCACCTTAGTTTAATTTGACTCTAATGTTTGTACTTATTGTGTGTCTTTTGTTATATGTTCAATGCTTTGGCAATATTGTAAGAACACGCAATCATGCCAATAAAGTACTTTGTACTTGAAATTGAAAAAATTTAGTTAGAGTGAGAGGGAGAGTTAGAGTGAGAGAGAGACTTTAACTTTTTTAAAACACTTTCGTTATACAATCAAAAAACACAAGAATAAACAAAACTATCACATCTTCAGATTCCCGTATATTAACAATTAAAAACCAAATTTCCTGAATCACACACAATCACCAAAGCTCCTCCATAACCCCATTTCCATTAAAAAAAGGACATTATAAGTATGTTGATAAAAGGTAAATTAGATCACCACTTTTGACTCCACTAAGGACCTAAACAAGGTTTCTAAACTCACATCTTCCCCAGCATTTTTACATTTATGAGACTTTAAAATGACAAGTTTGGCTTGTCCTATTAAACAATTGGCAAGTGTACACTGTTGCTGCCAAGACCTCTTATATCTACAACCCAAATAAATAGACTATTGGTGAATGTAAAACACAATTTACATTAAATTTCTCCAATATTTCAAATGATGAGTTAAGTCTATGACACTCATATGAACACATATGAAAAACATTGTCAAGAGCTTTACAAGTAGGACATTCTTGTAAAACAGTCTCATTAATCTTAGACACAAAAGAGTTTGAGGCTAACATACAGTGTAGTATCCTCCACTGAATATCCCCACATCTCTTTGAGATAGGAGGCTTGTACAGTAACCTCCATGATGTATAAATCTCATCTGAAATAGAAAACCAAGACCTCCATTTTGTATCTGGTCCTATGACACATGTAGTGACTGGGACTGATCAGACATGCAATAATTAGTTATATTTCTTAAATATATGAACGACACCCCTCACCTTACCATCAAGCTACCCACCAGGGGTCTACCCCAATCTGCAACTAACACCTAGGCAGGACCAGACCTCTAGTGACCATAGCAACCCACACCAAACCATCAAGATAAGAGTATTTTACCGAATGGAATGTAGGGAGATAAACTCTCTTTACTCACTTTGGGGACAGACATACAATCCTAGGTACATTTATATGGAAATGTACTGTACATATATTCATTCATAACCTTTCCATGTATTGATGTTCTTGTTGTTATGTCTGTTTTAAACCTTAATCCAAAGTATCCATGAATGTGTGTATAACTACTGGAATTATTAGATTTGTAGTAACTCATTTAACCAAGATGATATGTAGATCATGTTTGGTGTCTATGAGCTACATTTGTGATATCCTTAATGTTGATGTTTGTTGTGTTTTGGTAACTCTTTTCATATTAGTTTTATCAAACTCTTAGAAGTTTTCTTAGTGAACATCCAATCAGCTTTCACATGCAAAACACCATCTGAAAGACAAAGACAATTAACTTTCCCTCCAAAATTGCCATCTCCTGATTGGATTAGTCATGTCTGTAGGATGTGACATCCTTACAGTTTAAAAGTTCTTTGGTTCAGGTTTTTCATGTTTTTAGGTTCGCAGGTTTTTTTATTTCTCTCCTCTCTCTTCTTGCTTTTTGCATCTCTAAAGGATGGACTAGAAGAAGATTTCACCATTGACCCATAAATTTGTGCCAGGCTGCGGCCTCGTCTTTCCAGATACAGATTATCTGCATAAAACTGGTTCTCTCTGATCACTTCCAGCCAAGATCAACTGGAGCCTCAACAAACTGCATCAGGACACTTTCTTTCTTTTGATGGGCAAGACGTGCAAGAATCAAACTTAGTCTTATTAATGGATGCATAGAGCAGCATTAATCCTTTTAAGAAAGGTGCTTTACAAGAAGAAACTGATGTTTTGTTCAGGCTATTGATCTTCTGAATATCATATACTGCCATAAATCCATGCTCTGTTCTTCTCTCTGCTTCAACTTCAACCTTCTTCCAACGCTTAACTGTATGTGTGTGTATGTTAGATTAGTATGCGTCTAATCTAGGTAATAAAGACCTTTTTTATTTTATGTGACGTTGTTTGTAGTTCATGCTCATAATCCAGAGTCCCTAAACATGCCCATTCTTGCTACCTTGCTCGTAATGCTAAGTGATTTCCCCAAATCATGAATTTGATCCAGATAAGTATAATTGATCATAATTAATTAAATTCATACCAATTTGGGTTGATATTTGTTTCACTTACAAAGGGTGGTGGAGAATATATTACTTATAATTGTGATCAAAGCTCATGATAATTCTTACATATTTGGTGAAGAATAGTGTTTAAATAATACAGTTCGTCATTGAATCCCCTACACACATTATCTAATACCTGAAAAAGGGGATTAAATGGGTTCTAAAAATACATAATGTTCATCTTTATGTCTCCAAGATTTAAACATTCCTACATAGAAACTGGAAGCTAAAGAATGCACTTTCTCCACTAACGTCTTCTGCATTAAGAACAACTGTTTATCAAGACCAAATTCTCCAAAATTCTTGAGTATATATAGTCCAAAACCGACCCAAGGTACGGGATCTGAACTATAGAAAAGTTTTTGTAAAGATTGTAACCTCATTGCCAAGACTTTAGATTCCAAATGTATTAGTCCTTGTCCTCCCTCTGCTATAGGAAGATAAAGTATACCTGGAGGCAATGGCAGCCATCCCAAAAAAAATAACGAAAGCTTTTTGAATTTCGGAAAGTAATTCTTTAGGAGGATCTAAAACGGTAAATGTATAGCATAAAATTGAAGCAGCTAGATTATTGATGACCAAACATCTCCCCCTTAAGGAGAGATATGGTAGAATCCATCTCCACTTCTGAATTTTAGGAACTACCTTGTCGCCTAGCCCTTCCTAGTTCTTTTCTGTATTGTTATTTGTCCCAAAAAATAAGCCAAGGATTCTAAAACCATCTCTGGCCCATCTACATTGCTTCGGCAGCCTAGGGGTCCAGTACCTAGCCAATGACCCAAAAGAAAGGATGCACATTTTTTCCAATTAACACGTGCAGATGAAGCTTGTTGTTATTTGTTTAAAGAAGAAAAAAAATGTGTAACATCTTCTGAGTCTTTTATAACTATTGTTACATCATCAGCATATGCTGTTAGATTGACTGAATCTATACTGGGGTCACTAGAAATATTAAAACCACTTAGATCCCTCCTAAGTGAGATTAATAAAGGTTCAATCGAGATTGCATATAGAAGGCCAGAAAGGGGACACCCCTGCCTTATGCCCCTAGTTACAGAGAAAGGACTAGTTAAAGAACCATGAATATTCAAAATACCATATATGTCATTATATAACATTTTGATGAGAGATACAAAATAAGGACCAAAACCAAAGGCTTCTAGAGATTTAAATAAATATTGGTTGTCAACCCTGTCAAACGCTTTTTCTTGATCCAATGAAAAAAACCCTATATCAGAATTGTGCATTTTGCCACTCTAATCATATCCCTCATGAAAAATAGATTATCAAAAATGTTTCTTTTGGGAACACAAAATGTTTAGTCCATATGAATGACTGATGCCATATATTCTTAAGTCTATTAGTCAAAGATTTAGATAGAAACTTGAAGTCAACACATGTCAGTGATACCGGTCGCCAATTCTTCAGAGACCCTAGGTCCCCCTTTTTTGGGATCAATGTTAAAATTGCTCTTCGATAACTCAAAGGCAAAGTCCCTTGATTGATGCATTCAAGAAAAACTTTGTATAAGTCTTGCCCCAGTAGATTCCAAAAGGATTAAAAAAATTCTGCAGAAAGTCCATCCAATCCTGGTGTCTTCCAAGAACTAATTTCCAAAAGACAAAGGCCCATCCAACTAATGTTTTTCTTCTTCCGTAAGTTTGGATAGGTCACATAAAAGTTCATCAGTTGCTGTATCAACACATGATTCCGAACAGTATAAATCCTCATAGAAGGAAAGAGAATAAGATTGAATTTCCCGTTAATCTATTATCACACCGCCACCTGGTATTTTCAATTGATGAAGACTCTTTTGTTCCCTTGGCTTTTTTTCAAGGCCAAAGAAGAATGATGTAGGAGTATCAATGTCGTTCAGCTGTGCAAACCTAGTCCTTAAAAGAGCTGTTCTTTCCTTGTTCTTCCAAGAGATTCTTTAACAGGAGTTTGTCGTTTGCTACAGAGAATAAAAGTTTAATTATTGTGAGTACAGTCACTGCTTTGCCCAAGGATATCTTGTTCAAGAGATTTCATTTTTGCTTTAAGCATTCCAGCATTATATGTAGTGTACTGCTGGCAAAAAGACTTGACTTGTGTTTTACCAACATCCCACCATTGACTCAGTAACTGGAACTTACATCTTGCTCTCTCCAAGCTTTCCAGAAAAGATTAAAGGAGTGAATAAAATTGCAGTCCTGCAATAATCTGTTTATTAAAGCGCCATTGTGCTTTATGGGATTTAGAATGAGAAACAGAAACTACCAAAGACACATGATGGTCTGACAGAAAAGATGGTGAGATCGAAATTCTCAAAAATCTACTCCTATTACCCTTTTCAACGTAAAAACGATCGAGCCTAGCTCCTGACATATTATTGGAATTAGCTTTTAGCCATGTGTACTGTCTGACTCCACACATCGACTAAATTGTGTTCAATAATGAATTGCTTCAGAATCTCAGCGGAAGAAAGATGAGGTTCATCATGGTTCCTATCCAAAACTGAATTAACAGTGCTATTGAAATTTCCACAAAGTACAACAACATTTCCCTGAGGGCACTGTAATAAAGCATCAGATCGCATTTAAAAAAAAGAGGTGTGTTCTTGACCAACATTTGGTGCGTACACATTAATGAAGGAAAAATGTGTATTACCAAAAAAATATCAGCTCTCAAAATCCTACCAGTTATTATTTCAACCACATCTGGTTGCATACTAACGCACGGAGAGAAAAGGATGGCAACATCTGCACTAAGGTTTGTACCATGACTTAGTTCAACACTGCCTTTCCAATCTCCTTGCCACTATGCTTGATTCTGCTTATCTGTATGGGTTTCTTGTAACAAAATAACATCTGCCGGTTTTAGCCGCAGATAATCAAATAAAGCAACTCTCTTCCTTGTACCTCGACAGCCATTGACATTAAATGTTCCAATGTTTAAGGTTGTCATGATAAATAATAAAAATTGAAAAAAATGCTAAAAATGTATATTACATTTATTCTTTTTTTAACAGAACTGATATATTTCTGTAGTCTTTATCTTTTAGGCTGATCAAGTTCCTCCAAAGAAGCTTTTCTCATAGCCATTATGCAAGAATCAACATACAATTGTAAATCAGGGAAATACTTCTCAATTTTTTTTTTTGTTGATTACATTTACATATACATTTAAGCATTTGGCAGATGCTTTTATCCAAAGCGACTTACATTGCATTATCCTATACATTTTAAATAGGTATTTGCAATCCCCTGGGATCAAACCCACAACCTTGCGTTGTTGACGCAATGCTCTTACCACTGAGCTATAGGAAAGCGTTTAACATTTCATTGAGAAAATCATATATTTTTTGTACTGTATAACAAGTTGGTTTTATTTGGGAGCTTTAATCTGCAAAACTTTCTTGGGAACTGATATCAGTGAAATAATGCACAACATCAAATTCCACACTGTCCGAATTTATATCTACAGACTGAGCCTTACCTCCTTCCGATAGTGGATCCATATCAATAGTCGATATCAGGCGGTCTCTGATCCACCGTTCGTCGCACTGCGAATATTAGCGCAAACATTAGTGTTCAGTGAACACTCTCCCATATTCTCAGCATGATTGATCACTGCATCTTTTTTCAGATTTTCATCGTCTTTTAACAATGACTCCGATTCAGCCCGCTGATCAATTTTATCACTGCCATCCTCGTTACTATTTTCCAGGGCAGGAGCCACCTGCTCCGAAAGTGTTTAAGGCTCAGTCTCAGTGTCATTTTGTTCAGTCACCTTATTTTTAGTACATTTAAATTTTGTATGTCCGAAATCCCACAAGAGAAGCATTTCATTGATTCCGCGCTAAAAAAAAAGTCTAATTTGACTCAATGTCCAAATATTGTAATTCAGCATTCAAAATCATAGCAGTTTGGCGTCTAAAGGACATCAGATGTTTTAAATCTGGATTTTTAACACTAAGAGGGATCATTTAAATCGGCATCATAATTTTGCCGTATCGGCTAAACAATCGCTCAAGTGACTCATTTGAAATGAACGGGGGCACATTGGAAAGAATTACCCTCTTTAAAGGGCTCGACAGCGGCAAAACAGGCAAGAAAACATCTCCAACAGATAAGCCATACTTCCACTATATGGTAAACCATAGACTCTTCCCTAACAAACACAACGACAGCTTTGTTCATTCTAGATGCCGACAGAATGTTCCGAGCACCTATTTCTTTACTTATAGCAGCTTAACAGTCTTCGACAGAGATTGTTTCATTCAGTAAACATTTACACCCGTGCCGGGCTGTTAAAGTAGCAAACCCATCAGAGTCTGCTGGCACTTTCCCAATCCCAAAACTAATTACAAGTGGTAACAAATTAATCTCCACTAACCTTTCAAAGTAATAAAGAGAAAAAGCCAGGAAAGCTCACTCAAACAGTCCGCCACTCGCTCAAACACTCACGCACTTCCCCCAGCCGCTCCGCACATGCGCACACATAGAGAGAGAGAGAGACATCAATCACAGATCAACGTGTTAAACAGATTGTCCTTCTGCTGCTGGGTTTACAGATTCTGTTGATGTGATCTGTGGTTTTCAAATGACTTTGTATTCTTATTGTCACGCTTTTGGTCCGGGCAGAAGAGCACACTCAGACTACCAGTGAAAAGGGGTTTTAATGAGCAATCCAAAAAGCCCAAAATAAAACGGATTGAACAAAAAGGCAAAACTCTCCAAACAAAAACAGAAGTCCAATGTAAAACGAATAATCCAAAAAACCGGTAATCAGGTATCAAGAACAGAGTATATATGACAAGCTACAGAAATCTGGTTATGACTAATAACAACAACAAACATGACTTGTGACTTCAATAACCGACAAAATACTGAACTATGGTGGGAACTTGAATAGAACAGATAACAAGGGCTACACAGGTGATGGGGATGAACTAGATAATGGAGTGCAGGTGCAAAAGTCAGTGAGAACAAAAAACACAGGCGAGGGAGCGTGGGAAAATAACAGTCTATGGGGAAAAATGGGGAAAACAAGGGCAGGAGCAAACGGGAGTGTTACACTTATATATATTAAATGTTTATATTTTAAATGGTTTAGATCTGCTGTGCAATATGTGCAAGTTTTCTTCTCATGTGACTCATTCTATAGATTATTTTATTTTATTTCATTTTCACTTTTGTTTTGTTGCACACCGACTTATATGACAGATGTCAATGTGAATCACTTTATATACTCAACAAAAAGTATTCCGTTTTCTATCGTGTGAGTTCCTCCTCATTCGTGTTGGAATGGCTCTAGACATCACTGGTCTGCCATTGTTAGGAGGATCAGCTGTTCTTTCAGTCTCACATGATTACAGACATGAAAGTTTATTAAATCCCATTTTCACACAGATCAGCAGAAACCTTCAGCATCTTTCATTAGAGTCAGCTTAAAGATCTCTTTAAGTGTCTGAAGCTGTTATCTGCTAACGTGAACCAATAACGATTTTCAATAAAGATCTGGATTCATCACAATAGAAAGATGTTTGCTCTTCAGCATTAGCTGTGTTGTGTGGTGCTCATGTTCGACATAGACTCTCATTGATGGTTCTGGACTGACTGCTTTTAATGTCGGTTTCACATTTAGTGGGTTAGAGTCGACTGTGCTGGACTGCGGGTCGGAACCGCAGGTCGTTTGCGTCATCAGCCTGCAGTCATTTACCCTGTCTCTTGTAGGGACGATGCAGGATAAGGTTGCAAAATGCATAACTTGCTCGCTTTTATATGTTTTGAAGCGTTCCTTTTGTTTCCAAAGCTTCAGTACATGGCGGCACTTTCGTCAGTGAATGTACTGCAAATGCTCTTAAGAACGCTGAAGGCGAACAGAAATGAGACATACAGCTCTCTGCTTGGAGCGCGCCAGTAACGCTCGTCAGAAAAGTGAGTGAAACACACACAGAAGCACACATTTTTACCAAAGAATACGCCATTAAAGGCGGTTCACTTCTGCGATTTGGTACGATTGCATTCATATCAGCAGCAAAGTGTACTGGAGTTCACATGAACCGCACCCAAGACCTCCCCTTTTAAGTGGACTCGGGTACAGTTCGCGGGTGCGCACCCAGGTTCAGAAGACAGCGTTCACATCACCCAAACGAACCGAACTCTGACGTTAATCAAACCCGGGTGTGCACCAAAAGTGCTAATGTGAAACCGCCATGAGCTAGTGCTTCATCAGAATGATATTAAATGCATTTCTGGAGCGTTTCTCACAGTTTTGTATAAGCAGCTGTATAGAAAACCCATGACGAAATAAAGAAGTCTAGAGCATGGCTAGTCGACTGGCGTCTGCGGGCCAAACGGGTCTAGACCTGGCCTATCTACACTTTTGGAATCCGGCCCTCAATGAAAAGTAGTTGAAGACCCCTGGTCTAGAGTTTTTTTCTTCTATTCATAAATATTCATTTGTTTTTATGAATTTCATTGTGTGTAATAATTCATGGTGGAAGCCTTCATTATGTAGAAAACGTTAGATAGTTTATTCATAATCAATTGATCAATAAATTCAAGCACTCTTTAAATGACAGAAAACTGAAAGTCAAGAATCTGTCTCATCTGTTTTTAGGAAGGTAAATGAGAGGTTGTCTGGCTGGGTTCTGTATCTTTGTCAGGAATAGAGGACAGACCCAAATGCAGATGCGTTTGAACAGTCTTTTAATAAAACTTAGAAGGTTCAATACTTAAACATAAACAGTGCCTTAATAGGCCGAAGGTAAACGGGAATGAGCCAGGATCGGAGTCAAACAGGCGAAGGTCAATCAAGGTGCCAACAGGATCCGTGGGAGTAAAGAGAACTCGGTGTCAGACAGGCAGGGTCAGGCGAGGCGCGAACGTAATCCAAGGGGAAATAGCAAAGCCGTAAAAGCTGACAGAAGAGGTAATCCAAACCGGGTAATCCAACAGGAAGGCAGCGGCGAGACGATCAGCCTGCGGACGAGAAGCCACCAGCAGTACCACTGGAGGGAAAAAGGTTAGTAGCACAACGAGACAAGAGGACTAGTAGTAATCGTGAAAGAATTAACACACTGGCAACGGAAAGGAAGGCAGAGGCTGACTATAAGGTGTCGAAAGATAATGAGGAAATAACAAACAGGTGCGCGAGAGTGTGAGTGAAAACAGCTGCGTGGAGATTGCCAGGAAAAAAGAGGAAAGTTAAACCCGAGACCTGACAGTACCCCTCCCCCCAGGCGCACCTCCCGGTGACGGTGGTGGAAAGCCTCAATGAGGGAACGGTCCAGAATGTCCCGGGCGGGACCCAACATCTCTCCTCCGGACCATAACCCTCCCAGTCAACCAGGTACTGGAATCCCCGACCACGTCACCTAGAGTCAAGCACCTTCCTGACCCTGAAGGCGGGAGCGCCGTCAATGACCAGGGGAGGAGGGGGGGAGACAGGGGAGGGGAGGAGAGGGGGGGAACATGAGGAGAGCGACAGACAGGCTTGACCTTGGAGACGTGGAAGACTGGGTGCACCCGGCGAAGGGGCCGGGCAACCGAAGCCGCACCGCCACCGGACTGATGACTTTAACAATCGGGTATGGCCCAATGAAACGAGGAGCCAGTTTACGAGCCGGAACCCGCAATGGGAGGTCCTTCGTAGAGAGCCACCCGTTGTCCACAGATGTACCTGGGAGCCTCTCTCCTCTCCAGTCAGCATTACGCTGGTTTCCCCCCGTAGCAGCACCTCCCTGGCCCTTCTCCAG
Source organism: Triplophysa siluroides (assembly GCA_006030095.1). Classification (NCBI taxonomy): domain Eukaryota; kingdom Metazoa; phylum Chordata; class Actinopteri; order Cypriniformes; family Nemacheilidae; genus Triplophysa; species Triplophysa siluroides. Next base: position 95,664 of record VCII01000491.1, on the reverse strand, counting down.
GTGAGGCGGCAACGGTGAATAAACGCTTTGACCGAAGGAACCGCGGCTTCGGGAGCCTGGGAAGAAAACAAAGGAGGTTGGTAACCGAGGCAACACATAAAAGGAGACATTCCAGTAGACGATACCGGCAACGAGTTGTGAGCATACTCAGCCCACGTAAACTGCTGACTCCAAGAAGAAGGGTTTTGAGAAGCCAGGCAGCGAAGCATTCGACCCAGTTCCTGATTGGCGCGCTCGGACTGGCCATTAGACTGAGGATGAAACCCCGACGACAGACTAGCGGTAGCACCAATCTGTCGGCAGAATTCGCGCCAAAAGCAAGAAACGAACTGGGACCCCCTATCAGAAACCACGTCCTCCGGAAGACCGTGAAGCCGGAAGACGTGATCAACGACGGTCTGGGCTGTCTCCTTCGCTGAGGGGAGTTTAGGGAGAGCCAGGAAGTGCACCGCTTTGGAAAAACGGTCCACTACCGTAAGGACTACCGTATTGCCACTGGAATTAGGGAGACCAACCACAAAATCCAGGGCAATATGGGACCATGGGCGGGAGGGGACAGGAAGCGGTTGGAGCAGCCCAGAAGGAGGTACGTTGAGTGACTTGTTTTGGGCACAGACCGAGCACGCCTTCACGAACCGGTCGACGTCCTCTGCCATGCCCGGCCACCAGAATCGCTGACGGACGGCAGCCAGCAACCTCCTGATACCCGGATGGCAAGTGAGTCTGGATGAGTGGCACCATCGGAGAACGGCCGCGCGGACCGACTCGTGAACAAAAAGGAGACTCGCTGGACACTCTCTGGGAACCTCGACTCCATTCAGGGCCCGTCTGACACGGTGTACGATTCCCCAGGTGACTCCCCCTAGCACACACCCCGAAGGCAGGATGGTATCGGGAGGAGATGAGTCACCCGGGGAAGTAAAGCACTGCGACAAGGCATCAGGCTTCCCATTCTTGGAGCCCGGACGATAGGAAAGAATGAAATCAAAGCGCCCGAAGAAGAGAGCCCAGCGAGCCTGTCTGGAATTCAGCCGTTAAGCGGTCCGAATATATTCCAGGTTCTTGTGGTCGGTCCACACGATGAAAGGAATGGTAGTTGCCTCTAGCCAATGGCGCCACTCCTCCAGAGCCAAGCGCACAGCCAGCAGCTCTCGATTGCCGTCATCATAGTTTCGTTCTGCAGGAGACAAACGATGGGAAAAGTAAGCGCAAGGATGCAACTTATTGTCATGAGGGGAAACCTGGGAGAGAACCGCCCCAACTCCCACCTCAGATGCGTCAACCTCCACCACGAACTGCCGTGCCGGGTCCGGAGTAACAAGGATGGGCAAGGAAACAAAGCTGCCCTTTAGCTCCTCAAAAGCCGCCTGGGCAGACGGCAACCAGGCAAATTTAACGTTGGTGGAAGTTAACGCAGTGAGAGGAGCCCGCCACCTGCCCGAAGTTCCTGATGAAACGCCGATAAAAATTGGCGAAACCCAGGAACTGTTGTAAAGCCTTGCGGGAATCAGGTGTCAGCCAGTTGGAGACGGCTCTTACCTTTTCTGGGTCCATTAGGATCCCCTCAGACGAAACGATGTGTCCCAAGAACGAAACCGACCGGCGATGGAATTCACACTTCTCCGCTTTAACGAACAGCTGATTCTCTAACAGTCGGTGAAGCACCCGTCTGACGTGCTGAATGTGCACCTGGAGGGAAGAAGAGAAGATTAAAATGTCATCCAGGTACACAAATATGAACTTATTGATCATATCACGGAGCACGTCATTGACGAGTGCCTGGAAGACAGCCGGGGCGTTTGAAAGTCCAAAAGGCATGACTAGATATTCAAAATGCCCCGTGGGTGTATTAAACCCTGTCTTCCATTCGTCCCCCTCTCTTATTCGGACCAGATGGTATGCGTTGCGGAGGTCCAGCTTCGTGAAGAACTTTGCGCCCTGCAATAACTCAAAGGCAGACGACATAAGTGGCAAAGGATACCGATTTTTAACAGTTATGTCGTTAAGACCTCGATAGTCTATGCAGGGACGCAAAGAGCCGTCCTTTTTCTTCACAAAGAAACCCCGCACCGGCAGGAGACGAGGAGGGACGAATAACACCGGCGGCCAGAGAGTCACTCAAATATTTCTCCATGGCTGTCCGCTCTGGAGCAGACAAGGAGAAAAGCCGACCGCGCGGTGGAAAAGTGCCTGGGAGAAGGTCAATGGCACAGTCATAAGGACGATGAGGAGGAAGAGACGTGGCCCGGGACCTGCTGAAAACCGCCCGCAGGCCGTTATACACCTCCGGAACTCCAGTCAGATCGAGTTGTTCATCCTGCAACAGAGAAGAAGAAACTGAAGAATAAGCAGAACCAAGACAATGAGCGTGACAGTACACGCTCCACCCAGTGATAAGGTTCTCTGCCCAGTTGACGACAGGGTTGTGTAGAGAGAGCCACGGGTGGCCCAAGATAATAGGAGCTACAGAAGACTTAATAATAAAAAATGTAAGCTCCTCCCTATGGTTACCGGAGGTGATGAGTCCTACCGAAGTGGTGATGAAGGAAACCTCACTGATAACCTTGCCATCCAGCGAGTGAGCGAGCACAGGAGGACGGAGAGGGAGAAGAGACAGCCCTCTGGCACGAGCCCAAGACTCATCAACGAAGTTGCCTTCCGCCCCCGAATCAATGAGAGCGGACTCACGAAAGCTGACATCATTAAAGGTGATCACGACAGGTAGGAGGGTGCGGGATCCTAGGCCAGGAGAGATTGATGTGCCGCTCGCCAGGACTCCCCTGGTTACCGACGAGCGTTGGCTTTTAGCGGACAATTAGCAGCTTGATGACCTTGCCCCGCACAGTACAGACACACACCATCATTGACGCGGCGCATCTTTTCCTGGGCAGAGAGACGCAGTCTACCTAACTGCATGGGTTCAGACTGACCCACGGAAACCGGAAAATTGCGAGGGGGGACCAATGATCCATTTGAGAATTTGCAGACTTAGCACGTTGGCGGACCTCCTTTCTGGCATCTAGCCGAATGGCCAAATCAACGAGTTCGTCAAAATAATTTGGGGACTCACGAGAGTAGATTTCATCCTTGATGTCACTGACCAGACCTTCTAGGAACCGTGCCGTAAGAGCCTCGGAATTCCAGGAGCAGGTGGCTGCTAGGGTACGAAATTAAATGGAATAGTCCGTGACTGACCTTCTGCCCTGCCGCAGTGACGCAAGGCGACGAGAAGCCTCTCTGCCGAAAACCGAGCGTCTTGAAGTCCTGGAAGTCATGCCGATAACAAGCCTGTGCCTCCCACATGGCCGCTCCCCAATCGCGAGCCCGTCCCGTGAGCAGAGATACCACGAATGCAACCTTGGACTTCTCTGAAGCGTAAGTGCGGGGCTGAAGAGAAAACACAACCTCACATTGCGTGATGAATGCTCTGCAGAGAGTTGGCTCACCATCGTACAGCGGTGGATTATTCACCCGGGGTTCGGAGGGTAGGCTCTGTGAAGTCGCGCCAAGTAGGCGTGTCTGTTCCAGCCGGGTTGATAAATCCTGTACCAGAGTGGACAAAGCGTCCATAGTCTGCCGTGTAGCTGTCAAACCTTCCTCATGACGGCCCAATAGCATCCCCTGCTGTTCAACGGCCGTGCGCAGGATGGATGCATCCGCTGGATCCATACTGGCCAGTGTGTTCTGTCAGGAATAGAGGACAGACCCAAATGCAGATGCGTTTGAACAGTCTTTTAATAAAACTTAGAAGGTTCAATAATTAAACATAAACAGTGCCTTAATAGGCCGAAGGTAAACGGGAATGAGCCAGGATCGGAGTCAAACAGGCGAAGGTCAATCGAGGTGCCAACAGGATCCGTGGGAGTAAAGAGAACTCGGTGTCAGACAGGCAGGGTCAGGCGAGGCGCGAACGTAATCCAAGGGGAAATAGCAAAGCCGTAAAAGCTGACAGAAGAAGTAATCCAAACCGGGTAATCCAACGGGAAGGCAGCGGCGAGACGATCAGCCTGCGGACGAGAAGCCACCAGCAGTACCACTGGAGGGAAAAAGGTTAGTAGCACAACGAGACAAGAGGACTAGTAGTAATCGTGAAAGAATTAACACACTGGCAACGGAAAGGAAGGCAGAGGCTGACTATAAGGTGTCGAAAGATAATGAGGAAATAACAAACAGGTGCGCGAGAGTGTGAGTGAAAACAGCTGCGTGGAGATTGCCAGGAAAAAAGAGGAAAGTTAAACCCGAGACCTGACAATCTTTACACATGGTTAACAGAGCCGATGATCTGTCTCATCTAAAGGCACGTGCACATCTACAGAACACCATCATGACAATACACGTGAAAGACATTCCACAGTCTGATGATGACCTACATGAGCCAAACACTCTTTCTTTACGGTTTTACCAAATGGATTGAATTTGCTAAAATCAAGAACACATCTGGTGTCTGATCTCACTTACTGATGATTCCGCCATCTTCATACAAGCATATGTTTCTTCTCTCTCTGTCCCAATACAAACACATACAAGAACACAGGTCCATATCTCTCTCATACATCCGTCAGTCTCACTGCTACAGGCTGAAATGACCCCATCTCTCTCTCTCTCTCTCTCTCTCTATTTATCCATTTTACTATTATTATACAAACACATGTATAAGACACGTGGTTTTAAGTTTACGTTATGTATCTCAAGAATGTTTACAGGTCCACGTGAAAGAAGTGAAGGAGATGAGACATATTGCATGACACTTAGAGCTTCAAATCTGATTATAGTTAAAGCTGCAGTACTCAAATCTATTTACAAGTATAAAAATATATGATTTTATTTTTTTCTAGGTGTACATAACATGTATTTCAAATTTAAATGTAAAGTACAATATCAACATCTTCACACCTGTCGTTGCTTTTCTTTTATGACGTTGGCGTTCCAAATGAGTGAATATTGTCAGTGAAGTCCACTTCAACAGATATTCTGTGAACAGGGAGAAGTCAACACCGTGTAGAAACCCTACCAACTGGAGCACAACGTGTGTGTGTGTGTGTTGAAGGCATGACAGACTGCCTGCCCTTTCAGGTGAGATGATTGTGTGGTCACATTGCTCTCTCTCTCTCTCTCTCTGGTTACAATACAGCTCGTCCTGTTATTCTACGCAATAAAACCCATCTCCATCACAAGCTCCTGCACTATAAACTACACCGAATATAAACTAATGTCATCACCAGCTTGAATCTTCACACAAACACAGATAAACATCTCCATCTGCAGGGAAATGCTATTTGCCCTCAACCAGGAGGAGGAGATTTTTTACTTGTTCACTGTTTTAAGAGAAGAAAAGTGAATGCGTGAATCAAATCAAGTTGGAACAGCCCTGTACTCGACGTTCCTGGGAGAGGGAGAAAATTGGCGAGCACTTATCTTCATGTGAAAGCGCGAGTGATATCAGGGAGCTGCGGGGGCTTTTCAACAAAAGCGCCTGTCGTCCGTTTTTCCCCACATTGAAGAAAAAAATTTGGTCTGAAATTTCACATTTGCAAAGCTAAGGAGAGAGGAAGGCCATTAGAAAGCGGCGAACACAATCTTGCAGACTGATATATGCGTGTATGAAATATGAAATACTCCCACAGCGGACGTGACAGTCCTGTAAGAGTTTTAATACTTTCCAGATCTTATGCTGCAGTGCTGGAGGACTTGATTTAAAAATCTCATACTCATTACACAAAGAGTCTGATACAGCACACCCCAACCCATCCAAGAGCATTTGTGTGTGTGTGTGTGTGTGTGTGTATTTGACCTACACACATACACATGATTCATGTATTTGCACAACACAAATAAACACACAGTCTGTTTGAAGTACACATGAACAACAGGTCCATTATTTGATAGACTGTGTGTGTCTGTGCGTGTGTGTGAGTGCGTATGTGTGTGCTGTGTGTGCATGTGTGTGTCTGTGCATGTGTGTGTGTGAGTGTGTACATGTTTTTATATCCCGGTGGGGACCTAAACCTGAATGCACACCGACACATGGGGACTCGTGTCACTGTGGGGACCCAAATTGAGGTCCTCATGGGCACAAAAGCTTATAAATTGTGCAGAACAATATTTGTAAAAAAATTTAAAATGCAAAAAGTTTTCTCTGATCTTTAGGTATAGGGTTAGGGGTAGGGGATAAAATATACAGTTTGTACGGTATAAAAAACATTACGCCTATGGACTGTCCCCACGAAGATAGTAAACCAGACATGTGTGTGTGTGTGTGCGTGCGTGTGTTTGTGTGCGTGTGCAGTTGTTTGTGTAATAAACCCCGGGCCGGATTGCACACTGATTCCTGTCATTTTCTCAAGGTCGCCGATCTCAGTTCAGTTTAGTAGCCAAGCTCACCCTCAGGACACTGAGAGCCCAAATAAATCCCTGAGCTCCAGTGAAACGCCTTCACATGGTGCGCGTGCACACTGCGTGCAGATTCTCAGAACGTGTCAAGTGTTTAGTGTTGATGGTGAGTTATTCTCTCACGACTCCGGCAAACCTCCTCCTCCATATTAAACCTTATTAAAAGATTAATTTCAGGCCTGTAGAGCAAAGCGTGGCTTGCCGCTCCATTAGCACACATAGACACACTCTAATAGCCTAATAACACTGTTAACACGCTTCTCTGGAGACGGCACGCATTTCGAACTGTTAGCACAGCGCATTAGCCAGCATTTTTTACTCCGCAGTAACTGTCATCTCATAAAATAATGAACAGCACCACTCTTTTTGCACACACTAACCGCTTCCTGCAGAATCTTTTGAAGCAACTTCTTATAAAACTGGAAAGCATCTCAGACAAGCACAGCGTCTGCAAATGTATTCCATGTTATTAACTGTTGGTCTGATGGATGTTTGTGGCTGTTGAGTTGCCTTTTTAACACCACGTCTTCGGTCACAGAAGTTAAGCTTCTAGAAATGCATTGTGACTGGACTGTCCTGTATACTGCTCTCTGTGCGCTTTGTGTGCTTGTTATTATTACAAACCACTCTCTAGGTTATGTGAAAATAACTTAAAGAACTATTTCTTATTCTAGTTATCCAGGAACATCTGAATAACTCAAAATGATGAGTTATAGGAAACTTAAACATAATGTTTAATTTTCTTTTCAAAAGGGATACTTGATTTGAAATACTATGAAAGGTTAGTGAATGATATGTGCACACTCTTCTAAGCTTTAATTAAAGCAACCCTTTGTTTTTTTACCTTAAAATAAGAAAATGATTTCAGTTGTAGAACAACGTTTAATGATCATACACCTGATCTGCCTCACAGCGGCTACAAGCACTCTCTGTAAGTTTTGTGTTGGGGTCGGTTCACACAGCCGCCCACCCCCTGCCTGCAGAAGAGTGCCACATGGTTTCCAAATGACGTTTCTGCATTCGCCCGTTCCATCAGCTTAATAAACAAATTTGCGTTTATTGCGCTGGCCACGGGGAAGCTTAAACAGCGACTTTATTTACAACACTGGTTACAGACAATTGACCCTTAATTGGCAAAACCCCGCCCCCCTTCATTCATGTTGCTATGACCGACAAGCTTTGGGTATCAGCCATGCGCTCCCAGTGGGAATGTGTGAGGCCTCCGAGATCCCGCGTGACGTCTGCTTCCCGGCAACCCAGGACCCCTTCGACATCGGCTCCGGTTTCTGTGCCCCCACAGGCGGCACCCCGCAAGCGGAGGTCGAGGGGGAAACCTCCACCCCGTCAGTAACCTTCTCGCGAGAAGGGACACTGACGGGAAGACCCCAAGGAGAATAACATCGGGCCCGACCTTCACAGCCACGGCTCTGATCGGTCGGTACGGGACGGCTCCTGCCTCGTCACCAAAGCCGGGCCCTTTTCAGGGCCTGGCGCCCACTTACTCGCAGAGTTTTTCTGTTCTCCCCGGGTGTACTTGCAGCCGATCGCACACCACTGGACTGTGCCCGGCGACCCGACCTCACGCCCTGGCGAGGCGTTGGGTCGTACACACACGACAGCTGCCACCACTCTCAAACCGACAGTGCGTGCAGCGGTCCCGCCAGGCAGGTAAAAAGGCGGAGCCAACCTTCCCTCCGGGGACCCCCCGCGACAGCAGGGTAGCTCCGCCAGCCGACGAACCACCCACCGTGGGAATGATGAAGCAGACCGTCCCCTTGGTCACCCTGTCACAGTCCCTGGGAGCTCGAGAGCTGCCCACACTGTCTCGCTGGCTAATGAGGGCGGTCCGTCTTGGTTACTCGATCCAGTTCGCCAGAGACTCTCCCAAGTTCGGGGCATCATCTCTCCCTCTGTCAGAGGCAGGGACGCCTCCGTACTTCGGGTAGAGGTCACCACCCTTCTGGCAAAACAGGCATCGAGTTCGTCCCTCAAAACCAAGATGTTCAGTGGGTCACGACCCGCACTTCATCGTTCCCAAGAAAGACGGTGGGTTGCGCCCCATAGTTCTGCGTACCCTGAACAAAGCACCTTCAAAAAGCTGCCGTTCAGGGTGCTCACGCAGAGGCGCATCCTGACATCTATCAGGTGTCAGGATTGGTTCGTGGTAATCGACCTGAAGGATGCTTACTTTCATGTCTCGATTCCCCTCGACACCGGCCGTTCCTACGGTTCGAGTTCGAGGTGCGGGCATATCAGTACAGAGTCCTCCCTTTCGGTCTGTCCCTGTCTCCACGGGTCTTCACGAAGATCGTGGAAGCCGCCCTTTCTCCCCTTCGGGAAAAAGGTGTGCGGGTACTAAACTATCTCGACGACTGGCTTATCTTGGCACACTCGCGAGATCTGTTGTGTACACAGAGGGACCTGGTGCTCCGGCATCTAGATCGATTGGGATTTCAGGTCAACCAAGAAAAGAGCAAACTCTCCCCAGTGCAGAGCATCCTCTTTCTCGGTATGGAACTAAACTCTGTCACCATGACGGCGCAGCTGTCCGCAGCACGCGCCCAGTCAGTGTTGAACTGCCTGGAACACTTCAGGCAGTCGGCGGTCCCCCTGAAAAATTTCAGAGGCTCCTGGGCACATGGCGTCCTCCGCGGGGGTAATACCCCTCGGATTGATGCACATGAGACCGCTTCAACACTGGCTACAGAGTCGAGTTCCGAGGACAGCGTGGCACACCGGCAGCAGGCGCATGGTGATGACGCCCTGCTGCCGACGCACCCTAACCCCTTGGTCTTCCATGACCTTCCTCCGAGCGGGGGTTCCCCTCGGGCAGGTTACGAGGCACGTCGTGGTGACGACGGACGCCTCGCTGCAGGGGTGGGGCGCAGTGTGCAACGGGCACGCAGTAGCGGGGTGCTGGACGGGCCCCTGCCTGCGCTGGCATATCAATTGCCTAGAGTTGTGGGCTGTGCTGCTTGCGCTGAGAAGGCTACGGCCTCTAGTGCGGGGCCAGCACGTGCTGGTCCACCTGGACAGCCGTAGCGTACATCAATCGCCAGAGTGGCGTACACTCACGGCAGCTAACACGACTTGCCCGACGCCTCCTCCTGTGGAGTTAGCAGGTGATCCGCTCCCTGCAGGCCACACACATCCCAGGCGAACTGAACCAGACAGCCGACGCGCTCTCTCGTCAGTATACGCCTTGCGGAGAGTGGCGACTCCACCCCCGGTCCAGCTCATTTGGGTGCTGTTCGGACAGGCACAGATAGACCTCTTTGCCTCCGCGACACACCCATTGTCCGCTTTGGTACTCCCTGACCGAGGCCCCCCTCGGCACGGATGCCCTGGCGCACAGCTGACCGCGGGACGGGCGGAAGCACACCTTCCCCCCCCCAGGAGTCTCCTTGCACAGACACTGTGCAAGGTCAGGGAAGAGGAGCACCAAGTGTTATTGGTTACACCGCACTGGTCTAACCACACTTGGCTTCAGAGTTGATGCTCTGGACACCGACTCCCCCTGAACCATTCCCCTGACAGAGGACCTGCTCTCTCAGGGGAAGGACACGTTCTGGCATCCCAGATCAGACCTCTGGAACACCCATGTCTGGTCTCTAGACCCTGAGATGGCTACTCCCCCTCTACGGCAGAGACCATCACCCAGGCTAGGGCCCCATCTACTAGGCGGTTACACGCCTCTAGACGGCGCCTCTTCTCGTCCTGGTGTCTCTCTCAACGAGAAAGACCCACTGAGGTGCTCGATCAGGATTGTGTTGTCCTTCTTATGAGACTGGAGACTAACATCTCCCCTCCACACTGAAAGTGTATGTAGTCGCTATCGCCACTCATCACGACTCAGTTGATGGAAAGTTTCTAGGGCAACACGACCTGGTCACCAGGTTCCTAAGGGGCGCGAGAGGGCGGAATCTGCCTCATCTCCGCTCCATACCCTCTTGGGACCCTAACGTGGGTCCAAGAGCCCTGGGAGGTTCCGATCTTCCTCACCTGAGTAAGACGGCCCCCCTGTTGGCGCTCGCTTCCTTCAAGAGGGTAGGGGACCTCCAAGCATTCTCTGTGTCCCCGGATTGCCTTGAATTCGACCCTGGTAACTCTCACGTTATCCTGAGACCCAGGCTCGGATACGTGCCCAAAGTTCCCACTACTCCCTTTCGGGACCAACTGGTGAACTTGCAGGCGCTCCCCATCGGGGAGGAAGACCCAACCCCATCCGTGTTGTGTCCTGGACCGCACGCAGGGCTTCAGTAGCTCTGACCAGCTCCTTGTCTGTATTGGAGGACAGCAGAAGGGGAAGGCTGTCTCCAAGCAGAGGCTGGCGCACTGGGTCATGGATGCCTTTACGACGGCATTCCGATCTCAGAATCTCCCATGCCCACTGAGGGCTTACTCCACACAGGGTATAGCCACCTCCTGGGCACTGGCCGAAGCGCCTCTCTAGCAGACATCTGTAGAGCTGCGGGTTGGGCTACGCCCAAACACCTTCGCAAGGGTTAACAACCTTCGCGTAAACCCGGTGTCAGCCCACGTCCTGCGTGGCGACATGTAGGACTGGCATCCGGGGGGGCGTATGCCTGCGAAAGCACCTTCCCACCCTCCAAGAGGTTGGGTCAGTGTGCTATCTACCTTTCTTCTTACCCAAACACATGGCTAAGAAACTGGTACCTCACCAACCTTCCTTCTTACCCAGACACTGGTTAAGAATAGGCATTCCATCCATCACTAAGCAAGCACCCCCTGGGGGTTGGCTGGGCAGAGCAGCCTTCCCCCTTAGGCCGGGATACCATATGAACTATCACCGATAGCTCTAACCGGACCTAGTGCTATCGGACGCAGTAACACCCCCCCCGTGGGCTGTTTCGTCTGATATACCCTCATGGCAACGGTTCCCACACATGGTAACCCATGAGCTTCCCCAGGTGGGCCTCCACCTCGCGGTTAACTACCCAGTCCGCACGTTCCATGCGTTCTCCTCCAAGGACGAGACCATACCTATATCCACCATATTCCTCCCCACGGGTAGGAGGTGGCCTCTGCAGCGCATCCCTAATTAAGGAAGTTGCGCTTACCCGGTGTAAACCCGAGCCGGACGGCCTCTAGGTAGACCCCTCAAACCCCGCCGCGCGGGGAAGACCCCGGATTTTTCGGGGGTCCGACCTCTTGGTCAACCGAAGGGGAGGGGGCCCCGAGCGGACCTGGGGCGAAAGCGGGCCCCCTCGCCCGAGGGGGTCCGGACGGGAGACGCGCCAAGCGAACAGCCCCCCAGCCGCGCTTCGGCGGTCGACCACAGTGTGGCGCCAAGCCCGTCCGCGGCCCAACTAAAGCCAATGGGGCTCGTCCCATTGGCGTAGTCCAGGGGTGGGCCGTCGGCGCTTCCCCCGGATGTCCGCGAACGTGATATTCATCCCACTACCCAACTATCTTTGGCAGGTGGTCCAGGGACCCCATTTCCTCTCGCCGATTGGTCCCTCTTTTGGCGGGCGACGCCCCCTGACACGCCCCCCGTACCACCAAAGCACTATTTGTCCACTGACCAACTACTTTTGCCAAAGTGGTCAGGTGACCACGGGGGTCGACCCCCGCCCCCCCCCGTACCACGGAAGCACTATTTGACCACTTACCAACTACTTTTGCCAAAGTGGTCAGGTGACCACGGGGGTCGACCCCCGCCCCCCCCCCGTACCACGGGGGCACTATTTGACCACTAACCAACTACTTTTGCCAAAGTGGTCAGGTGACCACGGGGTCGACCCCCGCCCCCCCCCGTACCACGGGGCACTATTTGACCACTTACAAACTAAATTTGGCCATGTCCACCTGCAGTTTATAGTAATGGGCCACAGGTATTCAGTTGGTGGACACACTTTAGAAATAATCTATATGCAATGAAGACCCTGTTAGTCTGTTGGTACACTTAAGTAGACATGCATATGTTAGCAGCAACTCACAGAGTGCTTTATTTTGCTTAAAAAATGCATTTTTCTAAACGGAGAAATGTCCACCTGCAGTTTATTTTAAAGGGCCACACGTATTGAGTTGGGGACACACTTTGGAATCATCTATATGCATTATGGACCCTGTTAGTCTGTTGGTACACTTTAATAGACATACATATGTAAGCAGCAACTCACAGAATGCATATTTATGCTTAAAAAATGAAGTTCCACGAACTCACTACACGTGGTCCATTCATATAAGCTGCAGGTGGACACTTCCTGTATGACTTAGTGAAAAACGGGGCATATGTCCACCTGCAGATTACAGTAAGTCCACACATATTAAGTTGGACACACTTTAGAATCATCTATATGCATTATGGACCCTGTTAGTCTGTTGGTACACTTTAATAGACATACATATATTAGCAGCAACTCACAGAATGCATATTTATGCTTAAAAAATGAATTTCCACCAACTCACTACACGTGGTCCATATAAACTGCAGGTGGACACTTCCTGTATGACTTAGTGAAACGGGGCAAATGTCCACCTGCAGTTTTTTTAAGGGCCACACTATTAAGTTGGTGGACACACTTTAGAATAATCTATATGCATTATGGACCCTGTTAGTCCGTTGGTACACTTTAATAGACATACATATGTTAGCAGCAACTCCCAGAATGCTTATTTATGCTTAAAAAATGAAGTTCCACGAACTCACTACATGTGGTCCATTCAAATAAACTGCAGTGGACACTTCCTGGGTGCCATGTTGTAGTCCTTGTAGTTTTCTTGATAATTACTTTTTGTCCAATGTATTCATATATATGATTAAAGAAACACCTTATTCCCTTAGTACACTTTAATAGACATACATATGTTAGCAGCAACTCACAGAATGCTTATTTATGCTTAAAAAATGAAGTTCCACGAACTCACTACACGTGGTCCATTCATATAAACTGCAGGTGGACACTTCCTGTATGACTTAGTGAAAAACGGGGCAAATGTCCACCTGCAGTTATGAGACTAGGCCACACTATTAAGTTGGTGGACACACTTTAGAATCATCTATATGCATTATGGACCCTGTTAGTCTGTTGGTACACTTTAAAAGACATACATATGTTAGCAGCAACTCACAGAATGCATATTTATGCTTAAAAAATGAAGTTCCACGAACTCACTACATGTGGTCCATTCATATAAACTGCATGCGGTCCTTTCCACCTGCAGATTACAGTAGTAGTCCACACATATTAGGTTGGTGGACACACTTTAGAATCATCTATATGCATTATGGACCCTGTTAGTCTGTTGGTAAACTTTAATAGACATACATATATTAGCAGCAACTCACAGAATGCATATTTATGCTTAAAAAATGAATTTCCACCAACTCACTACACGTGGTCCATATAAAACTGCAGGAGGACACTTCCTGTATGACTTAGTGAAAAACGGGGCAAATGTCCACCTGCAGTTTTTTTAATGGGCCACACTATTAAGTTGGTGGACACACTTTAGAATAATCTATATGCATTATGGACCCTGTTAGTCCGTTGGTACACTTTAATAGACATACATATGTTAGCAGCAACTCACAGAATGCTTATTTATGCTTAAAAAATGAAGTTCCACGAACTCACTACATGTGGTCCATTCAAATAAACTGCAGGTGGACACTTCCTGGGTGCCATGTTTGTAGTCCTTTGTAGTTTTTCTTGATAATTACTTTTTTGTCCAATGTATTCATATATATGATTAAAGAAACACCTTATTCCCTTAGTACACTTTAATAGACATACATATGTTAGCAGCAACTCCCAGAATGCTTATTTATGCTTAAAAAATGAAGTTCCACGAACTCACTACACGTGGTCCATTCATATAAGCTGCAGGTGGACACTTCCTGTATGACTTAGTGAAAAACGGGGCAAATGTCCACCTGCAGTTTATGAGAATAGGCCACACTATTAAGTTGGTGGACACACTTTAGAATCATCTATATGCATTATGGACCCTGTTAGTCTGTTGGTACACTTCAATAGACATACATATGTAAGCAGCAACTCACAGAATGCATATTTATGCTTAAAAAATGAAGTTCCACGAACTCACTACATGTGGTCCATTCATATAAGCTGCAGGTGGACACTTCCTGTATGACTTAGTGAAAAACGGGGCAAATGTCCACCTGCAGTTTATTTTTAAGGGCACACATATTAAGTTGGTGGACACACTTTAGAATCATCTATATGCATTATGGACCCTGTTAGTCTGTTGGTACACTTCAATAGACATACATATGTAAGCAGCAACTTACAGAATGCATATTTATGCTTAAAAAATGAAGTTCCACGAACTCACTACACGTGGTCCATTCATATAAACTGCAGGTGGACACTTCCTGTATGACTTAGTGAAAAACTGAGAAATGTCCACCTGCAGTTTATTTTTAAGGGCACACATATTAAGTTGGTGGACACACTTTAGAATCATCTATATGCATTATGGACCCTGTTAGTCTGTTGGTACACTTTAATAGACATACATATGTAAGCAGCAACTCACAGAATGCATATTTATGCTTAAAAAATGAAGTTCCACGAACTCACTACACGTGGTCCATTCATATAAGCTGCAGGTGGACACTTCCTGTATGACTTAGTGAAAAACGGGGCAAATGTCCACCTGCAGTTTATGAGAATAAGCAACACATATTAGGTTGGTGGACACACTTTAGAATCATCTATATGCATTATGGACCCTGTTAGTCTGTTGGTACACTTCAATAGACATACATATGTAAGCAGCAACTCACAGAATGCATATTTATGCTTAAAAAATGAAGTTCCACGAACTCACTACACGTGGTCCATTCATATAAACTGCAGGTGGACACTTCCTGTATGACTTAGTGAAAAACTGAGAAATGTCCACCTGCAGTTTATTTTTAAGGGCACACATATTAAGTTGGTGGACACACTTTAGAATCATCTATATGCATTATGGACCCTGTTAGTCTGTTGGTACACTTTAATAGACATACATATGTAAGCAGCAACTCACAGAATGCATATTTATGCTTAAAAAATGAAGTTCCACGAACTCACTACATGTGGTCCATTCAAATAAACTGCAGGTGGACACTTCCTGGGTGCCATGTTGTAGTCCTTTGTAGTTTTTCTGATAATTACTTTTTTGTCCAATGTATTCATATATATGATTAAAGAAACACCTTATTCCCTTAGTACACTTTAATAGACATACATATGTTAGCAGCAACTCACAGAATGCTTATTTATGCTTAAAAAATGAAGTTCCACGAACTCACTACACGTGGTCCATTCATATAAACTGCAGGTGGACACTTCCTGTATGACTTAGTGAAAAACGGGGCAAATGTCCACCTGCAGTTTATGAGACTAGGCCACACTATTAAGTTGGTGGACACACTTTAGAATCATCTATATGCATTATGGACCTGTTAGTCTGTTGGTACACTTTAATAGACATACATATGTTAGCAGCAACTCACAGAATGCATATTTATGCTTAAAAAAATGAAGTTCCACGAACTCACTACATGTGGTCCATTCATATAAACTGCATGCGGTCCTTTCCACCTGCAGATTACAGTAGTAGTCCACACATATTAGGTTGGTGGACACACTTTAGAATCATCTATATGCATTATGGACCCTGTTAGTCTGTTGGTACACTTTAATAGACATACATATATTAGCAGCAACTCACAGAATGCATATTTATGCTTAAAAAATGAATTTCCACCAACTCACTACACGTGGTCCATATAAACTGCAGGTGGACACTTCCTGTATGACTTAGTGAAAAACGGGGCAAATGTCCACCTGCAGTTTATTTTAATGGGCCACACTATTAAGTTGGTGGACACACTTTAGAATCATCTATATGCATTATGGACCCTGTTAGTCTGTTGGTACACTTCAATAGACATACATATGTAAGCAGCAACTTACAGAATGCATATTTATGCTTAAAAATGAAGTTCCACGAACTCACTACACGTGGTCCATTCATATAAACTGCAGGTGGACACTTCCTGTATGACTTAGTGAAAAACTGAGAAATGTCCACCTGCAGTTTATTTTTAAGGGCACACATATTAAGTTGGTGGACACACTTTAGAATCATCTATATGCATTATGGACCCTGTTAGTCCGTTGGTACACTTTAATAGACATACATATGTTAGCAGCAACTCCCAGAATGCTTATTTATGCTTAAAAAATGAAGTTCCACGAACTCACTACATGTGGTCCATTCAAATAAACTGCAGGTGGACACTTCCTGGGTGCCATGTTTGTAGTCCTTTGTAGTTTTTCTTGATAATTACTTTTTTGTCCAATGTATTCATATATACGATTAAAGAAACACCTTATTCCCTTAGTACACTTTATTAGACATACATATGTTAGTATCATTTCACAGAAGGCTGAATTATACCCTAAAAAGGGTTGTCCACCAACTCACTACACGTGGTCCATTCATATAAATTGCTGGTGGTCACTTCCTGCATGACTTGGCGAAAAACGAGAAATGTCCACCTGCAATTTATTTGAATGGGCCACGTGTATGAAGTTGGTGGACATAATACTTATTAACAATGTTTAACTGAAAAATATTTATTTATATGTTTCAAAAACCACATTATTCAATGAGAACACTTTATTGTTCGCATATATGTTGGTATCAAATCATTTAATGCTCATTTTGACTATTAAGATAGCCTCTTTTATGTTCAAGGCCTCATTTTCAAGCCTCATCCATTGAAATGAATGGGTTGCAGAGTAATACATAAAAAATGATATAAAATACTTTTTGGGCACCCACGCATTTGGCCTTTCATTATGTCGCTTGTGGGACTGTGACGCAAGTGACTGTGATGTTTGGGGTCTCTCGGGACCCTCAGGGCCTTTGTGGAAAATGTCCTTGTATACATTACATTTTCATGGAACACCTTCCCATGGTCTGTTCTATGAAGTCACTGACGCATACACGCGCTGTTATTACATTGCGTGCATGCTCCTAGGCCTGCTCTATGCACGATGCATTCGGTGACGCATACAGCGCGTGCATGCGTCACGGTTTGATGTCATAACAGCGCATGTATGCGACACGGTCTGCTCTATGCACGATGCATTCAGTGACGCATTTCAGTGACGCATACACGCATTCAGTGACGCATAGACTCTCCCTATTTTGACCTTTTGACCCCTAAACAAAGTCACAAAGTCGCCCGACTTTTCCGCACGACCGGTGGATGATGGACGGTTGCTTGTGACCCGGTTTTGGATCGGTGGACCCTGTCGGGGCCACGTCCACGAAACCCATATGGAAAAGCCATTCAAATAAGCTATACGAGGAAATTTCCAGGAAGGTCCGAGGGGTCCCATATTTTAGATTCTGGCCCGTCGGGCGGCCCCCGACAACATATCGAGAGCACATCGCCCTAGAGGATTAGGGAATGTTTTTTGCACCCAATCACAAGATTAAGCACAAAGCCTTGTCTCTCACATACCACTGAACAGCATTATGAAGGTTTAGTGTGGGGAGGTTGTTTTAGGAAAGGTCTAAGAACTTTGGACATTTGGGGGATAAATGGGGGGCTTCTAGACAACAATAATCTGAAATATCCAGACCCTTCGGCCTATCGTTTCCCAACGGGAGGGCTTCCACCTACCATCTATGCCAATGCGTTTTCATTAACTGATTCGTGGACGACTCTCCCTATTTTGATCTTTTTACCCCTAAACAAAGTCACAAAGTCGCCCCGCTTTCCGCACGACCGGTGGATGATGGACGGTTGCTTGTGACCCGGTTTTGGATCGGTTGACCCTGTCGGGGCCACGTCCACGAAACCCATATGGAAAAGCCATTCAAATAAGCTATACGAGGAAATTTCCAGGAAGGTCCGAGGGGTCCCATATTTTAGATTCTGGCCCGTCGGGCGGCCCCCGACAACATATCGAGAGCACATCGCCCTAGAGGATTAGGGAATGTTTTTTGCACCCAATCACAAGATTAAGCACAAAGCCTTGTCTCTCACACATACCACTGAACAGCCTTGTGAAGCTTTCAGAGGTGGGGGATGGGGGGTTTTCAGAAAAAGGTCTAAGAACTTTGCACATTTGGGGGATAAATGGGGGGCTTCTAGACAACAATAATCCAAAATATCCAGACTCTTCGGCCTATCGTTTCCCAACGGGAAGGCTTCCACCTACAATCTATGCCAATGCATTTTCGTGGACGACTCTCTAAACAAAGTCACAAAGTCGCCCGGCTTCTCTGCATGATTGGTGGATGATGGACGGTTGCTCATGTCTATATGCTATATGCGTGATGCATGCACGTGTGGTTATTTAAGCATGTGCATGCGTCACGGTCTCTTATATGCATGATGCATTCAGTGACGCATACAGCGCATGCATGTTTTACGGTCTGCTCTATGCATCACGCATGCAGTGATGCATGCAGGGCGAGCATGCGTGGCATTCTGCTCTATGCGCAACGCATGCAGAGCGCGCACGCTACACGGACTGCTCTATGCATGACGCATGCAGTGACGCATACAGCCCGTCACGTTCTGCTCTACGCATGACGCATGCAGTGACGCATGCAGTGACGCATGCAGGGCGCGCACGCGTGGCGGAAGGCCTTCCACCTGTCACCTATCCAATAGGTTTTTGATAGGGGGTTTGTAAACAGGCCACTCTAATTAGACCTTTGAGGATAAACTGAGCGTTCTACAAGTTGTTGCTAACATATGTGTGTCTAATGAAGTGCACTGACTGAATAATGTGGTATTTGATGCATTTAAATGAATATAAAGGCACACATTTTTGCTAATAAGTGGGTTGTCCACCAACTGAATACACGTGGCCCATACATATAAACTGCTCGAGGAACTTTCCCGCAAGGCCGGCGGAGGGTCCGACGGGCCCGAAACCTCACGGGCACTTGCGTCCCGGTCCCCCAAAAGACATACCGAAAGGTCAAAAGTCCTGGTCCTCCAGAAGTATTTTATAACCTTTTTAATGTAAACTAAAAAGCACAGTGATTTCAATGGCAGACACTTAGAAATGAGGGCTGTTTTAGCTATGTACTCATCCACTTTTAAACCCTTAAAGAAGAAGCCACGGACCCGAAACTGCAGGGCCTGATTCGGGGGTCCGTGACAGTGGTCGCTGAAAGGCTCGATGTCCTCTGACTTTAAAACCTTGTTTTCTGGACCTTTGTTCACACCCTGACCTTCAACATATAAGATTCCCGATTTTTGTCAAAACTGAACATTTTACGTGCTGTTTCCTAACTTGTGTGTGTCTAAAAGAGTGTTCTCACTGAACAGTGTCGTTTCTGACACCTAGAAATGAATATATACACTTTAAATAAAAAGCATCATGTCCACCAACCTACTACACGTGGTCCACTAATATAAACCACACGTGGACAGGCAATGCAAACACACTAGAAAATGGATCCATTTTCTAGGCAGAACACACTGGAAAATGGATTGCGTTGATATTGCTTTTTAACAATGTTTTAAAAGAGTCAGAAACAACACGATTCATTGAGAACACTTTTAGACACACATATGTTAGAAACAGCTCGTAAAATGACGAGTTTGACCTAAATTCTGTCATCTAATACGTTGAATATGATGTTGTCCACGTGCAGTTTATCGAATGGGCCAGGAATAAATGCTTGGTGGACATTGCACAGAATGGGCATTTTAAACGTGTAAATATTAGTTTTTTGTTTTAAAAACCACAAAGCTCGATTACCACGCCCACTCAGACAAACATATGTCAGTCCCGAGTGGCAAAACGCAGGTTCTGGTAAAAGTAGTTGGGAAGCGGACAGAAAGTGGTTTGGTGGTCGGGGGCGTGGCCATGGAAGGGTCTGCGGGGTCGAAGGTCAAATCGGCACCCATAGTTGATCAGCGGACAAATAGTTGTTTCGTGGACGCTGGCACCCATGGGCAGTAAGCTGGCACCCGCCCCCCATGCAAACAAATGAGTCGTGGTACTCGTATCATGTTGGAGGACGAGCGGGGAAGCCGAACTACATGGGATAAACCTGTGAGGGACGCATATGATGTTCGTGGACAGAGGGCTTGGGGGTCTCCGAGGGGTGCCATGGCGCGAGAGCGCCCCTAGAGTTGTCCTCACACCCCCTATCCGGGGCCAGCAGAAAAAGAAATGGTCTTACCACAGGGTAAGGTGAAATCACCCACTTCCCATTTAGATAGACGCTACGTGTCAGGTTTTTTCACACTACGATCCATCGCAACACTATGCGGCAAATGGCAATTTATTTGAATGGGACTTTTTCCACGAACCCCCTATTTGTACTTCCTCTCGCCAGTAGAGAGCTAAGGCCTCCGTCCGTGAAAGGTTACCGGTCAGGGCTGTACCCATCTTTCTCCAAGAAAGTTCTGGAACCCCCCGACCACCACACTGGAAGGTTACAGTTTCGCGAAAGCATTCGAGCTGACACGCCCAGGCCTGTTACCGTCGCTTCGCTAGAGATTGTGATGTGATACAGCGTTGTGGCTTTTCCATAGGCAACCCCATCTGTCGTTCTCAACACAACGTCGAGAGACCGACAGAAAGGGAACGTCTTGGTTACGTATGTAACCTCAGTTCCCTGATGGAGGGAACAAGACGTTGTGTCCCTTATGCCACAAACACGTATCGTATTCTGCTGCAGTCGTGAGAGGCTCTCAGGCTCTTCAGAACAAGAGGTAAATGAATGCTGCACGCCGGCTTCCTTTTATACCGGACATCCGGGGGCGGAGACCGGCATGCAAATTTAATTCGCCAAATTTCATTGGCCTTTTCTATAGTAGTCAGAGTTGATTGGTTCTCAAGGGCGAACCCCATCTGTCGTTCTCGACACAACGTCTCGTTCCCTCCATCAGGGAACTGAGGTTACATACGTAACCAAGACGTTTCCCACTCAGCTCAGCGTTGTTGTAGTTTACCGCCCCCCAGGTCCTCTTCACAACTTTATTGAAGAGTTAGATGTGCTGCTCTAATCATTCCTGGAGGATGGCGGCCCTCTTGTAGTCTTTGGGGACTTCAACATCCACCTGGAGAAACCCTATGCTTCTGTAATCCACACCCTCACCGCCTCGTTCGACCTCATGCGCCTCGTCACAGCCTGTACTCACAGATCAGGAAACCAGCTGGATCTCATCTACATCTGTAACTGCACCACAGATAACATTCAAGTCACACCTCTTCACATTTCTAACCACTTCTTCATCACTTTCAACATGCTCCTTCCTACACGCACCCGTTTATTTTAGACGGACCTTCGCTCTCTCTCCCCTATTACACTCTCTGCTAAAGTGACATCCTCTATTCCCTCCAACTTTGCATCTCTAGATGCTGAAACTGCCACCGGCACCTTATGCTAACCCTAACACTTGCATCCTGCCTAGATAACCTTTGTCCTCTGTCCTCCAGACCAGCTCGCGCCACCCCCTCATGTACACTCAGGGCTGCTGAAAGGAAATGGCACAAGCCCAAGAATCCTGCTGACCTAGGGGACTACTCTCCTCTTTCTCTGCTAGTGTTACCACAGCTACAATGTCTTTCTATACCACCAAGGTGAGCAATGCACCTAACACTCGACAGCTTTTCAAGACATTTAACTCTCTTCTTTGCCCACCTCCTCCCCCGCCCACTTCATCTTTGACTGCGGAAGACTCCGCTGAGAAAACATCATCCCTCAGCAAACAATTCTCGGTACCTCAGACCTCGGTACACACCTCCCACACTTCAACCATCGAACTCTCCTCTTTCACCACACTGACGGACACTGAAGTCACTAGACTTCTCTCCAGCCACCCCACCACCTGTCCCCTTGACACAATCCCCTCCGATCTCCTTCAGGACATATCCAGCACACTCCACACCTGCACTCACACATGTCATCAACACCTCCCTGCTCACCGGCACTTTTCCATCCACATTCAAACAGGCCCAGGTCACGCCCCTACTGAAGAAACCTACATTGGACCCCTCTACTCCCGACAGTTACAGACCTGTCTCTCTCCTCCCATTTATTGCAAAACCACTTGAAAGGGCACCTTTCAACCAGGTGTCTTCCTAACTCTCCCAGAACAAACTACTAGATGACAAGCAGTCTGGCTTCAAAACAAACCACTCCACTAAGACTGCACTGCTATTGGTCACAGAAGCACTGCGGCTAGCAAAGGCGGAATCTAAATCCTCGGTCTTGATTATGCTAGACCTATCTGCAGCGTTTGACACTGTCAATCACCAGATACTGCTAGCAACCCTGTCATCTCTAGGAATATCAGGCTCTCCTCTCCGCTGGTTCAAATCCTAGCTCTCCGACAGATCCTTCAGGGTGTCATGGAGGGGCTCGCTGTCCACTGCTCACAACATGATCACTGGGGTCCCTCAGGGGTCGGTGCTTGGACCACTGCTTTTTTCCATCTACATGACATCCTTGGGACCCATCATACAGGCACATGGCTTCTCGTATCACTGTTATGCTGACGACACCCAGATCTACATCTCGTTTCACCCAGACGATACCACTGTAGCAGCTCGCATTACAGCCTGCCTCGAGGACATCTCAGCTTGGATGAAAGGGCATCACCTCCAGCTGAACCCTGCCAAGACAGAACTACTCGTGTTTCCGGCACACCCTACGGTGCAACACGATCTCAACATCCATCTTGGCAAAACCACAATCACTTCTTCCAAAACAGCCAGGAACCTCATAGTCATATTTGATGAACAGCTGTCCTTCAATGATAACATTGCAAAGACACATGGATATATTTATGTAAAAGATATAATATTTTATCAGGCCGTTTATTTATATTTTGACATCCACTTATCAAGTCTGATCATTAATATTGGTAAATAAAAAAGCTACTGACAACATACGACAAATGTAATTTAACAATTAAAATGCTCTCATAATAACGAGAAAACAAAGTTACTTACTAAATTAGCCTTCCCATGCCATTCATACCAGAACTACTTCTATCTTTAAATAATTTCCAAATTAAAACGTTGTTCATTACAAAATGTGAATCTGCTTGTGAAACCCAGCAAAAGTCTTTTTACTGTTTTCTACACAAATTCATCCAACAGAAAGAATATTCTGTGAAAATATATAACAACAAAATCTTCAATATTTACTGAATAAAGCCATTTTAAAGATTGAAATCTCAGTGAAATTAATGCTAGATTATGAGTCTTTATCCTGGGTTTCCACAGGGTCACAAATTGTTGCATGCTGATCAATAATGCTAATGCTAAATGTAGGCTAGATAAAAACGTTATGGTTCATAAAATATCACAAATCTGGTCGAATGGTTGGAGACACAGCAAACAGTAAACACACTGACAGATACAAATACTTTAAAATTGCTGCATTTTATTTACTGTTGTGTGTCAATTTACCTGCTTTGCGTCTGCACTACTGTTGTTAAGACGTATCTGCTGGTTTTCAAACTGTGCGTCTTTGGAAAGAGAGAAGCAGCGCGCGCGGAGCGGAAAGGGTTAATATGAAGCGCGTTTGGCGCTAGATAAAGATAATAGAGGATAGCGGCAAAAGATCATTACGGAAATGTTCCTCAGAGCGTGTGTGATGTGATTCTCCATTGTGTAGACGCGCGGCTCAATTTAAACAACCGAAATTGTCAAATGGTTTATTAGGCTATGTCTCGCGGCCCGGATGGAACGAAGCAAAGGTCCGGATCCGGCCCGTGGTCCGCCTGTTGAGGATGGCTGGGTTAGACCCTATCTCACTGAGCATGCGGCACAAATCCTTGTCCAGGCCCTGGTCATCTCAAGGTTGGACTAATGCAATGCTCTCCTTGCTGGTCTTCCTGCAAAGGCTATCAAACCGCTCCAGCTGGTTCAGAACGCAGCAGCACGCCTCGTCTTCCAACAGCCCAAAAGGGCTCATGTGTCTCCCCTTTTCATCTCTCTCCATGGGCTACCGGTTGAAGCCCGTATCAGATTCAAGTCACTAATGCTTGCCTACAGGACTATCACTGGATCTGCACCGGCTTACTTTCACACCCTCCTGCACTCCTA
Source organism: Triplophysa siluroides (assembly GCA_006030095.1). NCBI lineage: Eukaryota > Metazoa > Chordata > Actinopteri > Cypriniformes > Nemacheilidae > Triplophysa > Triplophysa siluroides. The sequence continues at coordinate 71,185 of VCII01000491.1, read as the reverse complement.
CACCCCATCAAGATCCCTGCGTTCAGCAAACCAGCGGCGTGTTGTATTGCCTTCCCATAAGGGCAGTAAATCGCTCTCCCGCTCGTTCTCATTCACAACTCCTTCCTGGTGGAACATTCTTCCTAACTCTGTCCGTTCAACCACATCTCTCACAACATTAAAAAAACTACTTAAAACCCATCTCTGTGAATACTTGACAGACAAAAAAAAAAAAAACGAACCCTTTCTCTCAACAGGTAGTGGTCTAGCTTTTGTTGAAGCCAGTAACTTTGTTTTGGCACCTAATGTAGTATGGATCTGTATAACATATCGCTTATTGCTCCCTAAACTCTTTCTAAGTCGCTTTGGATTAAAGCGTCTGCTAAATGACTAAATATAAGTGTAATACAGTTCAAAGTAGGGAAGAATGCGGGAACCGGCGCACATTTAAAACAAACTTTAATCATAAAAAATAAACAAACAATAACACAGAAGAAAAATGCCGGCAGCCACCTCATGGTCGACTGCCGGCCACACAAACATAAATATAAACTTAACAAGTGTCCGGGCCTGGTCCTTTCTCCACGTATACTCTGCCGCTCGTCCCTTTTATGCTTCCGATCTCTCCTCCGTCAGAAATGTCTCCATGTCTGACGGCTCTCGTCCCGCCTTCCTCACTACAGTAAATGTAAAAGAATAACTGTCCATCAGTGTCTTAATCTTTATTTGTGTTTAATTCAACAAACACAGAACAGCTGTTGCTTTACGACTTCACTGCTGAAAACGTCTTCTCTTTAAAATGTCTCTGCAAATGTTGCTCTCTGAAGGTGCACTTGCTCATCACATCACAGGGACACAAAACATATCTTGCCAGCTTGCTCATACATGTAACATGTTAGTAATATATCAATAAGTATTATATCAGCCTTAAAACACCACTTCCGTCTGTAATTCTTACATGAATGATTCCAACAATATTTTGTTCTCATCTGCAATACGTCTCGGAGACGTCTGAACATCTGTATTACGTCTGCTAAAGTTTTGGAGATCTGCTGTGTAAAAACATATGCTAAACATCTTAAAAAAGGGCAGCTTTACATCCATTCTAAATCATAAACATCTTACAGACATCTTCTTTAGGTCTATATGACGTCTGACAGCAGACATCTCTGAGACGTATTGCAGATGAGCTAACTATGTATTGTAGATGTCTTGCAGATGTAATTGCAGACGTCAAATAGACGTAAGCCAGATGGATTGTGCTTTCTGGGATATTTGTTGTTAGCAACCACCAAATGATGAGCGGGTTACAACAGGTGTGTTTTATGGCCTTTAAATGAAATGATGAATCACTTGAAAGTCTTGCAGAAAAGCTGAAAACTCTGAAATGAAAAAGGTTTTCTGTTTAAAAGGTGAATTGACCTGCAGAAACATTTCTCTAGGAGTTAATTTCCTAATCTACATGCCACTTGTATGCTTTTTAACAACGTTTTTTTTTGTCATTTCCAGGTCTGCTGTGGGCCGTGTTTCATCGGATGAGAATGATTGTTAGGCCTTTGCTTCCGCTAATGCAACGCAGTTGTCATGGTTCCGCCATCATGTCATGTCTATTCTTGGTCTTGGGGCAGAGCCATGACATAGGCTTAGGTTTTGTGTGAGAAAGACATGGCTTTTTAATATATTGGCTGGCCATGTGCTTTCTCGTGTCTCGTCTGTGTTTCCCGCCATCTCGTTTCCTTGTTAACTTCCCATCAGTGTTTCATCCCCATCACCTGGTCCTTGTCAATTATCCTGTGTTTGTTCCCCTTTAAATCATCCTTGTGTTCATTGTTCTGTGCTCGTTCGTTGTGGTTTGTGCTTCGTTGTGTTTACTTACCCATGCCTTGTCTTTGGATTACCTTGCCCTGCACCGACCCTTGGATGTTCTTTGTTTTCAGTCGTGTCTTAGTTTGAGGAAGTTGTCATTATCAGTTCTCTATTGTTTTTGCCCCCTTGTGGGAACTCTTTGTTTTTTGTACCCAGTCTTAGTTTCGTTTTCCCCATCGAGGGTGTTTTGTTTTGTTCTTTTTCTTCTTCTAAATAAATCTTTGTTAACCCCTTCACCGCTGCTGCGTGCGATTGGGTTCTTCCCCTCAAAACCCTGACAGCTGTTGTGAGTATTTTCATTAAACATGTAAAAGCACACAAACACCAGAGTTACACTTATGAAACCTTTTCAGCATATAAAATAAAGAGAAAATGATTCAAATGAGCAGGTTACTCTAAATATGGAATGACCGGCTCACTTTTGCCCTTCTTAAAGGGCTTAAAGATATTTACCTTTAAGAATTAACTTTTGATTGAATTCCCAATGACCTGCAGACACAGGTCCTGTAAACTAGTTTGTGTGGTTGCAATCTGTGTAAAACTGCAGAAATAAAGAGAGAATTACATGACATAATACCGAACATATTACAGTCCAGTAATTCTGAAAGGGTCTGAGGGTTTAAAAAAACACATGAACTGGAAAACGGTGATTTTTGTTTACAGTTTAATAAAAAAGACAAGACTAGTTCTTACTAGAACCTTCTAAAGCCATTACTAGATCTGCCATTGTATTTGACTAAATTCAGCCACACAGACATTTTCCCATAACATACAGGAAAGAAACATCAAGTCTTCATCTACTTCAGTGTGTAAATGTCCTGTTATTCATATGAATGTGAAGAGTCTATATACACAACACACAGCTCAAACACAACTAAAGCGTTCACACAGCAAGATTGAAACACTGACAACAAGCATCAACTGTCTGTACCTGCAGCGTTTCACATCATACTCTGCTCAATCCCACAATCCTCTATGCCAGAGTCTCGCTTCAGTCCAGATGTGCGCCGTTTGGGTCTGATATGTCAGCCGCTGCTTTCTCTCTCTCGCTCTCTTTCTGTGTGTTTATTACGACACGTTCTAAAGCTCAATGAACGAAACACATTTCCTAATTCTTCCCCAGAGAGAGAGATAGAGACACAGGGAGGTATTTAGAGAGATTAGAGTGATCCGAGACGTTTGTTTCTCCCTGCGGCTCTTTGACTCACTCACTCAGATCTGAAGATACACCAGATTTTCACACTCCGCAAGTGTGTGTGAGAGAGACTTTACTCACCTCTGACTCACTCATGAATCTTTACTCAGGTAAATCTGTGGGGAGATCCACCTGTAGGTTAAAGCTATAAGAGAGCCGTTTGTTCCTTAAAACATGAAAGAAAATGTAATTGCTTCTTCAGTAGGGCTGGGCGATATATCAGGCAATTCTTATGCTCAATTTCTCAATGAACTACGGATAAATGCCATGCACCACCTCCAAAAGCTCTCGCGTAGAAACTCTGTATATGGGCCACAGAAGAAGAACGATTTACACACCCCTGCGTTCCAATCAGCATTCTATCCGTCCTAAATAGTATTGGAAAGTAGAATTAGTTTGTCCCAAATCGTGGTATGTTGAAAATAGTATTCCCAAGATTCCCAGATGGTCTACTACTTCCGGGAGGGCAGATTGGAAGGGCAGAATGATGCAAAATTACGCACAACTCACCGCGAGTAGGCGGAGTTTAGTGACGATCCACTGCATTAATAAATGATTTAACTGATGAATTAACAAATGTAAGTATACAGTAAACATAACATATGCAATAATGTATGAATAAATATCTTAATGGAAAGAAGAGCCGTGTTTTGATGTGTGTGACAGAAGAGCTGTGCATAAAAGAATTTGTGCAGAATCGCCCTAGACTGGTATAACTAGTGTGAAGCATCCCAGCCTTCAGTCTTAAACAAAAGAACTCAAATCCAGACAAATAAAAAAACATTTGTGGAAGTTATGGATGCAAATACTACTGATATAAATGCTGAAGTGCATGTAAGTTAGACAAACTATTTCACAGATTACAGTGTATTTATAACTGATAAAAAGTATATAATCATTTAAGAAATCAAGACTGCACATATAAAGCAAAACTGCTGGTCTGGAAACAGTTCTGGCAGGACCAAAAGAAATCTGTACTGTTATACATTTTTCAGGAGAATGAAGGAATCACAGCCTTTGGTATATAAAGTGGGCTGGTTCGTCACGTATGTAAAGTCTCTTTAAAGAAATGTAGTTAAAAACATTTCCCATCATATGTGCATTGCTAAATCAAACACAGAATAATGAAGAAAAGCCTCATGTATTAGTGGCAATGTGTGTCTTTCTTTCTGTTTGATGGAGACAATGAAGTGACATGCAGTCGGCTGGACGGCTCTCGTTCTCCTCAGCTAATGAAAAACAGAAATCAATAGCAGGGATTTATGGGGAGAAAATCAAATGTCTCTTTGTTAAGCTGAGCGAGGGAGGGAGCGTCTCTCTCACAGCCACACTCTAATGGAGCCATTCTGAGACAACATTGACACTTAGCCAGAGAGAGAGAGAGAGAGAGAGAGAGAGAGAGAGAGAGAGAGAGAGAGACAATAGTCTTTCTGATTCATAGACTCAAAAGTGTCTGTCACATCCGTCAAATAAATCACAGCACAAACAGTTAACATTGTAACAACAAACATATGACAAACATCATTCTGTTACACAAACAGCACCGAACAGCATGATGTTTGGATGTTAAACAGTAACCCAATCCTTCAACACAAATATCCACCTGGAGTTTGAATGTTAACGCTTTGAAGATGTTTTTGTGGCCAGAGAATGTTGCTTTTTCTGAAAGCTTGTCCTAGATTTGGTTAGCAACATAAGCAATGCTTGTTCCTCTGTTGAAAATGTCTAAAGGTTTCAAGAAGTCTTACACACACCACAACAGTAACTAACACACAAAGATGTAAATCAGCTGCATATTATAAGTAAGATTATCCAAAAACATCCCTGAAACCCAGACTGCATCCACAGACACAGACAAGAGTTGTCACATTTGGACTGCATGTAGAAATGACAGCAGCCGTCTAAGAGCTGAAAACACAGAATATAACTCAAGCAGGAACAGAAGAAAGCCATTAACAGCGTCTGAGGTCTGACACGGCTTGTATCAGAAGACTCCAGTCATCATTTCAGACAGGAACATCTACTGATGATGAAAGCTGTTGGCGGTAAAGGTCACATGACGTCAAGTCACTCCACAACAACTTACAACACCATTCAAACTCTCTCTTTTGACTTTTCAAACTCTGTTTGTCATGATTACCATTGCTGGGTAGTAACGATTACATGTCATCTGGATTACATAATCAGATTCCAAAAATCATCTACTTGTTATTACAGTAAACTACATTTTAACGTGGCCCTGCAACGGTGTTTCATGCATTCGGACTTCTTCACAATGTTAAACGTGCTGTCTTCTCATGCTTAACATGGTCAACTTGTCAAAAAATTTGTTGGGCGTATTATGTAGTATTTCTGTTGCTTGATACACTCCCGAAATACTCGTAATCAGACTACAGTTACTTTTTATGGATTACATGATTACATATTATTCTCAGAATGGCATTAAATTGTTTTCAGATTTTCCCCTAACATGTTTGCAGATTCTATTTCTAATTCATTTAAAAGTATATATATAATAAACACACATAGCACTTATATATGTTTGTGATCCTCTAGCGTTTTCCAGCAGAGAGGGGAGGGGTTTGGAATTGCACAGAGATGCAAAATGGAGTGGCACTCAGGTTTGATGGATGAATGCATAGACACCCGGGGTGTGACGAGACACTTGTCCCACGAGATGAGATGATACACAAGATTGTGTTCACGAGAACCAGACAAGATTTCTACACTATTTTTAAATAATCCTCAATGATGAAATATATATTTTATTCAACTGAAAATCACAAAATGCAAAATAGCTGCATTTAGAAAATTTAGTTTAAATGAATGTAATTTTACATCTATTGTTATGAGTTATAATATGACTTTAAAGTGTCAGGGCATCATCAATACTAATTTCCCCATCAAACTCCATCTGTCACGGTCTTCCTTTGTTTTGGTTATTACGTTTCCCCATGTATTTAAGCCCTGTTTGTTCCTTGCGTCTATAAAATAAAGATCTGATTCATCCTATAAAACACAGAGAGCTGCACGGCACGTGATCTTTAAACAGAATCTGTGTTACAGTATGTCAGACAGATATCAGTTGTGATTCTATGCCGTGACTGCAGTCTGTCATGTGAGGAGCTGTTTAACTACATCATAACTCGTGCTACAGAGGGTTCACTTCTCGGGTTTGTTAGATTTCTCTCGTGCGACATTGAAGTGACGTGCCGCTGCTTCATCTCTGTGCGCTCACGTGTTTCGGGAGGCTTCTGGAAAGATGGGAAGTGTTTCATCTCAGTATTCTGATAACGGTTACAGTCAGTACAGTGTTTTCATGTGTTCACATCTATTGTAGCTTCAAAAGACCTCTTCTGATTCTACAACATTCTGCCAATATTACACGTCATGTTTCAATGAAGAAAAAGGTTTTTATTGGAAGATATTATTTATGGTATAAAATGAATGAGGACGTGTTTTTATGTGGTTGTGGATCTTCAGTTTCACGTTTTTAAGGCTCCAGCAGTGATTATGGAGATTGGCTCTCCAACCCTGCTACTGGTGAGCTAACGTCCTGCTCCAACGCCATTTAAACACAGCTGAAGCTCATCAAGGTGTTGAGGCTTGAGTGTTTTAACAGGGTCGGAGCTGCAGCCTGCTGGATTGCAGGTCTCCAGCAGCAGGGCTGGAATAGTGAATAATAGCAGTTCATCCCCTATTTTCATTCACTATTTCTATAATTGGTATCTGGTATAACTCACCCAATTTTAAATCACAAATGTTTGTTTTGTCAGGAAATTGTCTTTAAATCTATAATGCATAAGCTTTTATATGCAAATGTTCTTAAGAAATATGAATCGACTGTAGTGAAAACAGCTTGATTTGAGGAATAAATGCTCATAGCTCATGGATGGGGGTTGGATTTGGATTGATATTACGAAGGTGATATTGCTCATTACCCAGCATGCATGCTGATGTCTGGCAGATCAGTGACGCAATCTGAAGAGTCTGAGAAAGAACTGCAAACCCCTAAACCGATTTTATAACCTCAAGCCATGTCAAACCTCTGATGTCCTTCAGGCACCAAAGCCTGCTTCAGAAAGAGAGAGAAAGAGAGAGAGAGAGAAATTGCATACTGTGACAGTACGTACTGACTTCGAATAAGTACCTACCTATCGACCATTAATATGTTCTATATAGTATATGTGTGGGGTTAGTATGAATACATTTCATATACATACTGCATCTGACATGTTTTATTGTCATGTGACCCTTATGCTCTTTGACCTATGTCATATAATCAACAACCTGTACATATGCGTAGATAAAAACATGAATTAGTCATAAGAAATTAATATATTAGTACTTAGGAAACGCATGAAAAACGCACATCTGCCCGTAAAGTTGTCCATTTTTTTTATTTTTCATTCGCTTATGATATTTGCTCCACTCCAGTGGCATCATCATAAGATAGTGTTGATCCAATGGTTCACAATTTATAACCGTAGAGGTAGTCCAGAGATGATGTATAGTTGCCAGGGTCTCAATAGCCTACGTGTCGCATACCTCATCATAAATTGAGTGGTATGCTTGTTAACGATGACTACCAAACCACAGTAAATGTTTTATGGTCAAAAGTGGCTGATTCCTTAGTTCATGCATGTAGACTAATGTTATAGGTATCTATAGGTACTATGCTACCCTCTTGAAAAAACAGCATATGCTGGGTTAGGTATGATTTGATGCTGGTTTAACCATCTAAAACCTGCTAAGGACCAGCTTAAACCAGCACAAACCAACAAATCAACATCAGAACATACCTAACCAGCATATGCTGTTTTTTTCAACAGGGTAGGCACTATTCCCACAGCGAGTTCAGTGTAAGTTAGTGGTTGCACCTATTACACAAAGCACAACGCCTGGTCCAAAAAAAAAACTACAGAAAATTATTTTTGTTGGTTACTTAACACATTCACGTCCATGCGCTGTCTTTAGGGTGACTGCAAATGTGCTGCAAATTCACGTGTATTGCCCCGCCCACGGGGAAGCTTATACAGCGACAGTATTTACGACACTGATAACAGACAATGGCGCTTATCAACCACATGGAGGAACCATAAGCAAAAGTTCTCTAATGTTGCTTTAATACCAGATACAACTGAGAGAGAATTCATTTCATTCATTTGGATTCAAACAGAAAGCAATTTGCTCTGAAGATGGAAGAGAATAAATGAAGATCAATGGCACAACAGGTTCCGATTAGTCAAGAGAAAAAATAAACGAAAATGTTTATTGAAAGTAGAAATGAAAGAATGAAAGTAGGCCATGCTATATAAAACTCTACTGTGTTCAATCTGACACCACATCAAACTTGTGTTAGTCTAGTTTCGCACAAACACACTTTTACTATATGAGTGAGGTCTTCCTATACCAGTCTAAAGATATTTTAAATCATCAGATTAAATGTACGACATGTGTCGGGTGATAAAATAAGCTTTTCCAATACATATCCAATTGCACATTTTGCCATGTTTCATTGAAAACTAGAAGTACGTAAAAGCGTTAACGCATGCGATTATTTTTTTCAGTTCAATGTTTTAAAAATATTTAACGCAATCAACGCAACATCCCTTTTTTCTGTCATCATTGTTTAGCATTACATTATATAATCACGCTCTTATTCATATAAACGAAAATGGACCACCACCTGGATGAGAAGAACGCCCACCACACAACAGCTTATTGGTGAAGAGGAGACAGAGTTATGAAGCCAATTGGTCCATATGGGGATGGTTAGGAGGCCATGTATAGAGGAGAATGGGCGAATTTGACCAGGGTGCTGGGGTTAGACCCCTACTCTTATTCGAAGGACATCCTGGGATTTTTAAAGACCACAGAGAGTCAGGACCTCAGTTTAACGTCACATCCGAAAGACTGGACGTCATGATGTTCATCAAAGAACAAAAGAAAAAGAGGAAGTCAATGTGATGTTGTAGCTTTAATGAGGATTCTTTTGTATTTCATGTATTTAGCAGTAAAGACTGTAAAGGGTTTGAGAACTTTATTTATTTTCTTTATATTTCCTACCTGTTAGACAGGCACACTTATTATAATGGGTTTGATTAGTAGAAAAAATATATATTTATAAAGACATCAGTTGCAAAGCCAACAATATGAGAATGTTAAAGAAATGTGTTGTTTCCACATTCATTTGGAGATAAAATTATTACATTTACGCATTTGGCAGATGCTTTTATCCAAAGCGACTTACATTGCTTTATCCTATACATTTTACAAAGGTATTTGCAATCCCCTGGGATCCAACCCACAACCTTGCGTTGTTAGCGCAATGCTCTTACCACTGAGCCACAGGAAAGCTATTAGAATGTAAAAGTATATTTAAAAACATATAAGCTATGTTCGATTAGTTAGTTCATTTTTTAACTCACACTCAACACTCAATATGGGTAAAAATATGCAACATTCTTATTTAAGATACTTCTTCAGTAGCACAAAGTGACAGTCTTACGGTGGCTGTTGTGAAGAGGAGCAGTGATCAGTCAGACTGATGTGTGAAGTGTTAATGTTTTACTGATTGCTGTGCAGTTAGCAGCTGTTAGCAGTTGAAGTGTGTAAAAGCCCTGACACTTCACATGAAATTCACATCGCACCAAACACGCACACATGCATGCGCACACACAATCCATAGAGATATTTCAGCTACTGTTTTGTCAGAAAAGCTTTGCAGTGGAAATTAAGTCAAAGAATATTTATTTTGTAATGATAAGCTTACATGTGCACTGTGAAACCAAAATAAAAATGTCTTACACAAACACCCACTTAAACAGGCAGGAATTTACAAGATGTACTTAAGAGTCATTAAAGTCAGCATGAAGTTACTCCTCCTCAGACGACTTCGGAAGACGTAAACAACGCTGGTCCAGAAGAACTTCCTGTCTGAGTTTTTTACCACTACACAACGTTAGTTAGAACAAAATACAACCAGCCGAACATTTATCACTGAATCAAAATTTGAACCGAATACCTCAAATATGTTATGATATACACTGTATGTAAGATTAAAAAGTAATAAAAAAGTGCTGCTGGACCAGCAGATTAAACTGGAGGAAGACAGACACATAAATTCATATCAGCTACACATGCTCAGAAACAAACTACCCTGATCTGTACAATCCATAAACCCATTCAATGCTTTTTGTATTTCATGTTAAAAGTCCATTCTAGTATAAATGTCTTGTTCTTCTTTGCTCTCCTTCACCTAGTGCCTTTTAACAGCACTACATTGTCTGTTGTGATATTTTGGCCATTATTTGTCTCATGTCACGTGTTTTGCAATATTCTAATCACACACAATCATGTCAAAAAAGTAATTTAAATTAAAGTGGAACAGAGAGAGAGAGAGAGAGAGAGAGATGTGTGTTCTCTCGCTCCCTCTGTTGCTTGATGTCTCTGTGTGAAGCATGAGGGTTGCCAGGCGACAGGGTTGCTTGGGAGCATGACTTTGATGGACAGACTCAGGGTAACAGATTCCAGCACCTGGAGTTCACAGTTACAGCCGTCAGCAGCTCTACACACTCAAACAAAATGGCCGCCGCTGAGCCAGAACTGATTAATGACTGAAGACCATGAAACAAACTACTTCTGTGACACACGCAAACGTGCACACACACACACACGCACGCACCTTTCCTTCACAAGATATGCTATAGCAGGAAAAATTGCTTAATAAATTCCTTTGTTCTGTGTAACACATAAGATGATATTTTGAAGAATGTAGGAAAGCAAACAGTTCTGAGGCACCTTTGACTGCCATTGTTTTGTTCCCTACTATTGTCACGGCCGGACTGTAAACTAAATCAAAAACTAGAAATATAAACCAAAAACATAACTTTAATGAAAACCAGGGAAACACGCGGGAGATAACACACATTGACATAAACAATAACCGACAAAGAACTAAGGAACACACAGGGCTTAAATACAAAAGGAAGACACTCAGGGAAAACAGAATCAGGTGTGGGACTAATTAACAATGAGACACAAGTGAAAACTAATTAACTAATAAAGAAACAAACCAGGGGAGTAAAAAACCTAACAGAACATAACATAACTGTGACAACTATGATAGTCAATGGTGGCCAAGAAGTGTTTGGTTACAAGCATTCTTCCAAATATTTTTCTCTGTGTTCATCAGCACAAAGAAATTTTATAAAGACTTGGAGTCTTTTTTGGGGTGAGTAAATAATGACAGAACCTTTATTTTGGGGTGAACTGTCCCTTTAAAGACGAGCGTGATTTGAATATTTGGATATGCAAATTTAGCATGAGCTGAACTGGCAGTTCATTGTTCTGTCTCAGCCAATCAGCTGTGGGCGCTCTTTGCGATTGGTTAAATCTGTGCATTACGTTGTGCTTGGAGTGTTTCAGCCCAATTGGTCAGGCTGATCTTGCTACTCTCACGGCTGTATTGTAAACCGTTCCTATAGTGGAGCTATCAGCTATGTTGAGAGACCTCGGTTCCCTGAGAAGCTGGAACGAGACATTGCGTTCTCTCATAGATTCTGAGGTATAATCGCTATGCACCATATTTACGCTGCCAGGGGGGTTCGTCAGTATTTGCATACTATTGCATGTCTTCGGACAATTGGCCAGTTTTTTTACTGCCCTTATCCAATAAGACTTCAGGAAAGTGTGGAGAAGGGAAGAGTTCCCATCCGCAATGTCTCGTTCCCACTTCTCAGGGAACTGTGGTTACGAGAGTAACCACAAACGTTTTTATTCCTTCAGGTGCACTTCGTTTGCTCTTACTTCTGACAAGCGACTTTAACTGTTGGCGTTCACATAAGACATCACATAACAGGTAAGATGAAGCTAAACATCTGGTATTTGACAAATGTTTTATGATAAATATGGCAAATTTGACATATAATACTTTACTAGATGTATTCATATGAATTGTGATTTGTCAATGTTAACATGACAATAAATGTGTAAATTGAGTTCTGTTTCATATTAAATTATCAAATAAAACACTAATAAATGCTGAAATAAATATAAAGGCTTTATTTTAAAAGCAATACATTCAGCAACCCCTTACTGCACATTTAGTTGTAAATCTCAGTTTTTGACAAGAAAAGACCAATGGCTGATAATTCCAGTGCAGATTGAAATTTAGTTGCCATGACTGAACAAACAACACAAATCCCTCAGCAATGAACGCAGCTGGTGTAAACAATGGTAAACGCTGTGTGCTTATATCCAGAGTTTTAACTTTACCAGTTTCCCTGTTTGAATGCCGACTGCCATCTGCTGGTGTGGAAAATGCTCAGAGCGTAATCGCTAGCTGATTGTCGACTGCAGTGTTCTGGGCCTCCTGTCTAATTTCTAGTCTGGGCCCCTTGCGAATGCCCCTTGTTCTGTCCTATATATATAAATATATATTTGTACAATGTTCAATTAAAAGTATAGAGCTTGTTAATCGATGTCACTGTTGCGTCATCTTGGGAGGATGTCTGTTACTGCGTTCAATGCAGTGTTTTGTTTTTCTTGTTTGATTATGAAATATAGCTATCGGAGATCGGTCTTGCTGTGTTCAAAACAGCAATGGCATTACGCAGAGTCGTTCAGGAAAAGCCCATGGTTCTTTCGATTTCTGCATATATAAAAAAAAACAAGTAAGGGTACATATCCAAACAATAATAGTAGTAGCAGAGTATTATCCTCCCAAGCTTGCGCCACTGCAACATGCAACATAGGGCGTGACGTCAGCTTCATATTCTCTATAGTCAAAACACATGTGACAGAAAACAAAGTGTTTACTTTTACAAAATGTTATGTTTTTTTTTTAACAAAATGTCAATGCCCAAATATTTACTGAATATTATCAGTGCATTGGAAATTAAGAAATTGCTCCTATGGTTAGCATCAGTTTTGTTTTACACTTTTCTAGTCACAAATTGACTCTATATATAAAAGTAATGCTCCTAAAGAAACACACAATTTGTTACCAATAAATACCATGAAACAGGCAATTTAATTTTTATTAAATCGATTCTATTGGTCACTCCTTACGTCTGTCTGCCTGTTTTACAAATATTTAGCCAATGAAAGGTTAAAAAGAGCCTGTGAATTAATCTTGTTGGATAAGCTCTGTCAGGAAAACCTTGTGGCTCTACCCCCCTCCAATCGACTGATTGATCCTCATCACTTAGGTGAAATTTATCCAAGAATTTTTTATTTATAATTGATAAAATCCTTAATTTATGAATCAATCGTTTTGATATACGTATAAGTTGGGCCTGGAGGGGAGGGCTAAAAATGCCTGGCCATTGGACAGTCCTACCTCTTTTTTGTTGCTGACGTCATGTGGGAAAGAGTTGGAGTGTCACTACAACACTGTGTAAAACACTTGCAATTTTCCTGTTTGATTTCATGGTGACTTTAATCTTAAGAACAAAAGAAATGAAGAAATTAATGTGTTTTGTAGCTTTAGTGAGTATTCTTCTGTATTTGATTTAGAATTTAGCAGTAAAGACTCTAAAGTGTTTGAGACGTTCATTCAATTTATGTATATTTCATACCTGTTAGACTACCTGTTATTAATAGTGAATAAATCTGCTGCTTTTGAGACTATTATGTTGTTTGATTTTTTTTTTTTATCAAGATGTGACCATTAAATGTACATAACATAAAAGTTCTGTGAACGGCCCATCCATGAACTGATAACAATAGTTGTATTACTCTTACTTAAATGTATTCATCAAAATACAATTCTTCATTTTTGTATAAAGAACTAACCTAATCTGAATATTTAAAAATGATTGAATATTTTATATTTTCCTCAGTTTGTTTGGTGTCGGCTTGGTGTGTTCCAACCTTAAGTGCCAACATTTGATGACTTACACAATAACACATCTGCACTTGAAACGTATGTGTGATCAGGTCAAGACCTCTGATAAAAGCATCAGTGTTTACTCTTTGAAATACAAGCCTCAGTACACAAGCTCATTAGAAATCTGTAATGAAGACTGCTTGTTGGTATATATGTAAGGCAGTAATTGATATTGTGTCCACGCAAGCATGTTATGATCTTCTCCTCCCTGTCGTGTTTTATCTTTGAAAGACGAAAGAGAAGAGAAGGGTTTTCTCTGTTTTGTAAAAGTGATTGCTGCAGTCAAAGAGAAACAGACTCTTTCTTTTAAGTGCAGACAGCTATACTAGCAGGCAGGCTTGCTTCTAGGTGTGTTATTGAGAATTTGTGTGTGTGTTGGTGTTTTAGTGAATTCAGCTCATTTTGTGATGTTCATTAATGAGCACACACCCTCATTCAGATCGCACACCCTCATTCAAACCACAAACACCAGAAAACTTTTGTCCATACATGACTTATTGGAGGTCACATATGCATCATAACCCTAATGGTTCACTGTTACACAGTTGGCAGAAAGACAGACAGATGATTGACAGGTAAACCTGAAAGAGAGGTGAAAAGGAAATTGTAATAACAAAGAGTCAAATGGCTTCTGGAATGGGATAAAAATGTAGACCGGGACTTGATTAAGAACTTTGGAAATGTTTGGAAATGACTGGATTGTTGGAAATGTATACGTTGTGAATCATACAAAAAACACATGATTACTAGAAAAAAGCAATACTAAAGCCCAGCCCCTAACATCACTGCCGTGAAAGCAAATCATACTAAAGTGTTCGAATGAGATCATACAAATTTATACAAATTAGGCAAAATTAACCACATCGTCAAATAGTTACGTTTTTGCTGTGAGATTGTGTTGATTTGGAGCCGGTGCCGGATTGTGCAGTCTAGCACAGTTGCTCTTTCCTGACTGCGCTGATCAAAAGCACGATGGCAAAGGACTTGCTGATGACACATCCTGTACATTGCTATATTGCTATGTAGTGTATTTCGGGAAAACAATGAGTTTTAAAGTAAAATACGTATAATTAATGGTAATCAACCATACCTATTTTATACACTTTACCTGATGCAGCAGAATTAATAATAGCGACAAACTTAATGCACTCTTCCAGCGAGTGATCAGCAGATAGATAATCAACTCTAAGAAATATTACTTCCCTGGCGTTGGAAAAACAATACTCTTACTGTAGTGCAGTACCACTTCAGAAATCGTAACTAAATCAAGCAGTTTAAGTGACCTTAATATTTGATAAATAAATGCAGAAACATTTCGAGCGTGGATACAAATGCAGGTTTATTGACTACACTAAAGTGGAAACAAACCCGCTAACTAACAAAAAACAAACACTAAGCAAACAACACATGAAACGTAAAAGCAGTAACGAATGAAAGAAATAGACAAAGCAAAGAGTGGCAGTATTACATCAGCTATTCACATCTGCATAAACCATCAATGACAATCTCCTTATTTAAAAGGGGCAAAGCTTAAGCGCAGCTGTTTAGAAATAGATCAGCTACTTGCATTGGCTTCTTGGTAGTGCTGGGACAAGTTCTGGTGCGCGTGAAAAAGGTTTTAGAGTCCTGATGGGTTCAAAGCAAGCGGGTGAGTCCGTCGGATTCTTTCTTAGAACCGGATTGGCTGATGAAGGTAGAACGAACTTAGCCGAAGCAAACTGCCGCAAGAAGCTGTCTCCAAGGAGAGAGACAGGTCTGGAGATGGTGAACGAACACGAGTGAGCGAACTTTCCTCCGTGCACAGATGTTTTAACCCTGGGGGTGTCACGCCGCTCCAAGGTGGGCGATCCAATGTGATGAGATGATTTTTGGCGCGAAAACATGTTTCTTTGTCTGGCTCACTAGCTCATTTGCATTTATGGTCGCCGGGAAGTTTGGAGCTATAATAGTCTTAGAACAAAATAAAATGAGTATGGTATAAATACATTACTGTGCTATACACCATCTTTTAAGGAATGAAGAGGGAAACATTTAGATATGAAACATGAAAGGGTTATAAGTACATTGACCTGTAGTTTGTACAAGAATATAAATATAAACAGAATACAACTAAGCACACATGCCTTTAAGGTTATAGGTGAGGGAACCCCCTTTGAAGTCCAGGGGAAAGTATTGGAAACTGTCCTGGTCAGTGATGAAGGTGTTAAGATGGGGCAGTTGGACCAGACTCGTTGGTGCCCGGTAGAGGCCCTGGTGAGAGCCTGTTGTGTTTTATGATCCGAAATGGTAACCTTTGATCCGACCAGATCCTAAAGCTATATTGCTTCAGGGTATCATGGAGGGGTTCGCTGTCCACTCCTCACCACATGATCACTGGGGTCCGTCAGGGATCAGTGCTTGGACCACTGCTTTTTCATCTACACGACATCCTTGGGACCCATCATACGGGCACACGGCTTCTCGTATCACTGTTATGCTGATGACACCCAGATCTACATCTCGTTTCACTCAGACGATACCACTGCAGCAGCTCGCATTACAGCCTGCAGAGAAGACATGTCAGCTTGGATGAAAGAGCATCACCTCCAGCTGAACCCTGCCAAGACAGGCCCTGGTCATCTCAAGGTTGGACTACTGCAATGCTCTCCTTGCTGGTCTTCTTGCAGATGCTATCAAACCACTCCAGCTTGTTCAGAACGCAGCAGCACCTCGTCTTCCAACAGCCCAAAAGGGCTCATGTGACTCCCCTTTTCATCTCTCTCCACTCGCTGCCGGTGGAATCCCATATCAGATTCAAGTCACTAATGCTTGCCTACAGGACTATCACTGGATCTGCACCGGCTTACTTTCACACCCTCCTGCACCCCTACACCCCATCAAGATCCCTGCCTTCAGCAAACCAGCGGCGTCTTGTATTGCCTTCTCATAAGGGCAGTAAATCACTTTCCCGCTCTTTCTCATTCACAACTCCTTCCTAACTCGGTCCGGTCATCCACATCTCTTACAACATTCAAAAAACTACTTAAAACCCATCTCTTCTGTGAATACTTGACGGATAAATGAGGGAAAAAAACACTAACCCTCTCTCTTTCTCTCCACATGGAGGGGTCTAGCATTTGTAGAAACTAGTAACTTTGTATTGGCACCTAATGTATTATTGCTCCTGTATGACATATCACTTATTGCTCCCTGAACTCTGTGTAAGTCGCTTTGGATAAAAGCATCTGCTAAATGACTAAATGTATAATAATATATATTGCTACTGTATATAATCATATTTATATATTTTCTGTAGCTCAGTGGTTCGAGCATGGCGCTAGCAATGCCAAGGTCATGGGTTCAATCACAGAGATTGCACATACTCTGTACAAATGTATAGTATAATGAATGTAAGTCACTTTGGATAAGCATCTGACAAATGCATAAATGTAAATGTGATCATATGACCATATAAAGGAGGCCCTTAAATTAAATAAACTATTACTTTTTTCCTATTATTTCCTTTCTGTTTTTTTAAATGGTCTGTTTAGTCACTTATTGCTTTGAATAATTACCTCAACCCAAGCAAAACTGATTAGTATGTATTAAGTAAACATTAACTTGTTACTTATTTAGAGTAAATCTAATTAACCAGATCATTCACATTTTCTATTCGCTGATCTCCGATTGATTCACTGACCGCTTACAGAAAGATAATCCCTCTCTTTTTTGTTTGTGCAGAGTTGATGACAGTGTTTTTTCTGTTATTGTGGATCATTTGAAATGTAATATGTCTGTCTGCCTTTATTGAATGTATTGTCTTGGATTCATGTCTATGTAGCTATTGCAGAAAGAGAAGCACACTAGAATTCAATGATGGAGAAATTTGACTGATGGTAAACTTCAGATTCACCTCAACACTGAAGTGCAGAGAATGCAATCATGAGACGGCTCTTATTCAAAGCAAATTAACAGAGGCTTTTCATCGGCACACTAAAGGAGAGAGAGAGAGAGAGAGAGAGAGAGAAAGAGAGAGAGCAGGTGATATATGATTATCCCAAACATCGCACAGAGGCTTCTCATTTCACTGCAGAGTAACCATAGCAACAGGAGGCGGACACACAGACAAAATGGCAGGTTCTGGCCGGAGTGTTCGAAATGGAATAGTAAAGTACTGCTACATACCAGAATGTTGTTTTATAATCTCACACATGCATGCGGTTTCCGTTTTAAAATGAAATGACAGAAATGATTTATTAATAAACAACATGCGGCGTTACTGTCACATGTGCAAAAGAACTGCTTCAACTGGATGATAACTTTGTGCTCATGCCCTTTATGAAAATGGACAGACAGATTTTGATTTCTGTTTTCTTAGTTCACAAATCTTTCGCTCTCTCTATCTCTCTTCGGGTGCACTTTTATCGACAACATTAAGAGGATTTTAAAATGAAATTTTTTGGTCCATCGTCCTAATGGTCAATAAACTGAAAGGTCACAGAGAATTGCTCACCAAAGAGCGGTCTGAGGGCGGGGGAGAGAGATTGCTTAGCAAATCATAGTCCAGTCAAAAGCTATAAAATCAAATTCAGAGACAATTTCCCTGCACAGTCACATTTCTGTTTTTGATAATTAGTGTTTGTTTCAGGTGATGATGGCTGATTCTCAAGAGCAAACAGTAGCCAGGATTACACCCTATCTTTCCAAATGTTCTGCCCTAACATACCACGATCATCTGGTCATGACTTGTAAATTCGACAAAAAGTGTTTCCATTGCAGTTTTGCAAAATATGCCTGAAAAATCTTATTGCTTGAAAAAACACCTCATTCCAGCGTGAATGGAAGTTTTTGTTTTTTCATTAACATTTGGATTTGGTTATAAATGTTCTGTTCTTTGTATTTTGTTCAAACGTTTGTGTAGTAAAGTTCTTCTGGACCAATGTTGGATTAGCGTTGTTTACGTTTTCCCAAGTGGTCTGTGGCAGTTTATTTGTACCTGCTTTAGTCGTCGTTACAATTTTCCTAAAGTTCACAGTGGCTTGACTAAAGTCAACTCAACTCAACTCAAATTTTATTTACATATCGCTTTTTACAATTTTAATTGTTACAAAGCAGCTGTACATGAAACTATTAACTGTAAGCAATACATTACATTAAGTAAAACATTTAAGAATGAAGAGCAAAGTAAATTAATACACTCCTATTCACGCACAACAAAAAATACAGCACACGCACTTACATGATTTAAAAGGGTTCGCGAGCAGGTAAATACATACGCTCACATAGCACACATGCACGAAACACACGCACAACACACACTCACCAAACATAAACACGGGCACAAAACACAGATAGACACACACACAAAAAACACAAACCCACACGCTTGAAACACAGACACAAGAAACCCACATGCGCTCAACACAAAACACACACACACGCCAGACACATACCCATATGCACACACAACAGTGTATCACAAAGAGAACAGAGAAACACACACACGCACGCATGCACATACACACACAGAAGATAGAATAAAGAGAAACACAGGTAACATAATACAGATAATAAATTCCTATCCACAAGTTTCCGGAGGGCATTACTGTAAAAATGAACGTGGGTAAAACTTCAGGTGAAGCAGCAAAGTAGTGAATTGCACCTTGATTAACTTATTCTGATGACTGAAAATGAGACTGTGATTCATATTTGAATTGTAATACTGTTGGTTTCATGTGGTAATCTATTAAAAATTATTCGGAAACTGATGAGCAGCACCTGATGTTCATGGCTGCACTTACATTTACATTTATTCATTTGGCAGATGCTTTTATCTAAAGCGACTAACAGTGCATTATACTAAACATTAGTTTCTAAGTATGTGCAATAAACATTGCTAACGCCATGCTTTTACTGAGCCACAGGAAAGCGCTAACAACCAGTCGAAACTTATTCACGTTGTAAAGAAGAGCCCTTCACACAGAGATCTAAAGTTAAGACGGACTGCTCCTGTGAGGGACTGTACAGTTTTTAAAAGACAATCCTCAAAATATGGACTGCTTATCTCAAGCAAATAGATAACGAACATTAATGTGCTCATAGTTTAAAAAGAGTTAGCAGTTTTAAAAGACACTTCAAATAGATTGATGGAATCATCTACACACTGAATGATCTTCAATAAAAAGAGTTAACTGGATTTACAAAGATTCTTTACTGTATTTTACTGATGTAACATACTGTTGGAATATATCACATCATGTGGACTACATTTCTCATGTGATATGCTTCATGTAAAGTAGGTATTTCTTCCACTTATCGTCTTATAAACAAAACCTAGAGAGAATATTTTAAGGCAGCTTTTGCAGGTGATCTTTAGTGTAATGTGATCAGATTAATGGCCAGCTGATGATACAGCAGCTTTATGATATGTGCACGCAGCCCGTGTAACGCTTGCATTTCGCTTTTAAATACAAAAAAAAGATTCTTTACCACATTTTAAATAGCAAACAATCGACATCATGTAAAGAAATTGAAAACCCTTCATAATTTTCAAATAGCTCATTGGTTTACTGTAACAACAACTGAATCAATAAAGTTGCTAAATATCTGCCGTTAAGTATTCAAATCATCATACCATTCCTCTATAAAGCAGTGGACAGAATGCTGATGTAGTTAATAAGTGCTGTCAGTGTGTAAGTTCACAGTCTACTATAAACCAATGATTTGAAATACGGCAGAAATGCGTTTGTTTATATAAACCATAAGTTTCTCCTTTCTCGCAAAACCACATGTGGAGAAAGAAACTTGTGGTTCCCCTTCAGTCGGTCTCTCGACGTTGTGTTGAGAGACGACTGGGGTTTGATCTTGAGAACCTATCATCTCCGAGAGGAATTTCTAAACGCCAATAGGATTGGCGAATGGCCCACCCACGCCAGTCTCCGCCCCGTGCATACGGGTATAAAAGGAAGATGGCGGCGGTCATTCACTCACCTTTTGTTCTTCGGAACTAGTGCAATTTATGTTGCATGTTATTTTCTTCGAGAGTGTTTCTTCTCCTGCCGGCGCGACGCGGAAGCAGCGGATCCCTTCTCGTGACGGCCTTCCACTCGACATTTCGGCAGTTTACCACAGAGCCTATTCTAAAAGAGCATATTTCTCCAGCTGCTGAGCATGTCTCGCAGCTGTGTCCTTAGGTGCGGCAGACTCATCCCCGAGTCAGACGGCCATGAAACCCGCGTCACATGTTTGGGCATCAAGCATGCTGAAGCCGGTTTCGTTGATATGATATGTTCTGTCTGCGAGGACATGTCTATCAAGGTGTTGCGGTCACGGCTGGCGACGTTCTTCGGGACTGTTGCCGGCAACTCGCTCGCTTGTCAGGCGAGTCTGACTGCCGGTTCGGCGAAGTCGACCGCCTCGACGAGCAGCGGGGTGATATGGGGATCTCTATGGATGTCGCTCCGCCAGCTCCGGCTGGCGGACCGCCCATACCCCAGTTCGCGCACCTGGTGCGTCCCCGATGGGCGGCGGTTGACCGTTCCATAGCGGGAAGGCTCATAAACGGGATGAGGACGAAATCTCTGTCGCGGCATCGGACAGCTGCCTACTGGCATCTGACGCGGACGATCTCTCCGAGCTCCCGCCCACAAGCGGTAGAGCTCGTGATGGGACCGACGCGGAGATGTCGGCCGCTTTCCCGGGCGGCCGCGAGCATCGGTTGAGGTGCGTCACGCCCTCCCTGAAGCGCTCGCGGCTGAACGAACGGTTTCTGGGGGCGGGGCGTGGTGAAAAACCGCGAACCACCTAGGTGCTGTTCTCCCGGAAGTGCATGAGGAGCTCACAAGGTCGTGGAATGCGCCCCTTTCGGCGCGTTCCACACTCATGAGCTCTACAGCTGTGACTTCCCTGGAGGGCAGAGCGGCCCGAGGCTGTGTTGACGTTCCCCAGGTGGAGCGTGCTGTAGCGGTGCACCTGTGCCCGCAGACGGCTGCCACCTGGGGGCGTCGACCTAGACTCCCGTCCAGAGCGTGTAGGCTCTCCTCCATATTCGGGTCGAGGGCTTATAACGCTGCTGGACAGGCTGCTTCCGCCCTCCGCGCCATGGCGATCCTCCAGGTCTTTCGGGCTAAAGCCCTGAAGGACCTGGATGAAGGGAAGCCTGACTCCACTCGCATGAGTGAGTTGCACACTGCCACAGACCTCGCGCTCCGTGCGACGAAGGCCACGGCAGGGGCACTGGGTCGGTCGATGACCACTATGGTGGCCTAAGGAAGGCATCTGTGACTAAGCCTTGCACAGATGGGTAACGTCCAGAAGGCCCGCCTTCTGGATGCGCCTATCTCGCAAGCCGGGCTGTTTGGAGACACCGTGGAGGACGCCATTAGTTCTCCGCGGTGCAGAAGCAGACTAGGGCAATACCGCAGATATTGCCTCGCCGCGGCATGACCACCCACAGGTCGTCACGTCCCCGAGCGCAGCCTGCTTCCCGACAGCCCCGCCCCTCCGCAGTGGTGCCTCCGGCGCAGCGCCCCCCAGAGGACAGCCCCCGAGACGCAGACCAACGCGGAGGAGAGCGACCCCCCCCGTCAGCAGCCCGCAAGGGAGGACCCCAAGCGGCCCTGACGGGACGAACCCGGGGAAACATCGGGTCCGACTCTGCCATTCTTCGCGGGGTCGGGACGAGACGCTACCTGCTGCGTCTCCATCAAGTCCGGACCTTTTCCAAGGCCCAGCACCCACCTCCTCATTAAGAGAGTTGTCTTCCCTGGGTTCCCTTCCTCCACAGCACCCTCAAGCAGACGGTGGTGAGGATGGATAGCGCGGCCGAACACAACCTCCACGCGACGTTGGTCGCCCAGCGCCACAAAGCAGGTAAGTCAACAGAGCCGTCAACCTCCCCCATGGTGCGAGGTGACCGTTCTATCAGCCATCGAACCAGCCCTCCCAGGTATGGTGAAGGAGATTGCCCCTCTGACCCCGTTGTCACGGTGCATCAGCCCGTCACGGTGGCTGGAGAGGACGATCCATCTCGGTTATACGATCCAGTTCGCCATGCGCCCACCGAGGTCTCGGGGCATTCCGTTCACCTCGGTGCGAGGAGGGAATGCCCCCGCACTTCGGGAGGAGGTCGCCGCCCCGCGGCGAACATATGGTCGATTCCGTCCCGATAACCGAGATGTCCTTGGGGTTACACCCATACTTCATAGTGCCTGAAAAAAAGGGGGGCGGGGCAGCGCCCCATCTTGGATCTGCATCTCCTAAACAGGCACCTCCGGCTGCAGTTTAGGATCTTGACGCAGGTGCACATCTTGGCTTCAATTCGTCACCAGGATTGGTTCGTGGCAATCGACCTGAAGGATGCGTATGTCATCCTCCCTCGACACCGACCGTTATGCGGTTCGTGCTTGAGGGAAGAGAGTGGCAATACAGCATCCAACCCTTCGGTCTGGCCCTGCCTCCTCGGGTTTGTATAAACTCAGTGAGGCCGCCTTGTCCCCACTGGGTACAGGTGTGCGAATTCTCAACTGTCTCGGCGACTGTTGCCTTGGGCACACTCGTGAGATGTTGGGTACGCGAGGGACCTCGTGCATCGGCACCTAGACCGTCTCGGGCCTCAGGTCAACTGGGATAAGAGCCGGCTCACCCCAACGCTGAGCACCTCTTCTCTCGGTATGGAACTAGACTCTGTCTGGATACCAGCGGCTCACTGCGAGCGCGCACAGTTAGTGCTGCACTACCTGGCACGGATCAGGTAGGGTCCAGCGGTCCCACCGAAAACACTTCGGAGGCTCCTGGGGCATGTGACATCCTCGGCAGGGGTATCCCGCTCGGGTTGATGTCCATATGACCGCTTCAGCACTGGCTTCAGAGTCAGGTTCCGGGAACGGCGTAGCACCCCGACGCTAGGCGGATGACGGTTACGCCTCAGTGCTGGTGTACCCTCATTCCTGGTCAGATTTGACCCTTCCGAGCAGGGGTTCCGCTCGGGCAGGTCGAGGCGCGTCGTGGTACGGCTGACGCCTCCCTGAAGGGATGAGGGGCAGTGTGCAACGGGCACGCAGTAGCGGACTGGGACGGGTCCCAACTGTGACGGCACATAGTGCCTGGAGTTGTCGACTGTCCTCTGGCACTGAGGAGGCTTTTGCCCCTAGTGCAGGACATATGTGCTAGTCCGGTCGGACAGCACATTTTGCCGTGGCGTACTCAATCGAGGGCGGCACACGCTCACGGCGAAAGTCGCAACCGCCCGACGCCTCCCCCTATGGAGTCAACAAGTCTCTGCAAGCACATTCATGCTGGAGAACCTGTACCGGACAGCCTATGCGCTCTCTCGGCAGGAAACTCCCCGTGGAGAATGGCGACTCCATCTCCGCGCAGTTCGGCTTGATGGGAGCGGTTCGGCAGGACTCTGCCTGAACCCCACCCATCCTCGCTTGGGCCTCCCTGACCGAGGGTTCCCTCGGCAGGGACGCCTAGCGCACAGCTGACCGCGGGACAAGAGGAGACACCCCCCCAGTGAGCCTCCCTGCACAGACCTGTGCAGGGTCAGGGAGAGCGGCACCAAGTCCTGCGAGTTGCGCCGTCCTGGCCCAACCAGACTTGGTTCCCAGACTGGTGGTCTGATGACAGCCCCCCCTGACCGATTCCCCTGACGATCGTCCGCAGGGGAAGGGCACGGTGTGGCCCCCTTTCCAGGCCTCTGGATCCTCCATGCCTGGTCCTTGGACGGGACGAGGAGAGTTTGAGCGGCTTGCCGCCGATGGTCCATAAGACCATCCAGCTGGCTAGAGCCCCCGCCATGCAGCTTAGGGCTTACGAGTGGCGTCTCTTCTCATCCGGGTGTTCCTCCCAAGGAGAGAACCCACGGAGTTGCCGATCAGGTTAGTGTTGACATTTTTACAACAGAGACTAGAGAGTAACCTCTCCTCGTCCACATTGAAGTGTGTGTAGCCGCTTAGCCGCTCAGCACTATCATGTGGAGGGTAAGTTTCTCGGTCAGCTCGACCTGGTCACTAGTTCCTCTAGGTGCGAGGAGGGTAAATCCACCTCGCACACCCACTTGAGCGTTCGAGCCCCTCGGAGACGCCTCTCTTCCTCGGGTACGATGAAGACTGCGCTTCTGACGGCGCTCGCTCCATCAAGAGGATGGGGAACCTGCAGGCTTCCGTGTCCTCGGGGTGCCTAGAATTGGCCCTGGTACTCTCACGTGATCCTGAGACCCAGGCCCAGTTACGTGCCCAAGGTTCCCATCATTATTCCGTCAGATGGTGAGCCTGCAGGCGCTCCCCCCCGGGAGAAAGACCCAACCTCTACGTGCTGTGTCCTACGCGCATTCCGCGTGGTTCATGACCGCACACAGAGCCCTTAGAGCTCTGAGCAGCCGTTGTCTGTTCTAGAGACAGCCCAGGGGAGGACTGTCTCCAACAGAGTTGGCGCGCTGGATTGCGAATGCCATTTGGCGTACCAATCCTCCGGTCAAGGCCTACTTGTAGTGAGAGCCACTCCTCACGGTGTGGCCTCCTCGTGGACATTGACCAGGGGCGCCACTCTGGCAGACATATGCATTGCTGCGGGTTGGGCTACGCCCAGTACCTTCATGAGGTTTTGCAACCTCTGAGTGGAACAGGTGTCGGCCCGCGTCCGGCAAGGATAGGGGCCGGCATCTGGCCTGGACGTACGCCTGCGAAAGCGCCTTCTCCCCTCTTCAGGTGAGTAGCGTGCGCTATCAGCCTCCCTACTATTCCCCCCCTTAGGGTGAAGTATAGGCTTCCATCCATCATTAAGCATGGCATTTGGTAACAGATCGGGCGGAGCGATCTGTTGGAACCAAGTCCAGTACTGGTAGAGTCACCCCTATTCAGGCGGACCCCTATACTTGGACTAGTGCCCCATACGTAGTGACTCCCCTACAGGGTAGTCCCGTATGTAGATTCTTCACGTTTTCCCCTATAGGCGAATCTGTGACCTCCCCTCCGGTGGCTCTCCACCGAGTATACTGTCCCCCGAGTCGGGTTGACACATGCCTGCATGCGCTCTCCCCATGGGAAGACCATGCCTTATACCTCCACATATACCTCCCCACGTGGTAGGATGTGGGCTCCACAACACACTCTTCAGGAGAGAGTAGTGTTTTTTCCCAGTGCGGCCCGGAAGGGACCTCGTTACAGGGGTAACGCCACCTTCCGTGATGACCGTCAGTAGAAGCTTCTTAGTATGTCTGATACTGAATCCACTGGAAGATTACATCTCGCGATAGCGCTCAGTTGACTCGCTAGTCCGGTCACTGTCGCTCCGCTGGAGATCGTAATGCGGCGTAGTGCCGTGGCGTGTGTAGATACTTCCCCAGTCGTCTCTCAACACAACGTCGAGAGACCGACTGAAGGGGAACCTCGGTTGTAACCTCGGTTCCCTGATGGAGGGAACGAGACGTTGTGTCTTCATGCCACATCACTGCGCCGATCCGCTGCAGGGACCGGAGACTCTCTCTCAGGTTCCTCAGCACAAAGGTGAGTGAATGACCGCCGCCATCTTCCTTTTATACGGCGGGCCATTCGCCAATCCTATTGGCGTTTAGAAATTCCTCTCGGAGATGATAGGTTCTCAAGATCAAACCCCAGTCGTCTCTCAACACAACGTCTCGTTCCCTCCATCAGGGAACCGAGGTTACATACGTAACCGAGACGATATGGAGTAGTCCCACAGAATGTTATATTTAAAATGATATAATAAGTATTTAACTCCCAAAGGAACCCAAAACTCCAGTGGAGACAAAAAAAAAACTTGGGAGAACCCAGACCCAACCAGGGGAGCCAGTTCTCCTCTGGCAATACTGCTGCATCTCTAGAAGCTTGACAGTGCTTGCACAACTTACTAACTAAAAAGAAAATAAAGTAAAACCATAGATAATAGATTTAAGACTCTCTTATTTTTCTAATAGCTAATTGCAGTTTCAGTTTTGTAGTGATGCCTTGTCAGGTCGCCGCCTCCCCTTTTAGCTCCACTATCTGGGGACTCATTTATAAATGCGTACGCACAAAAAGGGTCTGGAAACATGCGTACGCCACTTTCCACGGAAAGGTTGTGATCTATTTAAAACAAACTTGACGGGAGAATGTGCGCACCTGTAAGCAAACTCTGACCCATGCGTACGCCTAACCATTTTGGAGACAAGTGGCGACACAAATGGTGAGTTAGTGAACTCAAGTTAGAATGCAGAAAGTTAGTGTAATAAAAATTATAAGCATTAATGCATCACACACATTTAATTTCACCTCATATCTGTTAAAGATCCATATTATCACGAAGATTAAATATGCAGAGTTATTTGCGCTTGTATTGAGTGATGATTGTTTCATGCACCTTCTTGTAAAATCCAACTCAAATCTTGAATAAAAATTTATTTTAAATATTGAATCAGTGCTGTCTCACCATCACATTATGAGTGCATGAGGACGAGATGATCCGACTGCATGGAATACAGGATGGCATCAAATACCATTAGATAACTGCAGAACACAATTTAAGTAAATAACTAAATATAAGATTTTTCTTAAATACTGAGCATAATCATGCAATTTCAAAGTCTGGAAATACAGCTATAAAGCTCTCGCACAATCTTTTCTCTTTATGTTCTCTGATCAGTCATAATTATGTGTCACGAACGAGGGTGGTGAGGGACAGAGGACCCAAATGCAAGACAGCAGGTAAGGGGTTAACAAGACTTTAATAAATACAAAACAAACACCCACGAGGGGGTAACAGAACAAAACATAACAGCAGGAACATGGACTGACTAGACTAGACTAGACTAGACTAGACTAGACTAGACTAGACTAGACTAGACTAGACTAGACTAGACTAGACTAGACTAGACTAGACTAGACTAGACATTTAAACTACAATAAACTATACTACACAAGACACAGCAACTCACCACAATGTCACAAACAATGAACCAGCACAAGACAAGAGACACGAGGTCAATATAAAGGGAACCAAATCAAGAGGGGACAGGTGCAGGGGATAAACTAATTAACACTAACTATGTAACAGGAGGGCAGGAACAATGACAAGACCGGAGAGAGATTATTGGGCAACTAATAGGTGCCAAAATAGTCTCTCTCCAACATAAAACAATGGACTCTGTCTGATTCCGCCTCAAGACCAAGAAATACCTGACATGGTGAGGCGGAACCATGACAATTATGTTAATAACAAAAACGGAACGAAGAAACATTCGTCTTTTACAATTATGTCTTCAAATGTTATGTCAGGTGAAGGACACCACTAATTAATGATGTGATTTTAATGAGGTGTTCATGATCAGTCTAAATGCTGTAAACAAATAAAGGCTACATAGACTTTCTTAGGCTTTAACATAATTTTTATAATAATGGCAATTATTGCAATTGCGATTATAACAATTATCAAGTTGTAAATCATCGCGAATCTCATGTGTGGCCCTTTGTGATTTCGTTACGGAGATAAAGGATGGGAAAGAGGGTTTTCGGCGGTTTTACATATTTTTTTTATTTTTCTATGGCATCTGAGAAGCGATTGGACCCGGAAACGGTATACGTCCATTATGATGTGTGACGTCAGGGTCAACAAACCAGATTGGATGCCAGTGTGATTAATATACAAATCACTATGCATGTGGTGCTTTGCATTTACTATTTATGGGTAAAGACGTAGACGAAATGGCCCTTCCTGGTCTGGTCAGTCTTACTTTGCTTAATCGAGTAAGAAATCGTCTCCGAATCCAGCACTTGGAGGTCAGACACGGTGGGGTGCACCTGTAGTGTATTCAATGAGGAACAGTATTATTTAAACACTATTCTTCACCAAATTTGTAAAAATTATCATGAGCTTTGATCACAATTATAAGCAATATATTCTCCACCACCCTTTGTAAGGGAAACAAATATCAGCCCAAATTGGGATGAATTCAATTGATTATGATCAATTATAATTATCTGGATCAAAATTCATGATGTGGGGAAATCACTTAGCAATACGAGCAGGCAGCAAGAATCGGCATGTTTAGGGACTCTAAACATGAGCATGAACTACAAACAACGTCACATGTGAAATAAAACAGGACTTTATTACCTAGACTAAACACCTACTGATCTAACACACACACACATACAGTTAAGCGTTGGAAGAAGGTTGAAGTTGAAGCAGAGAGAAGAACAGAGCATGGATTTATGGCAGTATATGATATTCAGAAGATCAATAGCCTGAATTAAACATCAGTTTCTTCTTGTAAAGCACCTTTGTTAAAAGGATTAATGATGCTCTATGCATCCATTAATAAGACTAAGTTTGATACTTGCACGTCTTGCCCATCAAAGGACAGAAAGTGTCCTGATGCAGTTTGTTGAGGCTCAAGTTGATCTTGGCTGATGTGGTCAGAGGGAACCAGTTTTATGCAGTGGATCTGTATCTGGAAAGATGAGGCCGCAGCCTGGCACAAACTTATGGTTACGGGTGAAGTCTTCTTCTAGTCCATCCTTTAGAGATGCAGGGTGATGAACCCCTGTGAACCGAAAAACCTGAAGAACCCGAAGCGAACGAACTACGAACAAACTAGAAACCCCCGAAAAACCTGAAGAGAGAAAAAGAGACCCTTCTCGTGGTCTCTTTTAAACTGTAAGGATGTCACATCCTACAGACCTGACTGATCCAATCAGGAGATGGCAACTTTGGAGGGAAAGTTAATGGTCTTTGTCTTTCAGATGGTGTTTTGCATGTGAAAGCTGATTGGATGTTCACTAAGAAAACTTCTAAGAGTTTGATAAAACTAATATGAAAAGAGTTACCAAAACACAACAAACATCAATATTAAGGACGTCACAAATGTAGCTCATAGACACCAAACATGATCTACATATCATCTTGGTTAAATGAGTTACTACAAATCTAATAATTCCAGTAGTTATACACTCATTCATGGATACTTTGGATTAATGTCAGAAAAACAGTTAAAAAAAACAGACATAACAACAAGAACATCAATACATGGAAAGGTTATAAATGAGTGTACGTACATTTCTTTATTGATGTATTTAGGAATGTGTCCTATGTCTGTCCCCAAAGTGAGTAAAGAGAGTTCAGCTCCCTACATTCCATTCGGTCGTAAAATACGCACATTTGGTGTGGGTAGGTGTTAGTTGCAGACTGGGGGTAGACCCCCTGGCGACTAGCTTGCTGGTTGGGTGGGGGATGTTATTGTTATACTTGAGAAATATAACTAGTTATTGCGTGTCTGATCGGTCTCAGTCACTACTACACACCGAAGGGTAAAATTCGGATGTGGTGGAGATCTCCGAGCATCGTAGAAAACCGAAGAACGCCAATGTGAACATGGCGACGAGTGTGCGGGCGACATGCGTGGAGTAATATCCCTTGCGGAGGGTGGAGATGCATTTGGTGAGAATCTCCAGGGTAATGGGCCTCCTGGCGTCCTGACGGGCGGGTTGGGATCTTCGTATGCCCTGTATAACCATTGATGTTTGGGAGCTTGCTATGGCCGGCGACAGAGAGTTGAAATTCAATTTGTGGAAGAACTGGAGTCCGCTCAGGTAACCTCTGATAGAGCTGGCCTGAAGGCTTTTTGCAGTGTTGAGAAATGAGATGTATGAGGTGATGGTGAGGAGAGAAAAATCTGGGAAGGGAATGCTGAAAGCCTGTTGAAACGATCTGAAGCTTCTCCACACCGTAAGGTATGATTGCAGGGTCCTGGGGGAAACTGCCTGGGTGATGGAATTGAGGCATTGAGAAGGGTTTGCAGTGGATGATTCACTGGAAGATCAACTCCGAATAGGGTGGTACAGGAGTAGGCATGGGGTCCGCTTCGGGCGCCAGCAGCCTAAACTTCTGTAAGGCAAAACGAGACAGGGCGTCAGCAATCAGGTTCTTAGATCCAGGGATGTATCTGGCTGTTAATGAACTTGTCGCAGGCTGAGATCCAGATGAGATGTCTTAGGAATGGCATTAAGGCGGGGGAGTGAGATCGACCTTTGTTAATACAATGCACGGCTGCCTTGTTGTCGCAGTGCACGACGATGCTGGAAGCATCCCATTCTTTACCCCATAGGGATGCCGCGACCACCAGGGGGTTGAGCTCGAAAAGTGCAGAAGATGCGAGATCCTGCGGAAGGCCAGTGAGCTGGTGGGGCCAAGCGGATGTGAACCAACGACCTTGGTAGAAACCTACCGAAGGGGCGGTGTCAGTGAACAGGCGAATGTCGACGGGAGAGAAGATCATGTCACTGTAGAAGAACGACAAGCCATTCCATTGACCGAGGAATTTTATCCATAAGTTCAGCTCGTCTCAGCAAGATCTTGACAAAAAGACTTTGTCCTCTAGTGCGTGGGCTTAGGATGCGAGAGAGAGGAGGTGTGAGACGAACGGGCGACCTTGCGGGATTATGCGCATCGCAAAATTTAGCTGGCCGAAAACAGACAGGAGCTGGAGTTTCGAACATCGGGGGACATTTATCAAGGATGAAGTGATCAGGATCGTTCTGTAAATTTTATCCTTTGGCAGAGAAGCCTTGAATTGGAGCGAGTCTAATTTAACTCCGAGAAATTCGATGGATGCACTTGGTCCGGATATTTTGTCTGGGGCGAGGGGAATGTTGAGCTGCTCAAAAACTCGTTGGACTGTGGCGAGATGTTCGTCTGGCAAGGAATCGGGCGCTGTGATTATATAAAAATATTATCCAATAAGTGGATTAGGTATGGGATCGCATAATTGTTGGAAAGAATCCAGCAGATTGCCTCCGACAATACATAAAAAAATTTTGGGCTGCTTCTGCAGCCAAAAGGTAGGCGGACTGAGAAGTAATTTTTTTTACGCCAGTGTATCCCGAAAAGATGCCAGTAGGCTGGGTGGATTGGCATGACTTTGAAAGCGGAGGTGATGTCGACTTGAGCTAGCCAGGCGCCTCGACCAGCCTTTTTAATCAGTGTGATGGCGTGATCGATGTTGTGATAGTGCAGGGAAAATTTGTCGATTGGAATTAAGCTGTTAATGCTCGGAAAGGAAGAGCCGTGGGGAGACGAGAGGTCGAATATTAGACGTTTCTTGGCCGAAAATTTTCTAGTAGCAACGCCAATGGGGCTGATGCGATATGCGGTAAACGGAGGAACCTCAAAGGGGCCGATGATAAATTCAGCATCAATCTCCTTCTGTAAGAGGGGATCGACTGCCCCCGGTTCGGTTATCGCAGACTGGAGGTTGGGGCAGATAAGGCATTGCGAAGGGAGACTGATAACACCGGGGTCGAAGCCGTTCGAAAGGCCGGTCAGAAGATAATCAGTAAACCTCGGGTCAGGGTGCGAAGACAACTCAAGAGACAAACAAAAAATGTTCACAGTGGTCGAGAGGTAAGATCTGAATTTTTGATTGGCAGAAGAATGTAAAACAGGGCACACCAAGCGAGCGTGAGCGCCGCTGCAGAAATTACACACATGCAGGAACCGACAGTTCTGCCTAGTGCATTTGCCCACGTTGAATTTGTTGCATGCATGCACATGATTAATCATCAATGGCCAACATTTCATACAGCAAATGGTCAGCATATGTTGTTCTATCTATGTTTTTGTCTTTTCCATTTCATTCGTATTTATGAACAGGGCATTAAGGTGATTTTTATTGCAGTTAGTGTATGGTTTTGGTTGGAAAGGGCTTTACAGACGTAATTGTGCTTTCCGCTATATTGCTTGTCTTGATGTCACCCAAAGCACATGTGTAAGCGCTCTACCTCCTATTTTGCATACGGGGAGGGGAGCAGAAGCTCATTCGCATTTAAAGAGACACACACAAAAACGGCGCGTTTTCCATTGCAGCCACAAATGGTCATGTTCAACATCTTGTAATGAAAGATATGTGGTGTATTTTGAGCTGAAACTTGAAAGACACATTCTGGTGATACCACTGACTATTTTTACATTGCAGAAAACACCTGGGATTGCGGCCCTTTAAGGTTATACATGAATGAGTCTTACTACTCAGCACAATAAATCTCACTTACATCGTTTACATAAGCACTTGATTATAATGAACATTGTGACTGCAGCGCACTTCACAGCTCTCATTCATCGATGAATCATGTAGACACCTTTGATTGGCCAGTATATTCATATGCTGAACTGTGACTGGTTGTAATTCTCACCACTGTAGGAAATCAAAATGTAATGCTGTAATCGACATTCATTTGTTTTTTAGATCGCGACTGTCGTAGTTAGTTTGAATATCTTGAATACCTTATATCTTGCATTTGGATGGCATTTTGTTCACCTTGGTGTCATTTTTCCATAGTGTAGGGTTGGACAAAATAACAGTAATTAATTGCTGTGCCACAACCCCCCTTTCTTCCCAAAAGGCACAATTTGCTCTTCTAAAGATCACAGGGGTCAGCACTCAGCATGACCAGCATGTCGATCAACCACTATTGTCTCAGATGTTTATTTATTGTGGGTCCAGTACAGTGGGGGTTAAAGGTGGCCCTGATTGGTAAATTTGAATGTATCATGTTAGTTTAGTCATATGGTCAAGGAAAGAATTCAAAGGAAATGTAAGATAAGCTCTGGGCTCTCTTTCCTCTTGTCTCCTCTCTGGGAGCTCTGGCTCTCCTTCTCTGGCTCTTTTTCTTCTTCTATACTTTCTCTCTTTTCTTTTCTATAATCTCAGGTAATAACACATACATTTTGAAACTGTTAGTTGTATTATTTAAAATTTTATGCATTTACTTTGTAACCATTTTACATGTAACATCAATTAAAGTCTGTTATTAAAAACTTTAATTTACATTACTCTGCAGACTAGTGTTGGTTTAATGTTAATATTTAAACGCTCCATATTGCAATACAATATAGTCATGTTATAGCAACGCTCTCCCACATATATATAGCTATAATCACTGGGCTTATTTCCGTAGTTGGTATAAGTTGCAGAAGGGTGGAAATTGACAAGAAATACACAGTTTTATACCATCTTACTGTAAACATTTATTTTAGGTCATTTCGGCATCCCTATAGCCTGAACCACTATAGCGGAACCACCCTTACAATAACCTAATTAATTTCAGAGTCCGACTATGCAAACACAATGCATGTTAGGAACCGATCTCTCTTATCAAATTATTATCTGCAATTGGAGCCTAACGATTTACACAATGAAAAGTTGTTCAGGAACCCTAAACCCAAGGCTTAATAGTGAGGCTTACTTAAAATACGATGCTTCATTCTTGTGTATCTCTAAATCAGCCAGCACATTCTCCTGTGAAGCTGCGCTGGCCTGCCGCCGAACGTCAAAAGAAAAGCTTTGTTCAACGAGAGGTGAAATCACATGTCAATCTCCATCAGAAGCAAATAAAATGTTGTGGATTTAGATGATCTAATGGTTTTAGACAATTCATTCTGACCTACAGTAGATGTCAATTTATATCAGATCAGTGATGTCAACTTTTTTTTACTGCATTCCTGCTTAAATCAGCTCCGCTCTAATAAACTTCCATCCCTGTGAGGACAGCAGATGGAAAATTCTGAATGAAAACTAGATCAATATTTAATTTTCTCCACAGGTTATATGTTGAGCGGCTAATCAGCAGGGACGAGGACGATGACATCTGGAATGTCAATGAAATGAGATTCTGTTTGCCTTCATGTGATATGAACGTGACTGATGGTGAATTCAAATCTCTCGCTCCAGATGAACCCCTGAGGTTAAAGGCGGGATTTAAAGGTCAAATGTTTTCTAAATAACCAGTGAGGGAGAGGTTCTTAAACGGCAAGGGAATCAGAAGAGATGGGAAACTAACACATTCTCAATCTTAACTACATAGTTGGAAATGGCCAATCTGATCTGAAAACAGAGATAGTGACTCAATGACATCAATCCAATCTTAATTGGATTTATTCCTATAATGCCTCTACAATTTTGCATCAATGCAAAGCAGTGTTCCAGTACAGTACACAGACAGCAGAGGAATAAGAAAAACAGTATTTAACAGTAATAAGCTGTAAGGATGACATGTTTAATATATTATTTAAGAATTATAGACAGAAGATAACTTAAACATTACTGACTTAATAAAATCATCATGGAAAAGGATTTTAGCACAAAACCAGTACGAACAAATGAATATTACACATTACAACTGAACACATTAATTCCAATGAAAATCTGCTCAGTCTGTGACACAAGTGGACAATGATAGATAAAGGCTAGACAAAAGTTTACAGTTTTCACCATCAGCTGAAGATTCATGAAGATTAATTTGCTCCATTGTGTCTTTATAATAACTGTAATTTTGTTGCAGCGGTTTGGAAACATTTTGACTGGTGCAGAGCTCAAGACCCTAGAAAAGGCAGATGAAGACGTGCTGTCTGTTCCGTCAATCATCACCATTATGAAAAGTCTTGAGTGGACTCTGAACACTGTGGTGTTTTAGGGAACTGTTAGCACACACAAGCATCCATGTGCACATTTTTATATATTGACATTTACGCATTTGGAAGACGCTTTCATCCAAAGCGACTTACATTGCATTATCCTATACATTTTGTTTCTTAGTATGCGCAATCCCCTGGGATCGAACCCACGACCTCGCCGTTGTTAGCGCAATGCTCTAACCACTGAGATACAGGAAAGACTATATACACTACAAACTCAACTCAACTTTATTTATATAGCGCTTTTTACAATTTTCATTGTTACAAAGCAGCTGTACATGAGACGCATTGAATACAAGAAAAACAACTAAAGTCATATACCTGTAAAAACAAGAAAAAGGTGAAAACAACAAAAGACAGACATACAAATGCTCCACACACACAATATGCATACACACTACACACATTGACATAGACGCACACACGCAAACACACTCGCACACACGCACACACGCACAGTGAAAGCACACATTTGAGATAAAGTAGAGAGAACCACAGGTCAAATATTAAACGGACTATAAATTCTTATATGCAATATTAATTATGTCTAACTTCTAAATTCTAAAGCAGCGCCCCCGGCCAGGCAAATAGTGCAAAACAATATGCAAACGGTGGCGAGGAACCCAAAACTCCAATGGAGAAAAAAACCTCAGGAGAACCCAGGCCCAACCAGGGGATTCCAGTTCCTCTCTGGCAAAAGCTGCTGCCTCTGCACAAGCTCAACAGTGCTTGCACAACAAGGCTACATAAAAAATAAATAAGCTTACTAATAAGGTAAATTATAGATTTAAGATTATCATTAACAATCTAATAGCATTTGAAGTGTTGTAGAGAAAAAATCGTGTCAAGTTGCCGCATCCTTTATCCAGCTCTATCATCTCAGCTCTTGTCAGGTCCTGCGGTAACCTTGGAACAAAGAGACAAGACTGGCTGAGAGTAGAGTACTGTTCTGCACTCTTTGATGCAACAGGTATCATTTTTGTTGTTGGATGTGTTCCTGGTTCCGGTTGATCTAAATAATGCAGCCTAAATCCTCTGAGGATTTGTAATATGGAAGTGTAGTGTATGCAAGATTAAAAAGATGCGTCTTTATTCTAGATTTAAGCTGACAGAGTGTGTCTGCCTCCCGTACAGTGCAGGGAAGAATATTCCAAAGTTTTGGCGCTAGATAAGAAAAGGATCTACCACCTGCACTTGATTTTGAAATTCTAGGTATTACCAACTGACAGGACGCCTGAGAGCATAATGCACAAGGAGGATTGTAATACAATAGAAGTTCATTCAAATACTGCGGCGCTTGACCATGTAGGGCTTTATAGGTAATAAGCAAGATCTTAAAGTTAATGCGATGCTTTATAGGTAACCAGTGCAAGTTTGACAGAACCGGGGTTATATGCTCATACTTTTTTGTACGTGTAAGAACTCGAGCTGCCGCGTTTTGAACCAGTTGCAGTTTTTGTAATAGGCCTGCAGGGCAACCACCTAAAAGAGCATTACAGTAATCTAGTCTTGATGTCAGGAATGCATGAATTAATTTCTCTGCATCTGACAAATGCCAAACAACATCTAAACAAACAGCACAGTGAGTTTATTTGTGCTTTTGGGTGATTAAATAGAAACGTCACTCATTATCAAACAAAAAAGCCTTCATATTCAAAAGCATAAGCTTTCCAACTTCTTCAGACTTCTGAAAGGACATCTAGACAGCAGGAACCGATTCAGAGTCCTTCCCCTTTTCATTTTCTCTTGTCTTTATTCAGTCAGACCGTTGCTAAATCGTTCTTTCTTGTTATTTGTTCTCTTGTGTTGTTTTCAGCTGTTGTGTCTGCCACCACGGAGAGTGAATCAGTCCATCTCATGTCCTCACATCAGGCAGACGGGCAGAATCTGAGACATGACACTAGAACATCAGTTTGAGGAGAACATCACACATACACAAACTGAAAATGCCTGATGACTCTCGTGAAGCTGAGAGAATGACACTCATCACATATCTCTCACTAGTAGATACTGGTGTGACGGCACTCTTCTTCTGAAACAATGATTGGAAATCAGTAGTGTAATAAAATAATTAACATGATTGACTAACAGTACAGCCAATCACAGCTCAAGAGTCATATAAGCACACATACTATGTATGTTCATGTATGCATTTCACAGAAATAAAAAACATCACATTCTGTACTTCTACATTCATACAACATGCCTCTTTCTGTTGCATTTTGTCCAGTGTGCATTGCATCAATGCAGCTGTCTGTCATGAACGTGGGTGGTGAGGGACAGAGGACCCAAGTGCAGACAGGGAGGTAAGGGGTTAACAAGACTTTAATAAATACAAAACAAACACCCACGAGGGGGTAACAGAACAAAACATAACAGCAGGAACATGGACTGACTAGACTAGACTAGACTAGACTAGACTAGACTAGACTAGACTAGACTAGACTAGACTAGACTAGAAACAAGACTTGACATTTAAACTACAATAAACTATACTACACAAGACACAGCAACTCACCACAATGACACAAACAATGAACCAGCACAAGACAAGAGACACAAGGTCAATATAAAGGGAACCAAATCGAGAGGGGACAGGTGCAGGGGATAAACCAATTAACACTAACTAGGAAACAGGAGGGCAGGAACAATGACAAGACCGGAGAGAGAGTATGGCAACTAATAGGTGCCAAAATAGTCTCTCTCCAACATAAAACAAGGGATCCTGTCTGATTCCGCCTCAAGACCAAGAAATACCTGACATGGTGAGGCGGAACCATGACACTGTCTGTCAATGTTATCAGTCAATAAATTCATACTGTATGACAATGAACATTGCACAAGACTATATGATATTAATTTTACATTTCAAATGACAAACTGTCAAAAGAATTAAGGCTTGTTGTCATTAAGGTACGAGTGAAACAGTTTTGTGTCTAAATAGATGTCAATAGACCTTCTTGTGGCGAGGAACCTTAAACTGGCAGAAGGCTTTAAGAATGTAATACAAACACTGCTTTCTACAACATAGTCTTTGGAAAAATCACTACATGAATAGAGAGGATTTTCTGTCATATCACTGATATACCCCTCCTTGAACTGCCACCTTACCGTGGTGGAGGGGTTTGAGCACCCGAAAGACCCTAGGAGCTATGTTGTCTGGGGCTATATGCCCCTGGTAGGGTCTCCCAAGGCAAACAGGTCCTAGGCGACGGGTCAGACTAAGAGCGGTTCGCAAAAACCTTATGATGACAATAAATTGGAGGACCGTGACGTCGCCCGGTATGGCGCAGCCGGGGCCCCACCCTGGAGCCAGGCCCGGGGTTGGGGCTCGTATGCGAGCGCCTGGTGGTCGGGCCTCCCCCCATGGGGTCCAGCCGGGCACAGCCCGAAGGAGCGACGTGGGGCCACCCTCCCGTGGACCCACCACCTGCAGGAGGGACCGTAAGGGGCCGGTGCAAAGTGGATCGGGCGGCAGTCGAAGGCGGGGGCCTCGACAACCCGATCCCTGGACGCGGAATCTAGCTCTAGGGACATGGAACGTCACCTCTCTGACGGGAAAGGAGCCTGAGATTGTGCGTGAGGTTCAGAGATTCCGACTAGAAATAGTCGGGATCACCTCTACGCACAGCTTGGGCTCTGGAACCACTCTCCTCGAGGGAGGATGGACTCTTCACCACTCTGGAGTTGCCCATGGTGAGAGGCGGCGGGCTGGTGTGGGTTTGCTTATAGCCCCCCAGCTCAGCCGCCATGTGTTGGAGTTTACCCCGGTGAACGAGAGGGTCGCTTCCCTGCGCCTTCGGGTCGGGGATAGGTCTCTCACTGTCGTTTGTGCCTATGGGCCAAATGGCAGTGTAGAGTACCCGGCCTTCTTGGAGACTCTTGGAGGGGTGCTGGAAAGCGCCCCGACTGGGGACTCCGTCGTTCTGCTGGGGGACTTCAACGCCCACGTGGGCAACGACAGTGACACCTGGAGGGGCGTGATTGGGAGGAACGGCCCCCCTGATCTGAACCCGAGTGGTGTTCTGTTATTGGACTTCTGTGCTAGTTACAGTTTGGCCATAACGAACACCATGTTCAAGCATAAGGGTGTCCATCAGTGCACATGGCACCAGGACACCCTTGGCCGGAGGT
Source organism: Triplophysa siluroides (assembly GCA_006030095.1). NCBI lineage: Eukaryota > Metazoa > Chordata > Actinopteri > Cypriniformes > Nemacheilidae > Triplophysa > Triplophysa siluroides. The sequence continues at coordinate 31,673 of VCII01000491.1, read as the reverse complement.
CGATGATCGACTTTGTAGTTGTTTCATCTGACCTACGGCCGTATGTCTTGGACACTCGGGTGAAGAGAGGGGCGGAGCTGTCAACTGATCACCACCTGGTGGTGAGTTGGATCCGATGGCGGGGGAGGAAGCTGGACAGACTCGGCAGACCCAAACGTACTGTGAGGGTCTGTTGGGAACGTTTGGCCGAATCGCCTGTCAGAGAGATCTTCAACTTCCACCTCCGGCAGAGCTTCGACCAGATCCCGAGGGAGTCTGGAGACATTGAGTCCGAGTGGACCATGTTCTCCACCTCCATTGTCAACGCGGCCACTCGGAGCTGTGGCCGTAAGGTCTCCGGTGCCTGTCGAGGCGGCAATCCTCGAACCCGGTGGTGGACACCGGAAGTAAGGGATGCCGTCAAGCTGAAGAAGGAGTCCTATCGGGCCTGGCTGGCTTGTGGGACTCCCGAGGCAGCTGACAGGTACCGACAGGCCAAGCGGACTGCAGCCCGGGTGGTTGGGGAGGCAAAAACTCGGGCCTGGGAGGAGTTCGGGGAGGCCATGGAGAAGGACTATCGGTCGGCCTCGAAGAGATTCTGGCAAAACCGTCCGGCGCCTCAGGAGGGGTAAGCAGTGCCCTACCAATGCTGTTTACAGTGGAGGGGGGCGGCTGTTGACCTCGACCGGGGATATCATCGGGCGGTGGAAGGAATACTTCGAGGATCTCCTCAATCCCGCCGGCACGTCTTCCATTGAGGAAGCAGAGGCCGAGGGCTCGGAGGCGGACTCGCCCATCACCCGGGCTGAAGTCACCGAGGTAGTCAAGAAACCTCGGTGGCAGGGCACCGGGGGTGGACGAGATCCGCCCTGAGTACCTCAAGTCTCTGGATGTTGTGGGCTGTCTTGGCTGACACGCCTCTGCAGCATCGCGTGGCGGTCGGGGACAGTGCCCTTGGACTGGCAGACCGGGGGTGGTGGTCCCTCTTTTTAAGAAGGGGGACCGGAGGGTGTGCTCCAACTTCGGGGGATCACACTTCTCAGCCTCCCCGGGAAAGTCTATGCCAGGGTACTGGAGAGGAGAATCCGGCCGATGGGTAGAACCTCGGATTCAGGAGGAACAGTGTGGTTTCCGTCCTGGTCGTGGAACACTGGACCAGCTCTATACCCTCTCCAGGGTGCTGGAGGGTTCATGGGAGTTTGCCCAACCAATCCACATGTGTTTTGTGGATTTGGAGAAGGCATTCGACTGTGTCCCTCGCGGCATCTTGTGGAGGGTGCTCCGGGAGTATGGGATTCGGGACCCTTTGCTAAGGGCTATCCGGTCCCTGTACGACCGGAGCAGGAGCTTGGTTCGCATTGCCGGCAGTAAGTCAGACTTGTTTCCGGTGCATGTTGGACTCCGGCAGGGCTGCCCTTTGTCGCCGGTTCTGTTCATAATTTTTATGGACAGAATTTCTAGGCGCAGCCAGGGGCCGGAGGGCGTCGGGTTTGGGGACCACACGATATCATCTCTGCTCTTTGCGGATGATGTCGTCGTGCTGGCCCCATCAGACCAGGACCTTCAGCATGCACTGGGACGGTTTGCAGCCGAGTGTGAAGCGGCTGGGATGAGAATCAGCACCTCCAAATCTGAGGCCATGGTTCTCAGTCGGAAAAGGGTGGCTTGCTCACTTCAGGTAGGTGGAGAGCTCCTTCCTCAAGTGGAGGAGTTCAAGTATCTGGGGGTCTTGTTCACGAGTGAGGGAAGGATGGAATGGAACGGGAGATTGACAGACGGATCGGTGCATCTTCTGCAGTAATGCGGTCGCTGTACCGGTCTGTCGTGGTGAAGAAGGAGCTGAGCCGCAAGGCGAAGCTCTCGATTTACCGGTCAATCTACGTTCCTACTCTCACCTATGGTCATGAGCTGTGGGTCATGACCGAAAGGACAAGATCCCGGATACAGGCGGCCGAAATGAGCTTTCTCCGCAGGGTGGCTGGGCGATCCCTTAGAGATAGGGTGAGAAGCTCGGTCACTCGGGAGGAGCTCAGAGTAGATCCGCTGCTCCTCCACATCGAGAGGGGCCAGCTGAGGTGGCTCGGGCATCTTTTCCGGATGCCCCCTGGACGCCTTCCCAGGAAGGTGTTCCGGGCATGTCCCACCGGGAGGAGACCCCGGGGAAGACCTAGGACACGCTGGAGGGACTATGTCTCCCGGCTGGCCTGGGAACGCCTCGGTGTCCCCCCGGAAGAGCTGGAGGAAGTGTCTAGGGAGAGGGAAGTCTGGGCGTCCCTGCTTAGACTGCTGCCCCCGCGACCCGGCCCCGGATAAGCGGAAGAAGATGGATGGATGGATGGATGGATGGATGGATGGATGGATGGATCACTGATCTATCAGTTTCTTCTATTAATCTAAAACAACGCCAATATTTGCCGGCCAAAAATCCTTATTTTCACATACAGTGTTATACGAGCGGAAATAATCTAATCTAATATGGTGGCTTCGTGCAACTAGTCCACTGTGTTGGTGAGAAATCAAATCTAATCATGTAAGAGTGAATGTTAGAGTGTAGCGTTTCTGCTGTGTTGTGTACCTAGCATCTCTTCATCAATACAGTCGACATTTCCAGGAGAACATTTGAAATGTCAGCGTTGTTGTTCAGCAGGTGTTTCTAACTCACGGATGATAGTGAAGGACTGCTGGAATTATTTATTATTCTGACACATATTTAATTAGTGGTAAGATGTCAAATGACTTCAAACACGTTTAATAATCAAGTCCATTTTTCCACTGTGGCTTTTAGAATATAGTAAGGGATAATGTACAGACACAGCATCATTATTGCTGAATAAAGATGATACGCAATTTGAGAGATTATTAAACAGCTACTAATTTCAAAATTTTTATGACTGAATATGAAATGTTGATTGTGCAACAATATTAGCCCTATATTCATTCATTCATATAGGCTATTAAGATGTGATCTTAATATGGATAAAATCCACTAACCTCTTGTGTCTATGATTATTTATTAATGATATTAATCTGCATTTACTGTTGTACCGGTGCCCCATGCTCCGTTCAACATCAAAACCCAGTATGATCTTATCCTGACATTTTTGTATTGCGGTAAAACAAGACTCCTTCTAATCTACGGGAAATAACCATTTCTGAAGAATTCAAAACAGATCAAGAAGCCAATTTATAATGCCAGGCAGGTTCAAACATCAATTAACAGAATATAATTCAGTTTTAATAAGTACAAATGACCAACAAGATCTAAAAATCTAAACAAAGTCATACCTGGCAATAAAAGGTAATTGTGAGGGAAGTTCTGGCTTCAGAGAGCTTCCCGTTTAAAGCGCCAACGCATGCGTCAGTCATTCAGATCGCTATATGCAAATACCCTAGTGCAGGTGCTAGCCAATTGCGTTCTTTGACCAGAAGGCCACGACTGCCCAGTGTATTGGTATCTGAGTGTTTAGACATGGGAACTTATTGTGATAAGGAGTGTGAAAACTTAATCTTATCAAGCATTGATTTGGTTTCTTTTTCTCAGTGATACTGTGTGTAATATAAGTATAGTTCATGCAATTAACATGCTCAAAACACAGCTAATTCACTTCGAAATACTGAAAAATAAATTACCTTAACCAAGTCAGGTGTCTTGTGTCACAGATACGTCAGTATAGCTGTAGACTTTGGTGTTTCGTGATTGTCAGTGCCACAATAATGCTAATAATACATTTAATTGTAATTTGTTAATGTGCCATTCTCACACTCTACAGCTTTACTGACACAATCCATCAGACGTGTTGTTGCAGATGTTTTATTGGAGTTTGTGTGTGAGATGCATTTCCTGTAGCTCAGTGGTAAGAGCATTGCGTCATCAACGCAAGGTTGTGGGTTCGATCTCAGGGGATTGCAAATACCTATGTAAAATGTATAGGATAATGCAATGTAAGTCGCTTTGGATAAAAGCGTCTGCCAAATGCATAAATGTAAATGTAAATGTAAATGCAGTGCCAAAAAGTGTGAATACCATCTCTCATGACAGTTAGTGTCTCTAATTTGTTTTGACCTAAAGCTGAAGTTAAATTGATGCCGTTTTCACAATGATATCATGTACATTAAATTGTATTACATTTTTTTCAGTTATTCAATTATGTGAAAGTGACCTATTTGTCAGTTATGGTTACCCATACCCGAAATACACCTCTGCTTTTAACCCATCCAGTGACTAGTGAACACACGCACAGCAAGTGGTGAACACACGTACACCCGGAGCAGTGGGCAGCTATCAGCAAGCAAGTAGGAATAAGGTGCCTTGCTCAAGGGCACCTCAATCATTACCTGCCGGCCCTGAGGATCGAACCGGCAACCTTCTGGTCACGAGGCCGACTCTCTAACCATTAGGCCACGATGTCTGTTTTATTCTCAACCGTCTAAGGATTCTCTCTATCTGGTTGTTTTCTTCATTACTGGTTCCTTAACTCTTAGTTGAATAGTATCCTTAACATATTCTCAGCCTCAGACGTCAGGCCCATGGACGGTTGGCTGAGCGTCTTATGCGTAAGGCACACTTTCCTGGAAACACTTCAGCACCTTACAAGTCAAGGTTGAATTTTACATGAGAGATGAAGTTTGGAGGTAAACTCTGCTGCAGGACTGTAAATCTCCAGGATCAGGATTATGAGGAGAATGTGGTCATTAGTGTAGACTCTGTGTTATTTCTTTAGAACGTCCTCATGTCAAACAGACTGAGAGAAAATAAAAGACTAAATAAGAACAAAAGCCTTAGAGCACTGAGGATGATGGCGTTTAACACATAGAGTGTTTGTGTAAGTGTGTGTGTGTTTATGCTGAGCTCGTAGACCTTGTCTTGAAACGATTTCTGCTCTACTTATGAATTTAAAGTTTAAACCGACTTTATCTCCAAAATGTTCTGTTGTCCCTTTTTCTTTTAGTATCCCTGTTGTTCTGCAGGAATGTACTGTTAAGGACATTGTACGATATATATGTTATGGATAATAATAGTTGCATCTGTAATATGTTTCTACTATGTTTGTGGCCATTTTAATAATTTTGTCAATACAAGAATAAATACTGCAAATATTTGAAAAGATTCAGGAAGGAGGGAGTAACAAGAACACAAGAGCATCTCTCTCTCTCTCTTTAAAGTTCAAAGTACTTTATTGGTATGATTGCGTGTTCTTAAAATATTGCCAAAGCATTGAACCTATAATAAAAGACATACAATAAGTACAAACAGTCAAATTAAAAATAAGGTGCTGAGTAACGCATAAATATACAATGAAATATGAAATAAAGTATATGTAAGAAGACAAATGAAATATGGAAAGAAAATATATAAATCAAATGTAGATTTTAGGCAGAAACATGATAAAAAGAACTGTATCTCTCTCTCTCTGTCTATCTCTCTCTCTCTCTCTCTCGCTGTCCTTCTCTTGTTTATTCAGCATTAATATAGTCTCATTGTGCTCTGTCAGTGTTTGCACAAACATCCAGACACCGTTTATCGGACTTTCACACATTTGTCATGCAAAATATATTCACTCAACAGATTTGCATAATAAACAAAATGGAGTGTTAATCCGACCTGATGTAATTTAGTGTACAGAAGCTGCGGGTATACAAAGGCACTTTATTCATTTGTAAAGACTGTTTTCATCTGAATGAACAAACACACAAGCAGACGCAGGAGAGATGATGCGATCTCTAGTTTGTGAGGTGCTTTTCACAAACCAGCAGCTTTAGCCCAGAGTGTCGCAAGAAGATTAGAAAAGGATGTGTGGTTCGACACACGGCTTCTTCAAATGGGATTGTCGCGCCGCATCCAGTGTGGACAAATTTTAAATTGTACCTCAAATATTGACAAAGCATTAGACATATAATTACAAAAAAAAGAATATGATGGAATTAAGAACTAGGTGCTAGGTGATGGATAAAATGTAAAATGATACAAAATGTGTCTCTCTGTCAGAAGATGTGCTGGATGGTGTGATTTCTGTAGTAAGGGTATTTGTAGAGTAGGTGCTGGTGTTTGAGGAGAGTTGTACGGCTTCACACTGCCCCCTGCTGCATTTGATTTAAAAGGTATGATTGGACTCAGCACAAGGACACAGAATGAAGATTATATAAACCATCATGTCTACAACATTAAAGATTTTCAAAGATGTACAGAATTGGTTTCTTAATGAAGATAAGGTTCTTATTCAAAAGAGTTCTAACGAGATACACAAAAACATTGTTTAAGTTTCTAATGTTATTTATATTGTTCTTTTTTTATATTATCAAACGTATGATTGTGTTCTAAACACTCTAGGGTTAACCGTGATGTCATGTTACTCACAGCAGACTGGTTTAGTTTGTGTTTGTCCAGAGCAGGTTAGTTGTGTAGCATAAGTTACCATGCTAATAAAAATGTTTGAAATCAATTTAAAACAATCATTCAATGAATTCATTGTTTGTGGTTGTGTGTACATGTTTTGATTGTTTTGATTGTTTGTAATCAAAATATGTCTCATCCATACGTACATCAATAACATCAGCTATCGTGGCCGTGAATTACATCAGAGCAGATTCTTTCCCTTACATGTTCTCACAAATGGTAGTTCCCCTTCAGTCGGTCTCTCGACGTTGTGTTGAGAGACAGACTGGGGTTTGATCTTGAGAACCTATCATCTCCGAGAGGAATTTCTAAACGCCAATAGGATTGGCGAATGGCCCGCCCACGCCAGTCTCCGCCCCGTGCATACGGGTATAAAAGGAAGATGGCGGCGGTCATTCACTCAACTTTTGTTCTTCGGAACTAGTGCAATTTATGTTGCATGTTATTATCTTCGAGAGTGTCTCTTCTCCTGCCGGCGCGACGCGGAAGCAGCGGATCCCTTCTCGTGACGGCCTTCCACTCGACATTTCGGCAAGTTACCACAGAGCCTATTCTAAAACAGCATATTTCTCCAGCTGTTGAGCATGTCTCGCAGCTGTGTCCTTAGGTGCGGCAGACTCATCCCCGAGTCAGACGGCCATGAAACCCGCGTCACATGTTTGGGCATCAAGCATGCTGAAGCCGGTTTCGTTGATATGATATGTTCTGTCTGCGAGGACATGTCTATCAAGGTGTTGCGGTCACGGCTGGCGACGTTCTTCGGGACTGTTGCCGCCAACCCGCTCGCTTGTCAGGCGAGTCTGACTGCCGCTTCGGCGAGGTCGACGGCCTCGACGAGCAGCGGGGGTGATATGGGGATCTCTATGGATGTCGCTCCGCCAGCTCCGGCGGTTGACCGTTCCATAGCGGGAAGGCTCGTAAACGGGATGAGGACGAAATCTCTGTCGCGGCATCGGACAGCTGCCTACTGGCATCTGACGCGGACGATCTCTCCGAGCTCCCGCCCACAAGAGGTAGAGTTCGTGATGGGACCGACGCGGAGATGTCGGCCGTGCTAGCCCGGGCGCCATGCCCTCCCTGAAGCGCTCGCGGCTGAACGAATGGTTTCTGGGGGCGGGGTGCGGTGAAAAACCGCGAACCACCCAGGTGCCGTTCTCCCGGAGGTGCATGAGGAGCTTACGAGGTCGTGGAATGCGCCCCCTTCGGCGCGTTCCACACTCATGAGCTCTACAGCTGTGACTTCCCTGGAGGGCGGAGCGGGCCGAGGCTATGTTGACGTCCCCCAGGTGGAGCGTGCTGTAGCGGTGCACCTGTGCCCGCAGACGGCTGCCACCTGGGGGCGTCGACCTAGACTCCCGTCCAGAGCGTGTAGGCTCTCCTCGATATTCGGGTCGAGGGCTTATAACGCTGCTGGACAGGCTGCTTCCGCCCTATGGCCATAGCGATCCCTCAGGTCTTTCGGGCAAAAGCCCTGAAGGACCTGGATGAAGGGAAGCCTGACCCCACTCGCATGAGTGAGTTGCACACTGCCACAGACCTCGCGCTCCGTGCGACGAAGGCCACAACAGGGGCACTGGGTCGGTCGATGCCCACTATGGTGGCCTAAGGAAGGCATCTTTGGCTAAGCCTTGCGCAGATGGGTAACGTCCAGAAGGCCCGCCTTCTGGACGCGCCTTTCTCGCAAGCCGGGCTGTTTGGAGACACCGTGGAGGACGTCATTAGTTCTCCGCGGTGCAGAAGCAGACTAGGGCAATACGCAGATATTGCCTCGCCGCGGCATGACCACCCACAGGTCGTCACGTCCCCGAGCGCTGCCTGCTTCCCGACAGCCCCGCCCCTCCGCAGTGGTGCCTCCGGCGCAGGGCTCTCCCAGAGGACAGCCCGCCCGAGACGCAGACCAACGCGGAGGAGAGCGACCCCCCCCCGTCAGCAGCCCGCAAGGGAGGACCCCAAGCGGCCCTGACGGGACGAACCCGGGGAAACATCGGGTCCGACTCTGCCATTCTTCGCGGGGTCGGGACGAGACGCTACCTGTCGCGTCTCCATCAAGTCCGGGCCTTTTCCAAGGCCCAGCACCCACCTCCTCATTAAGAGAGTTGTCTTCCCTGGGTTCCCTTCCTCCACAGCACCCTCAAGCAGACGGTGGTGAGGATGGATAGCGCGGCCGAACACAACCTCCACGCGACGTTGGTCGACCAGCGCCACAAAGCAGGTAAGTCAACAGAGCCGTCAACCTCCCCCATGGTGCGAGGTGACCGTTCTATCAGCCATCGAACCAGCCCTCCCAGGTATGGTGAAGGAGATTGCCCCTCTGACCCCGTTGTCACGGTGCATCAGCCCGTCACGGTGGCTGGAGAGGACGATCCATCTCGGTTATACGATCCAGTTCGCCATGCGCCCACCGAGGTCTCGGGGCATTCCGTTCACCTCGGTGCGAGGAGGGAATGCCCCCGCACTTCGACCGAGATAACCGAGATGTCCTTGGGGTTACACCCACACTTTATTTCATAGTGCCTGAAAAAAGGGGGGCGGGGCAATTCCCCATCTTGGATCTGTATCTCCTAAACAGGCACCTCCGGCTGCAGTTTAGGATCTTGACGCAGGTGCACATCTTGGCTTCAATTCGTCACCAGGATTGGTTCGTGGCAATCGACCTGAAGGATGCATATGTCATCCTCCCTCGAGACCGACAGTTAAGCGTTTCGTGCTCGAGGGAAGAGCGTGGCAATACAGCATCCAACCCTTCGGTCTGGCCCTGCCTCCTCGGGTTTGTATAAACTCAGTGAGGACGTCTTGTCCCCTCCGGGTTCAGGCATGCGAATTCTCAACTGTCTCGATGACTGTCGCCTTAGGCACACTCGTGAGGTGTTGGGTACGCGAGGGACCTCGTGCTTCGGCACCTAGACCAGCGGCTCACTGCGAGCGCGCACAGTCAGTGCTGCAGTACCTAGCACGGATCAGGTAGGGTCCAGCGGTCCTACCGAAACACTTCGGAGGCTCCTGGGGCATGTGACATCCTCGGTAGGGGTATCGTTGTCTGTTCCAGAGACAGCCCCAGGGGAGGACTGTCTCCAAACAGAGTTGGCGCGCTGGATTGTGAATGCCATTTGGCGTACCAATCCTCCGGTCAATGCCTACTTGTAGTGAGAGCCCACTCCTCACGGAGCGTGGCCTCCTCGTGGACATTGACCCAGGGCAAGAGGGAAGGACCTGCGCATGGGCCTATTAGCGGCCACGTTCACCCCCCGCCCGTCGGGGGCGCCATGCAGGTCTAAGTGCACACGGCAAAAATCGAGATGACTGACTAAATTAAGTTTTATTTTGAATTATGAATGACATAGAAATTCACAGTGCTGATGGTTTCCCCCACGTTAATTCTGCCATCGATATATTGGTAGTACACCAGCAGCCACAGTGCGCATTGCAATGCAAACACTGCGCACCTTGAAAGGAGGCACGCGCTGAGTGTGCGGCGCAAACTAGCTGCTTACCCATGCTTATCGGGGAAACAGATTATATTTTATCGAATGCCAAAATCGGAATTTATCACTTTGGTACATAAAGACAATAAAACGGTTGGCTGACAGCAGACCATATCAGTCACCGGGATTGTCCACCCTAGTCCGTGCACACTGTTATCAAGTCATAAAGGTTTCAGTCGTTTGTTACTAACATATGGACAATGCATATAAACAGGCCATTCTCATTTCTTATAATATAGCCGCCATGTTAGCTCCCTCCCTGAATCTCAGTGCAGATCAAAACGTGAATGGCTGAACTTAGAACGTGCCCTATTGTACAACAAAAGCGGAATTACCCGATTGGCTTATGTGGGCAGAGTCCACCTATTTGTGGATTGCGCGCACGTCTTGATGTTAGAAATGTTTCAAATCCACAAATGCACAGAGAGCCATCCACAAATGCGTGCACTGATCCACAAATGGGTGTAGCGATTCACAAATGCACATAAAGCGATCCACATATGTGCAGAAAGCGATCCACAAATGTGCAGAAAGCGATCCACAAATGCACAGAAAGCGATACACAAATGTGCAGAAAGCGATCTACAAATAATTGCCATAAAAATAAATTTGTAAATATTTTTTTATTTGCAAATCTTATTGTATTTATTTGTGAATTCCCTTTCTTTTTGTGGAACGTCTAACATATATTTATGGTTCGCTTTTTGTGCACATGTGGATTTAAAAAAAAAATTGTGAAACTCTCTATATTAATTTGCGGATCATTATTTATTAATTCAGAATATTGCAACAATTCTTATCCCATACAGCCGGTGTGTGATAAAACTCTTTTCTTCGGGCAGTTGTACGTGTTTGCAATGTTCGCGAATGGGCCCTGCACGTTCAGCAGCGGCCCCGGTGAGAACGGGACGGATCCGTCCACCCACACCACCGGACTCGACTCGACACTTTGCCTCCAAACATTTTGCTCCGCGCGCATTTCCTTCTCATGCGCAGAACATCGGACAGCTTCTTAAAGCTGGGAGGATTGCAACCCCGGTTCCGACATGTCTGATCTCTTGATCGTACCGTCAATATGGTGATGGTTTTCTGAAAACTGACTTTGTATTGTATCTGTCATGGTTCTGCATCTTCTGTTCAGGCGTTTCCAGTCTTGGGGCAGAATTATGACAGTATCACGTGTCTAGTGTGAGAAAGACATGGCATTGTTTGTTTTTGACATGCCATGTGCTTTCTCGTGTCTCGTAAGTGTCCCCGACCTCTTCTTTCCTAGTTAGTGTTGATTATTTAGTTTATCCCTTGCAGCTGTTACCTGTTGATTTTGACCCTTTAAATTGTCCTCATGTTTCTCTGTTCTGTGCTCGTTTGTATTGTTCCTAGAGTTTGTCTCTCTACGCTCTGTTCCGGCGCTCTGTTCCGGCTCGCTGTTCTGGAGAGTGATTCTTATTGAAGACGTTGCGTCTTGTTTCCTGTCCGTGAGTTATATAAGTTCTAGTCTAGTTTCAGTTAGTCTCCATTCCTGTTTACTTGTCTATTTATCCCTTGTAATAATTGTTTTACCCCCACAAGGGTTTTTGATTTGTGTTTTTTTTTTTGTAAAATAAAGCTTTTTCTTAACCCCTTCATCCCCGCTGCCTGCATTTGGGTTCTTGCACACCGTTCCGTGACAGTATCAACTTAATTTGCAGCAGTTGCTGATGTAGTCATATTAATGGAGACTCTTTTAACTGTAGAAACTGCTACAGTTGTCATAATTTTGTAAAAAACTTGTGTAATGCTTTTCAGTACACTACACTTAGAGCTGTAATCGGGCTTTAAAAGTTAGGCCTGACAGTGCCCGAGCCCGGCAGAATTCGGCCCGAGCCCGACAAGTACATTTTGATTGACAGCTTTTTAAAAGCCCGAACCCGTTTACAGCCCGACATTACTCATATGTGCGGTGCGCACGCTTTTGTCAAGAACGGGTCATTTATACATGTTTTAACATAATTTATGTTACACTATGATAATTAATTTGCAGTAGAGGATGAAGGTCTGCTTGGACAGAGTTGGAGGTTGAAAATGTTAGGCTCAGTCACATATCATACCTCTCAAATACACATACAATTTATTTTTGTTTGTTTGTTTCTTTTGACTTGGCTTGGCAAGGCCATGGCTTTCCAAATGGTTAGATGAGGTGTAAAATGCTTATTTTGAAAGACCAATAACAAATTGTAATTTGGAGAAAGGCTTTTCAATACCGTAGAGGAGGCTGAGGATCAGTAAAATAACATTATCAAGAAAAACAGATAGTATGAAAACAATTAAAAGCCTTTTGATGTAATTTATTATGTATCTGAATTAAAGTGATAAAGGGACGTTAAGTCTGTAAACACTATGCTATACAGGTGATAACCTCTAATTAAACTTATCCTGGGAATCAAACGTACAACCTTTGTGTTTATAAGTTTATCGCTCTAACCATTACACTTCAACTGCCCTGAGATGCATTAAATATTACACAGTTAATGGGGAAGAGTAATGAGATCCAAATACTTAATAAATTGTTCTGAAGTTACAAGAATTGTAAGGTGTGCATACTATTTATGCATCTAATTATATTTGGAGATTTTATTTGCAGATTATTTATTTTAAATGGTTACAAATCATAACATTAGCATAAAATCAGTTGTGAATGCTCAGTAACAAAGGGTGTGACTGGAAATGTAATCATAGTAATACTGTAAGATTATAATATATTATCCATAATATATCCACGCCCACTTGACGTTACCTCTGTCTTTGGAACCAAAAATTGAGGTTATAAACTAACCTACCCTTAAACTTACCCAGCTCTGTCACATAACCAGCTTTCTGGAAACACCCCAGGTAAAGTTGAATAAAGTTACTGTAGTACAAATGCTGTGGTACCTAAATCAGATGGATATTGCAAAACAATAGTTTATATTAATGGTCTGTGTTCAATTGAGACAAAGCCCCGGAGATCAGGGTGTCAACTGTAAGTGCATTATAAGATAATCTTTTGTGATAATTAAAGGTGTAACGCCATAATAACATATTATATTTTCATATAGATTATGTGTAAGTTTATAATTGTCTATATGATAATAATTGCAAGTGCATGATATTACATGTTGACGTCATGCTTCTATTAAATATTTATTTTGTATATACATATATAGATTATATAATATAAATATGTAAATACATATATAGGCCTATATATATTTGCCTTTTTAAATCTTCATCTTGGAGCAAAGATAACATTTTGCTTAACACACTAGAAACAGGATCTGAGAGAGACACGCCTTTTTAAAACTATTGCACCATTCGTTTTAGTTTCAAATAGCCGTATGCAGATGAAAACACAGCGCGCTGGCGACATCTCCTGGTCAAGTGATGCACATGCAACTGTGCTATCTACTATTAGTTTGCTTTTTATACTTTATAGAAGCGATTTCAGTTAGATTTGTGACTAATAACATAAAATTTGAAATAATGGCCAACTATAAAAAATAAACTTAGTAAATGTATATATTTGTTACATTTTATAAATGATTGTCTTTAAGTTATCTTCACCTACTGAAACAAGCAGCTCCAATGAAGCACTAGCATGCTACTGAAAGCTAATTGGCTGAAATGTGGCCTCTGATAATTGGATAGCTGATAATTGGTTATGAAAGCAGAAGGCGGGGTTTAGACTGCTTAAGGGCCATAGTATCGCTTGTTTGATTTTTCACTGTGAGGTTGGTCAGTGCTAGTTTGATGTATGCAAGTAAAACTTTGCTAACCCACTACACCTTTTTTTTTTACATAGATGCATGCAACATCTGTTAAATTAATCGGTTTTATACACAGTAGTCAGTAAAGTGTTAAGTTTTTGCATTAGATGTGTTTTTTTTTTACTGTTTGAAGCTGCTCCGTGGCCATCTCCTCATCTGATGGGCAGACTTCATTAAACATTTTCATTGATGTCTGTAGATGCTTTTAACTTTCTCGTCTCCAGAACACAAGTAAGGTTAGGTGATTTATTAATGTTAAGTGTAATGTTTCTACAGGTCGGGTCAGTACAACGGTTTTACAGGTTGGTTTAGAGATCTCTCTAGGTTAAGTAAGAAATGGCTAAGTAAGACAGATTTTTCTCCAAGTTGGGTAAGTATGATGTTTTCACACATCCGGTAAGGTCTTGAGTAGACTACTCTATACAGGACTGGTGAGCCAGTGGGTTGTGTCTTCAGGTCTGATGAGCATGGTGGATGTTACTGCAGGTCTGTGAGCATGCAAGTTGTTTCTACAGGTCTGCTGAGCTGTTTCAAAAAAAATTCTGTTTCATCCTAACATATGTGATTTCTGAAGTAATCTTTGTTTCAACAGGTTACATTGTACAGTTCTTTTGTGCTTAATTCTCAGTCCTGTATATTCCTATTAGTTCAGTTCTTTCTCCAGGTGTTTGCATCCATTGTTTTTGAATGAACTGAAATGCCATACTTGTGTAGCTTCATGTATTTGTTGTGCTTGTTTAATTAAAATGAACTGTGCTGGAATAAATCTGGTGCTATGATAAATATTGTTTTTTTTTCTTCAGCCTGATGTGATATGCTTAATGTTTGACAAACCAATGCTTTGAAATTGTCTTTTTTTTCCTGCTCCTGGGGACCTGTGGTGTTGGTTCAGCTATTACCCTGTAATTGTCACTGGTTTGAAACATAACAGGGCTCAGTATTACAAAACATTTTTTTTTTATATCAAACAGAGGAGTTTTTCTGGGTCAGATCTTTTACCATGCTCTGTCCTACAGTTTACCTCCTACCTTCATCATCAAACAAACCAGACGCATCTTATCCAGGTATTCAGGATAATATATATTACAGTGCTAATTTATACTATATCAGTCACTCAAAGACTAAATGCATTCTAAAAAGTGCAACTCAACCGCATTGCTTCTGTGTATTGTGTCTTCTACCTCTGTCGGGTATGGTGAGGAGCTCTTCAGTGATCACCGTCTGTGTCATGTTTTAAACATTCTCTAAAAGCCTTCATTACATGAAAACTCTTTTGTTGTATGTTTAGGTAACATTTTATCAGGGATGATTAGTAGTTGTGTGTTGCTCAGCAGAGGTGACGGCTCTCGTGTAAAGATCTAACTTGTGTAAAGAGTGGCACATCTCCCTTCAGAAGTCAACTGACCACGTACAAAAAACTGCATTTTAAGTTTGATCTTTTTGTCAGACTAAACATTTTGCTTTATGTACATTCTGTTCTTAGCAGGGCATCTAAATCAATTGAACTGCATATCTATCATCAGAGCAGTCTTTGAAGTCTAGAAGTCTCTTTTATCTGCTGAAATCTTATGGTAAGGCTGTTCAGTCTTGCTCTTGGACTTCTACATTACTGTAAAGTTTTTATCCAACTGTAATAAACAGACATATAGCCACCAATTACGGTCTTGGTTCACGTGCATTAGAAGCAGATGTGTCTGTGGTTTGATCTATACTCTTCAGGAAGGTAAATGCTGTGTCCGATGCAATATTACCATATGTCCTCTGATTGGCGTATCAAGTTTCTTTAAAAAGATTAGTTCATGGTTGGGTGATCAGTGCTTTTCAAGCTCTTGTTTGTCAGAAGCCAGGTTTTTAGTGACTGATTGTATTTGGTCTGTTCTCCCAATAGTTAAAATTGGGCACGTAAGGCTTTTTCTGACACGGAAGTGGCAGTCCTCGTGTGAAGACAGGGGTAAAGACCTGTGACTCTTCCTGCGCGACTCCACCGAGCAGCGATACCGAGAGGCCACGCTAAGCTTTAATTTTTCTTTCCCTTATGGCAGGGTTGTCCAAAGTCAGTCCTGGAGGGCCTGTGTCCTGCAAAATTTAGCTTCAACCCTAATCAAACACACCTGAACGGCTAATCAAGGTCTAGCAAAGCAGAATACAATATTCCAAACAGGTGTGTTGAGCCAAGTTGGAGCTAAACTCTGCAGGACTGTGGCCCTCCAGGACCGACATTGGACACCCCTGCCTTATGGTTTTGTTTCACTACTAACATGTTTCCAGTACATTGACTGTCCACCGTAGATGCACTTGAACACAGCGGAGACCTCAGCACCATCTTCAGCTCCATCGACCCTCTCCAACAACTTCAACTTCACCCACACTCCGTCATTGTGCACGAGGAGGGGGAGTAGGTTTGCTTGTTTCCAGCACCTGGATATTCACTCCTGTCTTTTCCTTGCAGAAACTCATTCGAATACCATGCAATCACGATCACTTAACCATCAAAAATTAATTTTGTCATCTTTCGCCCTCCAGGTCAACTGGGAAACTTCTTGGAGAGCTTGACATGCTGCTTTCCTCTATCCCTGAAGATGGCTCTCCACTGGTAACGCAAGGCGACTTCAACATCCACCTAGACAAACCACAATTAGCTAACTTTGCTCTCCTCTCCTCGTTGACCTTCACAGGACAACACGCCCCCCACCCCCAGATGACGACAATAGCTAGATCTTGCTCGTATCTCGTAACTGCACTGCTAATAATTTTCTAGTTACTTCCCTGCATGTCTCTGACCATTTCTTAATAGTTCACTGTAACACTCCATGTAATCTCACCAGTCCCCCTAACCCTGGTTCTTTCTGTCGTAATCTTCCTTCCCTCTTACCCACATGCTTATCATATATGGAGTCTTCCTCCCTATACCCAGCACAAACAGTTACTCATCTCTCAACATTGAGGAAGCTACTGATAAGCTCTGTTCAACCTTAACATCCTGTCTTGACAGTGTCTGCCCCCTTACCTCTAGGCCTGCACATGATACGCCCTCTTGCCCCTGGCTTTTTGAGACTCTTCGAGACCATCGGACCAAGCTAGGGGCTGCGGAGTGGAAGTGGCGCAAGTCTAGAGCCCAATCTCACTCCTGCCATTCCTTTCAAAGGCCCTCGAAAGGGTAGTATTCATCCAACTCTCTGCCTATCTCACAGCACGACCTTCCTGACAGTCAGCAATCTGGCTTCAAGAAAGGACATTTTACGGCGACCGCTCTCCTGTCTGTCGTTGAAAACCTACAGAAGGCAAGGGCTAAATCCTTGTCATCTGTCCTTATTCTGCTTGATCGCTCTCTGCTGCTTTTGACACTGAACCAGCAGATCCTGCTGTCCACTCTCTCCAAACTGGGCATCTCTGAGAAAAGTCAACCAGTTGAGTGCAGTTCCAAAGGCAGATCCTTTAAGGTAACCTGGACAGGCGAGACATCCAGATCTCACCAGCTGACAACTGGAGTTCCTCAGGGATCAGTTCTTGCTCTTTTATTTATATATCTATATCTCCTCCCTCAGTCCAATAATTAAGGCACGTGGGTTCTCATACCATTTTTATGCAGATGACATTCAGCTTTATTTCTCTTTTCAACAAGATGACCCCACAACCTCTGCCCGTGTCTCTGCCTGCCTTCTGGACATCTCCTCTTGGATGAAAGCGCATCACCTGCAACTCAACCTCTCCAAGACAGAACTCCTGGTTGTACAGGCCCACCCATCAATTGAACACCACCTTACCATTCAGCTCTGATTCTCAACTATAACACAACCATGTCTGCGAGGATCCTGGCGGTGATGCTCGACGACCAACTGAAGTTCACATCCCACATCGCAGCAACCTCTCGAACTTGCAGGTATGTGATCTACAACATCTGGAAAATCAGGCCATTCCTGTCGGAGCAAGCTCTGGTGATATCAAGAATAGACTACTGCATTTTTCTACTGGCCGGCCTTCCAACCAATGCAGTCAAGCCCTTGCAAATATTCCATAATGCAGCTGCACATCTAGTTTTCAATCAGCCTAAAATAACCCATGTAACACCCCACCTGACTTCACTTCACACTGGCTACCAGTTGCCGCCTGCAGCCAGTTAAAATGTCTGACACTGGCCTTCAGAACAATAATGGCAAATTCGCCCATTTACCTTAACTCACTGCTCCAGGTATACATCCTCTCCAGTCATCTTCAGTCTGAAAATGAGTGACGCCTGGTTGTTCCATCACAGCAAGGCACCAAATCGCTTGCAAAAACCTTTACTAATTGGGTTCCCCTGTGGTGGAATGAACTGCCAGCCTCCACATGAACTGCAGCATCCTTCACAGCTTTCAAAAAAACAGCTCAAAACATACCTGTTCCAAGGACAGTCTGTAAAAAAAGTGAATTCTCTACTTCGCTACTCCAGCTTTAATCCACCTAGTAGCATGGCCTTGTAAACTAACAGCACTGTTTAGCGTGTTGACAATGTTTGTATGCTTTCCTACTTGTAAGTCACTTTGGATAAAAGCATATGCCAAATTAATAAATGTAAATAGGTTTTGGATTGGCAAAGTCCCCACTTAAACAAAGATTAGTCAAATTCATAATTTAAATTATGATTGCTTTATATGGGAAATAGTAGTCTGGCTTTTATCGTTTATTACCTCTTGTGAATCCAGGTGATGGACTGGTGGTTTTAGAGAAATGTGTTCAGCATGGATTGACACTTCTACAGTCCTCTCATTGCACAAGCAGCTCATCACATCTCATGGTTCAGAATCCATTTAAGCTTCTGTGTGCTCGGTTCACTTGTTCAGGTGCAACAAGTGTACTGCCTCTTTCCTGACCTTACTGTATGCACAAGTTCATTTATTTGTTTCCTTATTGAAACCAAAGTGATTTGCTTGTCCAGTGTCTGTATCTTTTTTCCATTTCAGGCTACACCGTGGGACTCGAGTTGTATGAAAACTGTGGTGTGGAAAGCAGACCGTGACCTCCATAGTTGTGCAGTTTTTACATAGGAATGTCTTGCAGCCAACTAGAATCCATCAAAGGCAAATACAGTTACTGGTTTCAACAAAAGCTAGACCTCTAACCCTTTCTCTCAACAGGTAGTTTTTTTGTAGGTCAAGTATTCACAGAAGAGATGGGTTTTAGTATATATTCAGTAATCTAGTCAGACATGGTAATTGTGGGATGTGTAGTGCAGTTTGTGGAGATACAAAGGAGCCAATGAAAAAATATTTAACTTATGGCCTGCAGCCATATCACCCTGTAGCCCAAGACTGGTTGCCCACTGAAGCCAAGCAGGGCTGAGCCTGGTCAGTACCTGGGTGGGAGAACTGGGAAAGCTAGGTTGCTGTTGGAAGAGGTATTAGTGAGGCCAGCAGGGGGGTGCTCACCCTGTGGTCTGTGGGTTCTAATGCCCCAGTATAGTGATGGGGACACTATACTGTAAAGCGCCGTTCTTCAGATAAGACGTTAAACCGAGGTCCTGACTCCCTGTGGTCATTAAAAATCCCATGGCACTTCTCGTAGAGTAGGGGTGTAACCCCGGTGTCCTGGCCAGATTCCCTCCACTGGCCCTTGTCAACCATGGCCTCCTAATAATCCCCACCCTCTGAATTGGCGCTATCTCTTTCACCTCTCCGCCTATAGCTGGTGTGTGGTGAGCGCACTGGCGCTGTTGTACTGTGGCTGCCGTCGCATCATCCAAGTGGATGCTGCTCACTGGGGACGTGTGAGGAGAGACCCCCCTATTTTTCTATTGTGAGACTGACTGAATTATAGAAACTGCTGCTGATAATTAAAAATGGAAAAGCCCTATCCACCCATACTAACAGCAGACAAAGGGGTAGGGCAGCACCCCTGTGGGGAGAATTATCTGGCATACCCTCATTTTGACAGATTTGGTCCAGCTCAAGGTTAGCTCTACCGCACAGAGATGTCAGTTAAAGTGTTAAGAGTTTCGCTCTAACCACATTAAAACACCTGTAACTCAAGTGAACTTTAATAAAACACCCGAAGCAGCCAATCACAGACTTGGTGTTGGATCGCTGGTCTGCTGGAACATACTGTAGTGTCTTGATTTGTTTTAATGTTACAGCTTTATAAAACAGTGATTGCACTTCCTTTGTAATTCACAACATATTTTGTCCAAGTGCTTTGTGAACTAGTATTTCTGAACATTTGTTCTAGCAATTTTTTTTTGTTTTTCCATCTTTGATCAGTCCAGTTCTTGAAGATCTTTGTTCTTAATGAGTTTAGACCCACCTGCATTAACACCCCTGCCTGTAACTCAATTGAACTGTAAGACTGTGATTAGCTGTTTTGTTAGTGTTGGATCTTAGCTCTGCAGCAATTCAAATCTACTCGTATTAGATTAAATATATTTTAATGTATTAAGATTTAACACTCTTCTACAGTTCACATCAATATTGGGTGTTAGATTTAACATCCTGTATTGATGTGAACACTGTAGAAGAGTTTATTTGTGGAATGTTACACTTGCATATAAAAATGGTAACGTTTGATGTTAATGCAGTACCTCGGTCGTTTCTTCAACATGTTTTGTTCAGTAACTTTGAATGAGGACTGATGCTATAAATGGATAATTCACCCTAAAATAAAATGTCATTTGCCATTTTTACAGAATCTGTTATTTAAATAATGGAATGCATTTTACTCTGTTGTGGATAACAGATTGACATTTCTTCATGCTCTGAAGTATTTTTGTCCGTTAACAGTAGTTGTGTGTTCCAATGCTTATGAAGACCTGCACATCTAGCTGGGAGTTTGAGCAAGAACACAGAGAACATTTTTGCACCAGGTATATTCCTTTTTTTTGTCATTCTTTACTTGTGCTTCTGTGCAGCTTTGTTCAATCAGGTTTGTCTCTGTCTCCTTTAGTGGAACTTTGAAATTGCCGCTCATCTATCAAGAAAGCCGTCTTCACTTCATTGATGTGCAGAGGAAATGCTGCAGCTGCACACTCTTCATCTCACACATACATTTTGAACTGGAAACGCCCTCTTATCGTCATTACTGTCAATAATTCAATTTAGCCTCAACTTAATTTTGCCTTCTTTATTGAACAGCTAGTTGTCTGTACGAAATAATTTTTCTGTAACACGTTAAGGATGTGATTTCGGATTGGCTGACACTGAGATTTACCTTCCTTCAGATGTTTTTTTATTAGGGTTGGAGCAAAACTCTAAAGCAGCCAATCACAGTCTTACAGTTCACTTGAGTTACAGGCAGATGTGTTAAATTGTGGTTTGAAAATGTTCTGGACTGTAGATATCAAGATGTTAATGTCAGCGTTCTTTCGGCAGCTTTAAAGAATATTCACAATTAGTATTCCAACTAATGTTTAATGTCAGGCTTGTTATGTGGTAGTACAAAGTAGGTTGTGTTTTATTGAACTGACATGCTCTTATTTTGCAGAGGGCTAAATCTAGAGGATACAGGGATGACCAAGTCATTTACAATCATTCAGTGGTAAGTTCTTCATAAAAGCAGTTTGTTGCAGCTGAGGAATCAACTGAAGTGCGTAAATGTAATTAATCTTGTGTTTTTTTAGCTAAAACGCAGTTTCGTTGCTTTGTTTTCAACCGCTCTGTCACGTGGTTAAGTTGTGTTTGTTCTCGTGCTGGTTCGCGTGTTATTGGGTGATATTTGAAGGCGTGTCCATCGTCAGCTTAGGTATTTAAACTGTTGCATTCGGCCCAGTTGTGGAAGAAGCAGTTTGTTGCAGCTGAAGAATCAACTGAAGCTCGTAAGTGTAATTAATTAATCTTGTTTTTTTAGTTTAAAAAAAACCCTCATCGCGTGCAGCCCTCTTTGCGTGCAGCCCATGGACTCTACCTGTGCGACTCCACCGAGCAAGGACACCGACATGGCACTTGAGTATTACGGTTTTGCACTATTTATTCTCTTGTTATTTGTTTTCCTTCCCTGTTTTTCACTGTGTTTTCAAATGCATACTGTCACAACTCGTAAATCATCGGTATCACGTAGAAGACCATGCAAGGCTAATGCTAATAATCTGCGCAATCTTTCAACATTCAAAACTACCTCGATCACATTTCCCAGTGGTTTATGGAACTGCCAATCTGCTGTAAACAAAGCAGATTTCATCTCAGCTATTGCTAAACATTCTGGTCTTTCTCTTTAGCACTTACTGAAACCTGGATCAAACCAGAGAACACTGCCACACCGGCTGCCCTCTTCGATAATTACACTTTATCCCACAGACCACGCATATCAGGGAGGGGTGGAGGAACCGGTCTACTTATTCCTAACGGCTGGAAATTCAAACAGCTGGCAGCCTCATGTGACATCTCCTTCAAGTCTCATGCTGTTACTGTTATCCACCCTGTTAAAACTCACGTTGTAGTCATCTATCGCCCCCCTAAGTCAGCTTGGGCTTTTTTTGGAGGAGTTTGAACTTCTGTCATCCTTCCCCGAGGATGGTACTCCTCTGGTGGTACTTGGAGACTTCAATATCCACCTTAAAAAACCACAGGCTGCCGACTTCAACAACCTGACTGCGTCGTTCGACCTCAAGCGAGTCCCCACTTCATCAACCCATAAATCTGGTAATCAACTTGATCTTATCTATACACGCTAAGGCTCCACTCATCACTCTCAGGTCACCCCGCTGCACATGTCGGATCATTTCCTCATCACTCTTGATCTCGACTTAACCTCTCCAGACACTAAACATGCTTCCCCACTGGTCACATTCCGGCGCAAACTACGATCACTCTATCCCTCTTGCTTATCCTATGCGGTCTCTGCCACGCTCTCTCCCTCTGATCAGTTCTCTCTCTTGGATGCTAACAGCGCCACCTACGCTCTTTCTAACCCTACGATCTCACTAACCTCCTGCTTGGACAGCTTATGCCCTCTTACATCTAGGCCATCTCGTGCATCCCCTTCTGCACCCTGGTTATCTGATGTTCTCTGTGAGCATCGTGCATCGCTCAGGTCTGCTGAAAGAGAGTGGCACAAATCTAAAGAAGCTACTGACCTCTTGCTCTATCAGTCTCTCCTTATTCTGCTGATGTCTCCTCTGCAAAAACCCTGTACTACCATGCAAAAAATCATCAACTCTCCTGACCCTCGTACTCTCTTTAAAAGCTTCTCTGCTCTCCTTTGCCCACCTGCCCCCTCACCTCAATATGACCTAACAGCTGATGATTTTGCAGCTTTCTTTGTAAAGAAAACGACCACCACCATAAGCAGTCAATTCTCTGCGCCACCACCTCTTGATCACGCCTAACCCCCAGACACATGCTCGCTCCCCTCTTTCTCTCTCCTATCTGAAGACGATGTTTCCAAGGTCATTTCTTCTAACCACCCGACTACCTGCCCACTAGATCCGATCCCAACTCATCTCCTCCAGGCCATCTCTCCATTGGTTGTTCCCACACTGTCCCACATTATTAACTCTTCTCTTACCACTGGTACATTTCCCACACTCTTCAAAGAGGTCCGTATTTCACCACTACTGAAGAAACCCACTCTTAATCCTGCACTGTTAGAAAACTACAGACTGGCATCTCTCCTCCCATTCATTGCTAAAACTCTTGAACGTGTTGTTTGTAACACGGAACAACCTCCTGGACAGCAACCAGTCTTTTTTCAAGAGCGGTCATTCCACTGAGACTGCGCTGCTCTCTGTCATTGAAGCACTGAGACTGGAAAGAGCTGCCTCAAACTCATCTGTTCTTATCCTACTGGATCTATCTGCCGCCTTTGAAACTGTTAACCATCATCACAATCTCCTGTCGACCCTCAAGGCTATGGGTGTCTCTGGGGTGGTCCTAGAATGGTTCAGGTCTTACCTCTCAGGTAGATCTTTTAGAGCAGGGGTGTCAAACTCAGTTCCTGGAGGGTCGCAGCTCTGCACAGTTTAGCTCCAACCAGCTCTAAACCACACCTGCTTGGAAGTTTCTAGTATCCTGAAGATGTTGATTAGCTGAATCGGGTGTGTTTGATTAGGGTTGGAGCTAAACTGTGCAGAGCTGCGGCCCTCCAGGAACTGAGTTTGACACCTGTGTTTTAGAGTATCATGGAGAGGCGAGGTCTCTGAGTCCCAACATCTTGACACAGGGGTGCCTGAGGGCTCAGTGCTTGGTCCATTGCTATTTTCTTTATACATGACATCCCTAGGCTCTGTCATTCGGAACGTGGCTTTTCCTATCACTGCTACGCGGATGACACACAACTCCACCTGTCTTTTCAGCCTGACGATCCGACAGTTTCTGCACGCATTTCAGCATGCCTAGCCGACATCTCGCTCTGGATGAAGGATCATCACCTGCAGCTGAACCTTGCAAAACAGAACTGCTTGTTTTCCCGGCTGACACAGACTCATCACAACTTCTCTATTCAACTGGGCTCATCAACCATCACGTCTTCCTGTAAGGCCAGTAATCTGGGAGTGGTGATCGATGATCAGCTTAACTTCACAGATCAGGTTGCCAGCACCGCCCGGTCCTGTAGATTCATCCTCTACAATATTAGAAAAATAGACTCTTTCTATCAGAGCATGCTACGCAAGTCCTAGTCCAGGCTCTTGTTGTGTCCAGACTGGACTACTGCGATGTGCTAATGGCTGGACTCCCAGCTTGTACAACCAAACCTCTACAGATTATCCAGAATGCAGCGGCAAGAGTGGTCTTCAATGAACCGAAGAGAGCACATCTCACTCCTCTCTTCATAAAGTTACATTGGCTCCCTATTGTGGCCCGCATCAAGTTCAAGTCCCTCCTCCTGGCCTATAAGTCAACCACTGGTTCGGCACCCCCTTATCATCTTTCGCTAATGCATACGTATGTACCCGCCAGATCTTTGCGCTCTGCAAACGAACGACGTCTTGTGGTGCCATCCCAAAATGGTAATAAATCGATCTCACGAACCTTCTCTGAATCGGTTCCACTTATGTGATGAATTTATGAATTCAACTTCTATGAATTCAAATTCAACTTATGAATTGAAATTGCCGTTAGCCGCTCGTTACGGCTTGACATTATAAGTTTGCACTTAAAAGCACCGAGCTAGTTGATCGCTGTTTGATCCGTGGCCCATTCAAGTCGTTCAGACTTTGTTTTGCTAATTGAAGGTGTGTTCCAGCTGTATTCTGTTCGCGATAATCCCAACACCTACTTAAGTAGTGCCTCTGCGCTGTCGCAGTAAGCGTCAGCCCTCGTGTTCAGCCTCCTCGTGTGAAGACGGAGTGTAAAGACCTGCGACTCCACCGAGCAAGGAACATCACTATATTTAACAAACCTTTGCGTTCATTTAATTGTTTACTAACATGTTTCAAGTCTATTCCTGTACTCCACCGCGGACAGCGTTCTCACCCAAGACGCAAGGCACGACGCGCGCACTCTCACGCGCGTCCCATTCACACCTCCCCTTCTATACCTCCGACTCTCTCTGTGGGTCTATGGAACTGTCAGTCAGTTGTGAACAAGACTGACTTCATCCATGCGTTTGCCAGCCAGTCTGACATTCACATTCTTGGTCTTACTGAGACTTGGATTCATCCTGAAGACTCAGCCACCCCCGCTGCTCTCTCCACAAACTACTTCTTCTCTCACTCACCCCGCCAAACTGGAAGAGGAGGCACAGGTTTGCTTATCACCAATGACTGGAAATATTCCACACTATCTTCCCTATGCTACAACTATTCATTTTAATACCATGCTGTTAATATCACTTTTCCCACTCAGCTCAGCATTGTTGTAGTCTACCGCCCTCCAGGTCCTCTTCACGACTTCATTGAAGAGTTACATGTGCTGTTCTCATCATTCCCGAAGGATAGCGGCCCTCTTGTAGTCTTTGGGGACTTCAACATCCACCTGGAGAAACCCTATGCTTCTGAATTCCACATCCTCACCGCCTCGTTCGACCTCACGCGCCTCGACACAGCCAGTACTCACAGATCTGGAAACCAGCTCGATCTCATCTACATCTGTACCTGCACCACAGATAACATTCAAGTCACACCTCTTCACATTTTTGACCACTTAATCACTTTCAACATGCTCCTTCCTACATGCACTGCACAAAAACCACCACCCGTTCACTTTAGATGGAACCTTAGGTTCAGAGTAACCCTAGCCCTAACCCTCATCTAACTCTAAATCTAACCCGAAATCTAACCCGAAATCTAACCCTTACCCTAAATCTAACCCAACCCTAACCCAAATCTAACCCTAACCCTGAATCTAACCCTAACCCTGATCTAACCCTAACCCTGAATCTAACCCTAACCCTGATTCTAACCCTGAATCTAACCCTAACCCTGATTCTAACCCTAAATCTAACCCTGAATCTAACCCTAAATCTAACCCTGAATCTAACCCTAACCCTGATCTAACCCTAACCCTGATCTAACCCTAACCCTGATTCTAACCCTAAATCTAAATCCTGATTCTAACCCTAACCCTGAATCTAACCCTAACCCTGAATCTAACCCTGATTCTAACCCTAACCCTGATTCTAACCCTAATCTAACCCTAAATCTAACCCTAACCCTTACCCTGAATCTAACCCTAACCCTGAACCCTAACCCTAATCTAAATAACCTAACCTAATAACCTAACCCTGATTCTAACCCTAAATCTCTAACCCTAACCTTTACCCTGAATCTAACCCTAACCCTTACCCTGAATCTAACCCTAAATCTAACCCTGATTCTAACCCTAACCCTAATCTAACCCTGATTCTAACCCTAACCCTGAATCTAACCCTAACCCTGATTCTAACCCCAACCCTAACCCTAATCTAACCCTGATACTAACCCTAAATCTAACCCTTACCCTGAATCTAACCCTAAATCTAACCCTGCTTCTAACCCTAACCCTAATCTAACCATGATTCTAACCCTAACCCTGAATCTAACCCTGATTCTAACCCTAACCCTAATCTAACCCTGATTCTAACCCTAACCCTGAATCTAACCCTAACCCCAACCATAACCCTAATCTAACCCTAACCCTAACCCCAAACTGATGTC